>VZSR01003816.1:4761162-4912060 GCA_013398615.1 Brachypodius melanocephalos
GGGGGGGGAAAGGGGGAGCGGGAAGGGTTTTACAAAATAAAATAATAGGCACTTTATGTAGGTATTATTTGTCATTGACATGAACAAACAACAACAAAAAAAATCTTCAAGTGTTTCTACCGTGGGTGAAACTTGATGTTTTATTTTTTCTACAAATTAATAAAATCTTTTTAAAAATGACACCCGTGGGTTTGGTTTGCTTCCTCGCCCTGTCCCATAGCAGAAGGCCTAAACTGTGAGGTGGTAGAACCAGCCTCTGTCACAAGCCCTGTATTGCCCCATTTTCTCCGACTCCCAGTGCAAAGGTTCCCGCCTCTGCAAGCCGCCGGGATTTTGCCACACAGGGTAACGAGGGGCCACGCAGGGAGTTACTCACTCCAACGGGTCACTGAGCCAGCGCTCTCTCCTCACCCCACTACGCCGAGTGACGGTGCTGCCAGCCCCACGACACGGCGGGCAGTGGCATGTCACCGCCCGCAGCCACCCAGCAGACTGACATCACCTCGGTATAAAGAGCTGATTGTGTTTCATGCTCTTTGCCGATTAACTAAGCACACTTTAATGATGTCAACACAGACTGATTCATTGGCACCCCAGCTGGGATATTGTTTTTACTCTGCAATATGAGCAGAGGAAGTACTTTGCTCGAAAGGTCACCTTTACATCTGATGGTTTTTAATCTCTTCCCAATAACACGTTGCAGTAATCATTGCTAGAAGTGAAAGGGAAACAGGTTCCCTCTTCAAATAAAGCTTTGCCCAGCTCCAGCTTCTCCTCCAGCTCGTTTTCAACCTCCACTTCCCCCGCATGCAGCAGCACAGATCTGTGTTTAGTACGTATTAATGGCAAAAAAATCATATTAAAGCTACAAAACAACAGTGGGGGCGAGACTGCAATGCAAACCATCTCAGTTTCACTTGAAACTTGGATTCAAGTTAACAGAGTTAACTTGTTCCTGAACTAAGTGCCAGACATTTCTTTGGCAACAAGTTATTTCTTCCAGCTCTGCCTATGCCTGATTTCACAGGAACAGCAACTGGCAAAAGAATGGAAAACATCGTCCAGGCATGAGACACAGGAATTTATTGAGCTGGGACAGGCAATGGCTAGTGGAAAGGCAATTTCAGTAATAAAAAAATGTGTACATTGTGCTTTGTTTATCTCGGTGTTCTGCTTTACTCAGAGTTTACACACTGGCACCTTCCCAAAGAAAGTACTAGTACAGTGTATCAGTGGGGACAGAGTAAATCTCTGAGCTACAGGTGAGTTACAACCATCCCGCTGAGCAGAATTACCTGTTCCAGCTGTTCAAATGTTTGTAGTTGTGAGAAGCCCCTGGATGTGCAACTTACCTGTCCTGTTGAGCCTGACTTTAGTATGGAATAACTAAAAGCTTTTATCATTTATGCTCTTTGTTTTGATCGTTGCTCTTCCTCTGTTTTAGGAGTGAAAGACATTGGAGCTGGGCCCAGGATCCCATGTGCTGCCAACATCCTGCCCCTGCTCTGCCCACATTCACTCTGAACACACAAGAGGGGCAGTTTGGAATTTATAAATCTTTATTTGACTCATCTCAGACACAACCACCAATTGTTTAAAAAGAGAAATACAGAAGTAATTGAAAGCAATCATTCCTCTTCAAACACACAGAGAATGGAAAGTGTACCACAGACTCTTTCCAGGAGCAGGGCCAAACAGTTCATGCTTCCCTCTTATGTTCCCTTTTGGTGTTTGGCCATTTTAAAGTAAAAAAAAAAAAAAGCAGAAATGCCCCCTTTTTCACCAGCAGGTACTTTGACCCTTAGTGAAGAGAAAGCAAAATGTCTCCTGCTTGTTTGAACGTAAAAAGGAAGAACCCCACCCAGAAAAAAAACAGGAGATGGGATATGTAAGTGCACAGTCCTGCAGCTGATCACAGGAACATGCCACCGCCACTGTCCCAGGAGAGCACAGGGTGTCCTGGCTCAGTGTCACACACCCGTGGTCCACATGGGCACCACAGCTCTGGAACCACAAAACCTAAAGAAAGAAATGTCAGCTTCTGCCACCCTGTTCAGCCTGGACAGGAAGTATCTCAGACCCGGGGAGTGGAGCTGTTCCTTTCCTACTCCTTGGGGATTTCAAACATGCAAAGGCTCTTGTACTTCTGCAGCAGCTCATTTTTGGTCCGCACCTGCTCCCGCAGGTTCTGCAACTGCTGCTGCTGCTGCTCTGGGCTCACCCCGATGCCAGGCATGGAGCTGATCAGCTTCCTCATCTCCTGGAACTTGTTCTTGAGCTCATTCAGTACCTGGTGAACATCCTGGCTGTCCTTGTCCATGCTGTGGAGGAGAGAAAATCAAGACACTGTGAATTCTCCAGCTGAAAATGCTGTAATTTCCAGTACAACCAGGGTTTAAACTGGAATTCACTGGGAAAATTGCTCTTGGTATCTAGCTATACACACCTGATTCATCTATCCCAATAAAATGACACAGATGTATATAGACTGGGTAGCTTAGGGGCAAACTGGTTTCCTGCAAAT
The DNA here is from genome assembly GCA_013398615.1 of Brachypodius melanocephalos. NCBI lineage: Eukaryota > Metazoa > Chordata > Aves > Passeriformes > Pycnonotidae > Brachypodius > Brachypodius melanocephalos. The sequence continues at coordinate 4,763,687 of VZSR01003816.1, forward strand.
CTCCAGCACACAATCCAATCACCTCAGGATGCATTAATCAGGTTAGGAGCTGCTCTGCAGCGTTCAAACATCACCCAGGAGCAGGCTAAATTCTCCCTCTGAACTCCTGTACCTCTCTTTGGGAAAGGTAAGATTGCATATGTGTTGTGTGTAGTCACCTGGAAAAAAAGATCTCAGTCTCACCCGTGACCTGTTGCTGCCATAATACAAAAAAATCAATGCAGTCAAACAGCTTGACAGCAGAAAACAGAAACTGTTCCCCAAAGTATCACAGAGTGTCCAAAGGCAGAGAAAATGGTACTTGGGAGCTTTAAAAGGAGTCTCTGGGGATTTATACTTAATAAAAGAGAAGCAGCAGGGGGTTTTTGGGTTGATTTGGGGTGTTTTTTTTAAGAGCAGCAGAATTGGCTCTGCAGCCAGCTCTGTGCTTTTCAAGGCTCAGTGTTGTCTGAGGCAGCGTCTGCCCTTGAACCCTCATTAGTATCTGACTCAGCTTTGTTAGCACCAGCAAGAAGTTTTACTGATTCCAGGCAAAAGCAAGTCCCCGCTTCCAGGGTGCCTGTTAATAGGGAGAGCAGGATTCTAATGGTCTTTGAAAAACTGGGAGCCTGTTCAATAGCCAGACCTAAAAATAAATCTGCTTGTCATGACCAGGGCAGAGAGGTGCTCGATTATAACTTTGGGGAATCGTGACATGGCTGAGAGCAAAACTTTTAAGCAGATGGCTGCTGCTTGCTTCAAAAGCCTGTTGGAACAAAATATTCATTATTCCCTTCTAAATAAAACTGCAGCTGGTACTATAATGTCTCCCCATTATGCGGGCACTCAGGGCCAGGTCGGCAGTGGAAAAATACAGAAACACACACACAGCCAACCCCATGGCACATCTGGGGAGGGATGGGGTGACACTGCCTTTCATCCACCACAGCTGCAGGCTGGCTTTGACAGGGATGTCCTCCCCACATCTCATCCCCTTTCCCACCCAAAGAGAACTGACAGCTGCCTGTTGACTGGTTGATCCAAAGGGATAAATATTTCAGGGTTGGTGTTTTGGGTTTTTTTCCTGATGGGTAGTTTTCCTGCTGGATCAAGCGACTGAAGCTATTCCCTGTTTAGGGATATGGAGAGGTGGGAGTGAGAAGGTGTGGGAAGAGCCTGAAGCTGCCTGCACTAGTGCAGGATTCAATACAGCACCCAAACACAGCCTGTGCTGATGGACTGGGCACAAAACCTGCCTTAAGGCACAGTGTTCTTCACCACAACAGCACAACCCACCATCAGTAGAGACACACAGTGGGACCTCAGCAGTGATGCCATCGACTGTACAAGGCTGAAAATATCAGCAGACCCTGTTTAGGAAAACTTCCTCCAGACCCAAACAACAGGAAGCAGCGCCCGTCCTTGAATGTCAGCAAATTTATGCGATACATCCTCGCTCCGGAGCACAGAGTCACCTTGGAGATGCGTCTTCACGGCTGAGTCAGTGTCAGAACAGCAGGGCTGGGCTCTGCCACTCGAGGCAGTGTTAGAGGACAGCCCGATTGCCATCTGTCAGGGACAGGAGGCACAACATCCCACCGCTGGCCGCCGTGGTGCCACTTTCTGCCGCACTGCTCAGCACCTACGTCGGCTCAAACCGCCCAGGAAACGTCCAATGCAAAGCCAAGGGAGGTAGCTGAGCAGCAGGAGTGGGTGGCTCGGTGGGACAGGGCACAAGATATCCCCAGGATTGTCATCTGTGAGTCACTACAACCTGATCAGTGATACATCACAATCAGGGAGCTCTCAGCCCGTGGCTACAGCCCACTCTGGTGATGTGCAAGCACACACCTGGCAGAGGATTTAGCCTCACTCTGTGGTCTGCACAGATCAGAGAGAATCAAGGTCAGGGGGCAGTTTGATGGCCTACACCTAGCACAATGGGGAACCAGTGAAATTACAGTTGTTTGTGTTCTCATGCCCATTCTGGACTGGTGTGTCAAAGGTATTCATTCCCATAGATTGAGCTGCTTGGGCTGCAGGGCCATTAAGGATGAACCTCCCTCACCTTTCAGACATGTTTGCTCCAAGTGAAACATCAGCAGGACACAAATCAGCTCCTCAAGGAGTGCAGAGGGAAAGGAAGAAAGCAGTTCATACTTCCCATGCCCACTGCCTCACCCTGCAGTGTGCCCAGGTGAGAGCACGGAACCTGCCTGGATAGATTTCCATGGCAGAGACACTCCTTTCCTGGAAATTCAGATGAGCGTCTCTAGAGGGGTTATCCTGGGGCAGAAACACGTCAGTTCTCAGGACCCTTGTACCAACACCTTTCACCTGTACAGTACTCATCTTGAGGTGAGAAGAGAACAGTGTATGTGCCACTGTGGAAGCCATCCTCCTTTTTACAATTGCTCAGAAATGGGCTGCCTTCCTGACGCACTGCCTGTACTTTCTGAGGCTGTTATCAGCCAAAGAGTACAGCTCTCTAGAACAATAACCCAGCGGACACACAGTACTCCTGCTCTGGGGTTAGTGGTGGAGCAGTGTACCTGAGCCATGGGAGCAGCTGCACTGCTCAGGTGACCCAGACATCACCCAGGTACCGACACAACTGAGCACGGAGATGCACTTGGGGCTGCACCAGCTCCCTGCAACACTCTTTCCAGGAACTCCAGCTGAGACAAAAAAGGGAAAGGAGATGCTGGGAGGATGGAGAGCATCACTAGAGGGGTGACTCCATTGCCCTGCTACCTGTTCAGGGCATCCTGGGGAAGTGGTGGCTGGGAGAGCCTCACTTGAGGGAAGATCCAATAGCCCAGCTCCCTGTTCAAGGCATTATCAGGATGCTAAGGATGAGAAAACAACTTAGAGGGAAGCCCGTAACTCTGCTCTCTGTCCAAAGCATCCCACAGATGCTGTGGCTGGCAGAACATCACTCAAGGGAGAACTCCCTTGCTCTGTTCCCATCCAGAGCATCTTGGGGATGCCGGGGGCCGGATGAGCATCACTAGAGGGGGCATCCCATTGCCTCACTCCCTATTCGGGGCATCCCCGAGGATGCTGTGACTGGGAGAACATCACTGGCGAGGGCACCCCTTAGCCCTGCTCCTCACGCAGGCCCCCCGAAGGCTCTGGTGTGAGGCAGCACCGTCCGAGCGGCTGCGGCTGCGGCAGGGCCGCGGTGCCAGGCGGGGCGGGGGGGTGGCGGTGGCCGTGGCCGCCGTTACCATTTGATGATGTCGTGGACGAGCGGCAGGAAGGAGAACTCCTCCTGCGCGGGTGGCAGCGGTGGTGGTTTCTGCTCGGCGGGCGGCTCCGGCGGCGGCGGCTCCTCAGCGGCGCGGCCCGCAGGCCCGGACGCCATGGCGGGCCCGGCAGTGACGGAGCGGGGCGGGCCCGGCCTGGCTCCGCCTCACGGCAGCCGGAGCCCGCAGCGAGGTCCCCTCAGCGAGTGTGGAGCCGGGCAGGGCAGCGATCGGCGCTGGGGAGTGGGGTTGAGTCCTTCGCCCGGACTGTGATCGCGCTGAGATCCCCGTGATCCCCCTGAAACTTCCAGTGGTACCCCCCGAAACTCCCAGCGATCCCCCAAATGCCTCCACAGTGATCCCGCCTGCACCCTGCCAGTGAAACCCCCTGGACCCCTCAGTGATCCCCTGCGATCCCCAGGGATCCTCCCGTTACACCCCACAATGATCCCACCTCCCATCCCAGCCCCACGCAGGAGGTGTGGGGTTGGAGGAAGGAGAGATTGTGGAGTCCTGCACCCCAAGGGCAGGGTGAGGAGAAGGGAACCATCCTGGTGTTCCAGGAGCCATTCAGAGAGCACATGAACCACCCAGAGATCCCAGAAAATATCTCTGTGTGCCAGTAACCATCCAGGGATCACAGGAGCCATCCAGGGATCCCAGAAAACACCCAGCAGTCCCAGGAGCTATCCCTAGGCTGGTCGTGGCTCCCAGCCCCTCAGCGTACTTGGATTGTTGTCCCAAATCTCTATACATCCCTCTCCTTCAAGCCAAATCTGAGGGAAAAATTCCATTATTCTGTGTAAATAACCACAGACAAGGTTATGCTGTCTCTTATATCCCAGCTTTCCACCATGATTTTTTGTTACTTGGTGTCCTCAGTTTGACTTTAATGCAAATGGGGATGATATGGGCTGGATGATGGGGATGTGATCCCTGAAATGCCTTAAGGGCAGATGTTTACGTGGGACCAGACTTTCTGCTCAAGGGAGGAAGCATGGCCAGCATCAGTTGCAGGGAAATCAAGCTGGAGTGTTGGATGAGAGCCTGGGCTGGAAACTGGAGGAATCTGGAAGAAGAACAGAAGTGTGATGTCAGAGCTGGGACTGCTGTGAAGCTGGGGGAGGAAGAAGAAGGGGGAAAAGGCTGAGAGAGCTGGGGGTGCTCAGCCTGAAGAAGAGAGGACGCTAGGGAGACCTCAGAGCCCCTTCCACTGCCTAAAAGGGGCTTCAAGAGAGCTGGAGAGGGACTTTATACAAGGGTAAACTGCATCCAACTGCCAGAGGCCAGGGTTAATAGGATACTGGAAAAGAATTCTTCCCTCTGAGGGTGAGGCCCTGGCACAGGTTGCCCAGAGAATCTGTGGCTGCCCCATCCCTGGAAATGTCCAAAGCCAGGCTGGACAAAGTTTGAAGCAACCTGGTCTAGCAGACGGGTGTCTCTGCCCATGGCAAGGGATTGGAAGCAAGTGATCTTTAAAGGCCTTTCCAACCCAAACCATCCCAGGATTTTGTGAAGAAATCAAGCTCTGGTGTGATTGACCTGCAGGGGGAAGAGGAGGCTCGGGATGGTGAGTGGTCAAGGCTGGGAGAGGGAGGGTGATGCCCCTCTGCACCAAGCATCCTTAATTTGCTTCTGTCAAGTGCTGCCTCTGTGCTCAAACCCCCGTACCCACACAAAGCATCACAGCATGGATAATACCAGGCACAGTTGGGAGCTTTTATTCCTGGTTTGGCTTAGACAAAACACATGATTTAATTTTTCATTCGAAATAGGCCTCCCTGCTCAATGGTTATAGGCTGAGGAGGACTGGGAAGGCAATTTTCTTTTTTAAACCAATTTCATTCTGAAAACAAACAGAGGCTATTTATACATCTAATGAGAATGCTGGCAACCATTTAAATGGGGGGTATTGGCTGTTTGCTCTAAATATAGCAGATGCAATCGCTCACTTTGTTCCTACTGTCAGGAATAGATCCTGGTTCAGTAACTGATGCTGGAATGTGCAAAGGAGCCTGGGGGAGCCCAGGTTCCGCTGAGCAGATCCCTGTGGGAAGGCTGCTGGTATTTATGGCCCTTGACTGAGCCAAGCACGAGGCACAGGATGCTGTGTCCTTCAGATGGGGCTGAGCCAAGAGGTTCATTACTGCCTCTTTTTAAGAGCTGTTTCTAAAGCAAGAGTTGATTCAGGCTCTGTGGGGGACATTTGCCTCTGTACTGTTCTGGTTTTAATTCTCCCCTTGGCTTTCTGGAGGAGGGCAGCAATAATTGCTGGGCTGCTGGATGCCTGCCTCTGATGGTTGAGTCAGGCTGTTGTTCCAGCAGGTGACAACATGCAGATACCATTCAGTACCTAAAGTGCTGTCAATCAGGATTCCTTTTTGCCTTTCCATTTCCATCTGGAGTCTCATGTTCCCAAAGTGCTGGAACACAGCTTTATCTAGTTGGTGTGTCCCCATCTCTTGCCTTCCCTTCCTTGTGGGAACAGCTCCTCCAGGTGACCCACCTCTGTCCTTTGGGGCTTGTGTCTCGTGGCAAGTCCAGGGGACAGCAAAGATGTTTCACAGTCTGGTTAAAATTTGAAAGGCTCCTCCACCACTGGAGATGCTGGTGAATAGGTCAGATGAGGCTGTGTGGTGTCAGCCTGCACTAGGGCACAGCAGAGCTGTGCTCTGTAGCATGAGAGTGGTTCATAGCCCTGGTGAGGGCTGCTGGGAGAGGTGAGAGCAGCTGACACGTCCTTCTGACAGGGAAGAGAAGATTTTTGGTGTTTGACCTCAGGTGAGGGGCAGTGCTGGTGTGCCCAAATCTTCACCTGTCCTTATGGAGCTCCAAACTGTGAGACTTTTGTCCCAGGGGGTGCCTTTGGTGACCTCTGTTATGTCCTTCTAGTGCAGTTCCTTCCAAATCCTTTGGCAGTTGTGTTGGGGTCTCCAACTCAGATAGGAGGGCTGTGTCAGCCCATCTGCTGTTCTCAGGAGGAGCTGGTGGTGGGTTGCAGTTCTCCCTAATTTTCATTCTGGATTTTTTCACCTGCTATCAGTTTCTCAGCAGAAGGATTTGAATGAACAACCTGTGAAAACTCCATGTGAGGCAGATAAAGCATGAACAAAGACACTTAGTGGTGAATGAAATTAATAATTTCCCCCTGGATTTGGTAATAAACCTGAAGTGCAAATGATCGACCTGTTCTTCAATTTAATTGTGGCTCTTTGTACAATTCACTTGCTGGACAGGCAGCGTCTGAAATGTGTGAATGTTTCCAAACCATCTGATTTTCTGTGTACATTCATTGCTCACCCAGGCATTTCATTAACCCATTATCCTAAAACCCAGCTGATCAAATAATCCATATCCAGAGTATCTTTTGTTATTGCCTGTTTCTTTATGATACCAATGTTATTCTTTCTTCTCCTGTCATTTCTGTACAGATTGTACCTCTTGTCCTCTTCCAGAGGGAACTTTTGAGGTATTTACCACCAGTTATTTAATTCAGCATCAGGTGACTTTGTGCCTTTCACTATTTCCTTACAATGACTTGATGTTTTTGTATTGATGGTCTAACATTTCACTGGGCTCTGCTTCTTGCCGTTGGACCATCTGGAGCTTGTTGTGCTGTTGCCACCAACTCTGTTATCGTTTTTTTACTATGTGGCTATCACCAGGTTGAACTTTATCTCTTCCTCCTGCTCCTGCACTGCATCATCAGTTGAATTTTCTATTTCAGTCTTGCTAAGCTGCTGTGGTAGGATAAGTCTGTATTGCTCAGTCAAGGACATGTTGTCAGGGTTGTGGCCACCTGGGAGGGGGTGATAGGAACGAGAAGTTACAGCTCCAGCCCTTGGCTGTGGTCAAGGCACCTTTTTGTTAGGTCATGGCTATGATCCTACAACTGCTCAGGTTTGTAGCTAAGATCTCCCTAATTTTGACCAGATATCAAATGGGTCTTGGGCTCTGCCTTGTCTTGACTCCTGGTACCATTTCAGGCCCTGGTGTCTCAGTGACCTGGGAGTGCCAGGTCATAAGCTGAGCTTCATCTTTTGAAATCGTGTTTTACCAGAGGGATTTAGGCCCTGAAGGTCTGTCTGCCCCAAACACTCAGCCCTGCACTCCCACATGCTCCCAGAGCTGCTGGTGCCCCAGGTGCCATTGAGATTTAGGACCCAAACAAGCAGCACCAAAGAGATCCACAGCACCCCAATGCCTCCTGGAGTCAGTGACTGCTGGGGAAACTGGGCTGCCATAGCAGGAGGGCCATCACCCCATGACCCCACCCTTGAGAAGAGCCCAGAGTGCAGGACAGAGCCTGGGGTAGGAGATGGCACAGGAGGCTGCCTGTAGCACCACGTTGAGTGTCACTGCAGGGCATTGGCCTGGCCGTGGAGGTCAGGTGCTCTGAGCCTCAGGAGGTGAGCGGGGATGATTCAAGGCCACAGGGAGTGTCCAGTGACCTCGCCATGTTCTCCAACGCCACCCCACTGCTGACCAAACACAAAGGCTGGCCCAGGCCACCCCAGGGAAGGCACCCTGGGCATTGCGTGGGCAGAGGGAGCACCGAGGGCTTCTTGCACAAGATCAGCTACGCAGAAGCCTGGATCGAGGAAAACACGCAGCCAGAGCGGCCGCAGCCCCCAGCCTGGCCCAGCTCCAGCTGCAGGTGGCTCTGGAGCTCACTGTCCACCTTGGGCAGCTCTGTGCCCCTGCACAGCCACCAGTCCCTGCAGAAACCCACAAGATCATCCCACAGCCAGGCTTGAACACTCCAGGCTGTTTTCCACCCAGGGCAAAGGGACAAAAGTCACCTTGCAGGAGCAAGGCAGGAGCTTGGAGTGTGAATTTGGGGGGTCCCTGAGGAAACCTACGCCTGCAGAGGGAAGTGCCCTTGTTACCACTGGGCAAAAGCAGCCCTGGATCCCTGCTGGCTCCTGCTGCAGTGTGGTGAGTCAGCAACGTCCCTGCCATTCTTTACAAATAATGAGCGAGGCTCCGAACACGTGCTGCCAAAAACATGAGGCAGCAGCAGTTTCACTCTCAATATGTAATCGTGGCCTTGAAGCAATGCTGCAAGAGCCTACACTGGAGGCCAAGGCTCAGCCCAGTCAAGGATTTCTCTCCTGAGCTCCTGGGTGCATAACCGAGCATGTTGGGAAGGTGTTGGAGTGGGACAGCACATATGTGTTCACCCCTGTGCACACACATCCCCGTGTGCTTGTACATTCCTGGGTGCATCCCTGGGCACATCCTTGTGCTCTTGTGCTCCATGAATCCCAGGGCACCATTGCCCTGCACAAGGACACAGTGTAGGTCTCATAGAGGACAGATAAATTTACCTGGATGCACATAGCAGACACTCACTAATGGGGCCACATTAAGGACGTTAATGAAATCCCAGCTCCCTTTCTTGGAATCAGTCCTTATTCTCCTAAAGTGGGTCAGGCTTTGTTTGTGTGTTTGTCAGGGTCCCTTCAAGCGTGGCAGAAAAAGCCATTACCTGATGCTGGAGCCCTTCAAAATGTTTCTCTTGGGTTACTTAACACAGGGGGAGAGGAAAGGAGCTTTGTTCAGACTTTGTTTTGGCACCACAGAAAAAGGATCTGGTTACGATTTTAGCCCATTCTTCACTTGAATTGCAAACAACATTTTGCTATAATTGGCCTAATTACTGAAATGAGAGAAAATTTATATGGGCTTTGCAAGATCAGTCAGGTGTCCTTAAAGAATAATTTTACACGGCAGAGCAGTGGGTTTCTGGGGCAGCACTGGCACCGTGGGAGACATATCTTGGGAGGTGGAGAAATCTCCCTCCAACTCCAGTGAGAAACCACTTAACCCTTCTCCTGACCTGGGGAATGTTGCATCTCTGCAGGGCCATGGCAAGAGCAGTGCTTTGCTCAGCCTTTCTCCTCCTGACTTGGGCTTTGTGAGCCCTGGGCATCCTCAGGATGCTGCCAACCCCCACCTGGAGTAGCTCATCCCCCTCCTCAGCCACACCAGCAGCTCCCACCCAGTTCTAGCTCTGGCACCCATGAGTGGTTTGTTATAGTCACGTGTCCCTGGCCCCAAGGATCCCTGTTTGCCAAGGGCTTAATGTTTAGCTGCTAATAAACAAGGCGTATTGGGGAGGTTTTGATGACCAGGTAGCTAAACTTTCCTGGGAAGTTAGCCGACTCTTGCAGCACAAACAAGGCCAGGATGTGGTGACATTTTTGTCTCAGATAAAGTTTTCATTAGAAGTTTCCCAGAGCAGGCTTCCAGCATTGCTCCAGCTACTCCCTCACTCCTGGGCATTCCTTGAGTTGGCAATCCAATGCTCAGCCATGTCCCATCCTGCCCAAAAGTTTTCTCTCCATCCTGGCTGCACACTGATTTATTCAAGGAGGAGTTATTTATTGGGGTTGGATTGGTTTGGGATTTGGCTCCAAGCAGCTGCAGGGGAATCAAATTAATGTTTTCAAACAATGTCGAGAGGGAAAAAACCTCTCCTTGTTCTGACTTGGGAAATGAATGAGTTTGTCCTTCCTGCCTTTACCCTGTGGGCATTTCTCAGCCAAATCCCTGATTTTTTTCCCCAAAGGAATATGCCCTACAGCCCAGCTTAGCAGCTGCTGCCCATCTCAGTGACCATCCAGTGCCCATGGCTTGATCCAGCCTGGAGCCAGCTTTTGCCCATTTCTACTCTGTGGGTTAGCTGAGCCCATCCTGGCTTCTCCTGTGGGGGCATCCAGCAGAGAAGGAGGCCAGAGAATCACTCAAAGCATTTCAATCCCTAACACCATTCTTTTACCCCAGTGTGGCTCAGCTCATTCATCGTTGATCCAAACAAATTGTAAACAAATGTAATTAGAGAGGGACATTTGGCATTCAGGTAAACACTGACCCATCCTCACCCTCACTCCCATGCAAAATCAGTCCTCCTGGCACTGCAGGAAGCTCTTGGGATGCTCCCACTCCCCTCCATGGCAATGGCAGCTGCTGGCAAGGCTGGGCACCCCATCTCTCCCACCCAGGGATTATACTGGGACCTGGCTGCTGGCCGGCCCGTTCCGGCATCTCTCAGCAACTGCAGAGATAATTGCCGTAAGTCTAATTGTTCCTGCTGGATAACGAGTATTTTGCATCATCATCCCCAGCTGCTGAGAACTCATCATCCGAGTTGCTATTTCAGGGCTGGAAAGCAGCTCTTCTGAGCCAGGAAAGGCCAAACCAGGCTGGATCTGGGCACCTGAAGCAAAGTCTGCATGCTGAGGGTTCCCTGACCACAGTTTGCCAGGCTGCTCTGTTACTGTGTGCTGCTCAGAGTGTGATGAGCTGTGTGTGTTCTGGTGGTGACCCCGCTTTTGGGCAATGCCATTGCAGGCAGCAGGGTTTGTCACAGTCTCCCCACACTGTTCCATCAGGCAGACCTGCTCCATGCTGCCAGGACACGCGGCCGGCCGGGACCACAGCAAGCGTCACCCTGTCCCCCCATGAGATGAGCTGGATGAAACAGCCACGTGGCAGGAACCCCTGACTGGGCATTGATTTCTCCTCCACCAACAAGCACTCTGCAAGACCCGAGGATCCATCACCTCAGATCGGGGCTGTTCAAGTGCACGAGGCTGGCTTGGCAGCAGGGACGGCATTTGAACAAGGCAGGAGCGCCGTGCTTCTCTCCCCGCGCCCCATCTGGCACCTGGAATGGCTGCTGGTAATTGCTCTGTGCTGCAGGATGTATTGAGCAGCCAGCTGTGGCATTCCTGCTCTGCTCATGCTCACAAACATGTGGGTTTGAGGCAGAATCAGCAGAGGCTGTGCATCCCATCCATCCCATCCCACAGCTCCCAGCTCAGCCCTGGGCTCTGCACCTCACTTGCTTTTCCCTTCTTCTCCACAAACCAGCTGCAGACAACTGTCAAGTGCAAACCTTGCTCTCAGAGCAGCACCCCTTGAATTAACCCTCCTGCCTTGGTGGCTGGAAGGGGTTTGAGGACATCCATGTGGCATAGAGATGTCAGGCAAAAGGGTTTGGCTGCCAGGTTGTCACTTGTGCCCCTCATGTAGTACACAAGCACCTAGAAATGAGTTTGCAAAAGATGGTGCTGAGTTTGCCTTGGGAAAGAGTGGCTTGAGGTTTGAGATAAGAGTCCTATGAGCTGGCTGGGAAAGGAGAGAGAGGAAAAAATTTGTCAGGGCAAGAAGGGAGAGATAAGTGACGCATCTGGGCTGGGAGCATGAAGCCAATGGCCTTCCTGGAGCCATGGGGCTGCAGGGTGGCCAGTTCCAGGCTGTGACAGCCTTGGATAGAGCTGGCCCTGTGGCAAAGCCTGCTTGCTGGCCAGGCTTGGGAATCCTCTGCCAAAACTGCAGAGGGCAGGGAGGAGGCAGCCCCAGCTAGGGACCTGCTCCGGTTCCTAAGGGCTGTGCAGGGAACGGGTGATGTGGATGATGCTCCCCAAATCCATGCACCTGAACCCAACTCTCTACTACATTCCCTGCCAATGCTGCCATCTCGGGGCACAGGATGTGGTCTGCACCAGGGCATTGCTTAGATGTTAATTTTTCACCTTTGGGAGCACCCTGCCTGTCGTACCAGCTCGAGTTTTTGATGCTGGGTAGGTTTTGTACCGAAACCGCCTCTGCTGCTGCCCAGAGAGGGGTTTCAGTGGCCAAGATCACCCAAGGCAGTGTCCTCGGGAGCCAGCTGGGCGCTCGTGGCCGATTTTGCGCGTTGTCTCCTAATTGCAGTTCTTCATGTTCCCTCAATGCAAAAGGCGCAATTAGCTGGAGGACGGGAAGTGCTGGGATCCGGCAGCAGTCGAGAGCTGCTGGCGAGGGGGCGGCTCCCGCTTTAGCAGGATCCCTTCTCCCCCACCAAACCAGCCGCTGGCATTTCTCCTGCCACCATCACCGTCCTCCTCCCGTGGTGCCACATCCGCTCTGGCATCCTGGCAGGAAAACCGGGAGCTGGCAGCAGCTCCCTGCCCACATCCCAGCACCGCCGCACCCCTGCGAGCACACAAACACTTCTCTTCTGCCAGCTCCCTATTTGCAGCACTGTATATACAGTATAATCCACCCACGGGGTATCGAGGCTGTACTTGGCTGGGAAGGACAGAACATCCTTGTGATTTGAAAGGTCAAAATGAATGTCAATACACTGTGAGCAAGAATGCCAAATCCGCCTTGGGGACACAGGGTGCTTGTAGGGACCTGGCTGTCGGGTGTGCTGCTCCTGAACAACAGGCATGGGGTGTCCAAAAACCCTCTGCTTGCTGCAGGGTCAGCTATCCCTGAGAACAGGAATTTCATGGTGTGCTAACAGCTTTGTCTGTTCAGCCCACAGGTCCCTATACCCTCTTTCCACCCCTGGATAGTGAGGGAGTGAGCAAGTCGTGATGCCCCTTCCTGACATCGTCCCAGTCTCCTCCAGTTTCTGGCTCTAAATCCCAAAGCTCTGCCTCCTCCACAGGTCTCTGGTGCAGAATTATATTCCCAGGGCTTGGCTGTGGATGCTGGCTGTGCTTGAGGTCCATGGGCAAAACACAGCTGTTTGCTCTGGTATCCGGAAGGCAGCAAATCCCACTGAGCGCCAGACCGGGAGAAACCACCCCTCCTCTTCCCAGATGGAGTGAAATTGCTGTCATTTCAAGCTGGGCTGGAGGAAGCTCAGCTTGGGCGGACGGCAGCGATTGATTTCCAAGTGACAGAGGCACTCGCGTGTCCCTTGAGCTCCCAGCCCTGTGCCTAACGATTTTCCCTGTTAATAATCTCCGCTGAGCAGGCAGCAGAGGTGCAGGCGCAGGGCACGGGGATGAGTGGGATCATTCAAAGCCTGACATGGCAATGGCAGGTCCATGCTGCTCTTCCTGACATAGGGGTCCTTTCCATTCCTCCCCAACCCATCCCAACATGAGGGCTGCCCATGGAGCCCTTGATGCCAGCAGCACTTGTCTCCCCTAATGATGGCCCTGTTTAATGAAAACAAAATGATCTGAGGGCTTGGGGAATTTGGAGGTGAATTAGGAAATCCCTTTACAATGGCAGGGAAACTCCCAGGAGCTGATGGTATTTTTAAGGAGGGGTTTGAAGGCTTTGGAGCTGTGCTGAGCACAGGGGTTCCATAGTGTGTCCTCCTGGACACAGCATTCCCACCCACAGAACTATGGAATGGTCTGGACTAGAAATTACTTTAAAAGTCATCCAGTTCCAACCCCCTGCCATGGGCAGGGACAATTTTCACTATCCCAGGTTGCTCCAAGTCCTGTCCAACCTGGCCTTGGACACTTTCAGGGATTCAGCTTCTCTGGACAACCTGTGCCAAGGCCTCACCACTCTCACTGGGAGGAATTTCTTCCCAATATCCCATCTAACCCTGCCCTCGGGCAGTGGGAAGACATTCCCTCTTGTCCTGTCACTCCCTGCCCTTATGCAAAGTCCCTCTCCAGCTCTCTTGGAGCCCCTTTAGGCACTGGAAGGGATTCTAAGTTCTCCCTGTCACCTTCTGTTCTCCAGGCTGAACACCCCCAGCTCTCACGCCCAGCTGTCCCCACAGCAGAGCTGCTCCAGCCCTTGGAGCATCTTTGTGGCCTTCTCTGGACCTGCTCCAGCAGCTCCACATCTTTCTTCCCTTCCCTCTCTTGACACAGTGCAGGGTGCAAGATTCTCCAAACACAGACTTTTGGGGACACCCCCAGCTGTTGCCATCCCAGTGCTGCCAGCAAGGAGCCATGTCCAGGAGGAGCAGTGGGACACTTCTGTCCCTGCTGGAGCTGAGGTCAGGGCAGGCAACAGGAGCTGGCAGTGCTGCCCAGCCTGGCAGGGCTCTTGTGGCCCCGACCTTTCTGGCTTTGAAAACAGGATGGGAACAAGACGCACTTTTGTTTTCAGTTTGGGAGCCGGAACAGGACCTTCAGGCTGTTCCTGGGATGTTTCAGCCTCCCGGCTGTGGTGGGAGTGGGGACTGTGCTCTGACACTCTGGGCAACCCCATTGCTCCTTTGCATCCATCCTTCCTATTTTGTCCTCTGTCAGCAGATCCTGAAGCTGTCCCCATCCTCTCCCACAGCCAGGCTGGCTGGGGAAGCTTCCCTGGGAGCACAAGCAGGGATGAACAGCTCCAGCCCTCAGCTGGAAACTCCCCTGGCTCTCATCGTGGGCTCACGTGCTGGGGAGCCCAGGGAGGTCAGGGAGTTTGTGGTGCTGCTCCATGAAAAATGTGACTGTTGCCCTGGGTGGCACAGGGCACTGAACTAGAAAACCAGCATATAAGGAGTCCAGGTGTCTGCACCTTGTCTTACCTCTAAAACCCAGGTCATGGCCACCAAGGAGCTGCTGGCAGTGACCCTGAACTGTGCTGTGGGTTCAAGGCTGGGGACAGGAGGGCAGAGTGCAGCTGGGGCTTGCAGCGAGGCCATGCTTACGCTCACAAAATGGAAGAAAATGGGCTTGATCCTACATCCCGCCACGAGCAGCGTTGGCGGGTCCTTACTCGGGGACCAGGGGCCTCTGAATCACAGAAACCAGGGACAATGTGACCCTGCACCAAAATCAGGGGGAACTCTGGGCAATCTCTCCCTGCATTAGGCTGGCAGTGGTTCATGGATCAGTATATCAGCCATGAGGTGGTCAGGCAGCAGATGATGAGGGTATTTTGTTCTTCCAGTGTGGAAAGGGAGATTTCTAGAAGAAAAAGTGAACCACTACAACCCCCAATGGCAGGAGGGGATCTGGCACTTTGTTGTCACCCACCACCAGCCCTGGGACAACCCCAAGGACAAAAAGCCCAGTCTCTCTGCTTCCTGGCCCTGCCGCTTATCAACCTCCCACACCCACAAATGGAGAAATAATCTGCCTGGTTCCTGTGGAAGAGATTGTGAGCGGCCAATGAAGAGAAATCACACGGGTCCTGCCACGTTGGTGCACGTGTGGGCACACAGAGGCTCCTGCAGCATTCCTGCTGGGAAATCCTGCAGCATTTCCCAGCAATTCCTTGGATTGTGCCAGTAACTCATGGGAGCCACTTTTTCTCACCCTCCATGGTTTTCTGCCCCTTTTGTGTGCTGAGATCCCATTTAATCTCTTCACTGACATATTCATACTACTTTTTACAGTCTTGGGCTTCCTGTGGCAGTTGTCACAGCAGGGAAACAAGGGGTTTTTTTAAAGAAAATCAAGATTCCCATGTAATTCTGCTGTGGGGGCCTCAGGAGTTAACTAGGAAAACTAAACCTGATCTCCACTGCCTGTACCATGGAAAACCACTGCCTGAACCAGGAGGCTGTGTGTCCTGTGGTGTTTGATCCAAAATCTCCCCAAATCTCCCCAAATCCTTCTCCTGGCTGAGCTCAACCAAGGCTGAGTGAAGACAGGTCCCCACAGGCCAGGAGCTGCTATGGGGCTGGGAACATTGGGGTTTGTAAAGCGCAGATCTGTGAAAGGAAAGGGAGCTAGGGAAGGAGTGGGGACACCCAGGGCAGCTTCATCCCTGTCCCCTTTGGCCACAGTCCCTCTGTAGGGCAGGAATACCCAGCATTTCCTTGAAGCCCCAAACACGATGTATTCCTGCCCTGTGTCCCTATTGCCCTGCTCAGTTCCTTTTCCTTGTGCTGACATGAGGATTCATGCAGAAGTCAGGTCAGGAACCGAATTCAGCTGGGAGTATCTGCCCTGCCAAAGGTTTGTGCCCCGAGTTGTCCCTGCACGGGTCTGGCTGGATCGGTGCCGCCCCGAGGTGCTGCAGTGCCAGCACTCCCTGCTCCAGGGTCTTGTTTGTGCCTCTGGGTGATATTGTCCCTGTTAAAAACATGATCCTTGTTTTTGCTGCCTCAGGGCTGAACCGTTGCCCTCCCCCGGGATGGGTCCCTGAGTGCTGGCGGGGATTTATAATATGCCATGATTTATGGTGGAGGTGGAGCAGGACAGAGCTGTCACAGCCAGCACCAAAGAAACCCTGGCATTAATCCAGTATGACCTTACCTGGCCATGCAGGACAAAGCTCTGAGGTCAGAGAAGTGTCACCTGAGGACAGCAGTGGCATCCACAGGACGGGTGACAGTGTGCATGTGTTCAGTCACCCATTCCCATGTGGAAAAAAACAGAGATGAGAATTTAAAATGCAGATTTTTGCCTCTAGTTCAGAAGTTTGCTCATCTGCCACATGCATGAGGGACACGGTAGGAGCTGGCACTGCCACAGTGTACACCAGGTGACCCAAAGACAAAGCAAGTCATACGGAGCAGCAGCAGATGTGGTGTTGGACTCAGGGAAGTGGTTCAGCAATAACACAAAGCAGAGGAACTGTGGAAATACAAAGCTCCCAAGTAACTGGGGTCTGGGCCACCCCTGGCCCTCAGGCACCTCTTCTCCATACACCACTGCCCTCCTCTGCAGGGAGGCAGAGAGGAGAGAGGGGAAAGTCAGCCCCAAGTGCCAACTCCAAATCCCAACCACTTCTCATTCCTCAACTGTCACTGCTCCTTCCCATCCAGCTCCTCCTTATCCATGCAGGGCTCTGGGGCCAGACCAAACAGCTGCTCAAAGGGCTGCAACCCAGACAATTAAATACATGCAATACAAGCATCTTGTCTTCTGCAGAATGTTGAAATCCAACCCTGGGTTCTCCCAGGCTGTCTCTGCCCTCCTCCTCCCTTTCTGGGTGAGAGGTCTGTGGTTGCTCAGCTCTGTTTGCTAACCAGGAATTTTCCCCCTCCAGCTGTTTCTTTATTTTCACTGCAAAGCGATGCAGAACCACCTTGACCAGGTGAAAGCCCAGCACTGATGCCTGGACCAGTTCAGACCAGCAAGGAGCTGGGCATTCTCCTCTGGGATGGGATCAACATGAAGGGACATGGAGAGGTCCCTGAAGGTGAATCAGTTGTGCAGATTTGGGGTCTGCCATGAGCTGGGGGACACTGAAGTGGTGGGACATGTGGGGTCACACTCAAGCCAGCGCTGCCTGGGTGACTGCTGGGGATCCCTTTCCTCTGGGGACCCCAGGTGGGTGCTTGGGTTGTCAGGATGGAGCTGTTCCCCTTCTAAACCTGGGACAGCACCACAGCATCCCTCCTGGGACAGTTTGAGACAGTGGCTGGCCTTCCAGACAAAGAGCCTTTGGTGATGAAATGCCTCTTGAGCAGCTCCATACCAGACTGACAACCAGCCCGTGCTGAGGTCATGCTCATCCAGCTGGGTTGCCACCAGCCAGGGAGTTATTGCAGGAGGAAAGAGAGGATTTAGTCTTAGTTTATCCTTGCTGCAAAAAGCTGGGTGTCTCTCTCCCAGCCCTGAGCATGGATCTGAGGTTTTGAGACCCTCACCCTACTCCCTCCACGGCCCCCTCACTGCCCTGTTCTTGCAAGGTCCCCGAAGCCAACCTGGTGTGTGTGAGCTGATGGGAACCTGCTGCACAATGCAAGGGTCTTCCAACACACTCCCCACTCACCAGAGTTTGGGCAGACCCTGGATCATCCCCATTTGGGGTCCTCCCCAGCTCCCCGGGTTGGCCTTGCTTGCCAGCCTGGCCGGGCAGAGGAATGGCAAAGAGTTCCAGCACACAAGGGCTGTGCCAGCCCCGTCCCAGCCACCGGTTCCGGGAAATACCCGGTGAGCCCGCAGGACTGTACCGGCAGGAGTGATACCCGATCCCTGTGGCTGATAACAGCCTTTCACGGCTCTTAGCCAGCCTCTCTGGGAGAGGTGAAGCAGTTCAGCCTCCCGCAGCCCTAAGAAGAGGAAAGGCAGGTGCAAACAGCTAAAAATGAGTTTGGGGAGAGGCAGGGCCATGCTGTGCCAAGCCCTGTTGCATTCACAGTGGGTATCAAAGCCGGTGTCGCACCCCAGGAGAGCCCCTTTTCGTGCCACATACCCCCCACTAACACCTTCCAGCTCCTGTGCTCATTTTCACCCAAATTACAGTGGAGGTAGAAGTCAAAAGGCAATTTCTATGCGCATCAGGAGAATTGCTGATGGAGGATAGAGAGGAGAGACAGCTCCTGCTGAGAAAAACGCTGCAGCGTGAGCCCAGTCCTCTACCAGACACCGGAGCAGCCGCCCAGAGGCCAAACTTCCCGGGAAATCTTGGTTTCCTTGGGCTGGCCGCTCACGGCGTTGCTGGGTTTGTTTTGTTCTGGGCTTGAGATACCGGTGGGATGAAAAAAATTCTTTGTGAGTGTTGAATTAAAAGGATGATGCAAAAGCTGCAGGGTGCTTTGGCTGGGAAACGTGAGCGGCTCGCAGTCGGCCCCGACGGGGCTCAGGCTGTTTGGAGAACATGGGGTTTCTGTGATTAGGCTGCTCATATGACTCAATATATAACCACCAGTTACACACTAGATTTAATCTTGGGTCAAAAGTCATGGATAATTCAAACCACGCAGAAAGTGTTGATCGCCTGCTTGCCACAGCTGTTTTTCTCTGCAATTCTTTGTTTGGGCTAAACAACCTCTGCAAAGCAAATGCAGCCTGGCTCAGGGCAAGAGTGGGGCCTGTCCTGGCTGGAGTAATCCCTGTTCTCACTCCTGGAGCTGTCTGCTCTGCCTGCATCCCGCATCCAACTTTCTGAAACTCATTTCATCTCATGCATTTGCTGTGGGAGAAAAATAAGGATGATTCACGCCCTAAACTTCCCTTTGGAAGCATCACATCAGTCCTCAGCCAAGTTGCCTCACTGTTTGGGCAGTGAGGGTGCCTTCCTCACCCTGAGGGAGCAAGGTTAGGAATGCTGCCTGCCATGTCCCTGTAGCAAGTTGGATATCTGGCTCCCTGCATTCTGTATTTAATTTGGTTCCTCTCAGGGACTGCCCTAGTTTCTTGCTTTGGGCATTTTCTTTCCCGACTAAGTCACAAAAAACACTCTGGTATCCAAAAGATGCCAGTGGGGATGGTCAGAAATGTTCTGCCTGGTCGGGTTCATTGAGCAAAGGATTTCCAAGCAGGGTCTTGGAAACATTGATCGGGTCAAAGATCTGTGCCTGGGGTGGTGAGGGACTTGAACCGAGACAGCTCAGAGAAGCTGTGGAGTGTCCTCCACCCTGAGAGTGTCCCTGGTCTAGTGGAAGGTGCCCCTGCCCATGGAAGGGGACTAGAACCCCATGACCTTTCAGGTCCCTTCAACTCAGGCCATTCCATGATTCCATGATCTTGAGCTCTGAGGTTTCAGTGTGTCTGTGGGGAGCATTTGCTGCTCCATTCACTTCGTGCTTGTTCTTTCACTGCCTTCCAGAGGCAGCATCTCTGCTTTCTGGTGAGTTGCTTCTCTGCTAAAAGCTTCATTTTTGGGCAGGAAAGGGAGAAGCCATCCTTCAGCTTTGCAGAACATTGTCTTGCAGGATGGTTATTCATAGGGAATGCAGCGTCCCTCCCTTCTGCCGGTGGCAGCAGACGTCACTGCTCGGTTATTGCACAGGGACAAGGGCCTGTCGTGGAGCATGGCTGAGCTCATCCATCACTGAACTGCTCTGCTCCTCAGTCTCCTCTCAGGTCATTAGGAAGGATGAGTGATCCCTCCCTTCCTCTACAAAACCCTTTGCCATGCAGTGACAGAGAAGGATGCAAAGAGCCCTATAGAACACAAAAAAGCTTTTCCCTGTGGGAACACAAAGGAGGTGGGGAAGAGACATCCAGTCCATTTTGCAATCAGGAGGGGCACTGAAACAACCACCTCACCTAGGGCTGGGCAGGATGATGCTAAACCCCATCTCTGGGCAAAACCTACTGGTTCTTGGCTGCTCCTGCCCTCACCATGGAGCCAGTGCTGCAGGCACAGCCAGAGGGTTTTACCAGCAAACCAGGAATCTGAGCCTGGAGTAGAGCCAGCCTGAGAGGGCTGATTCCTCTTCCCATACATCTGCACAGGAAAGAGGCAAAGCCCTTGGGGACGAGGAGAGAAAGCACTGGAACAGGCATAAACAGCTTAGTAATAATACTAATGATAGCAGTTAGCACGTCGGCAGCGGTTTGCAGCACAGAGCACTGTACAAACATTAATTAGTGCAGGCAGACAATTCAGCGATATGGTTCCCATTTTGCCAACTATGATGAGCAGAGAACCGACCATCTGCTTAAATCCTCTTTAATTTAATCCCAGGGCCTTCATAGGAAAACCCTGAGCCCCTTTCAGCCTCAGATAAAACTGCCCGGGGGGGGATGGACCCTTCAGACTCTCCTGGATCCCACCAAGGGATGTTTCAAGGGTGTCGGTGGCTGTGGGCTGAGCCTGGAGGTGGAAAACACACAGCAGCTGTTTTCTATGTCAATAAATACACGTGGTGTAGCCATAGCCAGAGCACTGGTGGTTTTCCTTTAGACACGTGTTGCTGGAGTCTTTGGGGTTTTCATGTTGGGGAAATAGAGCTGGCTTGGGCTATTCTCACCCTTCGCTGCCCTACCTGTGGTAGTTCTTATGACTTGTTGGGACAGCTGGTTCATTAATAAAAATTAAAGGAAATGTCAAGAATGTCTGGGATGACTCAGGTGGGTTAAAGGTGTAACTGGGGTTCAGCCCTTGGGGTGTCTGTCCTGGTTCCAGGGACACGTGTAGCTGAAACTGCAGACACTGGACACCAGGATAAGCTCAAACTGCTGAAACTGGGGTATCCAGGGCTTTCTTTCTTTAAGGATACTGCTTTGTATTGCACAGCAAGCACAGACTGCAGAGGGGTTTGGCCAAAGATGGGGGTCAGCACTTGAGGCTTGGCCACGGGGCTGGAAACAAGTTGAAGCCCAGTTCAAGCCAGACACAAAAATTCCTGGGAGAAATGCAGATATTGCAGGAAGATGAGCAGCTGGAAGCAGAGCTGTGATCACACCTCAGCACAGCAGTGCAGCAGTGCTGGAGGTGCAGCAATGCCTGGGGCTTTCTGCAGCCCTCCCTTGCTCCACAGATAATTCCTAGGCAGGAAAAGAGGCAGATGGAACCACAGGAGATGGGAAAGGCCAATGCTCCCACAAGGAGATACCCTTCTCCTTCAGCAGCAGCAAAACATGTTTGCCTACTCTTAAGCTAATATTGAAACCACTGAGCTTTCCCAAACACTGTGTCTGAATTTCCCACTGCACATGAACTCATCAGCCCTACACATGGAAGAACGTGCTCAGATACAGCACAGGCTGTTTTTCCTAGGCTGATTTATCAGGATTAGTGGCTTTTTTCCACTAGGTATAGATTTAAAAGTCTATAATGGTGAAATTTTCCCTCTTCTCTCAGCAGATGAGTCCTAACACAGAGTTGAGAAGGGTTTGCAAAGAATTTTACTTTTTCTTTAGATGAAAGAGCTCCTGAATCACTTTGTCCCTGACTGAGCAGACCTCATATTTCATCTAAATCCTGCACTAAGCCGAGCTGGACCTGCAGCTGCATTGTAATTTTGCAGATGCTGAAATGCTTGGCTAAATCAGGGTTTTCCTCCTCTCATCCTTTCCCAGGGCCTTTTAAAATTACCCCCCAGCCCAGCCATGTTTTGAGTCCAGGATGGTGCAAATGGCGCAGATAATGCTGATTTCAGCAAGATCCTCCAAGCTTGGGCTACCTCTCACTTTTTTCTTCTGAATGAGATCCCCAGGCAGCTCCTGCATCCCATCTCCACACCAGGTTGCCTTGTTAAGTGTCTGATTTTAATTTCTCTCAATCAGGAGCTGGGCCCGAGCAATTACGTAGTAACGAGCAATTCATCCAGGGGGAGAGTGTGGATCTAGGTTAATTGGTCTGACAACTGAACCCAATCCTTTCCGGTTTTGCCCAGTTTTCCTTATTTTTCTCTCCTTCTGCACAATCTCTGCAAAGCTCTCAGCCTTGTTAATTAAGGAGGTAACTTCAGCCCAAGGGTTGTTTTGTTCTCCCCTCCCTCCTTCAAAGGCAGGAATAAAAAAAGCAGCAAGAATTAGCTCGTTTGGGACGAAACAACCACCTCAGAGCAGGTCAGAGCCGGCTGGCTCTGACAGGAGTCAGACTGTGTGGAGCTGCTGCTGTTCTCCTGGGCTTTGGGGAAACAATGCTGCGTGGGGAGAGCAGGTGCTGGGCCAGAAACACTCCTCCAGGCACGTCTGACGTGTTCCATAAGCACACTGCAAAGCAGGACAGGGTGGGAAACAGCAGAGTCCCTGGGGCTGGGTGGGTTCTGGGTCATGGCTGGGACTGCAGTGCTGCAAATCTGGGGGGACAGGTGCAGGAGAGTTTATGGCTTCTTGGGAACACACAGCCCTAAAGGTCTGGGCACTTCTGAAACACTTTTTGCTACAACACACGGTCAAAAGCCCCATCCATGGGGATCTCTGCTCTGTGGCCACACCAGGAGGAGTAGAAATGAAGCTTTGCCCTTTTTCTGTGGACTCTTTGTGGTCTGATTTTACGAATTCTCATTACAAAGCTGAGCTCTGCTCATGCCAGGCACAGTGGGACACTCAGCTCCCTATTTTCCTGTGTCCCTTAGGTGTGGGCAGTCCCAACCCCACTATACAGGAAGGAATTAAAACATATTCTGTGCCTCCATTTTCATAATCTGAACAGTTGTGGGTAACCTAGAGATCAATTTTGGAGTGAGGAGACGCCAGTGATGTTTATAGTCTGACATGTTTCCCTGCAGACTGGTATGTTCTGCAGAGAATAATCTGGCCCTAGTGCAGGGAATCAGTCCCAAAAACATCCCCTTGTGCTCTGAGGGGGGCTGAGGGGTTGAGGCTGCCACTGACACCAGTGCCTGTCCCCAGGAGCCACCCAGGAGCACTTTCCCTGGGATAAAAAAGGATGTACACAATATGCACGAGCAGGAAGCACAGCTGTGAGACTGCTCTGCTAAACTGGCAAAGGAAAATCTGTTATAAAACAGGCACCCAAGGCATGAGTTTGCTTTTCCAGGCTGCGAGAGCCGGAGGGTCTGGGACTGAGAGCAAAGGAGATGCCTGCAAGAGGAGGGGTGGCGACACCTGGAAAGCTTCAGAGGTTGTTCCTCGGGGCTCATGGAGTCATTACCTGGCATGGTTGTGACTGGGAGGGGAAGGAAGCAGGGCTGGGGCATTGAGCCAGGGGGTTCCCAGCTGGTGCCTGGCCAAAAGCCTCGTGCAGGTGGACACAGAAAGGGGAACGCAGGCACCAGGGATCCCAGTCCCATCAAAATGGGGAGTTGGCTAAGAGCTGGGACTAGCTGCTGCCCACACCTGGATGGTGCCTTCAGCAGTGATATCACAAAATGGTGTTGGAACCTTAATGACCATCCAGTTCCAACCCTGGTTACAGCATTGAGCCTTGCCTGGGTGGCACCAGTTTAGTGTTCAGGTGCTTTGCAGCACCAAGTCCCTGCCTTTCCCATTCCTTCTCCTGGGAAAGGCTCAGCCCATGCAGCAGGAGCTGCTCGTCGTCCTCACACGTCCCCTGGCACTCACAACAGGGCCCTCTTGCCTCACTTTTACTAAACAGAAGCCAACTCCCAGCCTCCACAGCTGCTGCCCCCAGCACTTTTGGGAGTTTCCCTGAGCCCTTTGGTGTTTTGAAGCCATCCCCAGGAGGTGCTGGGTGACTCACCAGACGGATATGAAGGCAGCACAGGTGCTGCCCAGCTGAGGCTCCCACTGGGATGGCATGAAGAAAAAAATGCCATGGGCACACAGGGGCTCACAGGCTTGATTATAGTTCCATAGACCCTCAAGTACTCTCACCCAGTACCTGAACTACAACCTCCCATATTTGCTGTTCATCTCCCTCTCCTGGACCTCAGGAAAACAGACTCAGCTCCAGCCCTGGTCACCTGGAGATGCTGAAAGCAGATTCAGAGGCATGGGGTATTGGACCCAGACAGAGCCAAGGCAAGTTCACCCCAAATCTGGCAAGTTAGAGTTTTAAATAGTATGTGTTCAGGGTGAGTCTGTTCTGGGAGAGGAGCTGCAACATTTCTCCACGGTACCTTCTCCATCCCAGGATTATTGCTGGCACCCACCAGCTGAGGAGGACTGGACAGGTGAGGGGTAGGGACAAGCTCAGGGTGGTTGTGGGGTGTGCAAGCTCAGCTCCACTGGTCTCTGCCCATGGTGTGGCCTGACACCAGTGCCCTCCCCTCTGACGGGTGTTTACAGAGCTGGACAGGATCCCTGGAACCCTTGTGTCCACGTTCCTCTGGCTGCAGGACGCCAGGGTTCTACGAGGTCGTGGTCAGACCCTTCCCCCAGCTGCATCCATGAACTGGGGACCTCCAGGAAAAAGCCATGAGCCGGGAACCTCCAGGAAAAAGGCACTGGTGAGATGTTGCTGGCAGGTTTGGTGGTTGGTGGGAACAGCAGGCGAGGTGGCCTCGTGCTCGGGGTTGCTGGTCCCGGCGGTGCTCCGAGTGCAGCGTCAGCTGGATTTTGGCAGCTCTGAGCCCTGGCCCCTCACTGCCCACAGTCCTGGCCCCAGGGAGGCAGGGAGAAGGTGGCATGCTCACGTCTGAATACAACATGTTCCCCAGGCATGTTTGTTAACATAGTCACAAATAAACATTTTGCAAGATTTTTGCCAGGAGGATGGGCTTAATGTGTGTGGAGCCTTGAAAGACAGGAGAAGGGCAGTGCAGCCTATCATGTGGGCTCTGGTCTGGCCTGCCCAGCACTGCTGGGGCAAGGGAAGTTGAATTCTCTCTGGGGAGTGCATTATTCAAGTCCCTGTGCACAAATTGAGAAGCAAATCCCATAAATCCAACCAGGAAGTAAATAATATCGTGGTGCTGGGGGAGAATGGAAGGGTGAGCAAAACCCACCAGGAACCACCCTGGTCCCCCTGTATTCCCCATAGGCAGATCTGCCCCCCACTCTGCTCCCCAAAACGGGCTCCAGCTTCAGAGTGAGCAAAAGGAAAAGGCAAAGTCATGTTTCAGCTCCTTGGGGGATTTCAGGCTTCCAGGGGCAAGATGTGCAATCTCAGCTCTGGCAGAGCTGTGGGCTCCCAGGAGGAAGCAGGGGCAGAGCTGAGCAGGGGAAGGAGGGATGCCCTGGGCTGTCAGGGGCCTTCAGCCTGTGATTTTTCCAGGGATATTTTCTACATGGGCCCTATAGATGCCTAGTTCATTTTCTAACCCACAAGTCGTTCATGTTTTTGCCCATCCCATTCTCTGCCCCATCCAGCTGGAGAGAGAGCAATTGGCTGGGAGGAGGCTCATCTGTGCATCCCTGGAAGTGTCCAAGGCCAGGTCGGATGTTGCTTGGAGCAACCTGGAATAATTGGAAGTGTTCCTACCCACGGCAATGGGTTGCACTGAGATGGTTTTTAAGATCCCTCCCAGCCCAAACCATTCCACGATTCTCTGATTTTCCTGGTGCCTGCAGCTGCCCCTCGGTACCCCCTGGTCCCGGTAAGCTCTGCCTCCGGGCTGCAGTGCCCAGCGGGAGGGATGCAGAGCGCACCGGAGCCTGGGCTGGGATAACCGGAGGGCTGGAAGGAGGAGTGGCACACGGTGCTGAGCGCAGGCTGGCAGCAGCACGATCCCACACGCGATCACACAGTCCCCTCTAGTGGATATTCCTCTCCCATCCACACGGATGTCCTGCCCACACTGCGTTGGCACCACCGGGCTGCAAAGCCTGGCCGCAGCAGTGACCCTGAGGCACCATCCTGCTCCTCTCCTGAAGCTGGGCACGGTGGCAGGAGCAAAGCCCCGTCCAGCTGCCTCCAGCTGCTCCATCGCTTCCTCCGATCCTTCCTGTCCTGCGTATTTGTGTGACTCATCCTCCCTCCCGCCCCGTCCCCTGCCCTGGCTTTGTCCCACACCTCCCGCTGCCCTTGCGTCAGGGCTGGCCCCGGCTGGCCCCTGCATTCTTGGCTCTCCCCTCCGCTGGGATTTCACACCACTCCGACTTATTTGGGCCGTGGCCAACGTGAGAACGAGCTAATGAGCACCTGCGTGGCCGCTGCTGCCGAGGATGCCAGAGGAAAGCATCACTGCCAGGGCCGGCCAGCTTGGTCCAGCTTGGACTGGGGAGAAGGGGGATGCTTTCAGATGGGAATGCCCTAAGAGGAGTGGGTGTTTGCACATTTGTCCAACAGCTCTTGCCCACGGGAAGGGTGCAAAGGCTCCCACCAGCAACAGCCTTGAGCACTGTCCTGTACTCAGGGCCAGGGCACTACCACCTCCTTACCCCTGCTCTCTGTCTCTGCCTGCTTTGGAGACTGCTTATCACCTGCAATATATGTGATATCTGCAACCTGAAGCTTTTCAAGGGAAAAAAAAAAAAAAAAAAAAAAAAAAAAAAAAAAAAAAAAAAAAAAAAAAAAAAAAAAAAAAAAAAAAAAAAAGCAATGTAAGAGAGTGTGGAAGAACAGGCACAGCTGCAGACCAGGAATTCATCATGCTCCATTAGGATGCAGTCCCTCCAACTTGCCCCATCTTCTACTGGAAATGTGACCCTGGTCCCAGTGTCCAGCTGGGCTGTGGCATTGCTCACAGCATGCAGGTTCTGATCATGCAAAGGGAATCTCATGGCACAGCCCCACAGCAGGCAAGGGAGTCCATGGACACTGCACAGCCTGGGTGTGTGGATGTGGAGCAGCCAGCAGTGATGGATAAGGTATAAATCCCAGGGAGAGCCAGCCCATGACAGTCCCACCCCCTTTTACAGCTTCTGCTCTGTGGCCCAACAGGACACACGCTTCACAGCTTTATTTATTATAAAAGATCTTTAAGAAGATGAAGTCCACCCAAAACCACCCCTTGGCTTTATTTCTGCCCTCAGGGACTGTGTGTAACAGGGTGATGGCACTGCCAGGGCAGCAGGACTGGTTCCAGGTTTTCTGGACAAGGGGACATTCCCAAACCTGGAGGTGAAACCACCGCTATCCCCATACAGAGCCAGGGCTGGGAAACTGCAAACCCCAAACTCCATTTCTAGGCAGCTGGATACCAAACAACCCAGTGTTTATTGCAGTGCTCCTCATTTGCCTCAAGTTTATAGATGTACATTCAAAAATAAGAGCTCTGTATATCTCAGCTGGACACAGACAGGCTTGAATGACGAATGGGATGATCTGTTGGCAATGGAGTCACTTCCCAGTCCTGAGTGTGGGAGCAAACAGTTCAGCTACCAGCTCGGGACCTCTGTGCATGGAGTTGGAGCATGAGAAACTCCAGCTCTGCTTTCAAGTATATTTGGTGTGAACTCACATGGTCTCTCTGGCATCACATCTCAGCACGGGGAAAAGTCCTGCTGGCCCCAGAGAGCCACATCCCTCAGGTCTGCCCCAGCCTCGGGGGAAGGTGACAGGTTTGGGCACCTGCTGGAGCGATGTGCCAGCTTGTTTTGGCTCAATGAGCAGGGAGAAGGCTCAGGGGAGCTCAGGTAGATCATATTTACAGGGTACCATTAGAAAAAGAACAGCTTGGACCCCATGAAGTCACCCTGGCTGCACAGGGGGGTCAACAGCCAGTGGAGGTCTGGTGGAGCCAAGGGGTTCCTGATGTTCAGCAGCAACAGCAGCAGCTGCCCACGGTGCTCCCACGCTGTCCCAGTTCCCAGCCTGCAAACCAGCTAAGGCAGCTCTTGGCCAGGAGGCTGCACCTCAGGCAGCTGCACATCCCAAATAGACCCCTCCAAAGCAAACCCAAAAACACACATAGTGGTTTAAACAGGAAAGAAAAATGAAAAAAAGAAAGAAAAAAAGATGTTTGTGGTATGTAAGTCCTACTGCCCTGAGCCAACCCAAAAACAGGGCAAGCACCAAGTCAACACAGGCTCCATCCCTGGCCCTGCAGCACCCAGGGAAGGGACAGGTTCCAAAGCACCAACTCCAGAACCCCTCCAGGTCCTGGATAACGAGAGGGGTCTGGCTGCCACTGCTGAATTACATTATTTGTTGGTTGTGTAACTTTAAGTTCATGTACTTTCATTGACGGGAGCCCACAGCAGAGGGGAGAGGCAAATCAAAGGTGTGAGCACGGAGCGCAGGGTGGCAAACCCCAGCCAAGCCCTGGCTACCACCTCTGCCTCTGGGGTTACATGTCCAAGTGGGGAGTTTTACTGCTGCAGCCAGCAAGTCCTTGGGCCAGGAGGGCAGTGGGGTCCTGGACAATGTGGGGACACAGAGCAGCGGGGTCCCATGGCCTCTGTGATGTCAGCAGTGACACACCCGGCTCATCCCTGGGGCTTTGCCTGGGGTGGGCCAGCTAAACACCACCCCACTCGGGACAGCTGGGCTGTGGCTGCACTGTGGCAGTGCCACAGGCAGGGAGGGGATGCCAGGCTCTCCCAGCAGCTGGGATGTGTCTCTGAGGCCAGGAGCAGCAGCAGCAGCTGCCTTCTCGTGCCAGACAGGTCATGAAGTTCGAGGCTGGACTGGTGCGGGCTCAGCAAAGCAAAAATGAGACAAACTAGGGAGGAAGAGGCTCAGGGCACAGCTATGCCAAAAACATCCCTCTTGGAGCTGCCCCTTCGTCTAAACCCTCCCTTTTTGGTGGCCAACTGCAACTTCCCAGCAGCACTGGCTGCTCCCAGAGCTCAGCAGCCCCTGCACTGTCCCCTGGCAGAGGTGGCTGGTACAGCTGCGTGTGCTGTGACCCCTTTGCACCACCCAGGCACTGAACACCTCTTTGCAGGGGACCAGGACTAGGGGAGTGGGACTGGCAGCAAGTTCTGTCCCCAGACATCCAGAGCTGGGACTGTGGTGGAGCTGCAGAACAAAATACCCTGTGATACAGCTCGTGCGCACCTCTTATGGGCTCCCGTGCTGGTTTTGGCCAGGGTAGATTTAATTTTTTTCACAGTGGCTTGTATGGGGCTATATTTTCTGTGAAGAAAATTAACTCTACCCTGAAACCAGCACAGTTCCCCAGCCTTTAACAGCAACATCTTCCCTTGCAGTATGTGAGAACTGCAAACAGCATCTGTGGATGTGCTTGTGACAATCCTCCACCAACATTACACAACCCCCGTGCAGGGAGCCTGGACAGCATCTGTCTGCTCTCCCTGCCCTTCCAGCCACCACTCTACCCAGATCCAGGCACTGCCAGTGGGAAAGACCTCCTGAGGCAGCTCCTTGGGATGAAACCCTGTAAGGACTAAACAAACCACCCACAGGATCCCTGACCATAACGTGGAGGGGAGGATGGAGAGCTGGTCTGTGCCATGCAGTGCACCAGGCAGGGGCAGTGACACGCTGAGGGTGACCTTGTCCATCAGAAATGCTGGGCTGGCCCTGTGAGGGTGCAGATGCAGCACAGGGACCCCAGGAGCCAGTGGGAAATGGCCCCCAGCCAGGCTGTGAGGTCCACAGGCACAATCCTGCTGTTGCTCCCTTGTGGCAGGGCTGGGTTGGGGTCTGTTTCTCAAGTCCAGGTGACTGTGGCACTTCAGCTCACCCTCCTCTTCCTCTCTGCAGCAGTGACAGCATCTGTCTGTCTGTCCATCCGTGGTTCTGGCCTTCAGCAGGACTCCACAAGGACACAGGCAGGTGGCTGCAGCCCCAGGTGGCTGTGGGGGCTGGTGTTTAGGTGGCCTGGCTGGGTGGGAGGCGTTTGCTGTCCAGAATGGCCTTCCAGTCATCAGCCCAGGAGTGCAGCCGGCGGCTGGGGGGCTTCAGCTGCAGGTGTTTGTTGTGGCAGGCAGTGAAGAGCACGTGCTCCCAGGTAGGGTTCTGCTCTGCCCCTGCAAAGGAAGGAAGGTCAGTGGTCTGGACAACTCTGTGAGACACTGAAGTTGATTTCACTCCAACATGAAGACCCCAAAGTTATAAAACCACAGAAAGACCAATACCCATCCCTGGCAGCCTCCAGTCCCTCCTTCAGCCCTCACCTCTTACCTATTATATCAGGTCTGTCATCTATAAGCAGATCAGCAGAAACCACCGTCTTATCTCGTGTCAAAACAATCTGCTCAAGAAATTCAGGGCCAAAGTGCTTCTCCACCCAGGCATACTGGAAGGCAAGAGATGGCTGGTGGGCTCAGGGAAGGCTGATGGATGGGGCAGGGGGTGCTTGGTGGAGTGGAAGCAGCCCTGGCCCCCACACAAGGAGGATCTCTCTCTTATTAAGTTCATTAATGGGATGGATTTGGATGCTGCTGGTGTAAAAGTTCTTTAAAAGCCAAGCAGCTTTTGATGTCATGATCAAAGACTAAAACCAAGAGCCTCAGTGCATGCAAATCGATGGAACAGGTAAATTTTACAGCCAGAGGCATGCAGGGGTCAGACACCTTTCACTGGGCAGCATGGATGGGAGGGGGAGCTGAGATTTGGGCCTGCTCACCTTCTCATAAGGGCAGTACCGGTACTTCTTGATTGGGCTCGTGCAGATGAACACATCAGTGCTGCCACGAGGAGAAAAACAGGGGCAGAGTGTCATTCTGGGCCAGGGCAGGCAGCAGCAGCCCACAGCCAACCCCCCAACCACACACAGATCAAAGAGATTTAAGAGATTAATCTCCCATCTCACAGAATCCTGCAGCACAATCGTGATCCCCTTTTCACAACCTTTGCTGGCAACAGAGCTAAAGGGAAGAGGTTGCACATGGCTGATGTTCTAGGTGACTGCTCCAGGAGTCAAAGCCCTCTCTCCCCTCCCTTCCCTGATGGCTGGGAGATATTTATTTTTAATGCTGTTGTTGTATCAGCACTTCTGCCAAGAGGTGGTTGTGAAGACACAGCTCCCCCTCTGTCCATCCCCACACACCATGGGCAGGTTCATACTCACTCTGCCAAATTTGCCATTTGCTTCACAGCTTCCACAGCCCCAGGGAGAGGGTCCAGCTCGATGAAGAAGTTCTTGGATTCCCAGATGCTGATGGCTTTTTCCTGTGAGGGGAAAACAAGCAGTTACTGCACTTCTTGCAATTTTTCCTGCACGTGCATCCTCCTCACCCTTTGCTAGGACAGAGGATGGGACAGGGAGAACAGTGGGACCACCAGCTCCAGTCCCCTCCTGCTCACTCCCCTTGTCTCTGTGGGTGTCTCTGCTCCCCACCCACCAACCTGCACCCACCCCATACAATTCAGATTGGGGATGCTCTGGAACAGGCTTGGTTTTGCCTCTGCAGCCCCAGACACAGAGGGAGCTGCATGTTCCTGTAAGGCCAAACGCCAGAGATTATCCAGATCCAATTCAAACCAATTTAAGGGATGGATCCACATGGATCCAGGTGATGTGGCCTGGTGGCCCTGCTGTACCATGATGCTGTTCAGGCACAGATGCTGCCTGGCCTATTTGTCTCCATGAGATCACTTAAAATAGCAGCCAGGCTGCTCTCCCAGGAGAAAGTACATTACAGGATGAACCACACGTCAGGATGAATGCAGATGCTCTTCCTCAGGGATGCCTGGACAAGGTCTAGCAGGCAAATAGAGCATCTCCAGGCAAGGATTTGAAACACAACATCCAGAACAGCAGCCTGGGCACACTGCTATGGCACAGGGAGAGAACAGAGAGGAGACCCCAGGGAGCAAAACCTTGGGGTGACAGCAGAGTCCAGGGGCTGCCTGCAATGGGTCCAGCACAGCTCTAAGGAACAGCGGCCCCTGCACTACCTCAAACAGGTGAACAGTTTGTCAGGTGCCAAGGAAAGCAATTATTTTGCACAAACACCGTTTCCTTGAGGAGCACAGGAGCACTGAGAGGAGCACAAGCAGCCCAGCCCCAGTGTTGTGATGCATCTGAGGAGCTGCAGATGCAGAAATGCCTCCAGGCTCCGTGGCAAGAGCAACCAGCATAAAAGTTTGCCATGGGGCCATGCAAACATTCAAACTCCAGTTGCTCTGCCTCAGACTGGGGAGCAGTGATGTTTTATTTTTAAGATATTGTCTGTAGCTGCACAAGAGACACCTGAGAAACACAGCTTCATGCAGCAGAGCACTTCAAACTGCACTGAAGTGTTTTCTTACAGCAGCACTTCCGCAGCCATCCCACTTCCAATTATGTCAAAAAGCATTTTGCAATCAAGCTTGAGGAGGGTAGAACTAAGCTCACCTTGAGGAAAAGACCCACTCCACTCCCAGAGCCAGAAAAACTCCTTGTGGCACCACGGCCAGCATGATGCCCAGCAGATAGAAAAATCCCCTGGGCTGGGAATCCCACCATGTGCCAGGACAGACCCTCAATCCCCATAAGGAATTTCCCTGCCTGTCCAGGGCTCTCCATCCTTCCAGGACTGTGTGCTTGGTGCACTGCTGAAATTTCTCCCTTTCAGAGCTGGGACCTGCAGCTCGTTGGACTCTTTGGCTGCTATTTTCTGGTCCCTGAAGCAGGTCAGTGGTGCTCTCTGGTCAGAGACTGGAATGATCCATGTGTCTGTAGCCATGGAGCAGCTCCTCCTCACTTTAGCCCTGCCCTGAAACCACGGGGAAAACCAGAACTGCCCTGAGGTCAGTCTGTGCAAGTTTTGCTTCTTGTTCAGCCCAAAGTATTGGTGGTTTTACATGATCACAGCAGACACAAGATGAGCTCACTTCATTTAACACATCCAAAGTAGTTACGATCAAGAAAGAAAAAAATTGTTATCATGTGTTACCCCTGCCAAACTTTAAGCAGCTGCTTTATTGCATGATGTCTTGCACTTCCCTTTCACCATTCCTAGCCAGAAAGGACACTTTATTCCTTCAGTTCATCAAGTTGTTTAGGACTTCGCCCATGGGAGAGCCCTGGACCTTATTCCCACTCCTTTCCCTGTAACCATCATACTCCTAACAACAGGAACACTTTTATTTACCACAACACATTTCAGCCAGTGCAACTGCAATCCATGGATAAGACCACAGACACCCACTGGGATGGGAAACTTGTAGAGGCAGAAAACAACTCCCTGCAGCAGTTAGTCTGTTGCTGAATGATAAATTACAACATAGAGAGAGCTTCTGCTTTTAAGATTTAATTATTAAACTGAATATAATAATTTCTGGCATGGGAGGGCTTGGGTTGTTTTAATTTTAAGTAAGCCCTCAAATGAAGCATGAATTGCGTGGTTTGTTCTGAACTGCTCTGCTGCATCCCACCCCTCACCTTGCTCTCGAGGAGCTAAATAATCCATCTAGGAATGGTACCAATCCACATGGCCAAATCATAGCTAGAAAACCCCAGCTATATAATCTGGTGTATTTCAAGACAGATGTTCTGAAATACCCCCTTTCCTTGCATCTGTCTCCATCCAGGCATGCAGAGAAAAAGCCCACTAGGCCATCATATCAGCCTGGTCTAGTGGAAGATGTCCCGCCCCATGGCAGGCCTGTGGAACAAAATGGTCTTTAAGGTCTTTATCAACCCAACCCATTCTAGGATTCTAAGAAAGACACAGATAGACACGAAAAAAAGCTGAGTTTCCAGAGGGGGAAAAATGCACCGCTGGAAGCCCTCCTGTGCTCCTGTGCTTTTGTGGGAGCTTTTTGGTGGCCCCCACAGCCCTCCCCAGCACTGCCCCCATGACCTGGGGGACAGAGGGTCCCGGAGGGACAAGAAGCCCACGCGTGGAGCCGGGGGAAGCACAACTCACACTCAGCTCGGGTCCCAGGCGCCCGTACTGCTCCGACACCCAGAAGCCCCTCCGGTCCTCCAGGGCAATGTAGGGCTTGTCAGGGTACCTGGCCCTGAATTTCTTGAGGAATCCTCCCTCGAAGTCGGCCAGCACCCCGTCCATGTCCACCAGCACCCGCAGAGCCCTGCGTGACCCCGCTGTGGGGCCGAGCCCCCTGCCCAGCCCGGCCAAGGGGCTGCAGCGCCGGGGCCGCAGGTGCAGGAAGCAGCTCAACAAAATCATCGTGGAGGGGGGCTCGGGGCAGGGGATGGAGGATTTGGGGATGGGGGCTCAGAGAAGCAGGTTCAGAGCAAGGGATGGAGGTTTGGGGCAGGGAATGGGGGCTCAATGAAAGGGATGGGAGGCTTGAACGAGGGGATGGGTGGCTCAGAGGAAGGGGATGGGGCCTCGAGGAAGCAGATGGGGGGCTTGGGGCAGGGGATAGGGGGCTCAGAGCAAGGGCAGGGGAGGCTCTCCAAGCAAAGGGGGAAAGCCACTCCAAGCCGCTATTTCAAGCACGCACCGAGCCAGCGGGCAGCCCTGTCAAGCGCATCCCTGTGCAGCAGGAGGAAGGAGAGGCGGGGGGGTGCAAGGGGAAGCAGAGGGGCTGCCGAGGGGCGCGGGGGGGACGCAAAGGCCCTTCCTGGCCCCCAAGGCGTCCTCCCCCTCCCCGCCCCATCCCTCCCTGGCAGCGAGAGCGGAGCGGCGGCGGCAGCGGCGGCGGCGAGAGTGGAGCGGGGGCAGCGGGGCCGGTGCCCGGCGCGGAGCTCGCCCCGACCCGGCAGTGCAAAGCCCAGTTCCTCTTCCCGGTGCCTGCCGAGCCCGGAGCTCCGGCACCGCCTTAAAGCGGCACAAACGCCCTGCGATAGCGCAGCGGCTCCGCGCCGCCCGCCCGCCTTAAGGGTGCCTCAGCCTCGCTGCCCTTCCCCTCCCTCCTTCCCTGCCTCAGTTTCCCTTGCTGCCAGTCTTTGGGGTACCCAGTCCACCGCCAGCTCCCTCCCCATGTCCGTCCCTGCCAGCAGAGGTGGTGGGAGCACACGTAAGATGGTGATTTTTTGCATAAAATGCACTCGTTTCTGGCAGTTCTTGCGCTGTGTGACAACGCTGTCCCCACGAGTGACAGGAACCCTTAAAAGCCAATCCCCAGACCCTGAAGAAGGACCCACTGCACCAAGAAGGGCTCGATGTTCTGACCAGAGACACCAAAGATCTGTTCAAAAAACACTTTGGAGATTTAAACTGATGAAAAAGAGAGAGTTCTCCGAGTGGTACTGACAGGATTAGGCAACCACTGAGCTGGGAAATAAAAGATTTTGCTCGACAGCAATAATAAGCTTCCAAAATATTTAATTTTTCAAGTCCAGAGTGTTTGCAAGTGGAATGTGTTGTCCTTGTTTCCTTGAGAGGACAAATTTGCTGTTAGGATGGGGTGACCTGGGGAAGGTCATGGAGGGAAGGAAGGAAGAACCGGCTGGACACGATGGTGATCTCAGCTGAGCCTGGGAGGGGAATGTGTGAAGTTCAGGTCTGTGTTGTGCTTTCACTTGCACCGCAGGCGTTTTGCTTCCTGTAAGGAATGGGATTTCAACACAGCTGGATGTTCCTGACTAAGCAGGGAAGGAATACATGCAAACTTACGGCTCCCCAGGGCAGTGGTCGGGGCACCAAGCCTAAGAGAGTTCAAGGAGCATTTGGAAAACGCTGTCAGGCACAGGATGGGATTTCGGGCTTGTCCTGTGCATGATCCCTGTGGGTCCCTTCCAGCTCTGGATATTTTACGATTCTGTGATCTCCACTCAGGTTTCCACCATCTTCATGGATACTGAACGACTGACACATTCCCTGCCTGCAACAGCTCCGGGACACGCTGCTTCTGTCCCCTTCTGACGGGGACAAAAGGGATTAAACCTCTGCTGGTGCAGTGCAGCCATTCGGGTGGGCTTCACCCCCCGCCCCGCGGGCAGCGGAGAGGGACCGGCCACCCGTGTCGGGGAGGGCCCGGTGTCACGGATGGCGCGGTGTCGTTGGGGTCACCATGTCGCAGGGGTCCCTTATCACATGGGGCCCTCGTGTCGCCGGTGAAACCAGGGCCTCCTGTCGCGAGGACCCCATGTCGCGGGGGTCCCCGGTGTCGCGGAAGGCCTCATGTCGCGGAGCGGTGACGAGAATGACGTCACTCCCCCCCCAGCGCTGCTGAGTCACGGCCCCTCCCGCGATCCTGACGCGGGGCCGGCGGTTGCCATGGCGACCGCGCTTCTCGCGAGAGGCGGCGGAAGTGGCGCGCGGACGGCTGGCGTCGCGCGGCTCCCGCGGCCGCTCCTCATTGGCGGGCGGCGGGCGGCGGCTCCCGGCGCGCGCCGCTCCCCCCGCCCCGCCCCTCAGCGCGCGCGGCCGCGGCGCGAGCCGCCAA
Source organism: Brachypodius melanocephalos (assembly GCA_013398615.1). Lineage (NCBI taxonomy): Eukaryota > Metazoa > Chordata > Aves > Passeriformes > Pycnonotidae > Brachypodius > Brachypodius melanocephalos. The sequence goes on from VZSR01003816.1 coordinate 4,799,743, forward strand.
GATGGCGTCGGCCCTGGAGCAGTTCGTCAACAGCGTCCGGCAGCTCTCGGCCCAGGGTGAGGGGGACGGGGCCGGCCGGGGAGACCGGGAGGACGGGGCGGGCCCGCGGCGCCGAGGGAGGACGGCGAAGGCCGAAGGAGCTCATCAAACCGCGCGGGTGATGGGGCGGCGGGCCGGGGCCTGCCCGCTCGCACGGCGCTCCCTGAGGCGCGGGTCTGGGGTGTTGCACCCCCGGGGCTGCGGGGCCCGTGCCGGAGTTAATTCGGGGCAGCCCCGAAGGGATCCCGGCAGTGTGACAGGGCACGAGGGGCCGGCAGTGCTCTCACGGAGCTCCGTGGTTCTCCCAGGGGTTGGTTTCGGTAGCGGAGCCCGCGCCGGTCAACCTGCCAAAATCTGAGTTTTTAAAACAGGGGGAGGAGCGAACATCGCTAGGGCTTTAACTGCGGTTGTGTGGTCCAGCCTGTCACCTCCCTAATGAACGAGCAGGTTGTGATAAGTGTGGTTTCTGAATTGTCCAAGTGTCTGTGCTTTACATTTCCAAGCAGAGCATGGACAAAGTCCCGCCCCACCACGGAACTGTGTGACAGGTCTGAGGCTGTAACCACGTGTCCACAAAGGGTTTTAATAATCACAATTAGAATTCCTTAGTTTCACTGCCAAACTCCTAATTTTACTCTGTGTGGGCGCAATGTTTCCTGGTTCTTGAACTTTCCCTCTGTAGTGATGCTCTGTGAAATGTGTTCTGACTGGTCTTTGCCTGGGATGTTTCCTCCCAGAAGCTGATCAAAATTTGATGTTTCCCAATTTGATGTCACTTAATAAATACAAACTACTTCTACTTTAGAGACAATTTATACCTGCAAGATGTGGGTACAAACCAGACAGGAAGATGGATCTTTGTTCTCCTGTGGTTGAGCTGGAGAACTTTCTGTCACAGAGTTTTGGAGATGCAGAAGGCTCAAGGGAAGACTGGTTGACTTTATGGAAGTTTTCCCATTAGGGATGAGCCAGGGAGATGTTCTCTGTGAGAAAGACCCAGCCCAGTCAGGACATGGACCTGGTGGAGCAGGTCCAGATGAGGCCACCAAGATCATTGGAGGGATGGAGCTATGAGGAAAGGCTGTGAGAATCTGGATTGTTCAGCCTGGAAAATAAAAGGCTCTGGGGTGGCCTAACTGCGTCTTTCCAGTATCTGGAGGGAGCCACAAAAAAGATGAGGAGAGACTATTTATAAGGGCTGGAGAGACAGGAAAAGGGGGAATGGCTTCATAATAACAAAAGAGTAGCATTAGATTGAATATTAGGAAAGAATTCTTTCCTGTGAGGATGGGGAGACCCTGGCACAGAATTCCCACAGAAGCTGTGGCTGCCCCTGGATCCCTGTAAGTGTCCAAGGCGAGGCTGGACAAGGCTTGGAGCAACCTGGGATAGTGGGAGGTGTCCCTGCCCATGGCTGAGGTTTGGGGTGAGGTGATCTTTAAAGACTCTTCCAACCCAAACCATCCTGGGATTCTGTGAAAGTAAATCCAGAGCCAGACAGGCAGCTGGATGTGAGAGCACTCAGGAGCAATGTGTGTTCTTGTGGGGATTTCTGACTGTCATTTGGCTGCCTGGGAGGTGGCAGAAAGGGACATTTAGTTGGGCCTGGTACTGGAATTTCTGCTTAGACTGCAAGTTGTTAAGTGTGTTTGTGGAGGTACAGGGATAGATTACAGAATCCCAGAATGGTTTGGGTTGGAAGAAACCTTAAAGTCCATCTCTTTCCAACCCTTTCCGTGGACAGGGGCACCCTCCACTAGACCAGTTTGCTCAGAGTCTATTTGGGGTTTGTTTGTTTTGTTTTTTAGAGGAATGCTAAGTAATAGAACTGTAGAAGAGGTGGATTTCTGGAATAGGAAGGACACCAGAACTAAGGGTTTGCATTTCCTGAACACCGTTATCAAAGCACAGAGAATTTTACAAGCCCCATGCCTTCCCGTGCTTATGCTTTTTTTTTTCCCCCATATGGAGGAGAATGGTTTTGGAGGCAAGTTTGTGGGCTCTAGTTCCCCATTTGGAATTTTTGATCCTTCTGTCACTTCAAAACTAACATTTCATTGCTAGAACTTCCCTGCTTTTCCTTTCTCAAAGGAAAAGGCCAGAGACCTAGGGTCCTAAATCTCTCTGAATGGAGGCACTATTCCTCATTTTATTGAGACTTTTGTTAAGGATGAGAGAACCTCTGTTTTTTTCTCTCTAATCTGCAAGGATTGAACATTGAAACAATACTCTGCTTCAAAAGGATGTAGTTTTAATTCATTCAGTTAATTGTGGGGGAGGAAGAGTTTGAAAGCAGCTCATGGGAATGGATCTGCTTTCTTTCTAAGGGTTTTGGGGCTTACCATACCTTCCTCATTCAAAGCAGTCACTTTTCATGATGTGTTCATAGCTCACACCATATAGAATAACATTGTAGTTTTAATTATACAAAGTAAATTTAAGGACAGGTTTTTAAATACTTTTGTTGTAGGTACTTACTTGTAACTTTAATGTCTACTTCAAAAAAATGCTTATGAGCAGACTTGAAAGTTGGGTAGCATCTGAGGACCAGCAAGGAACAAGCCCTGGTATTTGTTTTATTAAAAAATAATTTTTAAAAAAAGTGGTGGGTAGAAAATTAATGCCTGTTTCATTAAAGAAAATAAAAACTTGAGGTGATACTATCATTTCCTGAGGTTACATGGGGAAGCAGGTTATAATGAGCTGTGGGAATGGATGAATGTTCTCTAACTGGGCTTTGCTTTTTATTTTTTCAGGGCAAATGACCCAGCTTTGTGAACTGATCAATAAAAGTGGAGAGCTGCTAGCAAAAAATCTTTCTCATCTGGATACAGTGCTCGGTGCCCTGGATGTACAGGAACACTCACTAGGTGTTCTTGCTGTCTTGTAAGTGTTGTTTGCTTTTAATTAAATATTAAAACTTCAGGCAATGAGCTGAACTGTCAGCCAAGCAAAGTGTTTTGTTCTGGCACTGGTGCAGGTTGCCCAGAGCAGCTGTGGCTGCCCCATCCCTGGAAGTTCTAAGGGCAGGCTGGACATTGGGGCTTGGAGAAGCCTGGGATAGTGTAAAGTGTCCCTGCCCATGGATTGGAACTGGATGGGCTTTAAGGTCCCTTCCAACCCAAACCGTTCTGGGGCTCCATAAGTGTTTTTCCGTATGTGTTCAGCAAAATGATACAGAATGAGCTTTTAAAACTTTGTTTTCCGGGCATTCATACACTAAACTGTAAGCATGAAGCAAGATGTTTTATTCCAGTGAAAAACAGGCTTTTATCCTGGGTCTTGGGTGTTTGTCTTTGGACAGCACTGAGGCTCTTGCTGTTGCCTGGAGTTTAAGATAAAACTTGAGTTGCCTTGCGGGTGCTGAACTAAGGTAAAGATATTTAATCTTGAAGTTCAAATTGGCTGTATCTGGCTTCAAGGGAACTATCTGCAGGTTCCACTGGTATTTTAAAATTCTCTTTTAAGGGAAAGATAAGAATTCTAATTCTTGTTCTACTACTCTTCTGAAACAAAATACTGATAATACTGAAAATTATTTTTGCCATGGTAGTTTGCACTAAATTGAGAATTAGTTGTGCATGGAAAGGTGTTTTCAGATGTTGGGCAGCTACTGGGGAAATCCTATGATATGTCTCATAAGCATTTTGGATTTGTTTGCAAGCACCTACATGCAGAGACTTAGAATGAAAATTAATCATTTTTCTGAATCTCTAAGCAATAAATGCTAAACCTCTTGTTTCTTTATTTCAGGTTTGTGAAGTTTTCTATGCCCAGCATCCCTGACTTCGAAACATTATTCTCACAGGTGCAGCTTTTTATCAGCACTTGCAATGGAGAACACATTAGATATGCAACAGACACTTGTAAGTTAAGCCTAGTTTCAGACTTGATATATTTTTGCATAGTTTGGTAATACTGATTTTTCACTGAGGTGTTTTTTTGTTTGTTTTACTGTGTTTAGTTGCTGGCCTGTGCCACCAGTTAACAAATGCCCTTGTGGAGAGAAAACAGGTGAGCAAGTATCATCTAGTACAAAAGCTACTCCATACCCAAGGCTTAAAGGGGGTGTTACCAGCCTCTTATTCTGTAAAGATTTGCCACTAACTTCACATCAAGTGTTTCTGTACAGCTCTTTAGTTGTTAAGTTTACTGAAAGGTAATGAACCAAATTCAAAATTCTAACATTTCTCTAAGGGAAACCTAAGGAAGGTAATTTTTAGGGGGAGAAAACCTCAAAACATGTTCTCCCACATTAAATAGGAGATCTGTAGTACCAGGAATGTTCTTCAAACAATGTGAGCATGAGTAGAGGAGAGAGCTGCAAGGGTTATTAGCACTGGTGAGTCAGTGATTTTAGTTGCAATGTTCTTCTCACTGGTGTTATATAATGTTCTTAATGAAATGCCTTAAAATGTGCAGGAAACTTGATTAAGAAATACTTGACCAGTGGTTTTGTTGCTACAATCCTGACTTTTTCAGCCCACTTTGGTGAAGTCTAGCCTGAGACAGACCAGATTTCATCTCTGCTTTTAAGTGGAGTGCAGTGAGAACCTCGTCCTTAGTATTTGTTGGGAGTTTAGGTGGAGTCATGGAATCAAGGAAGGTTTTTTTATTGATACAGATTACTGTATTCCTGGTGAGATTGGCTTTGTGGAGCAGAATTGGTGACTTTATCAGGAGAAGTTGTATGGCCAAGGTTAATTTTATTTTCCAAGAGACTGCCATGTCCTACAAAAAGGGAACCTCAAGTTAACTATTAATGGAACCTGTCAATTAGTGTTATTTTTCATTTGTAAGTGTCAACATAAGATCCAATGTGCTGCCATCTATGAGAAATTATCTGAAAGAGATGTAATTTCTGACAGCCCCTGCGAGGAATTAGCATTCTCAGACAAGCCATAGACAAGATGCAGATGAACACAAACCAGCTGACCTCAATACACGCAGATCTCTGCCAGGTAAGGGGAGCAGAAGGGCTTTTTGTGACAATAAAAGCTTATAAAATACCTATAAACCTTCAAGGAAATGCATGTTCACATATTGCAGTGTAAGAATGGATTTTCAACTGGTTTTTGGTTTGGTTTGGGTTTTTTTTCCAGTAGTAAATAATATGATGTACTGAAATAAAATCCAAATCTGATGTACAGATTCATTACTAATTTTAAATGTTCAGTGCATGTCCTCATATCTTTGATTTTGTTGATGCCTTCAGAAAATCCTTTGACATCTGTTCTCTGTGGGCTGAAAGTCACACTGAACTTATCTTGGGTGGTATCAGTGTAATATCCAGCTACTGTCTGCTCAAGTCTGACAAAAGACATGTTTGTCTTGGTGTCTTTGGCCTGGATTTGTATTTCTGTCTCGTTCTTGGCTCTTGGGATTCAGGGTTGGACAGGAATGTTCAGAGCAATATTTAGTGCTGCCAGCACAGTAGTCTGGCAGTCCTGGAGTTTCAAACAGATTTGTCAGAGTTTAATTTCTTTAGGAATCAAATAATTTTGTACCAGTTCATAATCTGTGTTAAAAATTTAAACCTGTGTTACTCCACTATTGACATGCTCTGTTTTTTTAACTCATGAGAGAGTGATATTTATGCAGTAGTAGTAATTAGTTTCAATTCCTTCTCACGGAAACTTGAATGGAAATGGCTAATTTATGAAAACTTGATTTATTTTCTTGTAGCTCTGTTTGTTAGCAAAATGCTTTAAACCTGCCCTCCCGTATCTAGATGTGGACATGATGGATATTTGTAAAGAGAATGGGGCATATGATGCGAAGCACTTTTTATGTTACTACTACTATGGTGGGATGATATACACTGGGCTAAAGAACTTTGAAAGAGCACTCTACTTTTATGAACAGGTAACTTGAAATGAAATTATAAATCTGAAGTGTGATGTCTGGAAAGGCAGAAGTCGATGTGTAACAGTGCTGAGAAAACATAGCACCTTTGAGCTGGCACAAAACTGTCTTTGGAGGTGTTTTCCTTTAAGGAAGTCTCTCACAGCCTCATTGCACCATAAAGCTGTGCAGCTCAAAGGGTGATGTTAAATTTATCTCACTATAAATATTTTTCAGCTGCTTAAAACTGCAGCACAGAAACAGGTCACAGGCTGACACATGGTTGTGTGTCCTTAAAAAATAGTCCAGTGGTTTTGCTAAGACCTTTGCTACTGTAATGAGAGAGGTTTTGCTTATTCAAGGCTGTTACAATATTTGCTGGTTTTGCTTTATCTGAGAAGGAAATAAAAATAGTAGAATTGGGAAAACTTTGTGTATGAGGGAAATGCTGTGAAATGTGCAAAACAAATTGGTGCAGCATTTTTCTTTTTTGCAAATGAGCTCTTGAGTAGTTCCAGTATCAGAGTGAACTAAAATCCCTTTTCCATATTCTGCAGACCTCTGGTAATGTAATAGCTTTATAAAACCCCTTTGAGGGTCTATGTAAATCCAGATTCACAAGTAACTACAGGTGATTTCTGGTACAACTTTAGATATATTCCAAGGAAGGAAGTTTTGATTCTATCTGAGTTGGTCTATTTTAAGACAGACACCACTGCAACGTGATATGTTTTGAGTAGCTTGTATAAAATTTCCTTTTTTTTTTTTGCATATGTCTGGATAATTAATTTTGACAGAAGTTAGTTAAGCTTCAGTGCTCAAAGGAGAATTTCTTATGTCATTGTATCTCACTGTATCCTTTCTGCATGCAGCTTGAAATTGAGTTTTTCTGCTCATGCAGTAGCTACCAGGATTTACCAATAAGCAGACTAAATTTCTGTTCCATTTCTTTCTCTCTTGCTTAGGCAATAACTACTCCAGCCATGGCAGTCAGTCATATTATGTTGGAATCATATAAAAAGTATATCCTAGTTTCTTTGATACTACTTGGTAAAGTTCAGCAGCTACCAAAATATACTTCCCAGATAGTTGGTAGATTCATTAAGGTAAGTATTGCAAATGCATCTAAATAATAGATCAAGAAATCTGAATTTGTAAGTGTGTAACAGTGGAAGGTTTCTCTGTCCATGGCAGGGGTTTGGAGTGAGATGAACTTGAAGATCCCTTCCAACCCAAACCATTCTATGATTGTATGATGTCAGTGATACAGGTTTTTAAAATTTGGCAAAACTTCAGTTATCAATATTCCTTTTGCTGATACTGCACATTCCTTTATATCTTTTTATGTCAGAATTCTAAAAATACTCAAATTTTAATTGGCTTTCAAGCTGCAGTGTCATTACGAAAAGATTTGACCTGTAACTTCATCTGATTGAAGCACAAAATGCTAAACAGTTTATTCCCAAACCCCAGCTTTTTAAAGAATAAAAGCTTCTGAAAAACTGCAAGTTTGGAGTCTGTAAGCATTCAGATTAGGAGGTGTAGGGTGGGAGACAAAACTGCTACTGAGAGAGTTCTGATCCTAAGTAACACACTTTTAAAAATTAGTTCTTATTTAACACGAAGTTTGTTGATTTATGACCAAAATCTAGAGAGTACCAGAATTCTTCTAACTTCAAGATCAAAATATTTTAAGGTAGTTTAGGTGAACTCTGAGTCTCTGCTGTCGATGCTGTCACCCGATGTGGTCAGGGATGGATGTCTTGGAGAGTAGAACAAATATAATGGATGGGCAGTTACTGGCAGTACTTACCTCAAACTCAGCTGGTCAGTTGAGAGAGTTTTTTCACACTGCTGTAAGTAAAACTGTCACACAGAGGTCCTGGAATGATGTTTATTAAATGTTACACTGCAGTGTACAGATTTAGTGTATGAGGGTCTGTCATTGCCATAAAGCCATGTATGGGCTCCCTGTCTTTTTTGTGAGAAATACCCAAGCTACTTAAATTTATTTCAATGCCTGCATGGCTTCTAATGTTGGAGCACTGAATAGGTTTTGTGAGGCTGGATGAACACTGTGTTCTTTAAGAGGGGTTTTCATTTTTTCTAATTGCAGCCTCTTAGCAATGCTTACCATGAATTAGCGCAAGTTTATTCAACCAATAAACCTTCGGAGCTTCGAAATCTGGTGAACAAACACAGTGAAACTTTCACAAGAGATAACAATATGGGGCTGGTTAAGCAATGCTTGTCATCTCTCTACAAAAAGAATATTCAGAGGCTAACCAAGGTAAGAGAAACTGAGCAGTTTTCCTCTAAGAGTATATTTCTGAAATATATTCAATTTAGAGCTGATGATGACATGATAAAATGATAACATAGTAATGCGGCAGAGAAATTACTAAAGCTGAGATTTGTGTCTGAAACAAAGGAGACTAGAATGCCCTGTAAAGGAAAACAAATCAGTTGGCTGCTTATGCATTATTTAAAAGGTGATTCAATCTGTCTGTCAGGGGGGTTTGCCCATGAGGTTTTTGTAGATAATAAAAAAGTGAGCACTGCAACCCAATGACCTTCATCCCTATTCAAAAAATAGGAAAACTGAACTTTACAGGCCACTTCATTAGAAAAGAGTGAGTGAATAGGACAGATTTTGAAATAAAAGGAAAAAGTAAAAGGAAGTGATTTGCTCCTTCAGCTGAGAGATCAGATTAATCCTGAAAGGTGATTAGGGAAAGTGGGGGTTTTTTGCAAGCTCAAATGATATTTGTTGCAGTAGGAAAAAAAATCTTATAAGGAGCTTTATATATAAATCTGTTGAAGGAAATTCAAAGGGTGGCAACTCACCTTTTTTTGTAGAAAGTTGAGAGAAAGAGATTGGACATGGTCAGGACTGTTCTGGTGTAAAATGAAATTGCAGGAATGAGTAATGACTCCATACATGCTCAGTGTAACAAATTAATGTCTGGAGGAAGAACTCACTCACTCTCATGAGCCCTTTAGTAATTCTGTGTTCCACTTGTTCCCTCCCATCAGACTTCCACAGTCATGTTACACAGGCCATGAAGCATCAATGGGAAAATCCTAAACATCCAGTTTTAACACTTTAAACTTTCTAAATTTCAGACGTTTTTAACATTGTCATTACAAGACATGGCAAGTCGAGTGCAGCTGTCAGGGCCCCAAGAAGCAGAAAAATACGTCCTCCACATGGTAAGACCTGTGACTTGGTTAAACTATCCCAAAATTAGTGTTTGGGTTGGCAGTACACATCCTGAGTACACATCCTCCACCTTTTTCAGGGTGGAGGAAATGCTGGCAGTCTGCTGTGTTCTTAAGACAGTTCTCAAAAAATCCAGGAAGTTGTTCTCCATGTAAGATAAGGCATGAATCGTGATTTTTAGGAACCTGTGGGAAATAAAAACAACCAAATCCACAGAGTCTGTGTGTTGTAGTTACCTGAAATTCTGTTCTTGGTGATAACTTATTTTAAACCCTCTGTCATTTCAGATAGAAGATGGTGAAATCTTTGCAAGTATTAATCAGAAAGATGGTATGGTCTGTTTCCATGATAATCCTGAAAAATACAACAATCCAGCTATGCTTCATAACATTGATCAGGAGGTAAATCTTTTACTGCTTTTGGAATTCTTACCAAAAAACCTTCAGTCTGTAATCAGAGAGCTACTGGCAGAAGCCAGTGTAATAACTTAGATATAGAGGACTATGAATCACCATTAGACTATTTCACAATATTTTCATGAGTTTTAGATTAATACTCTCTGTCAGTGTGTTCTGTATTGTGTCCTGCACAGCTTGAGCTGTTTCAGGAGACTGACTGCTTGCTGTTGGTGGTGGGAAGATCCTTGAATGGATTAGAAAGATTCTTTTTAGGGTTTTAGACTTCAAGGATCACTTCCATTGGCTGTCAGTAACCTGCCTATAGGTTAAGGTGGTTGAGCCTCATGGGACTGTCTATTAATGGTCTTAAAAAGGGCTGTTGGGAAGACATGGATCAAATGAAGAGAATAAAAAATGGTCTGACACTTGATGTGGCACTTAAGTGGTGGCAAAAGTTATTTGTTCTACATGGCACAGCCGTGAAATGTCTTGAAGATCAGGTACAAGCTGGACAAAGTAATCAATTTCATACGTATTTTTAAGATGCTGAAATGTATAGAGCTTGATGAACGACTGAAAGCCATGGATCAAGAGATCACTGTGAACCCTCAGTTCGTGCAGAAGGTAATGGATTTAATGTCTTGTAAGAGTATGTAAGAGATTCATTCAGTGCAGTGAGTGTGTTGTACTGAATGTCAATATTTACAGTGTTGTTATTACACATTATTAATATGTGCATAAACATCATGACACATTGTAAAGGTAATTTATTATTTTTAAAGGTGCTTTTTCCTAATTAATCTTGCAGTGATTTCAAACAGAAAATTAAGTGCATGTTATTTCATAGGCACTTTATTTTCCTGCCTGTTACTTCAAAGAACTGTCTTTCTCAAGCCTGCAGACCTGTTTCTGAACAGAACTAACTCTCTCCCTTTCAGAGTATGGGCTCTCAAGAAGATGACTCAGGGACCAAACCATCCAGTTATTCTTGAAGTTAATGTTGCTCACCACTCCGCTTTCAAGTAAAAGCTTACGAAAGAGTCACGCCTGGAACAGGGCATTGAGGAGTTCCACGAAGAGAGCAGAGAGAACTGAGCTTTGCTTTTCACCTGGACATTAAGAAAATAAAAGAACACCCTCTCAGTACTGTATAATATCAGAAATATTCTCTGCAAAGAAAAAGGAAATCTCAAAAGAAACTTGAAAGTCTGTTGTGGATTTATTTATCTTCAGATTAACATTGTTAATGCATTAAATAATCTACCTTTTGTTTTAAAGGGTTTGAATGTTGCCGTGTTTCTGTAGCAGTCCTTCTCTTCTGCAAAAAAAAAGTGTTATTCAGGGAAGAATACAAACTAGTGTTGGTTCACTTACAAGATAATTATTGGTTCATTATTCTGTATTTAAAGTTGGCTCAAAGTGCAGATTTATCGTATGTGTGGTAGGGGCAGAGGGGTGGAGTTCAAGCAAATCATAATGTAGAGAATTTGCATATGCACAATGTAGCTGGTCTGTCTGTTAAATGAGGAAATAAGAACTGTTCTTCCCAAAAGGATGAAGATATCAACGTGTCCTTGTAAGGAAGTTTGCTGCAAAGTCGGAATCATTTATGGAAAACATACATGACAGCTGCTTATGATTTTAAGTTTCTGGTACAAAATATCTGCTAATATTATTTGCTCTTAGATGAAACTTATTAGACCTAAACAAAAGGATATTTGGAAAACATTCGTGTTCTGGAGGATTCTAGATAGGAAGTTGTTTATACTGAAAGAAATTTAAATGTTTGTTCCTGTGCAAGTGCCATGAAAATATTCAACAGGCTGATAGTTTCTTTGGTGGAAACCAGTATTTCTGCATTGAACGTAAATAGAATTCTATACAGCTCTCAAAACACAGGATTTTACTCGGATATAACATGTTGAAATGGTACGTGGTTTTTAATTTACTATTTTAAACTTTAAACCTTTCTTACTGGATTCTTTAAAGTGCTTCACCCCTTAAATCAACAGGGTGTTTAATTTTCTGTCATTCTCGTGTATCTGAAGATTCTCACTGTTCAAACACCTTCCTGTCAGGCAGAAATAAACCTGTCATCAAGTCAGAAAACTAGAAGCTCAGCAGCCACTGCTTCCTACTGAAACACCTGACCAGGAGCTGCTCGCTCCTGCTATCCTGCCAGCTTGTTTCCAGGTGGGAGCTGAGCATTCCTGGCTCTTGCTGTGTGAAGTTTGTATGTATTGAGGTCACCTGTGGTTGGAGATATTCCATTTGTGTTTCCAGTGCTGATACAGAAGTGTTGGAATTTTCACTTAAAACCAGTGTTGCAAGTCTAGCAGAGCCTCTGTGACAGCAGGGTGCAGCTTTCTGATGCAGAGAGATGTCCCAGGTTGTGGTTGGTGGTGAAGGATATTTTTGAACGTATAAAGTAGCAGTTTAGTATTGAACACAGTGGAGGTTCATAGTGTGAGCAACTCATCACTTCCTGCCAGAGAGAATTCCATTGGGACTTTTATATCTGATCTTTAAACAAAATCTTGTGGTTTTTCATAACTTGCCTTATGAGTCTTGTAACTGGAGGAGATCTATGATTTTGAAGGTTTTTATCCTAATTTTCAGTGATTTTAATGCTGAACATAGACCATTTTCCCCTCTGGTCCCATGGAAGTGTTAAATGAGTTTAATTAGTGATGCCGTGGCTTGAGCCCAAAACAGGGTGGTCGTTACTACCACGTGTGGCACTCACAGAATGGACTGCAAAAAACTGACCCCAAACCCCACCCATCCAGAAATGTGCCTGACTCAACTGTCCTTGCCTGTGGGTTCCTTGCCAGGGGAGAATGTATTCAGGATGCTGTCATGGAGTTGGAAAAAACCCAGGAATGTGCATTTTTACACTGTTAGTTCCTATTAGTGAGCATGGATTTACCTGCTGAGAGCTGCAGGATGGTTTTCCAGCTGTGGAATTAGAAGCAAAGTAATCTATGCAGCTGGCAAATCGCTCTAGATTTTTCTCTTTTTTCTTGCCTAAACTAGATAAATCCGTGCTCACATCAAACGGATGGCAAAAATAGCTGTGTAGCAGTTTCAAGTGATATATTCCATTATATATCTGATTTTTAAGAGGGCAAATGCTTTTAAAGTTAGAGAACTGCTGAGGTTCCTTTCTGGCCTGCATAGTTGTGCTATTAATGTCTGAATTCTGTTGGAAATTCAAAGTCAGGTCTCACCTGTATAATCAGTAGATAAAGCATTCACCAAAAGTGCTCCAGGAAAGGGCTTTTAAGTCCTAGTTTGATAAACACACATGGTCTGGCATCTGCATGTCTTGAGATAGCACTGAAATTAAGTCAGATTTTTAATGAAGCAGCTCCTTCCAAGTCTTGGAACTAATTGCCTGGGCCGTGGTCAGCTGAGAGGCTTTGAGAACACTTGGACTTTCTGGTTTTAATTTGTATTTGCTGCAGAAGGACTTTTGCTCAAATCTAGGAACACTGCGTGCTGTGCTGCTCCCAACTTGGACTCTCGGAGGTCCTGTGTCTTTCTTCCCATCCTACATGGTCACAAGATGTGTCCAGGGAATACTGAGTGCATGCTTTGATATCTGACTCCGATTTTGATGCATTTTAATTAGCAAAGGCACAAAATGCACTTCTGAAGGCAGCATTAAGATGTGCAGCTGCAGTTCATAGCCACAGGAGGGGTCTCTAGGCCAGTCACTGTGAGATTTTGAAATGTTCCTGAGAAGGAATGATTGGAAGCTGTTTGTGTTCAACCCCCACTCCTGTTTTTGTGCCACTGAGGAGTCCCAGTGCGTGACCTCCGCTGAGCCATCCCTCCATGGCGTAACTCCAGCTGCCTCCTCCACAACTTCCCTGTGTGTCCCACAGCACAGCCACAGCCCCGTGTTTGTGTTGTCATAGGCGATCTGTATAACCTAGGAAATGTTCTCCGTGTGGCCATGCTGGCCTGGGAGGTTAGTCCTGAGAAGCTGTTTAAATGTACTATTGGAAAATAAAGATAATAAATAAGTCGTTCTTAGTTTGTCTTAAATGAGACTGTAGGTCTTTCATATTTGGGGTTTCCTTAGGTTGTTTTGGGGGGGATCTCTTGTTCTGGTTGCTTTTCAGGAGGTGATTTTGGCTGACTGGAGAGGCTGCTGGTTTCCTGCTGTGCGTGGCAGTGCCCTCTGCTCCAGAGGTGTTCAAGCCCTGCTGGTGGCTTCTCAGACCTCTCCTGAGCAATTCTGAGCAAAAATAATATTTCTTTAGTTTCTTTCTTAAGAAGTGCTGCTGCAGGTCCTTATCTGAGATGGGCTTTGGGATTTTCGATGGAATGCTTTTATTCTGAGCAACCTGGACTAGTGAAGGTGTCCCTGCCCACAGCAGAGGGTTGGAAAGGGAAGGTCCATAAGGTCCTTCCAACCCAAACTATTCTGGGATTCGTGTCTGAGCTCTGTATTTCTGTAATAATCCATCTTGCCTGACCATCTGCCTTTTGTTTTAATCAGAGACATAATTATTAGTCTGTATGTGGCTGCTTGGATCCAGAGGTGTGTCTTGGTAGTGGTATCAGCAATAGCTGCTCTTTCTTGGAATTAAAGTACAAGTTTTACTTGGTTGAATATGCTGTTATCTTCTTGAAAACTTACTACTTCTGTTCAGATTCAGGTATTTAAAACTCAGTAAGGGGCAGGGAGGAATCTGGTACTTTATTATTTTGAAGCCTAATAGTTCACATGGAATTTGGTTTAGCTTTCCGTCATAGATTCCTAGAGGTAAATAATAATTTCATACTTAAACTTGATACCCTGAAGAGAAACAGGGCTAGTTTAATGGAAATGAAGAGCCTGCACAGGTTTAACTTGGGCGTTTGCTTCCTTGCCCTTCCCGGGCTGTACCTGTGTAAACACGTCCGTAGAGCTGCTTTATAAATCGGGAAACGACAATACTTCGAAACCTTCATCTGCCATTATCTTACATTCTAAGCACTTTAAGGAATTAAGACAGACGGTGGGTGCTGAGCCTCCAATGGAGAAGTCGGGCCGAGCCTGCGGAGAACACGGCACCGCCCTGAGGCGAGGGGAAGCACCGGGAAGAGGCTCTGCGGCAGCCGATGGAGAAACTCGATAACGCCGCAGACTCCAGCCCCGGCCCGGCCCCGAACCCGGTCCCGGCCCCGCTTCGTTCGGGGGCTCCGCCCGCGGCCGCCCCGGGTCCCCTCCCAGAGCCCGCGGGACACGTGAGCCACCGCGTGGCCCGTACCATCCCGCGGGGGGAGCGCGGCCCGCTCCCGGTAGGGCACGCGCGGGTCGCTGGCTGCCGCTGGCCCCTTCTCGTGTTCTCGGTGATCGAGCGCCACTGTTGCCGCTCTGCGCTGTGACAGCAGGGCAGGTGTAGCGCAGGAAGGGAGGAGGCGCCTTCCAGACCTCCTCATGCCCCCCTTCCTTGAGGTAATGGCTCCGCCCGGTCCCGGTGGACAGGGCGGCCCTGGGCCGATCCACTGTGGCAGCCGGGGGGTGGCTGCTCCCCGGGAGAGTGGCGGGACCGCCAGCTCAGCCCCGCGGTACGAACGGGCTTCTCATCTCTCTCTCTTCTACCTTTTTTCCATCTTCTCGCTTCTCCGAGGCGGCGGCGGTCGTGAGGGTGGGGAGCTGTCTGCCCCTGTCTCCCCCTCCAGCTGGCGGTGGGAGTGGTAGGGGCCGTGGGTCAGTAGGTGTCAGGCGCCCGCGGACACGGGACGGGCCGGGGCAACCGCGGTGAGCGGGGGCTGCGGGTTCGGGGAACCGGGGCTGGGCCGGGGGTGACCGGGCACGGGGAGCCGGACACTGGGCCAAGCGGGACAGGTCGGCCCGAGCCCGGCAGGGCCTGAGGCGTTCAGGTCCGTAGACGCTCAGCAGGGCCGGCCCGTTCCGGCCTGAGGCACCGGGCACTGGGGTCTGGTCTGTGCGACCTCAGCCTTGATCCAGAGGAGGCTACCGAGTTGATTAGAGGGGAGGAGCACCTATCCTTAGAGGAAAGGCTGGAAGAGTTGGGATTGTAAGGCCTAGAAAAGAGGAAGCTTTGGTGTGACCTAATTGTGGCCTTCCAGTAGCTAAATGGAAGTTACAGGGAAGATGGGACAAGACTGTTTACAGGAGTCTGGAGTGACAGGAGAAGGGGGAACGGCTTCAAACTGACAGCAGGGTTAGATGGGATATTGGGAAGAAATTTGCCCTGTGAGGGTGGTGAGGCCCTGGCACAGGTTGTCCAGAGAAGCTGTGGCTGCCCCGTCCCTGGAAGTAAGCAGCCCCAGGTGGGATGGGGCTTGGATCAACCTGGTCTGGTGGAACGTGTCTGTGCCCATGGCAGGAGGTTGTACTGGATGATTTTCAAGGTCCCCTCAACCCTAACCATTCTGGGATTCCCTGTAAGGTTGGAGGTATCTGGGCATGGGGGATTGGTCCAGCCCCATTCACCCCCATGGGGCCTGAGGTGTCCTGGCTCAGCATCCAGGATCTGGGCATGGCAGGTCGGATTGCTCAAAGCCATCCCATCAGCAAACAGAAGGTCGGTCCTGGATCAGTGGAAGGTGTTGGAGTCACCATCCCTGGAGGTGTTTAAGGAAAGGCTGGACATAGCACTCAGTGCTGTGGTCTGGGTGACAAGGTGGGGATCATTCACAAGTTGGACTCGATGGTCTTGGAGGTCTCAGGCTCAGGCTGAGCTTAAGGCTAGCTACTCCTGGTGGGATGCAGGGCAGGACTGGCACCAGTGAGGCCTGAGAGCTGCTGTGTGCTGACCGTGTGCTCTGTCCCTGGCTGCAGGAGGCTGGCGGGTGTGCTGAGCCCTCACTATGAACGCTATCGTTGCCCTGTGCCATTTCTGTGAGCTCCACGGCCCTCGCACCCTGTTCTGCACCGAGGTCCTGCACTCGCCGCTCCCGCAGGGCGCCGGCAGCGGGGAGCTCTCCGGGCAGAATGAGCAGGCGGAGGAGGAGGAGGGCGGGATTCAGATGAGCAGCCGGATCCGCTCGCACAGCCCGGCCGAAGGGGCCAGCGCCGACTCCAGCAGCCCAGGGCCAAAGAAATCAGACATGTGTGAGGCAAGTGTGAAAATCTCTGTGTGGGCATCGGTGTCCTTGGTTTGGGATAAAGGGCACTGGGACTCTCTGATGCAAATTGAATTGTTTAGAGACAAACAGAGACGTGGCCAGCACCTGTTTGGTATGTGTCAGTGCCAGAACACCTCCAAGTCCTCATAAACTGCAAGCTAGCCCTAATTCTAATCCTAATGATCCATGACAAGAGGATGAAGGAGCTGTTGAATACATACACGTTGACGGGACCTTGAGGTCTCTTTAAGTTCTGCGATCTATGATTCTCTCGTGGCTGAGAAATGCTTTCCTCATCCTCAAAGAGCGCTTACTTTGTTAGATTAGGTCAGATAATTTATTAATAGTAATTTTAAGAGCAGTATTCGTTAGGAAACAAAAAAAATTGCAAAAAGAATTAAAACAACAGGAAAGATGTATATTCTCAATCGTTCAGGGCCGTTCAGCCTGGAGAACACAAGTTTGTGTGGAGACCTTGCAGCAACCTTCCAGTGTCTGAAGGGGCCTGCAGGGAATCCAGAGAGGGACTCTTCGTCAGGAACTGCAGTGTTAGGACAAGGAGTAGTGTGTTAAAACTAAACGAGGGGAAATTTAGTTTGGATATTCTAAAGAAATTGTTCCCTATCAGGGTGGTGAGATCCTGGCACAGGTTGCCCAGAGAAGTTGTGGCTGCCCCTGGATCCCTGGAAGTGTCCAAGGCCAGGTTGGATGGGACTTGGAGCAACCTGGGATGGTGGAAGGTGTCCCTGCCCATAACAGAGGGTGGAATGATGTGATCTTTAAGGTCCCTTCCCATCCAAACCATTCCATGATTCTATGATCTCATACTTGTCTTCTATCAGTACTTCCTCTGACATATTTATTATTTACTTCCCCTTCAGTTGTGGCCAGTTTTGTTTGGCCAGTTGGTTTCACAGCTGCTGTAACTGAACTTGACCAGCTGTAGAGCCAGCACCAATTTTACAATGAAATTAAACAGTGGTAAATGAGCACAAGAGCAGAGGAAGTGTGTCAGAGTTTTGTGTGAGGAGCTGGCTTCAAATCCTGACCCTGACTCACCTTCCTTGCCTTCTATGTGTATAAATAACATTTTATGGTGCTTTGGAGTGAACAGTCAGAGCTCTTGGGAAACCTGAGATAACTGCACGCTCATTTATGGCTGGATTTGCTTTTCTGCCTTCAGGGATGCCGCTCTCTTGCAGGAGGACACCCGGGGTACGTCAGCCACGACAAAGAAACCTCCATCAAGTACGTCAGCCACCAGCACCCAAACCACCCTCAGCTGTTCAGCATCGTGCGCCAGGCCTGCGTCCGCAGCCTCAGCTGTGAGGTACCTGCCTTGGGGGACAGGGAAATGCTATTTACAGCTCCTGGATCACTTCAAATCCAAGATATTCCATTGCTGATCCTGACTGCTCTGTGGAGACTGAAACATGCAGGGAACCAGCTGGAAAGACAGGCACTGAAGTCTGTTTATTCCAGGAGTGGTGCCATTTTTTAAGCTTGATCTTTGATGACCTCAGGGGTTCCTTCCTCTCACCTTGTGAGGCTAAAAATGTTCCCTCTTGGTTTTGTTCCTTGTGCTTATTATTTGTCATTGTAAGATAACCTGTTTCTTGTAAAAACCTCTGAATGTGGCATTGAGAGCCCTTTGTAGACCATTAATACTCATCCTCTAACAGACATGAAGAAAAAACCTTGCAGATTAATGAGCATTTGTGCGTCAGGATCAGCAAAATTCCTTCTGGATTCTCAGTATTGTAGTTGAATGGAGCTGAATTCTTAAAATACAGCTAAATCGAAGGATTTGGAGTGTTTGTAGGATACCTCTGAAGGGCTTTTTGTCCACACTTTTGGGATAGTAGCATAAAAAGGCTTCATTTATTCACCAAGTGGGTGCTAAAGTACAGGAAGCTGTTTAGTTGGTTACTCTGTGATGTGTTTAGTGACTTTGGTGTGTATCCCTTCCCTTCAGGTCTGCCCAGGACGTGAAGGCCCTATTTTTTTTGGAGATGAACAGCATGGTTTTGTGTTCAGCCACACCTTCTTTATCAAAGACAGCCTGGCCCGAGGTTTCCAGCGCTGGTACAGCATCATCACCATTATGATGGACCGGATTTACCTCATCAACTCCTGGCCTTTCTTGTTGGGAAAAATTAGAGGCATCATTGATGAGCTCCAGGGCAAAGCACTGAAGGTGGGTCTGTGCACAGAGTCCCTTTGACTCAGTGTCAGTGTCTCAAGTCATGATCCTTGATTGACAGCTGAGTCAAAAAGCTGATCCAGCTCATGTCAGGGTGGTCATTAAGACTGACACAAGGCCCAGGAGGATGGTGTCTGTCCCCATCCCTGGAAGTGTTCACAGCCAGGTTGGACAGGGCTTGGAGCATCCTGGTCTCATGGAAGGTGGCAGGTGGGCTGGAACAAGTTGATCTTTTCAGCCCAAACCATTCCAGGATTCTGTGTCCGGGGATGTAGGAGGGAAGGAACAGGGTGTTTCTGTCATTTGAAACACTCAGTACTTTTCACAGGCCTCGTAGGCAACAGCTTTGTTACAAATGTAAGTAAGTAAATCTGGGAGGGACAATGATTTTGGAGCACAAGTGATAGTTTTAGTCCATCTTAGAATAAGATGTGCCTTCTCTCTGCCTTCCCATGATTGGATGAGTGAGCGTGTGTGACGCACCCTTTTCACTTGTTTTGTTGTGGTTTTTTGTTGTGGTTTTTTGAACTGTATGCAAACACTGAATCCCTTTTAGTGTGTGACAGTGCCCTTGCTGTGTGTGCAGGTGTTTGAAGCAGAGCAGTTTGGGTGCCCCCAGCGTGCCCAGCGCATGAACACGGCCTTCACCCCCTTCCTGCACCAGCGCAACGGGAACGCCGCCCGCTCCCTGACATCCCTCACCAACGACGAGAACCTCTGGGCCTGCCTGCACACCTCCTTTGCTTGGTAATGCCACTGCTGTTCTCAGCTCCTTCCTCAGGGGGATGCTGCCATATCCTGAAAGAGTGGGAATGTGACTTGAGTGTTTGGGTGGGGTTTTTTGAGGTAATACTTAGACTTTGCTAAGTAGCGTCTGAATTGGAAGGAGTCAACATTGATGTCTTTAGGACGAAAAAATGTCTTTTTGCTGTGAAGTAAAACTAACGTGGCAGCTAATAGAAGCCATGGCTATGCAGGTGGAAAGGTTTTGCAGTGTGGAAGAAAGGAATAAAAGGTGCTCCTACCCCCAGTGTGCTGCACCTCGAATTCACACTTGACAGACTGTGCTGGTTCACCTGGGAGTGCCCCTGTGCTGGGATCAGCAGCGTGGGAGGTGCAGCCACTGGGCTCTGAGAGAGTCCAGTTGCTCCAGGCTTATTAAACTTCCCTGGAAAGATGCCACAGGGAGGGTTGCAACACTGGCATGTGATTTGGATGGGGGATAAGCAAGCTGCACAAAGAAATTGCAGAATGCTGGGATCTGGGTGACTTTGCTTGGCAGGGGTTATAAAATGGGCTGATAGTCCCACACTGAGGAAAGCACAGGGATGTGCTGGAAGGTAGCACAAAGTGGTTAGTGGCTGGATGTTTTGTTTGACCCCATGATAGCAAGTTTCTTACTGGATTTTTTCACCTGGCAAGCTGCATGACTCTGCTTCTCTTTCTTTCAATGTCTGCAGGCTTCTGAAGGCTTGTGGTAGCCGGCTTACAGAGAAGCTTCTGGAGGGAGCACCCACAGAAGACACCCTCGTTCAGATGGAAAAACTTGCAGGTGAGACAGGTTTCCAGACCTGCAAAGACCCTCTGAAAATGCTTTAGATGATGAAACACTGAGTCCTTTGATCAGCATCTCAAGCACAGCCATTGCTCATCAGCTTTACCTTCCTGGTAGTCTCTGCAGCAGCTGATGCACTCTCCCATCTGGAGATGGCTCTGGCAGGAGTGTGAAATCCAGGCACCTCAAAGGCTCTCTGCACGTGGTGTTTGTCACTTGAGTAGCAGTGTTGCATCATCATTATTGTTGTCTGTTCACTGGGCTGGCCCTCCCAGTGAATCTCTACAGCCAGAAGGATTTGCAGTCACAACATACTTCTTTTCCTGCTTCTTTTTCTACAAACTTTTTAAAAGTAAAGGATCATTGTTTGGGTTTTTTTTTTTTCCCTGCATTGAATTATTTTATAACGATATAAACTAGAATCTACAAAGCTTTGTCCATAACCTTTAAAAGAAGAATAGAGAACATAGCTGATCAAAAGATGTGACTTTCTGTTCTGAAAGATGAGGATGAAAATTTCTTCACCCTTCAGTAGTTATTTTTTATCTGAATTAACACTTAGGTGTGTCTCTGCTGCTGCCAGTACTTTCAGTTACTGTGTTCTGAGCTTTCTCTTCCCACATATACCCAAAATCACATGGCTGCAGCATGTGAGCACTTTCCAGTTTCCTTTCCTAGAGAGCAGCAATTTTTATGACCAATCTGCTTTTTTTTGTTGGTTTTTTTTGGTTTTTTTTTGCTAGATCTGAAAGAAGAGTCAGAAGGCTGGGATGGTTCTGAGGAAGAAGAGAAGCCTTCTTCCCAGCCAGATGTTGTGGAAGGGCAGGAGCTGTCCAAAAGCTCCCCTGAACCATCTCTGATGCCAGATTGCAACAGCTGGAATGTTGCTCACAGAAGGTTGTCTGTCTTTCGCTCTCTCAGGCACATGAGACAGGTGAGAAAGGCTGCAGAGTTTCCTTTTCTCCTGATAATGGTTTTTTTTTAAAGATACATTAATTTCCTGCCATCTGCACATTCCCTGGTGCTGTGTTCAGCGCAGTGCCTGCCCAGCCAGGAACATGATGTGAACTGCAGCTCTGGGCTCACTCCATTCCTCACGTGGGCCTCTGGTGATCATCAGTCATGTGGGCTGGGGTCAGGTGATTTCTCTCAAATTCTGCATTTCTCTTCTTCCCAAGAACAATGACAGTAATTTAATACAGAGATTGTGCAGCATCTTCAAAGCCAAGTAATATTTGATTTTAAGAAAAAGTGTTTCAGAGGGAAAAATAATTTACAAATAGAGTAAATTATTCTGTATGGATCTTGCTTTTCTCCTATGCTCGCAGTGATTTGGCTGAAGGGGAAGGTTCATGTGCCCAAGGTTCATGTGTTAAATTTCCATGTCCATTCCTGCTGTTCAGGTCTAGCCATTTTCCTACCTGTCACTCATGTTTTTAACAGTGCAAACTGGAC
Source organism: Brachypodius melanocephalos (assembly GCA_013398615.1). NCBI lineage: Eukaryota > Metazoa > Chordata > Aves > Passeriformes > Pycnonotidae > Brachypodius > Brachypodius melanocephalos. The sequence goes on from VZSR01003816.1 coordinate 4,821,552, forward strand.
GTTTCACTCATTTCCATAACCAATGCAGAATGGTTTGGCTTTTTTTTCCCAGGTTCTTGGGGCATCAGCATTCAGAATGCTGGCTTGGCACGTTCTGATGGGGAACCAGGTCATCTGGAAAGCTCGGGATATGGATCTTGTCCAATCTGCCTTTGATGTCCTACGGGTAGAAACCTTTTCATTTGTTTCTTGGCTGCTTATTTTTACATGTATTTCTCTACTACTCCAGCCCTTACAATGATCTGCCCCTGACATGTAATCTTGTGAAGACTCTGTTCTAAGTTATGTGGATTTGAAAAAACAGCAACCAAAAAAACCCCAAAAACATGCACAAAACAAAATCCCCTCAACCCTTGGATATCTTGCTTGTCCTCAGTGACTGCAGGGGCTCTCAAGCTGAGTAGGTTACTTTGATCCCCAAATCAGGAGCATCTGCCTAAAAGGTCTGGAAGTCAGGGAGAGAATTGTACTTGCTTGTTTAATTCCAGAGTTTCTCTTGATTTCTCTCTGGTTTCCTCCCTGCTGCAGACGATGCTGCCCGTCGGGTGCGTGCGGATCATCCCCTACAGTGACCAGTATGAGGAGGCCTATCGCTGCAACTTCCTGGGCCTGAGCCCACACGTCCAGATCCCACCACACATCCTGTCATCTGGTAAGAACCTGCTGCAGAACCCTCTCCCCATCGCATCATGTTAAAGATCACTAGATTTTTTATTTTTTTTTTACTAAGTATTGGCTGCATGAAATAAAGCCCGAACCACTTCATTTTGTTTTGCCCGTGTCTTTGCCTGGTCAGTGACTGGAGGATGTGACACCTTCTCTAGGCACTGACCATAGCAGGGTCTGTGTTTTGGAATCTGGGCTAGCACAGCTCATGCTCTTCTGGGCTCTTGTTGCTCCAGAGTTTGCAGTCCTTGTGGAAGTCCGCGCTGCCACCCGCTCCAGCCTCTACCCAACCCTGTTTGAGGATGAGCAGTCCCTCAACAAGTACGAGTTTGTCGTCACCAGTGGGAGCCCCGTTGCAGCAGATCGAGGTGGGTGATTTGGAGCCAGAAAGAACCTCTGAGATTAAAAGAGCATCTTGATCTTTAACTGCTTTTCATGTACTGGCCCTTAAGGAGGTTTGAGTAGAAGCCAGGTCAATATTCAGCTGGGGTTCAGCTGTTTGAGGTGAGGTTCACCACAGATTGTTCAGTTATAAAAGATTTGCTCTACCAGATCAGCATTTTGCCTGGGGGATAGATTTAACAATTATTAGTAGTAAAGGTGTAAGCAGTAACCTTTAGCCTGTGTGTCCTTTCTCACCGTTTCCCCCTTTTCCTGCTCCTGCAGTTGGCCCAACAATCTTGAACAAGATTGAAGCTGCCCTGACCAACCAGAACCTCTCTGTGGATGTTGTGGATCAGTGCCTTGTTTGCCTGAAGGAGGAGTGGATGAAGTAAGTACAGCTGCCCTGCTTTCAGAGGAGTAGCTTTGGTGCTGCTCCTGGAACAGTAACAGCAGAGTGCAGGACACTCTTGAGTCAGGTGATTTAACTGCAGTTCAGCAGTAGTTGGATTTGCAGGAACAAATGAAGTCAGGAGTTAAGAATTTTCTACGTTAGTCCTAACTCTCTTTTTGGCTTTCAGCAGTTCTTAACCTTTATGCTTCAGTTCACACATCTGTAGGTTACCTGCATGACAACACCTGCCTGCCTCACCTTGGTTAGGAGGATTAAATATGCAAATCCCCCTCTGCCTGTCAGTGTGGCTGTACCCCAGCACAGGTAACACCCAAACACATGCCTGGGTTCTGCCTTCAGGCACTGCATTTCAGAGGTGCAAGTAGCTGTAAAGGAAGACCAGTCAGTCATGTGAAATAATTCATGGAACATCATGACTTTGTGAATTTACCTGAAGGCAGATGGGCACTGGATGTGTCTCCCAAGTTGTCACAATTAATTGTTCTACTTTCCACTAGAATGGAAAAACCAAACTAGAAATATGCCCATTATTACTGAAAATGAGTTATCTCCCTAACTAATCACCCTCCTTCATCAAAGCATGAGAATGCTTTCAATTAAACACTGGTTGAAGAAGCTTTTATTAAGATTTAGTTGCCAAGTAGGTGCCGAGAGAAGCTCCAGTTCCTCCTTGTTCCCTGTTTGATGGTGTGTGAGTCCATTTGATAATGACACGAATCTCCTGTTCCTGCAGTAAAGTGAAAGTCCTCTTTAAATTCACTAAAGTGGACAGCAGACCCAAGGAGGATACCCAAAAACTGCTGAGCATTCTGGGAGCTGCAGAGGAGGACAATGTCAAACTTCTCAAGTTCTGGATGACTGGCCTGAGCAAGACGTACAAATCCCACCTGATGTCAACCGTTCGCAGCCCAACATCCTCAGAGTCCCGGAATTGAAGGGTGCCCACCCTCCCCTGCTGCCTTCAGAGAAGGGCAGGAAACCCTGGTTACCTCTGCTGAGCCTGCAGCATGTGCTTTAGGTGAATAGTGAGGCTTCATCACTATTCTCCTGGTCCTCAAACCAACTTGAAGAGTGACTTGAGTCTTTTCTACTTGCTGTGAGACTGGACTAATAAGTGCTAATCCACAGTGCTGCTGTCTCTCCTGGAACTCGGCTCAAGACGTGCACACTCAAGACTAAAACACAGCAATGCTCAAAGAATCAGCTAAATTAATTAAAATGCCATCCTGTCCTCATTAAGCATCATGGTGTGGCAGCAGGCCTCACCTTTAGATTCCTTGGCAGGCCTGTGACAACATCCAGAACTCCTGGGAGTGCATATGATTAGTCTCACTGAAATCCCACATAAATCTCCTAAACGCCTGAGAGAACAAGAACCAAAAATAAGAGGCACGTCACAGGGTATGGATCACATGTAAATTATTTCAAACCACTTCGTGCTCAGATTGAAGAGACTATTTTCTGCTGTAGCATAAGTCAGGATATCCCATGGGAGTCCTGTCACTCCTCTTTATTTATTTATATCTTAACTTGAGACGGTTAGCATTTGCTTCGGAAATCTTGTCTGGGAGGCCAAATTGTAAAATAAGAAATCTCAAAATGCAGCCTGCTTGCCTCTCAGAGGGGAAAATACTCGCCTTGTTTTGCCTGTGGTTGCAGAACTTCCAGGTAATGAAGATAACCTCGCCAGGATAAGGTTCTCTTCTGCCTTTTTTAGCTTCCTAATTAAGTTAAGCAGAAGAGATTCAACCTGTAGGTGCTCCCTTATATAACTCTATAGTAGCCATTTTTGCTTAATAGTTCATGAAAACATTGGTGCATTTTTTAATTACCTAACCAGATATTCCTTCTCTGTACTGTAAGGAATCACTGTTTCTGTTGTGAAGTCTGGGATTTATGTCTTTATTTGTTGTTGTTTTTCTGGATCATTATTGGGAACACTTGACGTTACCACAGATATTTTGAAGAAGCTAAAGGCAGGTTTTACCCAGGTGACCTTCTACACTCACTCAAGCTCAGAGAGGATGTTCCAGCTTGTCACAAGTTCTGTTCTTATATATAAAATACGGAGGTTGATTTTTGTCTGGAACATCTGTAAAATGGAGACAGGCATTAAATCTCATAAGAGCTATTTTTGTAAAATCAACTAAGCTTGGTTTTGTGTTTATTTTCAGTGTGCGTGTGTTGTGGTGGGGGAAAGCAGCAACTGGTCCACAAAATTCCTGCATCCTTAGCCTAGATCTAATGTAGAAAATTTAATACAGGTCTTTTGTCTTTCTATTAATTTCTTGTTGACTGACCTAGTAATCTTTATTTTAAAACTATTCTGATCCAATCCAGAGCTGTGTAACAGAGCAGGTGAGATGTCATTTGGCATGGAGATCTCCTTGATTGCTGAACTGGTTTTGTCTTTTAAAAAAAACCAGCTCTCCCAAGCAATCCAACATCAAAAGCTAACCTAGTGGTTCCTTCCCAAACAGCAGAGGGTTGGTCACAACGTCGAGCTCGAGCCTGGCTGCTGCTTCTCCCTTGCTCTTGGTGAGTCGTGCACGCTGTTGATCCCTCTCCATCCTGACCTGAAATGAGGCTGTCACGGACAAGCAGACTCAGTTTGGAGCCAGGGCAAGGAAACCACTACATTAACACTTACAAAATGCCCACAGGAAAGAAGGAGAGAGCTGCCAAGTCAGTGAACCTACAGCCCAGCTGTGCTTGCCTGCCAGAACACATCTATACATGGGATTGCCAAATGATTGCCTGGGCAGGTTCCTGCAGCTCACAGGTGAGGCCACGGGTGCTCCTTTTGCCATCAGCGAGAGCTGGAATGTGCACAACTTAATTAACAAAAAAATCACGTCTGCAGAGATCTTTCCCCACCCTCCTTCCCTCCAAACGATACGCCTTAGAGACAAACTGATTGAGGCAGGATAATTCTTTGTTCCAGTGTGATTTCTGCCTGGCTGAGCAGTGTGTACCTGGGAGCGAGGTGGGAGCGGTGAGTGCTGCAGCTGCCGTGTGATGGACCCAGGGCTGGGTCACTGCTGCAGTTACAGACAGAGCCTTCTGGTACCAGTTCTGCCACCCTCTCCCCTCAGGTGATTGTCCCCTTCTCTTCTGCCCTCATGAGACTCCACCTGCAGAGCTGCCTCCAGCTGGGTGGGGCTCACAGCATCACGAGGATGTGGAGCTGCTGGAGCGAGTGCAGAGGAGGCCACAAAGATTCTCCAAGGGTTGAAGCCCCTCTGCTTTGGAGCCTGGGAGAGCTGGAGGGTGTTCACCTGGAGAAGAGAAGGTGACAGGGAGACCTTAGAGCCCCTTCCAGAGCCTAAAGGGGCTCCAGGAGAGCTGGAGAAGGACTTTGCATAAGGGCATGGAGTGACAGGACAAGAGGGAATGGCTTCCCACTGCCCGAGGGCAGGGTTAGATGCGATATTGGGAAGAAATTCATACCTGTGAGGGTGGGCAGGCCCTGGCACAGGGTGCCCAGAGAAGCTGTGGAGTTCCCTGGAAGTGTCCAAGGCCAGGCTGGACAGGGCTTGGAGCACCCTGGAATAGTGGAAGGTGCCCCTGCCCATGGCAGGAGGTTGGAACTGGATGATCTTTGAGATCCCTTCCCACCCAAACCGTTCTGTGATTAAGGGATGTGTTGCGTGTTTGTAGCATCCACTGCAAGAGCTCGGTGTGTGGTGAAGGGTTCGCTGTCAGGGTTTCGGTACCTGGGGACGGCTCGGTGTTCGGTGGAGGGTTCGGAGCCTGCGGCTGGCTCGGTGCCTGATTTCGGAGCCCAGCCCAGCCCCGTGTGGCCGCTCCGCCCCTCAGGCCGCTCCCGCCTCCTCCGCGGCTGCGCGGGCCGGGCCGGGCCGGGCCATGAGGGCTGCGGGGGGAGGGGCGCTGGCGGCGGCGGCCGCGGTGACCGCGGTGGCGCTGGCGGTGGCGGCCTGGCGGCGGGCCCGGCCCGTGCGGGAGGTGCTGTTCTTCCCCTCGCGGCCGTGCTGCATCGAGGCGCTGCTGGCCGAGGCGGCCGAGCCCGGGGCGCCCGCCCGGCCCTGCCCGTGCCCGCTGCCGAGCGGCGACACCGCCCTGAGCCGCCTCGTGCGCCGCCTTCTCTCCGCCCGCCGCTCGCTCGACCTCTGCCTCTTCTCCTTCTCCTGCCCGCAGCTCGCCCGCGCCGTGCAGCTCCTGCACCGCCGCGGGGTCCGCGTCCGCCTGGTGACGGACGCTCAGTACATGGGGCTGCACGGCTCCCAGATCGGCCGCCTGCGCCACGCCGGTGAGCGCGGAGCAGCCGCGCAGCGGTGCCGGGGCGGGGACGGAGCCCCGCGCCGGGGGTGGCCGTGGGCCATCGCTGGGCCCTGAGCGGGTTTCTGTGTCTCCGCAGGGATCCAGGTGCGCCACGACCAGCACAGCGGGTACATGCACCACAAGTTCGCCATCGTGGACCGGAGGATGCTCATCACAGGCTCCCTCAACTGGACCGCCCAGGCCATCCAGAGCAACCGGGAGAATGTGCTGGTCGTGGAGGACGCCGAGTATGTGAAGGCTTTTCAGGATGAGTTTGAAAGGATTTGGGAAGAGTACAATCCTGCTAATTATAGTTTTTTCCCCAAAGACAGTAAATGATTGAGCTGCCTGACAGGGCTAGTGGAGCATGGTAACACCCACATAATTTATTATTATGTATAGACATCATTGTTTTGTTCATGTGGGTGTAACTTTGGTAAATGTCTCCAGAGAAGTGAACTGTTCTTCCTCTGCCCTAAAATGCCACAGATCCCTTGCTGTGGCTCAGTCCCGTGCCAGAGGGAATGACACAACTGTTTGGTTGTGAGGGTGACAGTGCCAGAGCTGCATTAACAGGCATTAAGCCTTTGGGCAGGCTCGTTGCTGTGCTCTGTGCAAACCAGGTGTGTTTCTATACAGTGCTGAGCATGTGTTTCAGTGGTAAAAGGAACGCTTTCCAACTTGAGATACGGAACGGAATTGTAGCCAATTCCAAATGGAACTGTAGCCCAAGGACTCCTCTACACAGGTAGCAAAAGGAGAGATAAGAGGGTACAGCAGAGTTAAGGGTTTCTATAGCTTAAGTGCTTCCGTTACATTTCTTGTTGGCATTAATTGTTGAAAGTTGTGAAAGGAAATCTGTGGGAAATAGCAAAAAATTTTAAGTTTTAATTGTTTCTTTTGGTTAAAGGTTAGCAGAGCTCCGGTGTAAAAGCAGGAGCACAGATGGTAATGACAGATCCTCTTCCAGCAAGTGTAGGAAAGTCTGGAAGGAAATGAGAGAAATGGTTCTTTGGGATCAGTGTCTACCTGGAGAGCAGACACAGCTGGAGTTGGGTCACCCACTTCAGGTGAGGTCTGGAAACTCTTGGTTCTTTCAGGTGTTGGGACACCGTGTCAGGGTCTGTGCCCTCGCCTGGCAGCACCAGCCTGGGGACAGCGAGGGGAGGGAGGTGACATCTCTGTCCCCACAAGTCAGTATGAAATGATGTAAACCTAAGAATTTCAGACTCTAAATTGTATCTATATAAGAATTGTTTTATACTGAATAGAAAGTGCCTTAATATCTCTCAAGATGAAAAGAGGTTTTGATATTCTGTTACCAGTTTTGTTACCAGTAGTGCTGGGATTGGCACTGTTAAATAAACCATTTTCACAGAAAACATCAACTTTGCATTCTAATTCCTGTAGATCCTTATTAAGATATTTATGATACATGGACATCCCCAGATTTTAGATTTTTTCTGAGAAAGTTTGCATGGGGGAAAGAAAATTATGTTACCTGTATGGAAGCACCTGTTCTTCCTTCTTTTTAGAAATAAACCTGTCACACACAGCATGCAAAGGGTGGTGCAAAAATAGTTTATTACCATATAGTTAATGTAAAGTTAGGTAATTATATTTACAAAGTAAAAATGATCAGCTACATCCAGGGGAGCCTAGCTTGTCACACAAGGTTTGTAAGGAATAAATACAGTGAGAAAAAGTGACGTTTCTATTACAGCGAGCAGTGGATCAGGAAAGGTGGCTCTTAAAAAAGCACTGGAATAAACTGGGAGTGGAAGGGAGAAGAGGAGACAAGAACTCACACACATGGAGAAACAGGAGCCTTCCACATCCTTCCTCTTTGCAGGAGGAATAAAAATGATGTGTGAGAGCCCCAAGGCTGCAGCATTCCAGCACTGCCCAGGTCCTGCTGGCCCTGCTCTGATGCTGCTTGGCCACGAGGACTGGCTGCTGTCACATCAGCACAAAAACGACTCTGGGAAATGACTCCTTCACCCTCAGTGCTCACAGACACACAGGAAGAGCACAGAGCCCAGATTTCACTCAGAACAAGTCCCATCACAGGGTGAAGCTCTGCTTGGAGAGAGCCAAGGCCAAACTGTTCTGAGGGCACTGGAGGAAGACTCACCATTAATACCTGAACTGCCACATCAGACACCACCCCCAGCCTCACAGAGCTTCCTTCCCTCCCCTCAAACCTCCGTCCTTCCAAATGATTCTTTAAACTCTCAAGTCATCCAGAATTCCGGGAAGATGGACACTGGCCAAGCTGGAGCTTTCCTGCTTCCTACTTACCACAGTCTCCAGTATTTTACATGCTTTGCTTTCTCTAAGTGAGAACAAACAGTGAGAGTTCTTGTCCTGCACACAGGGTGAAGAAAGCATGAAGAAAATAATGCTAATTGTACCCATTATTTACGAGTTCAGGGCCGGCTGGGTTAGTTCAGCTGGTACCAACTTGTCAGGTTTCTCTAGTGAATCCCACACCCTCTTCCCTCAGCAGCCTCACAGGGAGATTGTTGTTCCCAGCCTGGTGCTCCTGTGCCTGCAGCAGTGTCTTGGATCTTGCTGTAGTTACACAGGGAGGTACAGCCCGTGGCCGTGCTGCTGTGGGATGGGTGTCTGTGCAGGAGGGGCTGTGGCTCCCTTGGGAAGCCCAAGAGCATCCCAAATGTGCTGCACAGCGTTCCTGGTGCTTCCCAAATCCGAGGGCTCGCTGTGCTTGCTGCAAGGAGAGCTGTGGCTCGGCAGGGAGTTGTTGCTGCTCTCTGTAACAGCAGGGCACAGTCTGCACATGCACAGCGTTGATGCTGCTATCAAACACAAGATTATTGAGTCCTCTGACTGGAAAAAAATACCCCAAATTTATAGCAAAGTAGGTTACAGCAGTCAAACAGACTGTACACAATCTTCGGACAGGTACCTTCAAAGCTAAAGGCATAGATCAGCAGAAAAGGTTTGAAAAGATGTTTAAAACAGTCCTCAACCCCCCAAAAAAGCAGTTTATCAGGGCAGATGGGGTGGGTTGGACACATTACACTCATTCCTCCTTTCCCAACCCACATGTGGGGCCTCTGTGCTACAAGACTTAAAAACCAAAAACCCACAACTCTGTCACAAAAGAGAACCCTCTGCAAACTGCTGAGGAATAAATACTTACACTGCACGCTTGGAATACTATACAGGTATTAAATTACTTTCGTTTTTAAAAAAGAATAACAAAGCTTTTCTTTACCTAAAAAAAAAAAATTGGAAAAAAATACAGAGCAAAAGCAAACCACAGCGAGTGTGTGTGTGCTTGAATGTCCACAACAAACTGAGTATCCAAACCAGGACAAAAATGCCAAGGTCTTGTGGACGTGCCATCAAATAGAGTAGGTACAAAAGTGACATATTTTGTAACGCAGCCCAGTTCCCTGGTACAAAAAAAAGAGGAATCTTCTGGTTTACAAGTCAGCACCGATTCTAAGCAATTCTATTTTTGAAGCAAATGATCACAATTTGCTTCTTTTTTTAACACGTGGGCAAAGAAAAGGTGACATTTAAAGAAAGATTCAGTCTGGCTCAGGGGAGGTGGTACAAATGGGAGGAAAATTTTACTCAGGAAAAATAAGATTACTTGGAGCTGATGAGGAGGCACCTGTGCCTTCACTGCACTTGACTTTTCCTAAACCTCCCTTTCTGGTGCTGTCAATAGTGTGGAGTGATGCAGAATGCAGCAGCTCGCCCACACACTTTCTAATTTAAATAGCCACTGATTAATCCCAAAAGGTGGATGAGGCCTGGAGCAAGAAGAAGCAGGAGGATAACTGAGGATCATTGCTATGAATAAAAGGACTTCTCCCTTCATTTTCAAGTACTGGGCTCTGCAGGAATATTTCAGTTTGGTTCCTTTTCTTTACTGTAAAGGCAGACAAAGCGCTGCCCCTTGCTTTGGGGAGATGCTCAGACTGACCGGAGTGAGCCCAGAACCCTCAGCAGGGGTTCAAAACATTTGGCTGCATAAGGCACCTTCCTTCCTCCTCTTCCTCTCAGTGACCCCCAGAATTCACAGCTCCCACCCTAAACACACCCCAAACATCCGTCCCAAGCACTGCCCCGGAGGGTGCAGCTGATCCTGACAATGTCAAGCCCACTGCTCAGCCCTGTCTGTACAGCAGACTGAGATCCTCCATTTATTTTCCCAGAGGAGCCCAACTCCCCCATGGAAAATGTCTGCTCCTTCAAGCTAGAGCATATGAGCAGGATTTGCTGGGGAATCTAAGAAAGGTCAGGGTCCATCTGGCAAGAAGGAGACCAGACTGTTCTGCTTGGTTGGTTCAAAAGGACAAAGCCCCATCCTAAGCCTAAAGAGAAGAGGAGGAGGAAGAGGAGGGTGTTCTCCTAGAGCCAGTGACACCTTGCAAGAGAAGAGCAAGGACAATGACAAGGCCCATGTGCTATCCCAAATCCATGCTGCCTCCCACGGCCTCTGCCAGGGGATCAGAGCTCACCATGGACCCGGAGCAGCCAGGGATGAAGTGGCTGGAGAGGTGATCCAGGTTAGGAAGGTTCCCAGGTTCTCCAGTGCCCAGGTCATGGAAGTGCCGTGCTGAACTCGGATGCAGGGACTGGCTGCACATCCACACATCTGAGGGCAGGCGCTGCTGACGAGGGAAAGGCTTTGTATCCGACAGGGTGAGCATTTTTCCTACCCTGCTCCCATCTCCAGGACCTCCATGCACACCCAGGCACACACAGCATCCCAGCAGAACAGGTGCTCTGCCCCCTGCAAGGTGCTGGCATCCTGCCTGGGGGAAAGCGGGGCTCTTCTGGGCAGGACCAGCTGCCAAGTCCTGCCAGCTGGAAAAAGAAATTCTGCTCCCAGGAGGATGAAGGTAACACTGGAAGCTGCTGTGGTCCATCCTGGCAGGACTGGAGGTGGCTCCACCAGCCCCGTGGGGCTCTGAGAGCTGTGCTTGTACCAACCACCAGACCCAAAACCAGCAGGGAAGCACCAGGAGCTGCCAGACTCAACCTTAGCTGAGTGCCTGAAGGACAAGAGGAAGCTCTGCTCCAGGTGAGGGCCAGGATATCTTCCACATCCCAGCCTGAAGTGGTCACTCAGCACCTAACCAGGCTGAAGTCAGTGTGCTGGAGTCTCCTTCAGCCCTAGTGACCAGAGAGGCAGGACCTGGAATCCTTCCAGGTGGCATCTTGAGATTTATCCTGGGATGAAGCCCCACACCTGCAAAACAGCACAGGCTTCTTCTAGGAAGCCTCTAGCTGGTTGTGACCATCTAGTGCTACCAGCTCCTCATCCCTTGGTTTGTATGCATTTATCTGCCTCACGGTACTAAATTGCGTATTTTAGATACAAAAGCTATTAGGACTGAGAAGGTCTGAAGCACATACTGGTTTTGAGATTTTTATTTCAGGAAAAGATTAAAGAATTAAAATAGGAGCTGCCCTGCTGACAAGAAGAATTGAATTCAAGAAGCTGGTAAAAAAGGAGCATTATATGCATTGAGCACTGTGCATTTTCAGTCAATATTGGCTCTACTTTCTACTCTACTTTCCTTTGTCTAGGAAAAGGGAGTTTCACATGCGCACAGACCCCGGGATACACGGGATTCAATGAGAGGAAGGGAGTAACAGCAAAAAAAAAAAAAAAAAAAAAAAAAAAGAGTGCTGGGCTTGATCTAACAGAGGCAAGAAAGTGATCTTACAGCTCAGCCCCTGGAACACCAACTCCGACCACCAGCGAGACGGGAGCGAGGACGCGCCAACGGGGCCGACTCGATGGTGCACTTCAGTAGCTGCAGCTCCCCATCCACAACCACCTGGGCAGCCACCAAAGCTTGCCAGGCTTCAGTGGCACCTACATTCAGGATCCGGCACAGTCACGGGGCAGGAGGGTCACTTCTTGCATCCTTCTCCAGCGAGATGTCAGTGTTGTACCTCCAGGCTGCGGACGCCGGCACGGGCTCGCGCTCCCCGACAGCTTCCCCCGGCTTTCCCCCCTTGTAGGTGCAAGTAATGCAGTCGAGATCAATGGTTAGATCAGGCTCCTGGTGTGCTCTGAGCACGGGGTCTCTAGACAGCAGTAAGAGCTCGGTCTGGCTGATACCACCCAGGCCCTGCTCGCTCTTCCCGACAGAACTATAGCTTATTAACAGGCTGCTGAGCCTTAATACTGACACTTAGTGTAATGGTTTACAGTAAAGAAAGGATTCTCCTACAAAGCGCCGAAGAGAGGGTGGAGGAAAAACCCCCACTCCAATCCCTTCCTCTCCCTCTCAGAGTCTCTGGAGCATCTCACAAGCAGGGAAAGGAGCCGGGGAGGCGAGGGCGGGGCACCGCCAAGGCGGCACCGGGTCCCGTCGGGGCGTCAGGACGAACGACAGCGAGGACATCGTAAGGAACGAGAGACAAACGGTGCTGGTGCTGTGCTGCCTCAAGCTGGGAGGTGCGCGTGGTCAAGCGGAGCGGGGAGAACTAGTCTTTCTTCAAGTCCCTGGATTCAAAAAGCTTCAGGCGTTCTTGCACAGTCAGGCCTTCCTTCAGACTCTGGGAGAGACAAAAGACAGAGAGCGTTGGGGCACGGGCGGGCGCCGGGCGCAGGGAGGGAGCGGTGCTCAGGCAGCGAGGAATGGGCTCCTTGGCGGAGGATTAGTGGGACATGCTGAGAGAGAACACACGGTTATGGAGGGCGGTGCCTTGAGACAGGGTGAGATTGCAGATGAACCAGGCGACGAACCAGAAGCGAATGAGAGGCACATCATGCTGCAAGCGGGATTAGCTGACTTGGGAATGACCCCCGGAGCTCACAGGGCACTGCTGGATGGGGCAGTTCCAGTGGAGGGAGCCCCAGGCAGGCCAGCTGGAATCTGCCATCTGCTGAAGCCTCAGGATGCTAAGCAGGACCTGCAGGCTGGTCCTTCCCTGCCTCCCACACCACTGAGGCACCCATGGGGACAGTCCTGGCTCCACTCCGTGCAGGATTCGCTCAAGAAACCCTGGAAACTGCTGTGTGCTGCCAGAGACCATCTCACCCCTTCTCTCACCCCAGCCTGGGACTCTCCCAAGCCAAAGATGTCTCGACAGCCCAGGGTGAGACAGAGGAATCCTAAATGCTGTTCAGGTCTGGCAGGCTTTGATGGCTGATCCAATGCAGATGCAGCATCCAGATTTCAAGGCACAACTCTCAGCTGGCCAGCAGCCCCCTGGCATTTGAAATTGTAAAATCCATCACCTACACATGGGGACTCAGTGGCACAGCACTGAGACGGGCAGAAACCCAGAAACAAATTGCCTGACTCCTGCAGGGCAGCTTTAAATTGAAAGCAGCCTGAGGGGATGCACCAGCCTAATGCCAGCACCCTGCTTCCTGCAGCCCCAAACCTGTGGCACGAGAGACTGAGGAAAGCAAAGCATTAGGTGGTGAATTGTCCCTGTAGGTGAGGAGGCACAGCCACCTCCCATCCCTAAAAACAGCCTTCATAGCCAGGGCTCTGCCCCTCTGTGCCCCACTGCCTGTCCCCACCCCACAGCTCTGCCTGCCAGCCTGGTCCTTGGAACTTGCAAGGAATTCATGCTGCAGCTGGAACACTGTTTGCTTTACAGACCAAGACTTGGCACCTTCAAAGGCACAGACTGGAGGGATGGAAATCAGCTCCTAGGAGGAAAGTCTAAGGGAATTGGGATTGTTCAGCCTGGAGAAGAGAAAGCCCAAGGTGATCTTAAGGCCTCTTCTAGAGCCTAAAGGGGCTCCAGGAGAGCTGGAGAGAGATTCTGGATGAGGGCCTGGAGTGACAGGACAAGAGGGGATGGCTTCCCATTGCCAGAGGGCAGGGATAGATAGGATATTGGGAAGAAATCCTTCCCTGTGAGGGTGGGCAGGCCCTGGCACAGGGCGCCCAGAGAAGCTGTGGCTGCCTCTGGAACCCTGGAAGTGTCCAAGACCAGGCTGGATGGGGCTTGGAGCACCCTGGGATAGTGGAAGTTGTCCCTGCCCATGGCAGGGGGTTGGAACTGGATGATTTTTCATCCCTTCCAACCCAAATCATTCTGTGATTCCATGACCCTACTATCAAGGCAGCCACCTCCCTTTCTCCTTTCCCTTCCCTGGCTGTGGTGCCACAGGACTGTTCTATCACAGCAGCAGGTTGGACTTTTGGGCTGCATTTTCCTTCCCATGTATTTATCAAGGCAGGACTCCATGATAAACTTGCCCCAAGGCTGTGCTGATTCCCATGGTTACTGTATTTCTGGAAATGTTTTTCCTCCCACAGGTCCACAAACACAGAAAGGCTTTGCCAGGCAGCATGGAAACGAAAGCACTAAATTGGACTGAATTTCCAAATGCTGTGTGCTCTCTTTCCAACAGGCAGCAGAGTCTCCCGGGATGAGTCTCTGAGCACACACTTCCTAAAGGAAGTTTACTTTGGGCCTCTTTAAATGGGAGCAGCTCATGCATTCCAGTTCAGGCATCTGATTTCTCAGTGGATGGAAAGAGACACCAGGAATCATCAGACTGTTCTGTCTGATGGCACAAATTCCAGCAAATTCAGCCCCCGGGCAGTCCCACAACCATTTCAGTTGCTGATGAGGAGAGCCTGATGAAGTGAGACTAATGTAGGATGATACCTGTGATAAAGGGATCTTCCAACAGACTTCCTGGGACTCTCCACCCACTGTGCTGGGAGCTCCCCTCTCCTAACCTGCCTCTGCAGGTGCTTCCACCTCAGTCTTTGCCATGGGCCAGGAAATTCACTATTGCTCCAGTTTAGTGGAAATATCTGGTTCATTAGAGTCAGCCTCATTTCTATCAGTTCCCTCCTTTTGCTGGATGAGCTTGGAAGCCTTGGAGGCTCAGGCAGGGAGAGGAGAAGAGAAAGTTACTGGGCAAGGAAGACTCCTGCTCAGGCATGATCAACCTGAAAAAGCAGCAGCTGTGGGTAAAGGAAATTAGGGCAGTCCAAGACATTCCCTCTGCAGCTGAGACCATTTTCCATGCTCCAGGCTGTTATGGAAGTACACTCAAAGGCATCCCTGACTATTCCTGCACCTGGCTAACAGCAAAACAGGTGTTTTCCTAGGAGACCTGGACAGTGCTGGAGTTTAGTCTGAGGCATGCAGAGTCATTCAGGCATGCACACTCAGTGTCCCACGCTCCCAACACAGTGAAGAGGAAAACGTGCCCCACCATGTCCAAATGCTCTCCGTGATGATGAGCTGTGTTGGTGAGGGTGGGAAGAGCAAGAAGACAAGAAGCCATTTTCCCCAGGGAAGAGGCAGAGAGACTGAGTCTCACACGGATCTTGGGTACACTGTCTTCTCCCCTCCCCTTCCCCTTCACCCAGGAAAAGGATTAGCAGTGAATAAACCGGTCAGTCAGTCATTAAGAGAAGGAGGGCTCTGGTTTGGCAGGGAGGTGTGAGCAGTGCATGCAGAGGTTGGGCCGCTCCCGTGGTGGCGGCAGCGCTGGCCGGGTGCCGGTGTGTTTACCTATGTGGCAGGGAACCTGGACTCGGGTTCATTTCAGTTATCCCATGAGACCTGCTCAATAACGGACTGTTGAAGGAAAAAGCAAAATAAAACAAAAAAAAAAAAACAAAAACAAAAGAAGCTCATAAATCCCAAGTGAATTTGCACCGGCGCAGCCCCAGCCCCCCGTCCCGCAGCGATGCCCTGGCACAGCCCCTGTTTCCTCTCCTCTCCTTCCCCAGCAAGCAACACACATGAGGATCACACAGAAAGTGATCTGAGTTGAAGTGGTGAAGGGAAACCCAACATCAGAGTGGCCCAGCAGGTCTGGGCTGCCCCAGAAGGTGCAGAAGCCTCTCTCTGTTCACTGGGTACAGTGCGGATGCCCCGAGCTGAGGAGCTGCTGCTCGCAGAGCTCTCATGGTTTCCCCACACGAGCACCAAGCTCAAAGTTATTCTGCCTGCCCTGCAAGGGCTCAACCACTTCAAACATCAGCACGAGACACCAGGTGAGAGGCAGGGCAGGTTTGCTCATGCTGAGCTTCCTCCCAACTGCCCCATGTTTAATGCTGACTCCTGATCAGCATTATTTGCCCTTCCTTATCCCTGCGGTCCCATATGATGTAACTGGCTGCCAAGCAGAGCTTGGCATAGCATCACTGGGCTTTGGGATCAACAGCAAGCACAGAAGGACCACAGAAGCACAGGGCCATCTGCACCATGTTCACACACAAGCAAAGCGTGTGTTAACAATGCCCAGGACTCAGGCATTGCTGATACACATAAAGACAAAAAAATCTTGCAGTGATGAACACTAAAACTAGAATAATGTGCACATTTCCACCTATATTTCAATTGAAAAGAGGGAGCAGATACTGGGATAGTCCTCCTGTGAAAGACCAAAGAACAAGGTGAACTTCAGCCTTTTTTCCAACCAGGGAGCAGCTTCATGCCTCCAACTGAACAGGGTCCAGAGTGGGGGAGTGGGCCCTGCCTGGCTGCACAGTCACTCCTTTTGCAGTAAAAAACCATCCAGGCTGGCACTAGTGGCTGGGAAATTCTTGATTTTGTTCCCCTGCCCATTTCTTCCCACGTGGGATCCCCAGTGAAGAGAAATGCTGAGCATTCCTCATTCCCATCCCACTGGGCAGGACATCTGAGCTCACCTTTGACCTGATATTCCTTAGTTGCCGGCTAACACTGGATCTGTCTTTCTTCAAGAAATCAGGGTTGCTTTTTGATTTCATAATATCTGGGAAGAAGCAAAAGAAGTGGGATTAGCCTGGTGCTCACTGCCTTCCTGCAAGGACAGGCAGGGCTGGGGCCCTGCCCTCCCAGCCCAGGAAAGTGCCCCAATGAGCCCAACTCTTAGCACTGCCCCAAGGGCAGAGGTGGCTTTTGGGCATCCCTGCATCACAAGGTTTTCCTGATGCAAAATGCCAGAAGGCTTTCAAAGCTCATCAGCTTTGGGTTGGAAGGCCAAGTCCTACACTCAGACCCATTACTGCACAAGGGTTTGTACTCCAGGATTCCTGTGTTAGCTCAGGACACCCAGGACTGCTTAGAGCTGCTGAAGGAGGACTGACCATATCCCGATACAGTGGTGTTCACAGGGGATTTCTCTCCCTGAGCTTCTGTGGCTGCTTTCAGCTGCTCTTTCAACCTGCTGATATCACAGTCTGCCTTGGCCTTCACGATGCTCAGCTCCGTGTAGATGTCTTTGTACTTGTCGCTGGCGTATTTCTTATCCTGGCAAGGGAACAAGAACAACCCGATGGAGCCAGACAGACAGCTGGAGCCGAGGGGTTTGTGGATGCACTGAAAAGGAGCTTGGCAAATGCTGACCGAAGAAGAGCCGGCAGCGGGAGAGAGGCTTGGCCAGGGCTGCACACGCCCTCGGAGCTGCTTCCAACAGCGACTCAGGACTACGGGGATGGAGACAGGCAGGGAGATGAGAGCCAAGGGCCAACACACAGTGCTGCCCATGCCTGCAGCCCCTCGGCTACAGGGTTTGTTTGTGGCTTTTCATTTTAGCCAAGATGCAGAATTCAAGTAGAATTCCCAGAAATGGCCTTGGCTTGTCCAGAGCAAACCAGTTCCACCGCTGCGAGGCTGGGCAGATCTCTAACACTGATTGTTTGTGCCATTTAAATCTGATCTGATGTGACAGTGAATGGGGAAATCATGCTGAAAGGGATGTTTTCCCACACTGTCGCCTTTGTGGGGCAAGTCTTAAGTTGATACATGAAGTGCTTAACTGATGACACCAAAATGGGTATTGAATTACATTCAGGGGCAAAATTAAATATGGTTTCAAATCTGTGTGCAAATGAGCTGAAATCTAAGCACAGACATTCAGGAGCAGAGCACAGCAAGAGGATTTGCAGAACCACCCCTGGCATTACCCTCAGTGCTGTTTGCAGCTCATCTTTGAGGGAGCTGATCTCCTGCTTCAGGTACTGGATTTCGGATTCTTTCACCCGCAGCAGGACCTGTGGGAATAAAAACCAGCATCTTTGCACCTGAGCAGACACAGTGTGACACCTGCTGTGCCCAGTGGCAATCAAGCCAAGGGCTGGAGACTCAGTCCCATGCCAGCACCATAAAGCCTCTGGTCCACCCGTCTGCTGCTTCTCGCAAGAAAACTCCTCCTGTTTCTCTTGGGAACTTGCCCAAGCTTACACTGCTGATGTGGTCCCTGCATACCCCAGTTTCTGTCCCCAGTGCTCAGCGTGGATTGGACCCCAGGGACAAGCAGGGGCTGCAGAAGGAAGAGCAGGTGTCTGGCTCAATGTGGTGAGAAGATCAGAATCTCCAGGCCTCATGCAGCCCATGACAAGAGTGCTGATCAGCCACAAGAGCTGACTGGGGGATGGATGGCTGCGACACCAAGCTCCTGGGGTACACGGCACTGGTGCCCACCACGTGCCTCTCTGCAGAACTCACCTCCAGCTCGTAGGCGTCCTTGCCCTGCGTGAGAGGCGACCCAGCAGCCTCTCCCCCGCCCTCCCCAGTCAGCAGGGTCCGCAGTCGCGTGATCTCCGCAGCCAGGCGGTTATTCAGCTCCTGGGAAGAGCAGCAGAGCCGTTGTGGGAAGGGGGAGCATGGCCACGGCTCAGCACGGAGCCCACCGTCACCAGGGCAGGGACTCTCACCTGGTTGTGGGCGTTGAGCTCCTGGTTCTCCCGCTGGCACTGGCGGAGGGCCTGCCTCTCAGCCTCCAGCGCCTGCGCCAGGTGGGCGTTCTCCAAACACTTCTGGGAATACTGCTCCGAAAGCACCTCCAGCTCCCGCTGCACCGACTGCAGCTCCTCCCTGAGGAACACACATGGGGGTAGTGCCCTCTCCACACACACACATCCCCAAGCCCATTCTTTCTTCAGCATCCCAGGACAACCCAACGGGTAGCTAAGCACCGAGGATGAGGACTGCGTATTCCCTTTGGGAAAAAAAATGCAAGCCCAGAGCAAGTCAACTCTTCCCTCTCCTGGCAGAGTCATGCTTGGGCACCAAAGGGGACAGGAGGTCATTCTCTCAGAGGTTAAGTGGCAGAACTTTCTCAGGTTTCCAAAAACAGAGCTGAGATCTATCAAAATCTACCTGTGAGGGTGGGGACGCCCTGGCACAGATTGCCCAGAGAAGCTGTGGCTGCCCCATCCCTGAAAGTGTCCAAGGGCAGGCTGGACGGGGCTTGGGGCAATGGACAATGGAAGGTGTGCCTGCCCATGGCAAGGGGTTGGAATGAAATGAGCTTTAAGGTCCCTTCCAACCCAAACCATTCCAGCATTCTAAGTCTGCTCTGGGCACCCAGGCCCAGGTGTATTTGCACACCTTCCCAACTTACATAGATGTATGGATGTTGATAAAGCTGACAGGCAGCCCTGCTCAGTTCCCATAGGAGGACAGCCTTGCTATGGAAAGCTCAGAGCTTCCTCCTCACCTTTTGAATGACCCCGCTGCTGCAGCTGTGTGAAAAGCAGCACTGGTTGCTTATCTGGTACTTCTGGGGACCATAAAGCAGCTATTTTGGGTAATGTGGGGACATTGACCTGGAGCCTGAACGATTATGGGCAACCAGGAGGCCTTGATGGATGCAACTAGGTCGAGATCAAGGGAAGAGGCCCCTAAAATAACCCTGAACTCATTGCCAGAATCAAATGGGAGAGAAGGGTCTCCCACACATGATCTCCCTTCAAGATGGCAAGAGAGGACAGTGATGTTCTTACAGGTACTGCCTTCGGAGGGCCTCGATGTCGGCGTTGACGCTGCTGATCTGGGAGCGCTGGGACTTCTCCAGCTCCCGCTCCAGCTCCTCCCGGTGCGCGTTCTTCATGGCTTCGATGGCTGGGAGAGGCAGCACACTGTTAGTTAGCACCCAGCACCCTCCACCCATGGCTGGTTTTTGAGTTTTTGTTGATTTTTTTAAAGGAACAAAACCAAAGTCATCCCACTGCTTCACGGCCCCGTCAGTCTGTGCCCCGGCTGCAAAGGCGCTTCTGCAAATCCTGCCTTTTAACAGAGTCTAAATGATTGTCCACTTCACACAGTTTCCTGGACTGTGGGACTCTCAAGGTAGAGCCCCTGAACTCCAGTGTTTCAACATTCCCTGGGGCACTGAAAAATAAATTCAGTGTGGAATAGGCAATAATTTAACCACAGGAATGACTAATGCCTTTCTGAGTTGGAATAAAAAACAGAGCAGACTGTATAACAGCCAAAGACAGGGGTACCAAGCCTGGAGAAGAACCAGGAGATGAGCACCAAACCTGGATGACCAGGAGAAGGACCTCCATCTAAAATATCCTTCCCACAAACCCATTCCCTCTCCCTGTGAGGCCACCCAGCCCTCATCCCATCCCTGCTCTGCTCCTCAATGCAGCCAACATCACCCCCACGTGTCCCCATCACCCACCATGAGGGGCCCTCTGGTACCTGAGATGGTGGCAGCCGTCTCCTCTGCCAGCAGGCGATCCTTCTCCTCCCGCAGCTTCTCCAGCTCCCGCTGGTGCTGCCGCTGCAGGTCCTCGATCTTCTTCTGGTGCGTCTCCTCCATGGCTGCAAAGCCCCTCTCACATGTTGCCTGCAAAGGGAGGAGGGGAAAGGGTTGGCCCAGGAGCACAGGGTCGGTGCCAGAGTGGTGGTGGAGCTACACTCCAGCAGGCAGTTCAGCTCCCCAGGTCCAGCAGGGATCTTCTGCTTCCCCAGCCATGGAGCAGGATGGACCTGGCAAAGGTCAGGGCTTGTCCTGCAGTCGCTTGACCCCTGACAGCTCCAGGGAAAGGGATGCACAGGGGCAGACCCAGTTGGGGAATGCAAATATATGTTAAAAAAACAACCAAAAAAACCTTCTGTGCCCCTTCTGCTCTTTTCAGTGCCTGTATTTTTTTGCCTCTGGGTGGAAGGAAGATGACGTGACAGCAACAGGATCTTAAGTCCCAACCAAGTATTGCTACAAAGGCTGCAGGGAAAATTACTTGCTAATTGAATTACTAGGCAAGAACTCGGGCCAGGACACAGGAGGAGCAATCTGGGGAGTTGAGATTCACCAGGGGTGAGGTCCTGAATTCCTGCCTGGTCCTTCTGCCCCTGGCACAGCCCCCACTCCTGCCCTTGCAGCAGACAAATGCAAATGCCTGCTCCCAGCTCAGCTGCCAGCCCAAGCATATCGGGATCCTGGATGGACACAAGGCTGAGGGACACAGACAGGACCAGCAAAGCCACAGGCAGGCCCAAGCCACGAGGGAAGAAGGGGCACACACTGGGGACAAGGTGCTCAGCCCCATCAGGCAGCTTGGGACAAACCTGATGCCAAGCACTGTACAGGGCTTTTCCCCTTAACGACACAGGCTGGCTTTATTCCCTGATTTCAGCTGAGCTCCCCTTGATTAACACCAGTGTTTTCTGTGGAAAGTGAGAACTGTCACCTAGGGACCTCTGGGACCCCATGGGAAATTTTAGAGAGAGAAATTCACTCTCGCAGTGGGAGAAGTGCTCAGCACAATCCAACACCACTGACCCTCACTAACACACACCTCTCAACATCACTTTCTTAGCTAATGCTCTGTTACCTACTCCTAATCCTCATTCCCAATTTTCAGCTTTGGTGGTTTTTTTCCTCCCATTTAATTTTTAATCCTGAGGCATTCTTCACTTTCCCAGCCTTGTTTGTTTGTTTGTTTAAACTCCTAACTCAGTGCCAGAACCTGCCTGGACTTGGCTGTGGCACAGAGCAGCCCTGCAGGATTCTTCACTACACCCCGAATCATAGAATATGTCGAGTTGGAGAGGATCCACAAGAATCATCAAGTCCAACTCCTGAAACACGTCTATTAATGGAAGAAAAAGGTCCATACTCTGCCACAGGTCTGGCTGTAGATTCACTGTTTAATGTATTGTAAATGCATTGCCATAAATCCACATGTACAAATCAGTACCTCACAGAATCACAGAATGCTTTGGGTTGGAAGGGACCTAAAATCCATTCTGTTCCACCCCTTGCCATGGGCAGGGACACCTTCCACTATCCCAGGCTGCTCCAAGCCTTGAATCTGGCCTTGGACACTTCCAGGGATGGGGCAGCCACAGCTTCTCAGGGCCACCTGTGCCAGGGCCTTACCACCCTCACAGGAAAGAATTTTTTCCTGATAACTAATCTAAATCTACCCTCCTTCATCTAAAGGCCATTCCCCTTTGTCATGTCACTTCATGCCTTTGTCAAAAGTCCCTTCCAGCTCTCTTGGAGCCCCTCTAGGCACTGGAAGTGCTCCAAGGTCTTCCAGGAGTCTCCTCCAGATTGAAGATTTACTCTTGTGATACTGATGTTACATTCTCCATCAGGTTCTTAAGAGAAGAATGGAGCACATTTAAGCCTCTACGTTGGGCAAATTTCCAATCGCTTGGTTGGCTTCCTGACCACCACTGCTTAATTCCAATGGGATTCAGCAAAACTACTGCTCCCTCCAGGCTAAAAACAGCTTTTGGCTGGAGCTGAGCCATACTTCACCCCCAGCTCAAATGTGTGCTGGATCCTGCGGTTGGAAGCAAGCTCTCACACATTTTTGATGATTCTTAAGAGCAACTGGTCTGTGAAAGTCTCACCGGCACAGCCTCTGCATCGCTGCCCTTTTGGCTTCCTGCTCAACCTGGCATCCTCCCTTGGTGCTGCCAGTGTCCTCCACAACCCTAAACTCACTTCTGAACTGGGAATGCTCTCCTAGGAAAAGCAAAGCACCAAACCCACTTTTTTTTTGGATGCTGGATGATCTCAAACCAGTTTTACAGCCAGCCTGACTGGTGGGGGAATTTGAACAGTGACATATCATTGCTGGTGGGTTTCTCTGCACCTCACCTGGGTGTTCCGTAACTGTGCACTCTTTGTTGTGTACAGAATTACTGTGTCCAATGCTAGCATGGTCCTTGCAGCCTCCTGCAGAGGAGCTCTGCTTTGTTACAGAATTTGGCATTTGTCTGCAGCTACTTTCCCTAGGAACATACATTTTGAGAGCATCAAGTTTCCGTTTCATCCTGCATTTTTGAAGGCAGCAGAGACAGACTGGAGAATTGAGCAGACTGGGAAAGACAGAGCAGAGGAATGCTTTTAAAGGGAAGTCACAAACAAAATGTATGTGCTGGGTACAAGGAGAAACACTGAGGTCTTCGTGTTGAAGGAGAGTGTGATGTCATTGAGCTACTTTGAAACTCTCTCTCTCTCCATGCAAAGACCACCTCCAGAAATTCACCCTCCCAAGCCCTCAGCAATGCATTTAGAATACCCTAGCATGGAGAAAAAGGAAGCACCATGCTTTACAGAGTCCTGGCTGATACTTTGGGGCTTGTCTCAGGGGACACCCCTTGGTTCAGCAAGCGAACCCGGGGACTGCACGTGCCCTCCCACATGCTCAGCAGCAGAAAGCAGAAAGTGTTAAACATATCAAGACCTTTAGGTTTTCAAAGTCTTTCTGGTATTTTTCCCTCAAAGTGGAAGCATTCCCCTCCAGATGTTTGTTCTCCAGCTCATCCCTCATGACGTTCATCTGGGCCTCCAGCTCCTGGATGCGTTCCCTCAGGCCGTGCATGGAGTCCGGGTCACTGCCAGGGTCCTGCCTGGTGCCACCCACCTCACCAGCTGCCCAGGTGTCCCCGGCACCTTGGGCCAACGCAGAGGACGCCTCTGGGTGCTGCCTCTGGTACTCATCAAGGGTCTCTTGCAGGCGCTGCAGGTTCTGGCTGTAGTGCTCCTGCAGTGCCTGCAGCTCCTCGCCGTGGATGACCTGCAGCTCCTTGATCTTGGCCTGGAACTTCTCCTCCAGCGTTTGCATCTGCTCCAGGTGATACTGCTCCATGTTCTGCTTGTCACGGACAACGGCGTCCAGCTGGTTGAGCCCCTCCGTCCTCTCAGCCTTCAGGGCATCCTCTGTCCTGTTGAGCTGCTCGATTACGTTTCGGATCTCCTCCTCGTACCGCCCCTGCAGCTCACTCAAGCTCTTGCTGTGTTCATGCCCTTCCTCCTCCAAGAGCCTCCGCTGGCTGTCCAGCTGGGACACCTTTGCCTTGAGGTCAGCGTTCTCCCTCTCCAGCACGGCGATCACCTCGCTGTACTCGCCCTGCTGCTTCCTGAGCAGCTCCTCGTACTCATCCCGCAGGAGAGACGCTGTCTTCACGCGCTCCTGGCACAGTGCATCCATGCTCTGCAAGGACTCCTTGTAGGACTTCATCTCCCTCTCGCGCTCCAGCCGGACCTTGCAAGCGGCGTAACAAACCTGAGCCTGAACAATGGCATCGTGGACTAACAAAGACGAATACCGCTCCAGGTCTCCCATGCACGAATGGTAGGAAAGACTCTGGGATATCTTCAGGAGCTTCTGACAGTCTCTCATGGCCTCCTCGGGAGACAGAGAGAGTAAGGCAACAGATATCTCCTTCAGAACATTGGATTTGTCCTTTAGCTGCTGGGCAAGATCTTCCTGAATGGAAACAAGAACTTCACTACTACAGTCTGGTGCACTGCCAGTCTCCTCCACCTTGGCTAATTCCTGGCACGGCACCATTTGGAGACGGCTCCCATCCCAAGAAATCTGGGTTCTTTCCGAAGCATCTTTTTGTATTTCAAGTGCTTCAGAAATCTGGTGCATAACTCTGTCAAACTCAGGAGTCCTGTACGCTTTGATGATCTCCTCCAACATGCATTTGTGCTGCTGGAGAGCAGTTTTGGTATTATGGAGCTCTTCTTCAATTGTTTTTAACCTCTGATGAAAAGATTCTCTCATTTTTTCTGCAACAAACCCAAGTTCTGCTTTGATCAATGTAGCGTCTGCTACAGCACTGAGAAAACATGAGGAAAAGCCCAAACTTGTTTCTGTTTTATCCTCAGCTTCTGCTTCTCTAGTGCTCAAGTGTGCTCTCAGCTCCTTCACCTGGCTCCAGAACTCCCCTTCCAGCAGCAGCTTTCTAGACAGGATGCTGGCCAAATCACTGGCTGTATGAGAAACACTTGCTGGCTCCAACAAAACCACCTCAGCTGTTCCCTGGATCTCTCTCAGAAGCTGGGCTATCTCAGAGCTTGCATTTTTCAAAGACTCTGCTATTTGGTTGATGAGAGAAGCCTCAAATGCCACCCTCTCAGAAAGCCACCTCAGCTGGCCAGTGTCAACCACATCTGCTTGCTGCTCCTTGGAGATGTGCTCCTCTTCTCCCAAATCCCCTCCTTCTGAAGCAGGGCTCTCCGTGGTGAGGCTTTCACTCTGCTGATACTCTGATGGGACTGGTGCCCCGCTCAAGGCTTGGATTGCATTGGATAAAGTTGTTTCCATGCTGGACAGAGTAACAAGGAACAAATCACCCTCTTTTTCCTTGTCTGATTTGGGCAAGGATCTTAGCTGCTCCCTGCACTTCTCTAAGCAAGTCAGTGCTTGATCGTTTTTCATCTGGAAACCTCCCAGCTCACTGACGTGACTTTCTATGAGCTTGAACTTTTCCTGCCTCTCGCTCTCCAGCTGTGAGATCAAAGCATTGACTTGGGACAGGCTGGTCTGAAGCTGTTCCCGCAGCTGGGACTCCGTGCTGGCCCACTGATGGTGGAGGGCAATGAGCGTCTCCTGGTTATGGCCGTGCTGGCTTTCAAGCTTCATCGTCACATCTTTGAGCTTTTCCTCTGTAATATACAGTTTGGTTTCCAGGGAATGGATGATGGAGAGGTAAGTCTCAGAATCGCTCGTACCTGATGAGGGGTAACCCAGAGCTGGCTCTGAAGACATGCTTTCTTCAGACAGAGATCTGTCCTGACTTGTGTCTGAAGAGGTACTGCTCGTCCAGTTCTTCTCTGATCCATCTGGATGGATGTATTTTTGACACTGGATGCTTGAAAAACGGATCCTTTGCCTCTTGGCCCCCATGATTCCTACATCAGGCTTTGCTAAGGCCTTCTGAACCAACTCTTGGTCCTGGAGCTCTGCAGCTTTAGATGGGGAGCCAAATTCCTCCACTTGCCTCTGACTGGTCTCAAGAACCTCATCCTCCTCCTCCTTCAGTGCATAAGTCAGAGCTGGGAGGACATCCTGAGTTTGCAGAGTCTGCCCCAATTGGGATGGATGACTTTCGTCAGCCTCAAGACTGGGGCCAAGGTCTTCTGCCTCCTGAGCACATGGACCTGTGCCCACACTAGCTAATTTCTTTAAAGCCTCCTCCTTGGCCTTTAGCTTTACTTTAGTCTCCTCTAAACTGCTATCTAAAGCAACCATTTTAACCAAAGCCTCACTGAGATCTTGATCTTTCTTCTCCACTATCCTCAAGTGCATCTCCTTAACCTGTCTCAGCTCTTCTTCTTTCTCTTTCAGCACCTCCTGCACCCCCCGGAACTGATCCGACACCTCCTCGAACGACTGCTCCAGATTGTGGTAGTTGGTCTCTTCCATTTTCAACTTTGCTTGTAATTTTGCAACTTCATTATCTGACTCGGCCACCTGATTCATGAGCTCATGGAACCGGCACTTGATCTGATCCCTCTCTCTTTCGAGCTCTTTGATGTGCTCGGCAAGTTTTTGGATGCTGGCCTCCTTCATGGCCAGCTGCTCCTCCAGCTGGTGGACGAGCTCGCTGCCTTCGAACTTGGCGCTCAATTTCTCCTTCTGCAGAATCTCCATTTGCTGCTCACTGTTCTGCAGCTGGTTCTCGTACTCATTGGCCTTTTCCTCCACCTCCTTCAGGCTCCGTATCAAAACCTGCTTCTCCCTCTCGCAGCTCTCCAGCAAAGCCTCGTAGTTCTTCTGCAGCTTCTCCTCCATGAGGACCCGTGCCTGCTCGCTGGCGTTCAGCTGCCCGCTGAGATCCGTGATCCTGTCCTGGAGCCGCTGCACTTCCTTCTGGTGGTCCCTCTGCAGAGCCTGCTGCATCTCCAGGTCCCGCAGCTCCTGGGTTTTCTCCAGCAGCAGAGCCTCCGCGCTCTTCAGCTTCTGCTCGCTGGCTTTCAGCTGGGAACTGAGCGTGGCCTCGCCGTGCTGCCACTCCTCCAGCTGCTCTTTGGCTTTCTCCTTCTCGCTCCTCAGGTCGCTCTTGAGCTTGGCCAGGGTCTGCTCCTTGATGGTGAGCTCGGCTGCTGCGTTACTGAGCCTCGCCTGCAGGCTCTGAATCTCGGCCTCGTGGTGCCGGATCACGTCCTTGGCCTCGGCGTAGCTGCGCTTCAGCGACTGAATCTGCTGATTGATCACCTCTTGACGCTGGCATTGGGCTTCCAGCTCGCTTTGGAGGTCTTGGTTGACTTTATGGAGCCTCTGCCAGGCTCCTGATGGCGAGGCGGCCACCTCGGTCTTAAAAAAATTGATTAAATACTAGATTAGTAACACTCTTGGCTCTCCCTTCTGAGTGTCACACCTCTGGCCAGGCAGGCCATGGAAAAGCTCCTCGCAGCGACTTGGCTGCTACCCACTGCTCCAATTGGGATGATTTGTTCCTGGCACAATTTGGTTTGTTTAACCAGCTTTTTTTGTTTTGTTTTTAATGAGCGACAACTGCTTTCCAGTAACAGAAAACACTGACCACGACATCAAAACAGCTGTACAGTAACAGGCTAAATGGAAAAAAAAAAACAAACCCAAACGCAAACAGAATCCAAAAAACAATGAAAAAGAAACACCAGCAGTAAAACGGAGACAGACAGACAAAAGAAAAATGCCAAGGATGAGGAGGAGATGGAACAAGGTGGAGGAGAAAGGAACTGCATTTTTTTTAGCGAGTTTGTTTGTTTGGTTGTGAAACAAAAAGTGCACAGTTCAGGTAACACAGTCCTACCAACCAAAAGCAACAACAGAGAGTGAGGTGACAGCAAATGACATCAGATCCCACCCAAACACAGGGCGATGGGCCAGCCATCATGGTGGCGATGTCATTTCTGTGCCTGCCAAACAGGACTGAGTGGCTGCTCATCACATTAGAGAGATGCTGTTATGCTAAAGCTTAGGGCTAAGGAGGATCTAATTTCTCTACCTGCAAAATAAAATAAACCAACAAAGGACAAAATAAAAAGCCCAACGAATGGAGGGAAGGAAAAGGTGTGATGAGAATGTAAAAATGAAAGAAACCAACCTTTGTGAGATTCAAACCAAAGCAATGGAGCATGCAAAGAGAAAACTCACAGAAAGCGTCATGCAAAAGGCGACAGAAATTATGTATCTTAAAAAAAAATACACAGACAGGAAGAGGCGAGAGAAGCACAGCGTTAAGCCTAGGAATTTGGCCTGCCTTGCTGTACTCTGGTTGCTGATTAAGGAAAGCCCACAGATGTGACACTCAGTTATGTTAAGTTAAATTTCATGCTTTACACCAAAAACATGCAAGAACATCCGCCCGGGACAGGTTAGTACGTGCCCCCTCCCACCCGCCGTGGCTGGAGCTGGGAGATGTCTCCAGCTCATTTTCCAGGAGCAGGAGCTCCTGGTGTTTCTCCCAGTAGGGATTCAGGGTTAGGGTGCCCCACCCCGAGGAAGCTCAGAGCAAGAGAGGGGTTACACGAGGCCAGAGAGGCTTCGGTGCATGGCACATGCATTGGAGGGGTGGCTCAGCACTGCCTCACGGAACAGGCAGCACATGGGGGTCCCTGCGGGGCTGCTCAGGCTGCCAAGGAGCGGTTGGTGCCTCCCAGGCAGCTCAGGAGGGATGGGCTTGGCAGCAGTCAGGCTTCTCCATCTGCCCTCCTCATAGACAATGCAGGAACCTCCTCAAAATCAGACATGACTGGGGGGATGGGGGACGCATGAAATTCAGAGGGTTTGTCCAAGAAAATGCTGCGATGTTTGTCTGCAAGTTTGGGGCTGCAGAATTCCCCCAGTGGCTTCACTCCCTCCACCTCAGCAGGGTTTGGTGGGGTTACTCCCTTCTACAACAGGACTTTAATCCCTCTGGCTCCCAGGAAACACAAGGGAAATCCCCAGAACAATTAGACTGGAGCAGGCAAAAGCCTCCAACCTTCCCAAAAAACCTCTCCAACTTCCAGGTCCAAGTTTGGGTCACTTCTCATTTCAAGCTCAGCCTCTCTGCAGGCTTCCCCTCTCACCACCCCTCTCTGTATAGAGGTACTGTGGCCAACTTCAATCTGATGGTGGATTCAGCATCCCAGCTTTTATCCTCATTCCCTGATTTTTCCAGGCTCCAGGCAAAGGGAGGTCAGACACCTCTGCCCCAGGGAAGTGGGAGTTAGTTACTCTTCCAGCTCTGCCAAGTGAAAATGGAACTCCTCCAAGCAGGCACTGTCAGCTCAGAGACTCCAGAAATGAATTAATTACTCCTCCTGGGAGATCATGGGCAAGGAAAGCAAGATGTCCCCCTCCCTGGGCTGGCTCCACTGCCTGTGCAACTTCTTCAGGGAAAATTTTCCTGTGAGAAATAAGGATGCAAGGTTTGGCATCGACACTGGGTTTGCTGCCACGGGAACGCAGCGTGTGGCCGCACATGGACAATTCGATCCACGGCCAGTTTGGTCAAGTAGATTTGAGCAGGTCAAAATGCTGTCCCTGCACAGAACAAGACTATGGACCCCTGATAGCAGCCAGAAGCTGCCCTGCAAGTGCCATGACTTCCTCCAGGCATGGATGTTCCCAGAGGAAGGGCTGGGAAAAACCTGCTTTGTTTGGACAAGGGGAGGAAAGGTTTCCCCAAAGACCACCCTATTTCTTTTGCCACATCCTCCAAGACTAATTTCTAGGCTTTGCTGAGGAATCTTGTGACAGCAGAAACCACCAAAGTGATCCAAGGCAACAGGTCATCCCAGTGCAAATCCCACTCTGGCTGGAGGGAATGTGCCCGGGAGGTACATCTGAATGTCCTGTGTTTGCCAGTGTAACGGGCACACAAAATCCCCAACCAGGAGCAACTGGTGGGCTATGGGATGCCTGGAAAGCCTTGTGTGCACCCCACTGCCTGAGGGGAGTATCTAGGGCACAGAAAGGGGGAAACAGCTGTTGCAAAGGCAAACACAGCATGGGATGGATCAGAGGTGGACTTCTCTGAGGTCCCATCTGTCTGGCTCTGTTTTGTTCTTCCTTGGGAATGCTAACAGGTAATGCTACCCTCTATTCCATCCCAGATCACAGATTTCCACAAGCAGATGACTCTGGCAATGCTACAGAATTAGCCACACTTGCAGGAAGGTCCAATCTCTCAGACTCAGTGGTGGTTACCCAGGATGTCCCCACAAACACTGCAGAAGGAAGCCCACCAGGGATCCCTCAGGCACAGGGAAGATGGATCTCCCTCTCCTGCCTGCTCTCCTACCTGCAACACGTAGCCCTCCCGGGCGCTCTGCTCCCGGCCCAGAGCCACTTTCAGCTGATCCTGCAAGTGCCGGTTCTGCTCCAGGAGATCCAGGGCCTCCTTCTGCTTCTGCTCCAGCTGGAGAGACATGAACAGAGACAGCATCCAGGGAGTGGGCAGGGGATCAGCCATAAGGAACAAGTGGCTCAGAAGGGACACAGAGCAGTATTACCAGAGCTTTTGATGGCATCACTGCTCTGCTCTGCTCTGAGACCTGGATTTCATTTTGCCAGGAAAATCCCTCCCCTCTGAAAGAACTTATTTATGCAATAGCGTAATTCGTAAAGCTCACTGCAGCAAAGGATGAACAGCACCAGCTCATGCCAGGCACAACCCTGGCAAATCTCTGCCCAGTTCAGCTCCGTGATATTCCTGGTTACTCCATAAGAAAAGGTTACCCCTTTCATTCCCACTAATACACCTTAATCTCAACTAACAACAAGCTTTGTTATCCCAGGCACGGAACTCTTCCAAGTGAGCTGAGTCTCCCCCATTCTTTTCCAAAAATCTTAAGACTATTTGATGTAGGCTCCACAAAAAGAGAGCCTTTGTGGTGTGTGCTGCAACTCAAGGCAGTTTATAACTGTAGACACAAATGTCTATAGCTGCAGAGGCACAGAGGATTAGGAGCTTGAATTGGTAGTCTGGTTGATACACTTTGATTGCATCCATTTCATCAGAGACAGGCTGGCTACAACCACCACAAATCTGTGGTGGCTGGGAGAAGTAAGGAAGTACCAGGCTACGAGTACAGCCCTTTCTGCAGCTGTGGGAAACTTGAAAGCTGCTGGCAGGGCTGAACAGGAATGGATGCAGATCTGTGCCCTGCCAGCTCCCCAAGGAACCTACAGCATCCCTACTAGCTGCTATTATGAAGGAGGACTATTTACAGCTATTTTAAAGCCTATCTCAGGCTCCCTACAGTCACCCCAGTGACCTGAACGCCATTCTGGCAGGCAGCCTGCACCCTACACACCCCTTTACCTCCTTCTCCAGCAGCGTGGTCAGGTGCTGCTTCGTCAGCCCCTCTTCCCGGTCCTCGGCGTGGGCGAGGTGCAGGGGCGTGATGGGGATCTGCTTCTCCTCCCGCAGAGGGGTGGTCTCCACTTGGTGCCAGCGCTGCTCGATCTCCACGTGGACGTTCTGCGGTTTGATGTCAGCTGGGACGGGCAGGATCCTGTCCACCTCCATCCTCAGCGCCTCTTCCGACCCTGCCCCGTCCACGGCATCGATCATCTCGAAGCGCTTGCGCCGTTCCTCCCGCCGCCGGGCCCGCTCCCGCTCCAGCTCTCCTGGGTCAGCATCAGCGGCTCCGGTGTCCCTCGGGAAGGCGGCTGAGCTGCTGCTGGAGGAGTCTGCAGTGTTGGCACGTTCCTGCACCAGGGCCTGCTGGATGGGGCGAAATTCGGCCCAGTCAAAGGTCTTGGACCGTCCTTCTCGTCGGCGTTCCCGGGCACGGCTCCGCTTCTGCTCCGTGTCCAGCTCGGCTTGTTCCGCATCCGGCTTCTCGCTCGGCTTTGGACCAGTCTCGAAGGAAGAGCTTGTTTTGCTTTTCTCTTCTGGCAGCGAGCTGTGAGGACAGAGAGAGGGTGAAGGAAAGTGTCAGTGGGTGGTGGAGACAGCCAAATGCTCCCATGCGTGCCTCGAAGAGCTGGGTGGAAAAGGGCTGCTGGAAGCCCAAGCCAATGCCACGTGGGTGCCCCTTGCCCCTTTGTCTCCTCTCGGGTGCAGGAGCTGTTGCTGCCCTTCCCCAGGTTGTGCTGGTGTGCAAAGCCTTGGTGCAAGCAGGCCTGGCTGCTCCTGGGACACACTGGCACCCAGAGAGCGGCTGATCCCAACCTTGTTCCTCCTGGGCAGCCACACTGGGGCCAGTGACCATGACCAAGCAGCAACCCATGGCTAAGGCAGAGACCCCAAACTGTGCTGTCAGAGGTTCCAACAGCTCCTCCAGCCCCCCGCTGTGGGGTTCCATGCGTGCCCCAGCTGGCATGGCCATAGTCACGTGCTTGTGGGAAAGATGCCACCAATCCCACCAAAGCCAGGCTGGCTTTGGAGCTGCAGGGCAAAGAAGCACAAAGCAGCTCTGAGAGTCTTGAGAAACAAGGGTAGGGTTCTCCTTCAGCTTGGCAAAGTATTAATGGGGTCCATAACTTCTCCGTGCCACTATCTGCACTGAAGGCACAGACCTCCCCAGGGCACCCAGCCCTGCAGGCAGCATGGGCAGCCCCCCGGCTCTGGGCAGCAAGGAGCGCGTTACTCAACACATCACAGAAATCACTGAAAATGCCACTTTCTCAAGCAAGGAATGATTTTTAGTGCTGAGTTAGAGGGTAGTGGGTTGAGGGGGTAGACATACTCATCAAGCAGGGGAAGTTAATATGGGAAGGCAATACCATTTCTAACCTATGGATAATCCATAATGCAGTATTAGCTTATTAAATTTGGACATGCCAGCCCTGTAACATGCAGATCAAAATTAAAACAGAAAACAGCAGTATGCTATGTCTGTGGAGGAAGCCCGTCCCAAGGGAGTAGTGGGCACTTGCTGAACTCTCTTTGCTACCCAAAGCTCCAAAAGCTGCCTCCTAAAGCACAGTCCTGGTGCTCAGGCTGAGTCCTGACTCTCGCTGCTTCCAAAACATCCACAGCATCCCCAGCCATCAGCAGGGACTCAAAAAGCTTTCTGCAAGAGCTGGAAAGCAGCTCACTGGGCCTTTCACTGCAGGCTCTGACCCACGGAACCACATGAACAGGAGCAGCAGCAGCAACAGCAGCATCACAGCTTCTCCCACCTCAGAAACACATCTCAGCCCCCAGCCAAGAACCTCATGGATGTGCACATGCCCAAAACAAAGGACGGAGCAGAAGAGATGGCTCTGCGTGGGTTAGTATCTTCCGATGCACTGTCATCCAGCAGCAAACCACAGGCTCAGTAGAGCTGGGTTTCGAGAGACTCTGGCAGTCACAGGCTAAAACCAGCTCAGAGATAAGTCCTTCTTGAGTGCTGTCACTTGCAGCTAATAAAATAAACCCAGAAGGCACGACGATGAAATGTCACTGCTCCTCACTCATGATACTGCACGACTCCAAAGCCAGGCTCTCAATCTGGAGTCAGTGATTACAGCTGCATTTTAAACTAAAGCAGGGATGAGACTGAGTCTCAAAATGGCAAAGAGTGTTAGGAAGAAATGGGGGTCCTGGGGCCCACCATATGGTGTTGGGACAGAGAAATTTTGCTGCTCTAAATCCCACGTGGAAAAATCTTGGCACTTCTAGAGGTGACATCTCTCACGAGCTCAGTTCTCCTCTGCTGCTTTCCAAAGTGCACAGGATGTGGGTCAGAGAGCAGAGGGATGGCCGCTGGGAACGAAGTGAAGACACTCAGAAGGTTGACCCAAAGTTTCTCATTTCATCTCCTGCAAGTGCCCCATGGCTATTAATTCTGCTCAAACATTTCACATCTCCTCCACCACAGAGAAATTAATTCATATCACACAGGAAGGGGGTGGTCTTTGCCTCCCAATGGTATTTACAGGTCAAAATAAAAAGGCTTTTTTTTAATAGGGGTGGGTGTGGGAGTGGTGCAAGCTGCAAGCTGAGCACACTGTGGCAAGAAGCATACAAAGGTTGCAGGGAACTGGGGAGCACTGGGGAACCCAGCCTCACAAGGGCTGTGAGCTCAACATGGATCCAGCATTGAAGCAGTCACTTCTGTTCATGGGGTTGTTTTCTATTTGCCCCATCATCATTAGCAGACTGTAATTAGAGTCTATACAGACTGCAGGGCACTGCTGAGGGGAGGGAGCAGTGCAGCATCTGCTCCCCATGCCAGGTGCTGATACATACAACAATGTAAACTATCATTAGGGCTCAAGAAACCAAGACAAGGTGTGTTTGGCTGGGTGGAGCCACAGCCAAGGGCTGCAGGAGTGTGTGGGGTGGGTGAGCACTGCTGCCCTCCCAACACACTGAGCACAACACCCCGCCTGGCCCTGGCCACACTGTGCCAACACCTGGCACCCCTCCATGCTGAGCCTTGGGCAGTTTGTCCTTCGGCCTTCCAGCAGCCCCCTTCACCCGCTGCTTCCCGGGTGTGGAATGCAATGACATCCCAAAGCCACGTGGGATGGGCTGGGATACCCCACACTGCTGCAAAGGGCTGCCAGGCAGGCACCAGTGAACACAGCCCTGCTCCACACACAGCACAGGACTCCTCAGCAACGTGAATAACCCACGCCAGCCTCTACCACATCCAACACCAGCTCGGTGGGACACGACAGAAGCACACACATCACTCCCTTTTCCCAGCTCAGGATTGGTTCTCGGTCTGTTTGTGCAGCGTAACAAGTTACTGCCCAACCGGGACCTGCGCCTGGACCCTCTCAGAGGGAAAGCCAAGTGAAACCACTTTGTGTGGGCTCAGAGCAGGTGCAGACAGTGAGCTCAGGGCTATCGTGCTGCAGTAACCTGTGAGCAACCATAAATACATCTGGCTCTTTAAAGGCAGAGAGGTCCCCTCAAATATCCTTGGTCTTCATCTTCGTATCTAGTCACATCGGAAGATACCAGTGTGGGGAAATCAAGGGTCAAGACCAGGTTGCTTCTTCCCTTCTCTCTGGCTTTTATTTAAAGGGAGGAAAAAAAAAAAGGAAGAGAGGGAAGAAAAGAAAGAAAAATAAATGGAAACTGCAGGACTTCCCATCCGAGGTGCAGAAAAGGAGGAGCATGCAGTGAATCACAAGATATACAAACCACAGAACGTTAATACAGGAGAGAACACAGTTTTCCAACCTGGGCTTCAGCACGGATAGTTTCAAAGAGAAGTTTTTCCTGGGATTGCATGGAAATCAAACATACACAGGAGTGAGGAGAGAGACGGCTTCCCCAAGACCCCTGAGAGATCCACCAGCGCTCGGGCAGGGCTGGGAAAACAGTGGCTGAGGGCTAAGCAGCATGGGGAAGGAGAGGCTGGAGCATCTCCAGATCAACAGCACTGGGTGAGAAGAGCCATTCCATCAACACACAGATAAACCTGGCAAAAACCTGCTGGCTGCAGCTACAGTAAGGACATGAGACAGAGTTAGTGGTGCAGCTGTGTCCACGCAGCCTGTAAGAGGTGGCCTGTACGAGTGTGGCCAGCACAGACAGCTGTGAGGAGGCCAAACACCCTGCACACACAGCCAGAAGCGCCGACAGAAGGTACTCTGTGACGCAGGAGATCCCCTTCCTCTGGCACCAACACAGCAGGAGACACCAGCATTACTACAGCTTAAGGAGTATGAGCTGCAGTAGCTTTCTGGAAGATCAGAAGAGGAGGAAAGATGATTTCCTGGCTGGAGTTTAAAATAGATCAGAGCCAAACAGTTTGTAAACTGAACCCTGGGCTCCTGCTGCTGTGACCCATAGAGGGGCTGGGCAGCTCGTGCTGAACAGTAGCCAGAGGAAAGAGTGAACCCAGCACAACTGAATCCAAGTGGTTTCACAATACCTGGTGGGAATCCAGAGGAGCCTTGATAAAGGAACAGTATTTCATATTCCTATGCACAAATTAAAACCACATTTTCAACCCTCTTTGAAATCTGCACGCGTAAGAATAACTCGGCATATCAGCGTCCCCACAAAGCGTATCCAAATTAAGCTCAGAGAGATGTGAGAAAGAGCTGCAGCTTCCAGGAACGGACAGGCTCAGAAAGAGGAAAGAAAAGGGATGAGGGATGAGTTACTCCTGCACAGCAAACCACACAGCTGCAGGGGCTGGCACAGCTCCCCCTTACCTTGTTACATCAGGAGCAGTGGTGGGGCGAACGTGTTTCATGATGGTCTGGATCCAGTTGCGGCGGATGCCCGATGTCATTGCAGAGAGAGTGAACTCCCCTTCCTTTGTCTACAGAAAGAGAAAGAACAGCTCAGAGCAGGTGATTGCATCCACTAGCAGCTTCCCAACTCTACAAGACCACCCTGCACCCATCCCCAAGCCCTGAGTGCTGTGGCACTGCTTGCTGGCCACACAGAGCTCAAACCCAGCCTCTCCATCCACCAGCACACTCCCGGTGGGAATCAGCATTTCTCAGCAATCAGGCTGATTCTGCCATAGGTGAGACCCTAAGTCTGTGACAAAACCTTCCCTTTCTCCCTTCCTTTTCCAACAGCCGAAAAACTGGCTCTCAAAGCCAAGGCCAGAGCTCTATGAAGCCCTGCATGGGGATGCTGAGTGGCCTCTCTTGGGTGTTTGGTGAGATGTTCCCCTTGTCATGGACAAGCATCCCCATCAGCTGCAGTCCTGCAGCTGCACCAGTCCTGCAGCTGGACTCTTCCTCCTCCCCACGTTTTCCTTACGTGGATCTGGAAGCCGTAGTTCCGCTGAACTGGGTACTCAGTGACATCGTAGCACGTGGATAAATCGATTTCTCCATCCAGGTCAGCTGCCTGCAGAGGGGAGAGGTAAGATAAGCCACAAAGCTTTGCAGCCCCAAAGCATGGCAGGTTAGCAGGAAGGCACAGCAGGTCCCTGAGGAGCACAAAGCCCTGAAGGGGCTCCAGGACTTTGGCATCTGGGAATGGGGGCACTGAGGGAGGCAGTGACCTG
The DNA here is from genome assembly GCA_013398615.1 of Brachypodius melanocephalos. NCBI lineage: Eukaryota > Metazoa > Chordata > Aves > Passeriformes > Pycnonotidae > Brachypodius > Brachypodius melanocephalos. The sequence goes on from VZSR01003816.1 coordinate 4,858,154, forward strand.
CCCAAGGGTCTGTTTGGGAACACCAGGAGCTGCCCTGTATTGGGATGAACACTGACAGAAGACACTTACCTCCTCTGCCACTGAATCTCTGTAATATCTCAAGCTCTGGTCAGTCAGCACGAACCAGTGCTTCTTCCACTAGGAAACAACAAAGATGGAACAGTTACAATCCTGCTCCTTCCTCAACCCCATTTTCATGGCTGCTCGTCACGGGTGGACCAGCAGAGACGCCCTGCAGGAGGCAGCTCGATGCCTGTACCTCCCAGCTCCACACATGGCTTCATCAAGGCCCTTCCATGGGACAGGGGAGACCCAAAGAGGCAGCAGTGCAAGGGACAATGATGGTTTGCTGCCATCCTGCAGAGTACCAGACCCTGCATGTGACAGTGACACCACGAGAGCCACGGGGCAGTCACAGCCTCCCCATTAGCTCCACTGCAAGATGAGGCTTTTAGGGACTGCACTTAAAGCCTTTTTAGCACAAAAAAAAAAAAAGCAGTAAAAGATTCATGTTTTATCTGCACTACCTAGAAACTGAGTTGGGAATCTATTACTTGTCCTTGCTCTTTACAAATTTGCCTCCTGAATGCTTCCAGCACAGGCTCACCCAAGGCAGATTTCAGTCAATAAAGCACTCGCTCCAGCTACCAGTTCCCCTTTGGCTGTCTATGGATGTGTCTTTGGACCCAGGGGTACCCACAGCAGAGCCTGTGCCATCCACAGGCACGGGCAAATTGCCCTCATTTTCCCTTGACAGCCGAGCAGGAGGGAAGGAAATCCAGGGATAGGGTGGTATGTGAACAGCCAGGGCCATCCAAACTGCCTCAGCACCAGTGCCCACTCCCAAGGCTCCAATAGAGCAGAACATCCTGCATCCCTTTGGGAACTGGCAGCAGGAAAGTGGCAACAGCTACTTCCCTCAGAGCCATTTATTTATTTATTGCCATTTCCCTGCCACTCAAGAGACTTTACCTGAGCCTCATTTCTGACACCAAAGAGGTCGCTGGGTCGCAAGGGAGATGAGACTAATAAATAGGGAACAGGAACATGAAACCAGTGCTGCCATCCAAGCTGCCCTGGCTGCCTAGAAACCCACGATATGATATCCACCTTTGAAACCTCTCCAGGACAGAGCACCAGCAATTCCCACTTCAAGAGAAGCCCAATACTGCTCTACCCAGGACATTGGGGCTCCATGAGCACCGAGAGCTGCTCCATGCTCAGCCAGTAGAGCCAGAATGTTGGAGTAAGCTGCCAGAAACCAGCACTGACCACAGCACCAAACACCAACACAAAGGGCAGAGCTTTCTCCTGACTCACCTGCCCATCCTCATATTGCTTTGTCAACCAGCCCTTCTTGAAGTTCAGCAGGTCGGGCTGGAAGAAAGGAGAGAGGGATGAGGAAAGGGAAGAAGTGTCTGCGCCCAGAAGGCAACAGCAGCGAGTTGATAAAATCCAGCAGAGCAATAAAAGAGACCAACAACATTTAAATTCATAGAATCATAGAACAGTTTGGGTTGCAAGGGCCCTTTAAAGGTCATCTAGCCCAAATTGAATCATTACACTGCGTGGTGGCTAAATGTTTGCTCCCAGGAGGAATGGAGACCTCTGCACAGTTTATTCAGGCTGTTCCCTTCCTACCATTTCTCCTGCAATTTCCTACTGCTACACCAGCGTTACAAAGAAAGGATAAACAAGAATTAGCAAGACTTCAGGTAGTTTTACTCTCTATTATATATTATGAAAGAAAAACTACATGCTATTGATGCAAGGCTGCAGGGTTCAAAACAGGCTGAGTTCCCAAGGCTGGAAATACAGGCAATCTGAGCCCTGCACCACCCAAATGACACCTGCTTTTTCCTGCAATCTGGGTGCATGGGGATTTTAAATTCCTGAAAAAAGGCAAGCAGGACAGCGTGGGATAACTGCTGCCAGCCCCTCCTCCCAGTCCTGCCCGTGTGCAGGGAAGGATGTGGTGGAAATGCTTTCACTCCCCCGAGGCTGAGCTCCTCCAGCTGCTCCACGTGCTGCAGAGTGCAGGAGGAAAGAACAGCAGTGTGTGAAATCCAGCTGCAGCATCTTAAATGGGCTACAGCAAGGGTAGTATTGCCATTGGGTCTGGGAGCCTATTCAACCAGACCTGTGGGGCAGCACATCCCACATTTGAGTGATCCCGTGGTGATGGGAACCCAGTCCAGCTCCACAAAAACACAGGGGAAAGTAAAGTATTGAATTATAGAATGTTTTGGGTTGGAAGGAACAGTAAAATCATCTTGTTCCACCCCCTGCCATGGGCAAGGACACCTTCCATTATCTCACGTTGCTCCAAACCCCATCCAACCTGGCCTTGAACTTGAACTTTCAGAGATGGGGCAGCCACAGCTTCTCTGGGAAACTTGTGCCAGTGCTTCACCACCATCACAGGAAAGAATTTCTTCCTAATACCTAATCTAAACCTGCATAACTTTCCTCTCTTCAGTAGATAATGTGCATTGCCACTTTGTATGCACTTCTTGCACTTTTTATTCCCACCAAGAATGTAAAAATCACTCTTGTGGCTGTACAAGTCAACAAGAAAAGCTCCAGAAACACCAAGCTACTGCATTTTTCTGATAACTCCTTGAATAGAAGCTGTCCATCCACAAAAAATGCAACTTGTATTTACAGTAGCTCTGTAATCTATTTGAGAGATTAGCAAGTGTATTTATTTTGTCCCTACAGAAAGGTGGTGAGGGAGAGGAGAGCACTTTGTGTTTATTCTGTACTGTTTGCCTCCAAGTCTGGTGAGCATTTGAAATATGCAAAGGGAGGAAAGCTCAGGGGGGAAGGTTCAGCCCTTCCTTGCAGCCTTCATCCCACTCACACCCCCACTTCCAAATGCATAAACATCAAGGAAATAGCATTAGAAAACTGGGACATGTGTTTGCTCAGCCTGCTCTGTGTCCCTGCCCCTGGCAGGGGAGTTGGAACAAGATGATCTTTAAGGTCTCTTCCATCCCAAACCATTCTGGGATTCTGTGATCCTATGAAAATACCACTGTCATGACGCAGCAGCTGGTGCAAGTCCAGAAACTGGACTGACCCTCTGCTGAGCGCGAAATGCCCTGCTGCAGCCTCTGTTGGGGGACATCAGGAGGCAAAGAGGGGCTCTGGCTAAATGAGGTGACCCCAGCACTTGTAGGGTGACCTGCAGCATGAGTGTCTGACACAACACACAAATCATCAAGGATATGGGGTATTCCAGGGGAAAATAATCAGAACATGGTCTGCTTCCCAAGCTGCTGCTGTACTTTAAGAAAAAGTGCTCCTCACAAGACTCTGAGTTTTAATTTCTGCAACAGGCAAAAAGTGTGGCCCTTCTCCAGCTGAGCCCCTGAGACTTTCACCTGATTCAAGGCCCTGAACCTGCTCCAAGTCTGAGCGTATCCCACATCCTGTGTGCTGGCTGTGAGGAAAGCAGCAACAGTCCAGTTCTTGTGGGACCTTCTGTGAAGGGCCCCTCATGTCCTTCCCCAAGGCAGGGGACACAGTTCTGGTGGCTCACCGTCATAGAGGACTCCGTGGACCTTCTGTCCAGTGACTTTGCCCGGCGGTGTGGGGACAGAGGTGACGCAGACACGTCCAGGATGGAGCCCACGGCTGCTCCTTCACAAGTGAAGTCCTGTGTGAACAGCATTAGCCCAGATCAGTGCAGGAACTAGGACAGAGTCCTGCTCTCTTGGCTCATGGCACAAAAATCTGCTTTATTTAAGGGGCATCTCAGGCTCAGAACAAGTGTCATTTCCTTGGCAATACATTTTTTTGTCCTTTCAGGCATTAATTTGTTCCCATTTTATCCAAGTATATCTGGGACTCTCGAACCTGTTTCTTTTGTTACTTCACCCTATCCTGATGTGTCCTGCCATGCCAGATCTGAAGTTTCCCTTTGTATTATGGAGGAAGAAGAGACAGCCTGACTTCCCACTCTGATCCACACCTGGGCCAAGAGAGCAGAGCAGGAAAATTTGCACAGACTGAGCACACACAGAGGTTCGGCTCCTGCAGGACCTGCCTGCGACTCCAAATCCACATCCAGGGACAAACAATGTAGCTAAACGCTCTATCCTGGGCTGCAGGATTCCAGGTTTCATCTTCCAGGAGAACTTGGCTGAGCATCTTACCCGTTTCCGTGGGAAAACCCTCTTCTCGCTCCTGCCCTGCCGCGTCTCGCTGGAAAGGGCGGCACCTCCCGACGCGTTCGTCTCCATGTGCTCCGCGTTCTCAATGTCTAGGGCCTCAAACTTCTCAATCACCTGGGATCTCCTGGAAAACAGAGACAAAAGGGAAACCAGAGATGGTTTAAACACAAGAGCAGCGACTGCGTGGAGCTGTACAACCCCACCAATTTAAGGTCGCAGAATTGCTCGACCCAGAGTTCATGCACACCTGGCTTTTGGTCCCTGTTTCTCTGTGAGCTCCAGCATGGCCAAATCCAGGGTAAAAACCCTGATCTGACATTGTCTTACCCACAAAGTGGGGGAAAACCTCACATTATTCAGCTCTGCACCTAGCATCTTCTTCAGTAACTAGAAACCCCTCACGAAACCAGCAATAATTTTTTGTGAATTTTACAGCCCCTTGGGAAGCAGGGATTATGGAGCAGCTTTGGCTTAAGCTTTGCTTCTACCCTCTAGCACTGAGGCTCTCAGCTGCTCCTCAGACCTCAGAGCACTGACATGTCAGACCAAGCTGGGGTGCAGAGGAAATGGGCAGCTCTGGGTCCTCCAGTGTGTTCACTGCAACAGGAACCCTTGAAAACTCAGCCCCACATAGGGAACAGCCACAGGATTGCATGGAGCGAGGGGCATCCATAGGTGCCCCCAGACCACGGTTCTGGCTCACAGCATGCACCAGCTGAAAGGGTGTGAGGAGATGAGCTGCACCCTGTACCATGGCAGGGCACTCCCTGAAGAACCTGGGGCCTTTTCCTCCTCTTAACTGGGCTGAAAATTCAGTCTGGACATCAGGGGGCACAACCTGGGCTCTCAGACACTGCCTTGGTGGCCCATTGCACCGTGGCACTTGTGTCTCTGAGGATGGAGAACTACGAAGAAATGTGGATGGAGCAGGGGCCAACCCTGGATCAAACCCAAATGGGATTCTCTTAAGGACGAGCAAACAGGTGGAATTAGAAGTGCTGTTTCAGCATGAGAAGCTGTTCACTGACCCACAGGAAAGGAATTTCCAAAGAACCTGCTCGTGTCTAAGTTTGCATTCCCAGGGTTTCAGGAAAGTATCAGCCTCAGGTCTTCAATCACAAATTGGGAATATAAAGCAACAACCCACCACCAGCACATGCCAGTTGTGCTCCGAGCTGTGAGGCTTAAAGTTCCATTTCAAACCTCCCCAAAAAGCTCTGTCCAGGTCATTTCTTGACACAGAATTCGGACCTACGTGTGCCACATCTAAACTTGGGGCTGCTTGCTCTGTGTGAATCTCTGATGTGCATGAAAATCACAACGATAACCACATGAGGGAGAACAGGTTATCCAAAATAAAAATATTTTTAACACTTCCCACAAGAAGGAACAGCAGATAAGGGTTCAAAACCCATGAGATGTTCAGTTTTCAAACAATATTTGCACCAAATTCTATAAATGAGAGAACCAGTCTGAGCACATCCCATCCCCTGGGGGGCTGGGGCCCCCCACTGCTGCTCAGAGCCAGGCTGCCAGGACACAACCAAGGAGGAAGGGACAAAATTGGTGGGGAAGACGTTGCTTTGTAAATTAAAAGACCTTTGATGCTTTTAGAGGACGTCTGTTCAGCCTCTGTTGCCTCCCAGTTTGCAAACTGGGAGTGGGCAGATCCCAGGCTCGTGCAGAACTCTCAATTTCCCTGGGATGTTCTGCTCATGAGACACCTGACACAGGAATAAATCCATGCTCTGTGTTCACTGACAGACAGGGAATTGTTTCGGAGTCACATTTTTTTAACTCTTTTTACACTGGCCCAGCCTTCTCTGAGTCTCAGTTCAGGAGAGAGGAAAAGGTCCATGAATTAACATTGTCTGTGCTCTATTAGGTGAAGGTCTGAAGAAAAACAAATCAAGAGAAAAAAAAAAAAAAAACCAAAAAAAACCAAACCAAAATCCCAACCAAAAAAACCATAAAAACAAAAATCAAAAGCAGGTTGATTTCTCATGAAAGGGGCTGCACCACCAGGTTGTTCTACGGCTTGAGATTGAGATGAGATGGTAGCGAAGCAGGCGAGGTAAAGGTGGACACGTCACACAGCAACACAGCAGGAGAAGGTGGAGAGCAACAAGACCTGGAAGAAAACAAGGCTGGAAAATGAATGAACAGAAGAGGAAATTATATATCTGCATCTACATACAAAACAAAATCAAAATCATCCCAGTCATTCGTCATCGAAAAAGGGAGGAGAAAAATAAATCACAGCAACCAAATCACAGCCCCAAGGGTTAATATCATCCAGATTACAGGAAAGAATTTTTTTTTTTTTTTTTTTTTTCCCATTAGATCAACATTTCAGAGAGGTTACTGCCAGAGATCCTGGAGGAATGGGGAAGGAAGGGCTCTCCTCCCCTCCTCACGTGTTGGATAGAGCTGCTCCCTCCACACAGCAGCTCTGTGTGGACAAAACAAGGCTGGGACAGGTAGGAAGAAGCTTTTTAAAAGCTGCAGTGCCATTTAGTGCTTTTCAACTACAAAAGCTCAACTACAAGGAGTTCCTCGGCCATGCAGGCTGTTAATCTTTTCCAGGCCACTAAACCCAGGCTGCAAACCTCAGCTGTTAGTGGAGGGGGTGTGCAGTGGGAAGGAAAGCTCAAAAGACCAGCACGAGCTGTCACTAAAGTGATTTTCTTTGATTGGAAGAAAGGGTTTTGTTTTTATTGGATTCATTCATTATTTAGCATGAAGAAAGATAGTGAGTGTCAGGAAAAGGAAGAGGAATTTCCCAAGAGGTCCACAAGAATGATGAGGATAGTTTTACAAGGAAAAAAAACCTGTATTTGGGAGAGCAGGCACTCCTATGTACAAGGAGAAGCAGAATTCAGAGCAGAGCTTTATACCTCAAGAAACTCCAGAGAAGGAATTTGAGTGAGAAAAGTCTTTCAAGCAATTTCAGGCAATTCTTCTATTAAATGATGCTAGAAATACACCTCAGCCCCTGACCACACTCCCTACAGCAGATCTGGCTGACACCACAGTGAACTCCTGCCAGTGTGAGAAGGACATGGGGTCACCTGGGAAAGCTGTGGTTTTACAGGCTGCACCCCTGGAATGGTGCACAAAAAGCCAAGTTTGTCAAACAGAAATCTTGAGATATGCAGGGATTTATCCTTGCAGCCGCAGAGTCCCTCTGAGACATGGGGACTGCTGTCTAAGGACATTCCTGCAGCTCTTTTCAGCTGTGATTTTTGTGTGCAACACCTCGAGATTCATCCATGGGGTTTCCAAAGAGCTGCCCCTGCCCTTCTGCCCAAAGGATGGGTCTGAGAGGGGGGACTGGAGCTGGCTCGACCTCTCTGGCCTCAAATCCCTGTCCCCCACCCCGGTGTGACATCCTGGCGGTGCCACAGCCCCGTCCTGCCACATGCCAGCAGAGGGAACTCGCACTCTGCTGCTTCGCCAAAATCGTGGAGATTATCTCCTGTTTCCTGATCCCTGGTTCTGAGTGGCTGCAAGCTCAGACGTCTGCATGGGGCGTGGAGGCGGCGTCAGGTATAAATGGTCAACACAGAAAATTCCTGGACTTAAATCATGTCATATTTCTTGTGATAAGGGAACAGGATGAGAAGCCTCGACAAATGGCTTTATCTGCAGCTAAGCCTGCAGGTGTGGCACTCAGGATGCAACACTGGGTACCTAAAGTAATTCTTTTCCATCCATAGCTCTGACGTTTGCACCGATTTACACAAGAAAAAAGAAAAAAAAAAAAAAGAGGAAGAGCTGAAAATACCAACAGAATCTGCGTTCATTTGGCTGCACTGAGGGCAGATCTGCACGATGCCTGGCTGGTGCCTGTGGGGTTGGCACATGACAAGTGTTCCCAGACATGTTAGTGGGTTACTGAGAAGGATTATTACAAATGGTGTTAAACCAGGGGGAAAAAGCCAACTCCACAGCATGGAAACGAGTTATTGTATCTGCCCAACCTCAAACAGCACAGTCTGAGCTTGGAGGAGAAAAATGAGAGGGACATGGGGACTAAGTAAACTCAAGTTTAAAAAGCAGCCAAGCCAAGCTGAGCAGGGTGCTGGGAATGTTAATTCTCTGGTGCAACACTGCACAGTGTCTCTGTGCCCTGTTGAGTCCACTGAGCTCCAACATGGCTGTCCCAGCTCCAGGACACAGAGCCTTTCCACTCACACCACCTGCACCGGCCAATTTCCAGGTTACCAGAGGAGAAAACAAATGTGTCCATCCCTGAACACCCACTGAGCCATCCCTGCTCATGGCACATTCCTGCAGCACCATGGGCTGTGATCCATAGCCAAACCCTCTGGAAGGTGGGAACTCCTACCCCTTTTCTCTGCCATCACCCCACTCCCAAAACCCGGAGCAGGTTCAGCCCCATGGGCAGCAAGACCCCAGCGCCTGGTGCAGTTCCTGCCCCTGTCCCTGCACCCATTCTACTCTGATAAAAGCCCTGGCCTGATACAGGGGAATTGCTGCCAATACCGATAAAGCAAAAAAACCCCTTAACAGCCCAAAAGCCAGGCTGGGAAAAACAGACTTTCCCCTGGGAAAGGCACCCACCAGCAGGCAATGAGTGGGGCTGACATTAAAAAAGGACAGACTCTGGCAGCAATGTCCTCTCCCAGGCCCCATTATCTGTTATAATTCTGCTCCCCAACTCCATGCAGGATGATCCCAGTGCGACTGCTGGCACTGGAGGAGTGCACTGCTCTGTCACACCGGGGACAGGCACTGGCCAGGGCATCCTGTGCAAACAAATGTAGCAGGGACACAATGTCACCCACAGGCAGCACCAGCTCAGCATGAAAACCAGAGCCACCAGCCTTTTCTCAGCCCTGTCCCCAGCCAGGATGGCCAAGGTGGTATCCTCCTCCTCCATCCTGGGGGAAAGCCAATTCCCAAGGCAGACAAAGCCAAACCCCAGCTTTCCTCACTTATTCCCAGTCCAGCACTCCCTGCACACGCTCCGGGCCAGGTTTGGGATCCTCACGCTGACTGACGGCACCAGCACAAGGCTGTGTTGCACATCCCAGACCTGCTCCCAGCTCTCAGAAGCCAGTCTGGAAAACAGTCCTTTAGGGGCTGGGAAGAAACAGAGGAGAAGCTCCTACTGAAACTGTGCGAGAGAGAACATGCCCGGAGGAGAACCAGGGCAGGAAAATCAGACTGGCAGGCGGCCCTCTCGCCCGGGGCCCATCTCCCAGTTTGCTCCACTGCCCTCACTGCACAAATGTGTCTCTCCCAGGGCGAGTGGAGCCCATCCTTGGCCTCGACCAGAGGGCACCCGGCGCACGCTGAGGACGCCCTCTCCATCCTCCTCCACACTAAGCTGTTTTGTAGCCCGTTGAGCCCTGCCTTGGCACTGCACCCACCTCTCCCTCCTCTCCCAGATTAATGCTGTGACATTTTGAAACCTCTCTCAGCTCATTAGGCAGTTGCATAAGGCACCTGGCACTAATGCCACTAGGAGAGCTAACCTAATTAATGGTGCTGGCTGCCAGCGTGTGCCACATTGGGAGGGGCCGGCAGGGTGGGCTTGATGGCAATTTGGGCATCCAACACCACCCAACACCTACCAGGGTAGGTTTAGATTAAATAGCAGCAAGAAATTCCTCCCTGTGAGGGTGGTGAGGCCCTGGCACAGGGTGCCCAGAGAAGCTGTGGCTGCCCCATCCCTGGAAGTGTCCAAGGCCAGGCTGGACAGGGCTTGGAGTAACCTGGGATAGTGGAAGGTGTCCCTGCCCATGGCAAAGGATGGAACTGGATGAAATCTAAGGTCCCTTCCAAACCAAATCATTCTATATCCCCAGAGCAGCCAAGCAGGGTGACACCTGCCCACTTCCACTATTAAAGACATCCCACCCCTGGTCAGTGTGGATGGGCACCCTCAAACCCAGGAGCACTGAAAATCAAAGAGGCTCCACCAAGCGAGTTCCACCTGCTCCATCCGGGCTGTGCTGGGGACGCAACCTCACTGCTGCTAGAAGCATGCAAGGAAATGAGCCACTCATCCCTTACCTTCTCTCATTTCCAAAGAGCCGAGCCACTTCTTCTCTCCCAGGGCTACGAGCCCGGGTTCTCCGCTCTAGCCGCTTCCTCTCCACCTGGAAGGCCTCACGATTACTGATCCTAATGGCCTTGGGAACGTCGGCCAGGGTGGTGTACTGCCGGCTGGCTTTAAAAGAAAGGGGACGCCCCGATTTTTCAGCTCCCCTTCCTACATCTCTGTTGCTGGAGTCCTTGTGCATGGAGCAACTGCTCTTCGAGTCCAAGGAGTTCAGAGAGAAGCTGTGAATCATTCGGTCGCCTGATCGGATACCTGAGGAAGGAAAGGGCTGGGCATGCTCCTGTGAGGGCGATTTGGGATAACTGTACCTGTTGTTCGGGGTGCTGGGGCTGGGCGGGCTTGGTGGGGGTTGCAGTTGCTGCTCTTCCAGCTTCGAGTCTTGTTTGGTCTTCTCCAAGGAGAAGTATCCGCTCTCGACACGCGTCTTCCGCCCGCAGTCTATCCGGTCTCCGTTCATGGAGCTCTCTTCTAGGGGACAGAGAAGTCACCACACTTGGTTTCAAGTCCAAATTCTGCTTTTAAGAAAGAAAGACCCTGATTCCACCCAGGACAGGGGCAGGTGTGAGAACAAGGTTGGTCTGGGCACCAGCGCCATGTGGTGCCACCTCCTGCACCCTTGGCTTTTCCACCCTGCCCTGCCCTCATGACCATGGAGATGGTGGGATAGTCTGCAGGGAACTGGGGATGCTGATCCAACCCTTGGGCCATGTTTGTACTGGTGAAAGATCTGAACTTTCAAACCAAGAAATGGGCAGCTGCAGTCACAGCTCTGCATCCATTTCCATCCCTGTCCTTCCCAGTCTGGCAGCAACCACAGCTCCACGAGCGCAAGGCAATGGACACCTCACTGCAGAAAACATTCCCCATCTGAGTGGGAAGATAAGGGAAATGTCTCCAGCACTGTGACCTGTCCCCAGCCCCCATTGTTCCAGGGAGAACAATGGCATGACCTCCACAATGTTACACCACTGCTGGCATCCCTATCTCTCACCTTCCTTGCTGTCCAGCATGGGATCCTTCATGGAGCTGGCAGCCCCAGCCTGGCCTTGCATGGGGCTCTGGCCTGGGCCAATGCCACTGCCTCCATCTGCTTGGTCTTTGCCCCTCATTTCTTCTTGCCAGAGCGTGGACTTGGTGGCAGGGACCTTCTCAGCACTGGGAATGTTGCTGCTAGTCACAGCCATCTTAGCAGGACCAGGCTCCTAAAAAAAACCCAGGAGACACAGGAAGTTAGAGAGTTTGCCCCAACTCCACACTCAGGGTCTCCAAGGGCTTGGCCCTGAGGTGTGAGTTCCACAGAGCTTGGGTGCTGCCCATGACATGTTACAGTGGCAGATGGATGGGACAGTGCTTTACGCCCTCTTAAAACCTTCCCCATCATCTTCAGTGCTTCTCTGCTAACAAGGAGCTCTGGAGTCCATCAGATGATGGATGATGCCCCCTTGGTGGCCACAGCCCAGCCAGCCCAGGTTCAGAGTGTGACCCAGAAGAGACAGCAGCTTTCCCAACTCCTTCCTTGGCTTTGTTCATTAGCAGATGTTTTGCTGTTGTCATACTAAGCTTCTGCATTCACAGATTATTTTTCTTAAAGCCACCAATAAATCAAAGACAATTAACTCCCCTTTGGATTGTGGGAAGTTTTCCAGCTGCTTGCTCCCTTTCCATGGAGCAGGGGGGAATACAGGAGTGCACAAACCGGCAACTGAAAGCTGGGAACAAGGGCTGCAAAGAGCATCCTCTCTATCCCCTCCTCCCACATCAGGTGGGTTTTGGCCCTGCACCTCCACTGGCATTTGCAGGGCTGTGCTGGAGCCACCAGGGATCTCCCAGGGAGTGGGTCCTGGCTCCACACACAGCCATGACAAGCAGCAAATGACCTCAACTTTTTTTAAAAATCCCCTTGGGAAATTTCACACTGAAGGAATGCAGTGTTGGAGGTAAACGATCCAGAGTTCACGGCCACCCTGCTCAAGGGGACTCTGCTCAAGCAGAGGATCAGGCCAATCTCCAAGGTCCCCTATACTCTCCTTCATTGATCCAAGCCCAAAGCTAATCACCAGCTCAGGATATGTATCTTTATATACCACTCACACACACCCCCATGTAATTATTTGTAGATATGTATTTAATTAAGCAGAGATGTGTGCCAAAAAGAAGTCTGTGAGGGAGCAGAGACATTAACTGTCTGCTGCTCAGGGGTATGAACAACCCCAAAAGGCAGAATGCACCAAAATCGGCAAAACCAGCCTCTGGCTGCATGAGGTGTGTCTGGGCACGCTCTGCTTACCTGAGCCTACCACACCCCTGTGCAAACCCAGGGCAGAGCCTCAAATCCCACATTTCAGCCCCAAATCCTGTCTCAAGTTCCCATGGGCAGCAGGCAGGCACAGGCATTCCAGTCTCTCCTGCTGCCTGCACCTCTGCCAGAGCAAAAGCTGCAAGAACCCTGCCTTTTTCCCCCTAAAACTGCAGCCTGCTTGCAAAGCAAAGTGGAAACACCTAACACTCCCTGTCCAAAAATCTGCAGCAGGAGTGGTATTCCCTGCATTGCTCCCACCCTGGTGATTTTGCAGAGGGATGATGCAAAATGATGGGGGGAGTCAGAAACAACCTTGATGCTCCAAGAGCATCCAAGCTTAGCTCTACCACAAGCAAGCAGAAACTACGTGAGAGTGAGAAAAAGCCAGAATATCCAACTGGTTTTTAATATCACAAAGGTGTCCACCCCTCCCTAAGCAGCTCTAAGACATTATCAGACATAATTCAGCCTGATTAGTGTGTGACCATCTTTAGGAAGAGTGCAAGCTTTCTCCACCAGCATATGGAGAGCAAGCTGAACAGCAGCCAACTTCAGGAGAGGCCATTTCAGAGAGGAGAATTTGGTGCTGATTTTCTCCTCAGCATCCTCTTCCCTTCCCTGGACTAGCCACCTGCATCAGCAGAATCTGGGAGGCAGGAAAGATGCTGCTTCTGCCTTTGCAGGTTGCTCCTAAGTGCCTGACAGCACAGCATCCATCCAGCAGCTCCCACATGGAGATTGGTTTTGCACAGTGAATTTGAGCCTTTTTCCAGCACCAGGAGGCTGGAAGCCATGGGATGGAGAGAGTGGAAGGCTGCAAGCAAGACAGGGTGGTCTGTCCCAAGATAAGAGGGCAGTGTGCCACAAGGGTCCCTGGTCCCTATCCCCAAGCACCTGGAGAGCCCATCTGCCCACGGGGAGCCGGCATCCTTCCCACAGTAGCTTCCCTTATTTGGTGCTCAGAAGCTCAGATCCTGTACGGTTTCCAAGAAGTTGCCATGGTGATGAAACGTAACCCAGAATGATGTTTTTCTGGCTCTGCGCCTCTTCTCATCTCCGCCCTGTCCCCCTCCTGAACCCAGCTTAGATTTAGTGGTGCACCCCAGCCAGGGTGAGCATCCCTGCCCTGATGCATCCACTCCCTGGGGTGCCCCAAATGCAACAGTCCTCTTCTTGGGAATTGAGGACTGACAACTCAAAACACGGAGGGATGAGGTATCATGAGCATCACCAGAGCCAGCACTTGAGGGGTTGTTCAGGCTGTGAGGACCCTAGACCCTGGCAAGGGGTGGCTCAGACTTACAGCTTGGTGTGCAAAAAAGGATCATCTCCCCACTAGCTCTTCTCCCATTGCCCAGAACATCTTTATCCAGTGGAGTGATGAAAACTTATTCAAACAAACACAGTACAAAACCCATCCGTGGCCCAGTTTGCACCAGGGCCATCCTTGGAACACCAGCAAGGAGGACCTGAAAACCAAGGCTCAGGGGAGCCCTGATGCTGGTTTTGGTCCCTGGCATGGCCAGAGGAGCCCTCCCAGCCGGTCCCCTGTGGGGTGGGACACGTGCCCAGAGGTCAGGCGGCCTCAGGGACATGGCTGTTCTCAGCCCCAGCGAGGAATAAGGGTGGCCTTGGGGTCACGTTCCCCATCTGTGGGATTCTCCCCCATTCTGGCCACATGGGAGCCAGGCAGGAACGAGTGAGTCACGGCCGGCCCCACTTTTTACCATTTATAGTCAAAGTGAGCACAAAGCCACTGCTGGGTCCCTGGAGAGCCCAGCTCCAGCCCCCGGAGCTCCCAGCCTGGCCCTGGCCTTTAGTATTTTCCTTTCATTCCCATTATCTCTGGGGTCATCTCAAAGGGAGTAACTGGAGCCCGATGGAATTTCATCCTGTTTCTGACGAAACAGCCCATGAACAGCACCTCTCCCTGGTCCCCCATGGGGACCATGTGGCTTTGTGGCCACTCCCAGGATTGTGTGCAGGGTTAGCATCACAAAACAGCACACAGAGAGAAAAACGTAGATCCCAAAGCAGCCAGGAAAGCAGGAGTGTGTGACCCTGGAAGTGATGACCAGGAATTAATTGGCATTGATCTGCTGCCCTGGTTTGTCCCAGCTCTCACCCTCCACACAGGCAGCATCAAAGGGCTGGTGACCTCAATGGCTGGGGGGGATCTACCCCATGACCATGGCCCTGAGAGGAGGCAAAGGACTGGATGACAGTGCGTGGGTGTACCCCTGGCTTACCTGGGGAGTTGGGGGCTCTACCTTCCTCTTCTTCTTCTGATTCTGCTTGTTTGTCCTGGGATAGACGATCAACATTTCCAGCCACCTGCAGGCAGAGAAAGCAGAAGGTGAGGTCTGTGCCACAGAGACAGGAGTGATGCTAACCTGGTCAGGGTCAGCTTGGTGAAAAATACCCAGAAACCATCCCAACCAGCTCCTCGGGGGAAAATAAGGCAGGAAAAGAGGAACGACCCCAGGATGCTTTGGCTCAAACCCTGCTCTCTGCAAAAGTGAGGCCACAGCCAAGGCTGACACGGGGCAAGGATTCAAGGATCCTGAAAGACAGTGGAGAGGGACAGAGCCTCCAGCAGGACCGTCCCCTTGAGTGATGCCAACACCCTCACACTGCAGACAAAGCTCTTTTGTCCAAGGAAGAGCAGCTTGAACTTGGCATTGAGAAGTCCTGTGTCCTCCCACCGTGGCCTGGCCTGACAACCCGCCCCCACATCTCTGAGAACTCCACAGGGATCCCTGGACCACTGGGAAACATTCCCACTTCGAATGCCCCTGCTCCCCTTTCCTTGTCCCCCACTTTGCACACTGCTGCTGTAAAGTGTTCGGAGATGACCACATCAAGTGGGGTTTGGTTAAGCAATAAACTCCAGAAGCACAGAATGAACGTAAAACAAATTCTCCCCCAGCCAGGGAAATTTTCCTGTCGTGCTGCAACTGCAAACGAAACCAGCCTGGCTCGGCCCCAGAGTGGGACTGCTCAGGGATGATTAATGCCTGCAGTCAGGAGCAAATGCACTGCTTCAAAACCCATCGCTGGGCTGATGAGCAATAAATCAGCCCCACCTCACTCCGCAATGCCTCTCCCTCCCACGGCAGGCAGGACCGGCAACAAAGGCTGAGCTGGGAACTGGAGCGTGGGGAGAGGGTGGAGAGAGCAGGCCATGGGGGCTGGCCATGGTTTGGGACATAACCACTGCTCCTGCCAGGGAGGAGAGGATCTCCCTCCCCTGTGCTGTGATTCCCACATGGCTCTGCATCCCGGCTCCACAGTCACTGCAACACATCGCCGTGAATGGGGCTGGGGGGACAGGTTTGCCAAACCAAGGTTCACCTGTGCTCACTCTTCTCGGTGAGGCAGGGAAAGTTCATCGCATGAAAACACTCATCTGGCCAAAATCCCAAACTCTTGGTAGAAAAATGTCTATTTCAACAAGTATTTACAAAACGAGGGGAGTCACAACCTAAGATAAGGCTTGGAAATAGAAATCTCAGCAGAAAGTGCTGACTCTGCTGCCAGGGCTGGGGGAGGCAGGAGATGCCTCGAGAACAGTGGGAAAGAGCAAGTGTTCATCCCTTCAACCTCCTGCTGGAGTTTCAAATGTCATCAAATTTTGGGAGGGAGGCACTGAGCTCCAGTGTGGGAAAGGCTCTCAGGTGAGCAGCAGCACAGCCACACTGTCACTGTGTGCTGGCAGCTCAGCACTCCCAGGGCTCTGTACCTTCACCAACAACCTAGCTGGCATGGGAGTGATGGAGGAGGATGTTTCTAGGTCACCACCCAACACCTCAAGTTGGGAAATTCACCTTGTTTTAGTGGTCTGATCTTTGGTGTCACTGAGCCACTGCATTTCTGTGGTATTTTAATCATCCTTGGAGGTGAGATGCTCTCCTGGGACCAGGGAGGTGGGGAGTATCCACCCTAGGATTCCACATCTGCCCAGGGATGGATGAGGACCAGAGAGTGTATGGCACTGAGGGTCGGACATGCCAGCTCCTGAATTATGGGACCTGCAACTGGTGTGGGGACAGGACCTGTGCCAGTGGGCTGGAGGCCTGATGGGATCCCCAAAAGCACTGTGGGGTCACCCTAGCACCCAGGATCAGCCTGGTTATGCACAGCCATAGCACCCAGCTTTGGTCAAGGTCCAACCCACCATGCTCTTCCTCCTGGCTGATGGAAGCACCTGGGAGTGGCTCAGCCCCAGATCTGCACTCACCCACTGATGATCTCTTTGTTCTCGGCCCGGATGAAATGCTCCTTCTCTGGTGTCAGGATGCACAGGGAGAATTTCTGCCCTGTCCGGCTCTCCCCATCCACCACGTCCGTGCACTGGTTCATGTTGATGGTGCCCTGTGGGAGGGTGGTCGGCTGCAAGGGAAAGGAGAAAGGAGCAACTTTAGGGAGAGAAGAGCAGAGGAGTGCATAGCTGAGCCCTAAAACCTCTCCTGGAGGACACCAGGATCCTACACACCAAGATGCTTTGCCCACAAGTAACCAGATTCATCACATGGCAAAGCTCTGTGCCACACATCTGGGACACAGACCAACGGGTACAACTCCTGCCAGTAAGCTGCTTCTCCTATGCCAAATATCCAGGGAAGGATGGATGCCCTGCAGCTGCAAACCATCTGGGCTAGTGGGGTGGCACCTGGGGACAGGGATGGCAAAGCAGCAAGGTCCCACTGCCCTCAGCACAGGATGGCTCAGGGATAAACAGACAGACACAAGCGCCAGGTTCTTCCCATTAAAATTTTAAAAACCCATGGAGTTTGCCAGGGAGGGACTGCAGCATGGAAGGGACTTTGCTTGGTGGGTTTTCTGAACAGTGTCACCTCTCAGCCCCATAGCTCCAAGGAGACCTGGTTTAGTGGGACAGGTGGTGGCCCCTGTGGCCCAAGGGGACATTGAGGGACATCCAGAGGGGTGTCAGCACTGACAAGAGCTGACAGGTCCATCTGGAGCAGCACTGGCTCATCCGATTACAGCGTATCCACCCATCCTCAATGCCTGCACCCTTCCCCCCTGAGCAATTCCACGGTTCCCATGTCCTCAGCCTGCCTGTCCCCACCAGGCTCAGTGACACTGGGGTTCTTCCAGCATCCCAAGGCAAACCTGTACCTGGGACATAAATGACTGAAGGAGAGATCCCTCCGAGCTGCCAACAGCACCAAAGGAAGACCTAAAGCAGCCTGTGGACACCTCCTCACCCTGCCAAAGCCTCCTTGCGCCCTCCAGATGGCCAGGCCAACAAGGAGACGGATTTCTGGCAGATGCTGTTAAGGTTTTCACCATGGAAACCAGCTCCCCTGCCAGCAAAACCCCTCCAAAAGCAGCCTGTGCCATGCAAAGAACGGGTGACGGGGGAGAGCTCAATGGCTCTAGCCTACAAACCCAGAAAATTTAGATCAGCACCCCAGAGCCTGCAGTTTAGCCATCTGTGGGTGGTAGGAAATAGCCCCTTTCCTCAGGCAAAAGGCTCCCCCTGCAGATGTGTCCCTGGGGGGGAGAGCATCCTATGACAGCCCAGGGGTGGCAAGGAGCCATCACAGGTGCTGCAGCACTGGGTACATGAACAGGACCATCAGGGACACCAAACCCTCTTCTTTTCCTCGTGGAAATCAGCATCCAGAGACCACCCCCCTAGGATGGAGGGAGGGAAAGCAAAGCCCAGCTCAGATTCCCAGCACAGTGCATGCCCAGCCTCCCGCCCTGCACCACCACAGGCAGTCAGCTCCTAAGAGGATTTTTTGTCTTAGACAACAAAAATAAAACCCTGCTTTCCGGGAGCTATAAAAACCCAACGGAAAAACTTTCTCCTGTTCCAAGTGGAGCCTTAGAAAAGTTTTTGTCTTGCTGGCCTCCAGCACAGCCAAGGCCTCCAGGACTGTAAGGTCCAGGTCCAACCTCCTTCCCCTCCCAGAGTAGTTTTGCACCAGGGAATTCAACAAGGACCAGGGGGTGAGGAGGAGTGAGGGAGCCCCAGTCCCACAGGCTGATCCTGGGCCACTCAATCCCTTGACTCCCTGTAAGGGCCCAGAGGGATTTGGCACAGGAGGAGAGGAAGAACCAACACCCTCCAACCCCACGGCAGTTCAGGGCGGCTGCTCCTGCTGCCCACACCCAGCCCTGACCGAAGCATGTCGGGAGCAGAGGAGCCGGTTTGGGCTCCCTGCCACTGCCAGGCTGGCCCTGCAAAGTGGTTTTGCCACTCAGCCCTCCTTGTGAAGGGTGAATGCTGGCATCTTGCACAGCCTGACACATGGGTCTCAATCCACCACCTCACCTCTGAGCCAGGACACAAGGAAAGAGCTGGGAACAAAGCTGGGAGTGACCCTCTTCCACCTGCGGCCCCAGGGATGAGCCCTCCATCCCACAGCAGCTCCCCTGCACCCCCACACTCCTCGGTAGCAGATGAAACCTGACAGACCAGCAGCCTCGCTCGCTTGGGATGTAAATTCCTTTACACCATTTGTTTCCTTCCTCGGAGGCAGTACAAGCACTTTGAAGTGAAGCAAAATGCAAATGGTGCCTGGTGGAAACGCGTGTGTGTGCACACAAACTCTACCAAGGAAAAGGAGATGGCTTGGACCCCTTCTTCACCTTTGAGCACCTGTTTCTGGGCTGGGGGGTTTCTCAGGATTGGGAAACCTTGGAGAAGGATGGGCAAAGCTACGGTCCCTGGTCAAGTGGGGACTGTGTGGCTCCAGCAGTTGGAAGGGAATAAATAAATGCAGAAGCAGAGAGGTGTTGCGTGGCAGAAACACCATAACAACAGGGCTGAGATTTCAACCTTGGAAGAGCAGATGCTTTGATACAAGGCTGAACCTAGCATCAGACCCCAGGGTGGCTTCATGTCTGGATCAGGCAGGAGTGGATGCTCAGGCTCAGCCCCTGCTCCAGCTGCTGGCTGCTGCCAGTCCCCACTTTGCCCTCTCCCACACTGCTGCCAATGGGATGGAGCCCACAGCTATCCCAGAACTGGATCTGGTGGCTGGGTGTGTCATTTAACTAGGGTTTGGAGTGGAAGCACAGCAGGGTGTACCTCTGTGGAAGCAGAGAACACCATTACTGCCACCATCACCAGCAGCAGCTCTACTTGAGGCCACCAGTGTCACCAGGTGCCTCCAGCCCAGTCATTCAAGCAGTCCCCATCCCTCACCAGCACGGAAAAAGCAGCACTTGCATTACACAAGCAGCTACAGCTCTCCAGGCTGCCAGTACCAGCAGAGGAACCAGAGACAAGGAACAATTGTACTGCTGTTTCCCTCTGGAATAACAGATCTCTATTGACACACACACGTGCTCACAGCATCCCTCTCCATAACACACAGCCTATAGAGAGCTCTCCTCCTCCTCCTCCTCACCCTCCCCGGCTGCCCAGGGCGTGAGTCATGCCAGGCTCTCCACATCAACAATGCCAGCAGCCTCTGGATGAGATGCAGGGATCTTTGGATGGATGCTCCTAGGATGCAGAGCTGAGCAACTGCAGCAGCCCCCTCCAGGGGCAGTGGAAAAGAGGCAAAGAAAGAATGGGTACCTCTTAAAAGCTTTAAGGAGGAAGAAATGCCAAGCAGGGCATTACTGCATCTTCCAGCACAGTGCTGGATACTTCACAGGTGATGAACTCCCAGGTACAGGAGCTGATGCTGTAAATCAAAAGAGTTTATCTGCAAAGTCCCTCATTTCCATAAGGCATTGGAGGGCTGAGGTAGAAAAACAGGATTATTTAAATTAAATTTCTGAATTTTTTTTCCAAGGACTTTCTCTGTAATTTTTAACACATGGGGATCATGGCAGCTTGATACAAAATACAAGGGAGCTTGGCTCAGGAGCTGTACACAGGATGTTTTGGAGCAGGTAACCCCACGGTCAAGCTCCCAAGGAGGGGCTCTGCCATGGCCTCCATGGGACATGGCCAATGCCCAGCCCGTTCTCTGGGGCTATTACACAACGTGGGTTGATGAAATCTGGAACACAACCTTTAAAGAAAGGCGATGGGGCAGGGGGTGGAGGAAACCAAACAAAAGGGACATTTTACTTTCTGCCAAGAACCAGGAGGGGAAGAGAAAAAAAAAAAACAACAAAAAACCCACAACCATTTGTCTATCTCGCATGGCGGGCTGGTTGCCTTGGCATCGGGGCCTGGCTGTCCCAGGGGAGATCACAGCTCTGCTGTCCCACTCTGGGCTCAGGATCTGGCTGGCTCTGCCCTGGCTCCCAGCACTGCCCTGGAGCAGCAGCGAGCCTGTGGCGCCTGAGGAAGAGACATCCACGCTGCCTCCATAAATGTGTCTTGACAAATGTTAATTCTCTCAGTTAAATATTCATGAGGGCGGCTGCCGAGCGCTGCTCACTCGCAGCGCTCCTGAGCGCTCTGCAAAGGCAGCTCCTGTGTTTGCTAAAAGCTTCACCCACCCCAGTGCCCAGGCTCGGCTGATCACAGTGCTCCAGGCAGGGTGCAAACAGAAGAGAGCAAGACCTCACTGTCCCATCGTCACAGACATATCAGGGCAACATGGAGACAACTACAGCTTGGGCAAGGGCACAGACAGAGCTTGGACACTCAGCTCCCAACACCAGCATGGCACTGGGAGCCCAAACCAGAGCCACATCCACCATTCCCACCTGGAAGCCATCAAGAAAGCATCAACTCCTTGAGAAGTTATAGAATCATAGAAACACCTTCAACCATTCATCCAGGGCACTGCCAGGTCCTCCACTAAACCATGTCCTTAAGCACCACATCTACCTCTTTTTTGACCACTTCCAGGGATGGTGACTCCACCACTTCCCTAGGCAGCCTGTTCCTATGCTTGACCACTCTTTCATTAAAGAAATTTTTCCTAATATCCAACCTAAAACTCCTCTGGAGCAACTTGAGGCTGTTTCCTCTTGTCCTATCACTTTTTAGCTGTGAGAAGAGACTGACCCACGCTTGGCTACCACCTTTCAGGTTAGCTGCAGAGGATCCCTTTTCAGATGTAGAGTCAACCTTTTTCAGCCATGCAAGGTGAGGTATGACCTTCTAAATCCCAGCTGGGGATGGATGCAGCTCCCAAATCCCAGCTGGGGATGCTCAATGCACACACACAGGGCTGGCTCAGCCTGCCCTGAGCTGCCCAGGCGCCAGGCAAGCACGGCTGGCACAGCAGCAGGGCTTTAATGAGCCTTTTGGGCTTCCTGCCACCAGGCATGAGGCTATAGATAGGGCCACAGCGGGGCTGGAGCGCTGCGGTGGGCGGATTTTATTACACTTATAGATCGGCTGGCAGGCTGAGCATCCTGGATTTATTAAATTAGACAAAAGCTCCTGGAAACAACCTCTGTGGGTTCTGCAAAAGGATGGACTGGAGCAGTCGCCCATCAAAGGGCAGCAGAAGGTTGTGCTCCCACATCCCAATGGAAGCTCTGCTTTCCCTGTGCCATCCAAGAAAGAGGCAGGTATCTTTTCTCAGCCACCTAAGCAGACCTTTTTCACCTGCAAACTTCCTATATCAGCATCTACTGCTCATGAAAGCCACTGAGAAACCTCTGGCCATGCACCAGGCAATGGAAAACTAGGTTTTTACCACTGGCAGGGGAATCATAGAATCATAAAGGTTGGAAAAGACCTTTAAGATCATCCAGTCCAACCATCAACCTGGCACCACTACCATGTTCACCATTAAACCACGTCCTCAGTTGTCACATCCACAGGGAAGTATCAAGCAACACATGTCCCCTGCACTTCAGTACTCCCACCTTGTGCCCCTGTGCAAGAAACAGGGGAAGATGTCCCCAGATGTCCACCACTGCCTGGATTCACCAGCCTGCCAGAAGCCAGCCCCCTTTCACAGACAGAGGCACAAGCAGTGCTCTGCAGATGTGGCCTTGGCTCCTGTCAACGTGCCTCTGTACTGGCAACAAACCTGTGCCAGCACAAGAAGGGGATAGGACTCACCCTGGTGTGCAGCCAGCAACGCACAACATCCCCTAGATGGATAAATGCCACAAATGCCACTTCCCCCAGCCCCACCACAGATTACCCCACTGTTGACCCTGGCCTGTTCATCACAGGTGCCGACAGCCAGCTCCTGAGATTTGTTTTGCCTAAGGAATTCCCCATAGTCCCAGCTCACCCACCCCAAGGAGGTGGGATGGGTCAGCAAGTGCCACACACACCTGTCCCTGCATGCCAGCCCCTGAAGAGCCCTCCTGAGCCTCCACCAGGACATAAAACATCAGCTCCCCTTTTGCCAGTAGGATGGAATTTTGTTCCCTGGGGAGCAGTTTGAGAAGGGGGTGAAGTGCAGGGGCTGGGCAGGAGAGTTCAGCCAGGGGCCGCTTTTAAGCAGAGTCGGTGTTTATGTCCACAGACAGCGAGTCTAAACACTGAGCAAGGCTGGGAGCTGCATGCAAACTGGCTGGGTGCACCCTCGGGCTCCTCTCCCACTCAGCGCCACCTCAGCCAGGCATGGGTAGCACCCATCCCAGGGGTGCCCCAGGCAGCAACTTTGGGGCCACACATCCCATTTGTAGCCTCATCCCTATGGGCACCCATCCGGTGAGCGGGTGCTGGAGCGGAGCGAGCCTGGCCGGGGCTGTGCGGAGGCTGGAGCTGGCTTGTCTTGGCCTTATAAGGCTATTTTCGCACTGCTCTTGCAGCTCCCAGCTGCTCCCCACTCCAAAGCAGGGTCGGAGTTGGCAGCCAGAGCCTAGCCTGCCTCTTTCCTGTTAACCTCTTTCCTGCTGAACAGCCTCTGAGGGGTCTGTGCGTGGTGGGAACAGCCGCATCCAGTCCTGGTACAAGCACCCGCGCTGGGCAGGGACGGTCAGCAAAGCCAGTGGTGGTCACCAAGTGGGTTCAACCTCCCTCAGCACTGGTGTCTGACCCTCCAGGTCCTCAGCAGCATTGACAAATCCAGGAGCCTTTCAGGGAAGCCTGCACCCATGGATATGCACATTCCACTTCCAATGCTGCTGGAGAGGAAGAGGGAGAGAGATGCAGAAACCATCGGCACCATGACGGGAAGGACAGCAAAGTCCCACCAGGATGGGGCATCCAGAGGTATCCCACCAGGATGGGGAATGCCAGCTCAGCTGTTTGTGGACCAAAGCAAAAGCCAAACGTTGTACAAAGAGCTCGGAGCACCCGCTCAAGCCCTATCCCAACTCTTTGGGGACCAAAGCAGAAGCCCAGAAATGCACAGGCATTTGCCAGTCCTGCAGTGCCAAAGGCACCACCTTGCAGCCCTGCAAACCCAATAGTTACTCTTTCCTCTTGCCCTATGGGATTTAGATGCATTTAAAATGCAAAACGTCCTCCTCTCCTCTGAGGAGGGGGGTGGGAGGAATGTATGATAACAGATCCGACCCCATCTGCTCACAGCTGCCAGCGTGGCATCTACAGGCACAACAGCCAAAGGGGAAGCAAATATCTGCAGCCTTCCAGCAAGTTGTCATGGTAATCAGCCCGATGGTAAAAACCCAGCAAGACCATGGACAGACCAGAGCTTGGTGCAGGGATCGCGACAGGAGTTTCCTGGAGAAAGAACTGCAGTTGTTTGGGGGTGGGAAGGAAAAACGGGCTTCATTTGCATCTTGATAGTTGAATCTTAAATTGCACCATTCCAAATTGGCCTTGTCAACTTTATCCTCCACCCCCTGAGTGTAGGAGACGAGTCCCAGGTGGTCCCTGCACCGCGTGCCAGGCACACATGTGCAGGAGCTCACCACCACCTCCGTGCTCATGGCTCTCCACAGCAGCAAGGGGCTTCACCAAACACCAGCAACCACGTCTCCCTAAGGTCACCCACACACAAAGATGGTCATACACACAGTGATGCCAGTTTTGGACACAGCTCAGGAGGAGGAATGCTTGGATCAAGGCAGGATGACCGCTACCCATGTTGGGCAGCTCTGTTCCATCACAGCTGGACCTGGATTTCTGCTTCATGGGGGTGAGGGAACATGACCAAGGTAACTGTCATCCAAGGAAAGCAGCAAATTAGATCAATCAAATCCCTGTACCTCCCACGAAGTAAACCCATCTCCCTTCCAGCCTAGAGGGGAAGAAGGGACAGGTCTCCTCATCCCCAGCCATCCTACAACCTCTCCTGCAAATGCAAGCAAGCAGAAAAAAGAGGAATCGGTGCAAAAACACAGCGAGCAGCATCAGCAGCATCACAGCCACGAACAGCCACCTCCAACAGCCATTGTCTGGAGCTCTGGATAATTTCAGGCCCTGCAGCCACCATGGTGGGGTATCCCACCTTCACTCCCCAGCACTGTCAATACAGGGTCTTGTACTGGCACTCAACAACTGCAGAGGAGGAGAGGATGACCCTGGGGATCAGCAGCACCAGATCCACCGGAGGCTCAGGAAACTCCCACAGGCACAGATGCTTCAGTGGAAGTTCTTGAATCCGGCCAAATTAGTCTGGAAATCTCATTATTCCCCAGCGCTGCTCTTATGAGCTTTGCAGAGCTTCCTGCTGGGCTGGGAATACCAGGAGGCCGGGCTCCCAGGGTGCCTGGATCTGCAGCTGGAGGTGCGAGGGCCAACCCAAGGCAAAGAGCTTGGCTTGGCCAACCAAGCAGCACCCACACCCCTACAGAAAATCCCACACCCACTCTGTGCTGCTTCCAGACCAGCTTGGACCCTGCAGACCTTCCCAAAAGCCAAGGTGATGGCTGGAGAGAGTTTTCCAAACTTTGACCATTGGCCATCCCACTAAATGGCACAAAATGTGAGCCTTCTGGGCAGTTCCAAGGAGAGAAGTTCCCAACAGGCATACACGACTGTTGCGGGGCAAAGGGCCCACCCAGCAGCAGCTTGAGCTGGGCTTTTCTGCCACAATGTGGTGGAGGCACTGACACTGATAGCAAAGAGCCATCCTGGCCAGGCAGGCACCACCAGGTTCACAAACAAGTGGCACCTGGGGTAAAAAGCACTTTAAATGCGCAGGAAAAAATTGTGACTAACACACAAGGCTGCTGGAACTGTCCGAGGGTAGGAGCATTTTCTCCCTAAACCTGCTGCTCACATCTGGCTCCTGTAGAGGAATACAGGGAGAGGAGGGAGTTCACAGCCGTGTGCTGATCCCAACCCCTCCTTTGGGAGCAGCTGTGCAATCCCAGCAGAGAGGAGAAATCTGGGGCTAGTGCACGTGAGGGGGATGAGCACAAGAGGTTTTCTCCATCCCCCAATGCCGGGGATGACAGACTTCACCCCCTCCCAGCACTGGCCTGTACATGGCATTAACCACCCATGCAAGCCGAATGTCCCCTCCCTTTACACATCTGCTCCATCCATAATCCCTGCTGTCCCTCCCCTAACAGGAAAGCAGCCAGGAAAGTGAACCAGAACCCTAATTATATCCCAGTAGCTCCTCAGTGCCTTGGTGATCCCTGTGATTTTATCGATGCGATCCCAACAGGGCTGATGAAACGTGGAGGAAAGGGCCAAGGCTGGGTGTGCTCCAAAGCCCCACCTTTCTCTCCAGTCACACCATCACAACAGGTGGAAATCCTGTATGAGCTCAGGATGCTGCCGTGACACTTCTAAAACCACCCTATGTGCCTGTTCTCTCTGTCCCCTCTGCCCAAGGACCAGTCACCCACAGCAAAGGAAGTGGGAGAAGAGTGGGGACAGCCATGGGTCACAGAGGGAGAGCAGCCCATGGCCTCACTGCAGGTTCTCAGGGCTCTGTTTGGCCATAAAATCATGGAGAGTCAGAGTGACAGCACCTGGAGCCACAGCACCCAAGGCTTGGGGGGTGCAAGAGCCAAGACCCTCAGGAGCATACCACAATCCCAGAATGGTTTGGGTTGGAAGGGACCTTAAAGCTTGTCCAGTTCCAACCCCCTGCCATGGGCAGGGACACCTTCCACTATCCCAGGTTGCTCCAAGCCCCATCCAATCTGGCCTTGGACCCTTCTAGGGATGGAGCAGCCACAGCTTCTCTGGGCACCCTGTGCCAGGGCCTCTCCACCCTCACAGGGAGGGATTTCTTCCCTGCAGCCCCACGGCAAGGGGTGCCACGGCAGCAGAGACAGGGCATGGCCGTGGGGTGCATGCCAGGAAAATGTGGGGGGGAAAAACCTCCACGGAAGGTGGGACTTTCCCTGCTTTCCCCAGCTCCTGGAGCACCCTAAGCTCCACAAGCAGCACCTCCACCCCTGGACCTGCTCTCCTGTAGCAGCACAAGAGGAGCTGTGCTGCCTGCAGCAGGCGGCAGAGCACGAGCCCGTGAACACACTCCCACAAACCATCTCCTGGATCAGATCCTGCAGGAAGGAGGTGAAGGGTAAGTGAAGTTGCCGCACACGTGATTTACCTATGGTAATTTCAACTTTCAGCTAGACTGTCTGGCCGTTTTATCTCGTTACCTACTTGCAGTCAGACTTCAGTGACTGCAGGGAAGAGCCCCTTCTGCAGCTTTGAAGAAACAGGGCAAAATAAAAAAGATTTTACAAAATATATATTACCAAGAGCACATGAACATGCTGTTACCTGGTCTAGCATAAAGGAAAAACAGTATTTTGATGGCTTTTTTTTTCTACTTTCCTATCTTGCAGACCATGATAAGTAAATGAGCAAGACTAATAATCAAACCTGCCTGGAAATTCTCGTTTTTCACCAGAAATGCCTCAAAACAGCAGAGACAAAAGAGGGAACACTCCTGCAAAACCCCCTGCACTTGGTAACCCTGAGAAAAGTTGTTTACCAAACCTCACTGAAGACCTCAGCTTGTCTCCACGCAAGTTTTAACCTGACGTCCCTTTTACAGCCTCCAAACCTGATGAATAATTCATGCTTGGGATAAAGCAGAAATATCATATTCACCAATGCTTACCTAACAGAGAAACAAGGACTGCGAATAAGTAATTTATTAACCCCGAACCGTGCTGCTGCTTGAACAGAGGGCACAATTCGGCTTTTGGGTGGAAAAATCGCTCCTGAGCCGAGGCAAAAGCACCCCACTCTCACCACAGCTGCAGCACAAACACGCCTTGTCCTGGGCTCACTGAGATGGCAGTGGGGGGAAAGACCCCAAGAGCCAGGCTGGGAGCTGCCACCCTCCCTCCTCTTCCTCCTCCTCCTCCTCCTCGGGGGTCGCATCTCCCCCTTCTCCATCGGGAGGGGAGCGGCGGTGGGAAGCCCACAACCCCGCGCTCGCCCACGGCTCCAGCCGCTTTCTCAGGCATTCCAAAATTTGGCCGGAGTCTCTTTTTGCAGCACGCCCCCCTCCACGGCTGGACGCCTGCCTAATTGCGTATTTATTTATTTCTGCATTTTCCCAGCTCCCCGCACACACTGGCGCAGGGTGAGGGGGGGGGGGAAGCCAAGGCCGGCTCCCAACGCGGACCCAAAAAAAACCCCAAAAAACCCACGAAAAGAAAGAGGGAGTGCAGCTCCCCACATTCCCCGGAGGGTGGGAGGAAGCCGGGAAGCGCAGGGCTGGCTGGGAAAGGGGTGGGAGCGGGGGGCAGGAAGGGGGGACGCCGGCGGCATCGCCCACCCCCTTTGCTTTGTGCGCGCTTGGGGAAATTAAAAATAGCTGCGTCCAAAGAGTGGCTGCAAGCGCCACAAAGAGCGTGTTGAGCGGAGGCAGCTGCAAGCTATTTGCTGCCCCTGGTAATCAGCATCTCGGCTTGCAGAACCCCTCCGGCCCCCCTAGCCCCTTCCTCCCCTGCCAGAAGCTGCCGCTGCCTTTCTCCAACCCACATATGTCATGTCAACAATCAGTGAATGCGGGATCTCTGCCGGGTGGAAAAAAAAAAAATGGGGGAAC
The DNA here is from genome assembly GCA_013398615.1 of Brachypodius melanocephalos. Classification (NCBI taxonomy): domain Eukaryota; kingdom Metazoa; phylum Chordata; class Aves; order Passeriformes; family Pycnonotidae; genus Brachypodius; species Brachypodius melanocephalos. The sequence goes on from VZSR01003816.1 coordinate 4,886,525, forward strand.
GCGCTTTGATTTTTGGAGCAGTTTCGTTGCCTTGTTCCATTCACGTCCTCGTCCTCCTCTCTGAGCTGTCACTGAGGGGTTTGCAGCACTGAATCCCACCAGTCAACGCCAGGATACCTCAAGGAACAGGGATGTGCCAGCTGCTGGGAAGCTGCTTGTTCCAGGAGCAGGGAAAGGGATGCTATTACCCAGCATCACCCAACCTGTAGCCCACAGCCCACTGGTGGTCCTCAGTGACCTGATCTGGTGGCCTACAGCAGGGCTGGAAAGAATTAAACCTGACCCCATCCCCACCACACGGCTGCAGCTGGTGGGCTCAGGGTTGTTCTGCAGGCACCTCGTTTCACATCCCCTCCCCAGCACCAAGCAACAGCAGCGTGAAAAAATGGTGTTTTGTTGGTTCCTTGGGTGGTTTGGTCATTCATGTGTGGACTGGCACAACCACCCAGGGACTGGGGTATGCTTGGGAGCCCAGCATTGCCCTGGCTTGGAAAGAGCTGGGATCAGGCACCCACTGCTGCCCCTTCCTCTGCTGCCTGGCAGAACCACAAGGCCCATGCAAGGGTAACTGCTCAGCCTTAGCTGTGTCATTTCACTGCCAGCCCTGACATCTTCCCTCCTAAATGCCATCAGAGCTTGATTTCCATATTTACCTTTTAGAGTAGATACAATTTTCTGTTCCCCAAGAGCCAGCAGCCAGGCTGGAAGCCACAGGTCCAGGAGTCACAAAGGAACTCCAGCTGCTACAAGTGCCTGTTTCACTCTGCCCCCCACAAACAAGATAAATGCAATCTAAACTCCAGCTCACTTCCCTCACTGCTCTGGCACACGTCTTCTACAGAAGCATCTTTGCTAGGTCCCAAGGGATGTGGAGTGGGGAAAAAGCAGAAGGATGGAGCCACTTGAACCTGTCCTCACTGCTCAGCCTAAGAGCAATTCCAGCTTTGTGGCTCGCCCTGCAGAAGACAATAGGAGCTGTGTTGTTTCCAGGAAGGAAACACCTGGGCCAGGTCATCAAAGCAGCTTGTGTTAGGAGGTCGCTGGCTGCACAGAGCTTTCAACTCCACTTTCATCCTCTTTCTGCCTGTTAACTCCCAAACCTCCCGCCACGGACTGTTTCACACTGGGGCCTCTCCCAAGAGGGTCCTGTGGCCACAAAATGTCCTTTTTGGGGGGTTTGGATGTGGACAACAGTGTTCTCCAAAGCTCACAATAAACCCAGGCACTTTTGGGGCCCATTGTCAGTTGCCAGGACTCATGATGGAGCCATGCCTGGAGGAGACCTTCTTGTTCCCTCAGCCCCCTCCCAGATTTTCTTTCTGCAGTTTTACCTTCCCAAACATACTAAGCCAAACTAAAAGACATAAAACAGAAGAAGGTTCAGCAAATGTTAGAGAACCATTCCTGGAGAAGCCCACAGCCCCCTGACAGCAGGACCCACCTCCTGCAGCAACTGGGGCCAGACACTTGGAGCAGAGAGAAATGGGAAGATATGAACACCTTAAAGTCACCATTATGGGATCCCCACTCATAACCCCAGTAACGACATTTGCATCAGCACCAAGACAGACAATATAAAACCACAAATGAGTATTTGTGTATCTTCCTCTCATCCCCTTCAAGGCTGCTTGGTCCTGGCTTCAGCAATGTCCTGGAGAATGAGTTCCCAGGGCTCTCTGTAGGTTCATGGATGTTTTTCCCCCAAATCAGTATTGAAAATTAAACACAACAAATTCATCAAAGATCTCTGAGCTCTGTCCAGAGCCATCAGCACTTGTGCTCTCTCTGCGTCTCCTCTAGAGCAGTCATAAGGATGTGCTTTGTGCCCTCTCCCTTGCACCCTGATTTCAGGTGTCCCTTTTCTGTCCAGCTTCCCTGAAGGAGAATGGATCTCTGCTTCCTAATTTTCCCATCTTTTCCTTATTGCTACTGCATCATCTATGAGATACGCACCAAACATCCCACATAAAACCTCCTCACAGATCATTGTCCACCCTGACCTGACTACATCTAGTCTTGGAAAAAAACTGGGATGGGGGTCCCTGTCACTGTCTGAGCCTCACACAGTCACTCCCACCCAGCCTTCCTGTCTCTGCTTACTTTAAGTTTCAAACATGCTTTGATTCAAGCCAAAAGCCATTTATGCTAAACAGAAACTGAAAGTCTTGATCTGGCAAACAGAGGCACGGGCAAAATTGTGTCCATGAGGGGAAACCACTGGGGATGAGAGGAGTGGGGTTTGTAAAGCCTGGTGCTCCCATGGAGGAGGGGGCAGGGAGAGTTTGGAAACACTTTAATGGCAAAACGTGTGGAAAAAGTAAGGACAGAGAAGCCAGGATGTTTAAGGTTCGTTTTTAATCCCTGCCAATGAATTTCAATTCTGTGCCAAAACTGAAGTAAACTGCTTTGATCTAAAAGGGAGGAAAAAAACACACACGGGTTCTTGGCTTCTTAAAACAATACAGATGACAAAGGAGGTAACTACAATGAAAATTAACGTGGCACAGCTCTGCTGACAGTGACACTTTAAAATGCCCCTTTCCTCCACATAAAGAGGTTTTTGGAGAGGGGTGCATTAGGAAACAGCAATTACACAGGCCTGTGGATCACAACATCAGCTAGCACACATTCCTTCCTCTGATCTGCCTCCAGCTGCCACCAATGCTTACACCATTCTCCTTTTTTACCCATTTATCAGTTCCTTAGGCTTCTGTGGCCAGGAACGGGGCCTGGGGCTGAGCAGGTCTCCAGATGTGACCCCACAGCCCTGCTGTGTAGTGCCAGACCTCCCACCTCTGAGCTGGCCTCTCTTCTCCTATTTATACACTCAGCCCAGGGGTCCCACTGCTCCCCTAACCATTCCCAGATGCCAAGCTGGCCTCGCTCTTCATCCCACCCCAGGCCCATCAGCTCCTGGCTCCCTCCTGACCTCCCTCCCTGCCATCACAGGCTGGAGCAGGGATGTCTGCTCCATTGTACTGAGGTTAATGATATTATGATCCTGATTTAGGAGCAGGACCACCCTGCTGTGAGCTTGGGAAGGGTCTGCAACACCACCATGGAGGACACAACCATCCAACCCCAGCAAACTCTGGTATTGCAGTGGCTACTGGTTCAAGCATCCTCCTAGATCCCTTCCCAATTTCACAAAGCAATTTGACTCCAGCAAGTAAAGGGCAGAGTAGAGATAGGGCTCACACATTTCATCAAGCTGGGAAGTGCCAGACACAGACTGAGGTCAGTTTATCGCAAAATGGGTACGTCATGCCCCGGGATGCTCCTCCTGAATCCCTGCAGGGAAACTAAAAGAGCCCATCCAGAAGATGCTCTCACTTGGCTCTCATGCACAGCACCAGCAACCCCAGACAAGCCTGAATTTTGCCCTGTTTTCAAACCAGCATATGCACAAAGCAAAAAAACCTCTAAATTAATAGTCTCAGCTACCAAAAGGAAGCCTGACGTGACAGGAGAATACCTGCAAGAAAGGTTGCAAAATGCCGACCTAGTATAAATCCCAGCTCAAGAGAAGAGGCACAGGGGTAAACTGAGGCACAGAGACAAGGCCTGGCCCTGGACATGCAGTGACTCATTAAGAAGCTGGCCTGGAGATCCAGACCCATTCCTCTGGCCTGCCCCAGCCACAGGGCTGGATCCATCCCCAGGCAGTGCTTGAGATCACGGGCCCACCAGCAGGCCCAGGGAGGGACACGGCAGCGCTCTCCATCCCTCCAAACCCCCTCCTGCCTTTCCTTTCCATTCCCACGCAGACGGGCTCTATTTATAGAGACCTCGGCCGCTAATTATAGATCGCAGCAATCAAAACAAAAGGAGGCCAAAGCTCTGCACTTGCCACTCACTGGCTCTGGCCCCTGAGCCCGGCACTATTCTTGTGGCAGCTCCCATATCCCAACCACAACCTCCCTGACTGCCCCAGCACCACAAAGCCAGGCTGCTCTCCCACGGCAGTGGTTTCACTGGAGACCACAGGGTGTTTTACCAGGAGAACTGAAACTTGTTCTTGGATGCTCACAACACAGCAGCTCAATCCCAAGCCTGTTCTTTCTTGCTTTCCCTCAGTAAGAGTGGGTTTGTCATCCTCCAGCTGCTGCAGAGAAGCATCAGCCCCTGTCATCATCAGTCCCAGCATGAAGGTTTATCAAAAAGGAGGAGCAAGCCACCATTGGGGTGCAATCATGGATGTTCAGCATGGGAAGGCATCCCCAAGTGATCACACAACCTCCACATCCACCCACAGTTGGGAGGCAGGAATTTCTGCACGTCTGAGCAGGCTCGGCTTAGCCAGGGCTCGGCAGAGCTGGGAACAGCTGCTGGCACAGCCCCTGCAGAGGGGAACGGGGTGGGATCTGCTGGGCATTCCCAGTGGCCAGGCTGGTTCTGGGTGCCACTAACTGCATCCAGCCTGAAAGACAAAGACCCCAGGGACACAGTCTGGCAGCTCAGCCTGGTCTGGGGTGAAGGTCCATAACCTGTGCAAATTCTCCCCATTACAGCCATCATGCAGGACTCATTTTGTTTACAGACTGGAACTATGGCAGAGCAAGGACAGACAGAATGATGATCACACAGAAAGAAGGTGGCCAAGCAGGAAGACAGACTCAGGATCAGCTCTGGGATATCCCTGGGCAGGTCTCAGGAGAGAGTGAGACAAGCAGGAGCTGCTGCCTGCTTGTCCCACCTTCCATGTCCAAAATGCTCCATTCCAACACCAAACAACCCATCCCATGGCAAAAGGCTCCCTGTGCCCAATGCTGCCCCATCCCACCACCTCTGAGTACCACAGCACCAAGATCTCTGAGGACTCCCTGAGGTCTTCCCAACCTGAAGTTGTGCTTTTAGCTGCCCCTCCACACCCCACTGCTCTCCAATCTGCTGGGAGCCAGGAGCAGAACTTCCCTGGCCAGGCACAGGAATGTCTCCATCAGGGTCACCAGCCCAGGACTCCCCTCCCAAGCTCACCCCTCCCTCCAATTCCGCTTTTATTGACAGCAAAAATTGCCAAACTCACAAAATTAATGTCTGAAAGGTTCAAGCAGAGCCATTCAATCCCAGCCTGCAACTGCCTGGGAGGTCTCCAGCCAGCTGCTGCCCAGCTCCTGCATGCTCCAGAGGCTGCTCTGCACCAAGGCTCCCACGGGACCCCCACCCAGCTCCTGCACAGAAACTGGGGCACACTGGGGGAGATCATCCCTGAGTGGTCTGCAAAGTGGATCCCTCAAGGAAAAAACAGCGTCTCTGCTGGCACCCCCTGTTACACCTCACCTGTCCATGGTGGGGACAGGGCAAGGAGCCAGCACAGCTGGAGGAATGGAAAGGTCAGGAGGGTTATTTTAACACCATGTGTCAAACCCCAGTGAGGACGAAGGATCCATGACAGTCTCCTCTATCTATGACTATGACAAGGCCAGACCCTCCTGGGATCCATCACACCACAAGTGGCCATGGGGTAGCGAGTCCAGGAGCCAGCACCGTGGTGTCACACTGCCTAGGACATCATTCCATGCTGCACATGTGTACCTTCCCTTTTTGTGTTTTTCCACTTTCTCCCTTCTCAAAGGGAAAAGGCTCAACAGGTACCTGGAGAACGGCAGGATGTTCCTGCTGTCCTCTGGGTGCTCTCTGGCCTCTGTGGCACAGGGCTGGAGCACTGCCTGTCTGCTTCTGCCCAGATGCGGCCAAACCTGGGGCAGGTCAACCTCCTCAGGATGCAAAACAGCAAAAAAATATTCCAGACTGTGTTTCTCAGCATTCCTGCACCTCTACCTCAGACTGGGGAATCGCCCTACTCCACCCGGACACAAAGCACCCTCCTCTAAGTGTAGGACAAGAAACACAAGCCCAGTGCAGAGCCAGGTTGCTGACACTGAAAATGTATTAAAGCCTCCACTGCTCCTACCCAAGACATCTAAATTATTTAGGGCACTTGGACCAACCCCAAGTAAAAATACAAACAAACACAGCATGAAATCTGAGCCACACTCGCCGTGCCTCCTCATTCCACAGTGCCCTCACAGGAGGCACTGGAGGAGGACCAAGGCACACTGACCTCGCAGGGAGCCTCCCTGCCACAGACACAGGTCCCCATGTGTCCCTGTCCCACAGGTGTGCTCTATCCAGCTGGCTTCCTGAGCCTCCTGCCCAGGCAGATCCCAGCACATGGGTGTCCACTGTCCACTGCTCAGCCTTGGGCACCCTTCCACAGGCTCGCTGTAGCCAGCAAGATAAATCAGCAGTCCTGGGTGCTCCTGGGATTGACCTACTGGGCTCTTCAGCCCCACTGTGCAGCTCACAGTGGATGGGTTTCCCTTCCTTTGATCCTCTTTCACCGATGGGAACAGTGCTGGTGACAAGCTGCAGCTCCAGGGCGGGCAGGCAGTGGGAAGGCGTTCCAGCTGACCTACTTTCCATGGGCATCGCTAGGCAGGGCCTCCTCCTCGGACACTGCCAAGGTGATTCACCACAACCAAAACCCAGCTGGCACCAGGAAAATGGGCAAAAAGGAGGTGGAACGACCTTGGGGACCCTCTCCAGCACTTCCTGCCAGCGTGGGATCTGTCAGCAACTGATGAATCCCATGGCAGGCGGGACCTGCACGCCTCCGAAACACCCACCATCCTCTGCAGAGTGTCCACTGAGCTCCCACACAAAGCCAGCCTGGCACAGAGTCAAACACAGCAAGCACAACTCTCCTCCAGCTTGGCAGAGCACTCCAAGGGCAGCAGATAACCCAGCTGATCCCCAGAGCCTGGACACAACCAGGCAGCACTCACCATCTCGTCGAGGGCATAGCGCAGCAGCCCGTGCTCGTAGAGGATGAAGAACCGACGCTGCCATTTCTGCAAGAGAAGACATCGAGGTGGGTCATGGCAGTGCTCACCAGTCCCTGAGCCTTGCTGGGAGCACTGGAACTGCACATCAGCTGGCAGGGCTCTGCCAGAGATCTGTGTGCACCGGCCCACATTGCCCAATGCTGACTGCCTTGAGCTCTGGCAGCCTTGGGCCCTTGACCATTCCCTGGGGAGTCTGTTCAGTGCCTGACCACCCTCTGGGGGAAGAACCTTTTCCTAACATCCAAACTAAAACTCTCATTACTCAGGTTCATGCTATGAATACTGGAGAAACCAGAAGGATCCCCAAACTAAATGCTCTGAGCCCTCAGCTTCATCCTGCATCTATTCCAGCATCCAGTGCTGGAGGGTGACAGGGTGTCATGTCAGGTGTCCCCCAGCCGCATGTGAGCTCAATTTGGATGGCGGCTGCACTTCTGGCATGGCACTGCCAAGGCAATCCTGGCACCATGCTGGCACTGCTGCCTCTGCAGCTGCACAGCAAATCAGATTGGAGAACTGATCTGGCTGGAAAACTGCCTTTTTTTTTTCATGTGTGCCAAGTTGTTTTCAGCCAAGAGCAAAAACTGGTTGAGCAGGCTGAAATAAAAAAGGTCCTGGATTCATAGCCCCAGTGCAGCAATTCTTATCTCACTTTTCTCAGCCTTCGGGCAAAGTCCAGGGTGCTCAGGGACAAGCAGAACTGCAGAGGACCTTGTGGACTTCCACAAGCCCCAGCTTAGCAGGCAGCCTGGGTTCTAGGGAGACCCGGGTCCCATGACCCCTTTATGTGAGGCCATCAAGTCTATGACAAGCTGTGACTCCAAGTAATGACCCATATACCCCAGGCTGAACTCAGAACCCAATTCTTGCTCATTCGGGAGCAATTTTTTTATTACAAACAGCTCCGAGAGCATTTTGGCTGCATGACAGAGGGTTCACAGACCATTGCCATCCCTCCCACGCACAAGACAGCCCCATCCTGGCAGCCTCAGCAGCAAGCTCCCTGTAAGACAAGCTTGGGGACAGACTGGAAGTCCTCGTCACAAGCCAGCAGTGAAAGGACATCAGCCTGGCCACATCCTTCTGAGCCTCACGCCCCCCAGGACAGGAAAAGTCAGGGATGCTCCGACCCCACAGGATGCTGCTGTTTCTGCCAGGGATGAGAAAAATCCTTTGGGAAGAAGCTGAGTGTGTCCTGCTTTCTCTGCAGGTCCCTGCTGCCAGCACTTGGCTTCAGAGTTCTGCAGGATTATAGCAAATGGGAACCACTACTCAGCCCTTTCCTTCCTGCAGGATCTGCTTGACACTGGCATATCCACGCTAGGGGATGGGATGCAGCCTCCCTCTAGAGCTCTGGGCACTCTCATGGTGAGCTGCAGAAAATAAAGTAGATATTTCCAAGCGGAAAAGAAAAACTGGGAGCCTTTCTGATGGTCACAGCACAGCTCAGAGTCATACAGCCCACACCCCACTGGCCTGAGTGCCTTCCTGGCAGCATGGCACGTGTCAGGCAAACCCGAGCAGCATCAAAAACATCAAAAAGCAAAAGCAATAAGCAATAAAATTGCACAGTCTGAGCCTGATCTGCACCTGCAGTGCCCCAGGCTGCTGCCCAGCACGGGAGACCTTGCATCCCAGAGAAGGCATTCCAGCCTTGCTGCCGGAAACATCTCCCAGCTTCCTGGATTGCACAAGGACATGGGTGCACGGAGGTGCCTTCAGCACTCCCAGGGTCACAGCCACCCCCAAGGGCAGACACAGCCCTTGCTGCTCCTCCTGCCACCCCCACCAGCGTCATGGGGAGGGGATGTCTCAGCTTCACTTACCCGGGAGCGATGGACGGGGTTGTCAAAGTCCGTTCCTTCCGGGGCCAGCAGCAGCCAGCCACCATAAATGGGTTTGGCCTGCAAAGAAACAGCACAGAAACACTCACACACAGCACAAAACAGCTCAACACGGATCAGCACCGCAGGGAATCGATGGTCAGGGACCACGGGAAACTGCAGCAGCCCCAGCACGAAGGCAGCTGTGTGAGCTCAGCCTCCTGCACACAGGCAAACTCAGCCTTCCCAGTGCAGGGAACATGGTGTCTGATGGCAACCCGTGGTGTGACACATACTGTGTGCCAACGGGACTGTGACGAGGACTCGGGAGGAGGCAAAACCCCAGCCACAAACTCCAAACACAGCTGCTCCTGCATGGCACCGTGCCCAGAGCACCAGCCTCCCGGGTACTGCCGAGCAGCAGAGCCCATCCCCACCAACAGCTCTTCCCGTCGCCATCGGCAGCGTGCCTCTACTCCAAAGCACAAACACACTCCAAAGGAGAGCTCCATGTTTTCCGTTTGTTAATTAAGAGAGGAAAAACTACCCAGCGCTGGCAGTTCTCCAGTTCCCAGCCGCTTCCTGTGCTGTGCACATCCAACTCCTCCTTCCCTGCAGGGGCAGCCCCTGCCAGCCCGCTCCCCCTGCCAGCAGCATCCAGAGGCCCACGGCCGAGCACACAGGAAGGTCAGAGCCAGGAGGAGGGAAAACAGCTCATTCAGCCAGCCGGGAAGAGAAAGGGAAAGAATACTCGGAAAGAACCTTGCAGCACTGCAGTATGTCAGTGGAAAAAAAATATCCAGGCTCTTTCCACCAGCGGCTTGGATGCAGAAGAGGCCCGGGTGAAGCTGACCCATGCCACGGCAAGCAGTGGGATGGGGATGGGCACCGGGCATGTCCTCCCACGTAAAGTCCTGCAGGCACCGCTCCTGCTGCCTTGTCAAGCTGTAAATGATGAGCCAACACCTGGCAAGGGCTGGGGCCAAATCCTGCTGCAAGAGTGGCAAGGCATTGCCACACCAACAAGGCGGCTCCACAGATACCAAGACAGATGAGGAGGGAGGAAACCCAGAGCAGATCCAGCTCCAGGAGACCCTGGGTCTGGGAACGCTGCTTTCCACCATGGAACATCCATGCACGTCTGTCCTGGCCCAGCCAGAAAGTCACAAGGACACACACTCTCAGCTCTTCTCTGACTGATTCAGTTAATCTTGTTGCTTTCATTCTTTTCTGTTCCTTAAAGTTTAAAACTGTTTCCAATTCAGTACCTCCCCTAGATTCCTCCTGCCAGTTTCTGTGGTTTTGTAATGTTTAAAAAAGTTTCCCCTCTGGAAAAATCCCTGCAAACAATAGAAGAAACTGCCTATGCACCAGAAACTGTCAAATGCATGAAGCACTGAGTAAGCAAACTGGAAACACGCCGGAGGAGACCTTTAGCTGTCTATAAAGTGAAAAGAAATAACAAAATCTCGTATCCCCTCCACAATATGACATACCAGCTCGAGGTGTTGCTCTCCCAGCAGCTGGGAAAACATGATTTGAGAAGACCTTCCTTCCTTCCCCCTTTAAATGAGATTTAAACCAAGGAAAACAAAGCGCTGGGATTGGGATCCAATACAGGGGAGTTAGGGGGGCCCAGGGCACCCCTACACCTGTTCCCACAACCACGCTGGGGACACAGACAGGCACCTGTGTGCATCACAACCCTCCCTGGGTTTGGCAAAGAGCCCAGAACCCCCCATCACCCCTGCCCAGCTCACCTGGATGCCGGTGCCCTGCTCGCCCATGGCACCTTCAGCTGCCCAGCACCGCTCTGTGCCCAGCTGCGTGCCCGGCTCTGTGCAGCCCACGCTGCCAACGCCCCACAGGTGAGCCAGGCTCTGCCACTCCCCCGGCACACCCCGCCCCGTGCCCCCACCCAAAGCCGGCTGTGACGCATCCGTGCCCACGCCATGGGAGGACTCCAGAGAGGGGGATCCCAATGCTCCCCGCCGCGCTGGGAGGTGGCCACGGCCACCTGCGTGGCCTGGGAAGAGTCAAACATCCCAAATTTCTCTTGTGCTTTACAGGCAAAAAGCAGAATTGCAAATGCCTAATGACCACACATTAGAGACCCTTCAATGGGTCACTGTGACAGGAAACAGGGTCCCCAAATACCCGTGAGAGAACTTCGGGTGAGTGCTGAGCAACTGGGGCTTGAGAAGATCTTAGGAGCGATCTCCACCATGCAGGAAAAAGTGGATGATAGTGACAACAGCATGTGGTGTCCCCAGTGCTTGGCACCACTACAGCAAGGCAGCACAGCACCCTGGTGATGCTCTGGACAGCTGAGCTGTGTGCAGGGCTTAGCCCTCCTCCATCCCCCAGTTTTCCCCTCTGTGCCCCAGCACAGCTCCTGACCAAGACCAAGTGCTCAACCCAGCAAAGCACCATCAGCAAAAACTCTACCCGACACAAGTCACAGCACTGCAGCCACCCCAGCCACTCCAAGCACCCCACAGCATCCAGCTCGTGTGACAGGCAGCAGGCAGGACCCAGGGCCATACCAGGGACAAAGCAGCTGTGAAACCAACAGGGGACACCATCACCAGGGCCAGCAGCAAGCAGCCTTAACCCAGTATTACAGGCATGAAGTCCTGCCCTACCTCAGCCTGGCTCACACCCTCCAGCAGACATAATTTTGCCCCAAGCCATTCCAATTTTAGCTGAAACTATCTGTAAATAAACACTGAGCACCTGAAATACACACCCTTAACACAGAGCACGGCCATTTCTGTACCAGCATCTTAAAAAACCACCAGCGGGCTACACTTATTTTGGCAGAAGCATCCAATTCCAGATATTGAAACCAAAATAGCTGAAAGGTATGAATTAGAGCCAGGCAGTGTGGGCAGCCTGGTTCCACCCATCAACAAATCAACACGCAGCAGCGCTTTTTAAAGCCAAACCTAAACAAGCTCCTGCTAAAACCAAGCAAATGCCCAGAGAAGTACAAGCCTAAATGAAAGGGATATGAATTAGCACACGAAGTATCTGAAATAAGCTCGTCACACCTGCATTGGAATAGCACTGCTGAAGCAAGGTTTAAAATAAACCCGATGTGGGAGGCAGGTCCAAGGGGGTGTTGGAGCACCAGGATGGAGCTGGAATCACACGTCCTTTCCACTGGCTCAGCTTCCTCTGGAGAGCTCCTCAAGAGGAGGAAAATGCAAAAGCCAGCACTGAGCAAGACCTCAGAGCAAAAAATTCCCTCTTCCAAGGAGATTTGTCCAACCTCACATTCAGGGATGGTGTTAGAGCAACCCCAGGGTTCTCAGGACGCCTTCAACCACACAGGGCCCTGTTTGCCTCCTGGTAGATCCAGTGGTATCCAAAGGGCAGCTCCAAGTAGTTTCTCCACAGAGAGAAGCCACACAGGGTGCTCAGGCACTGGGTGGGTGGCTTTGAAGTATCTGGCTGGAGGGTGAGCCACAAAATGCCATGGAAAAGCAGAGTGGAGAGTGGCTGGTGATGGAGCTGGGGTGGGGTGATGCTCATCACGTGAGAGGTGCGGCCGGTTCGCAGCCCCACAAGTGCCCAGTTCAGTCCCATCCCTGGGACTGCTGGAGGCTGACTCAGGCAGAAACACCCCCACGTCACCACTCCGCTTCCTGTCACACCTCTGGGAGTGTCCAGGTATCGCATCCCACCTTTGATCCAACACTGGAGCTGGGCTGTGAGGCACCTGCAGCACATCACCTGCCTCTCAGGTCGCTGTTCCAGCCACTGCTTCCATCCCCTCAGCCCATGGGCCTACAATGCATCCAGGGGGAGGACGCTGCCTCCAGCCCAGCGCCGGCAGCACGGCGGGTGGGAGGAAGCGGAGAGGGAAGCGGCCCCAGCTGGGTTTACACAAAGCTGTCAGGCTGCTGTGCTGATGCTGCCCAGGCATGGACAAACCACCCCAACCAGCTCCACCAGCACTGGGAAAACAATCCCCAGCAGATGGGGAACTGGGCTTGAAGGACGTGCAGAGCCACTCAGCACTTCCCAAAGCCCAGGGTGATACAGGAACCCCTGCACAATCCCAGGGCCACTGGGCACCTGCTTCCAGAGGGCAGGATGGGTCACAGGAGCACCAAGTGACAGGGCTGGAGGTGGGCTATGACACCAACCACCTGCCTGTTGGACAGGCTTTCACACCTTCTGTGTTTTTGGTGGTACCTTAGGTTCTTCCCTCCCCATACAAACCAGCCAGGCACACAGGACCCAGCAGAGCGACACCATGCCAGCCCCACAGTGCAGCAGGAGTTCACTGCACAACGTGGAACAGGAGAGCTGTACAAACACACACGTCCTCTCTTAGGGTCCAGACTCAACCCCACGACAGAGTACCCATATCCCTGCTGGGGTGCTGGACACCTGGGTGGGCTGGGATGCTCCTACAGCCAGTGCCCACCCACCCCCACATGTTCTGAGGGAAGTCCGAATCCACTGCTGGGAGAGACTCCTGGCTCCGAGCGCGTGGCGGGAGGGATAATCTGTTTAGGCTGCCGGCAGACGTAATCAGCCTGTCTCGGGTGGAGGCAGGGCTTGTTTTGTTCAGGCTTGGCAACTGAGCGGGAAGGGGAAGAAAAATGGATTGCTGCATCGGAGCTTTAGGCTCTGCCTCCAGCACTGAGAGCAGAGAGCCCTGTGCACCAGGGAAGTGATGCCAGGGCTTCCAACAGCCCCACAAAAGAATGAGGTACCACACCTGACCCAGGCTGTGGGTGAATCCACGGTGGAACTTGTTCCATCACCTTTATGGGTCACCCCCAATATTCACCAAAGGAGCCTCTCTGACAGCAGCGCCTGCTGCTACCCACACCCAGGGGAGCACAATTGGGTCACAGGTCTCATCCAGCACCAGAGAGGAGAAACAGTAAGGTCATCGTTGCCTGTGCACTGTCTCCTGATTCACTCAGCTCAGGATCCTTATGGGCAGGGACCCGTTTCTGGCACAGGTCAAGGAGAAAGTCACCACAAATACTGTGGTTGCAACCTCAAAATAGGAAATCTGGGCCATTTCAGCTCCGCTCTGCTCTCAGTTTTGCACACCTTAGAGCCATGAGAACATTGCTGATGGATGAGTCGGAGCAGCCGTCACTCAGCAGGAATGGGGAAGGTGACACGGTGTTCAGGGAGGGAATGGGATGCGATACCTAAGCAGGCGTTCCTGCCCACAGCACAGCTTCTAGGAACTGAGACAGGCATCACTTGACATTCTGTGTGCTCCCAGTGAGATGGCAGATGGAGATCCACCAGAGACCCGTGACCACAGCTGTCGGGAGGCTCTGCAAACTGCTGTGCAAACCCATGCTCCAGCAACAATCCCAAGGGTCAGGATGAAGCCCAGCCTCAGTAGTTAAGCTGCTTACATCCCCGTTTCCCTGCCTGTAGAACATTTCCCCTCTGCTGTCTGTCACCTGGTGACGCCAAACCCCAGCGCGGAGGCTGCAGTACTGCCTCTGAGCATCCACAACCATTCCTGAAGCAAAAACACTCTCCCATCCCCCAGCTCCTCATCCAAGTGGCTTCTCACTGCCCCTTTCTCTCAGCCCAAACAGTGCTTTTTCCAGGATGAGACCTGGGCAGCTCCTGGAGGCCACCCTGGATGATGGGGAAAGTCCCCTCTCCATCGATATCCTGCTCTTTTGCCAAAACACATTTGCACAAAGCAGGCATGAGTCGGCCACTGCCACTGCAGCAAATCCCAGGCCAGGATTTCACCACCAACACATCTCCACATGCAGCACAAGGCCAAACCAGACTGGACAGACTGGACCTGGGGCACAAGGAGCACCAAGTGTCACTGCCAGCTGGTGGGCACTGTGCATAGCACAGCCTCCTGGCACACTGCTAGCACCGACCCAGGCGTCGGCAAATCCCAAAGGACAGAGCTGCCCGAACAGTTTGCTGTGTGGGCAGTGGGAGTGACCGACCGACCAGAGGAACAGGAAGGGGAAAGGTTGAATTCACCCTTCATACAAACAGCCAGCCTCCTTCTGCAAACACCCCTGGTCCCAGGGCTGTGCTTGGGGCTGCCATCGCCTGGGGCAGTCAGAGCAAGAGCTGGCCCAGGCTGGCTGCGGCACGCACAGGGAATTCGTCAAGCAGCAGCACAATGAAGCGGGACAGAATGGACTTTGCAATTCCAGCTCCTCCTTGAGCAGCCCCAAAGCCGGTGTGCCTGGCAGTGAGCAGGCATATCTAACCACTTCCCACCACTGGTCTTCCTCAGTGCCTGGGAGAAGCCGCAACATCTCTCCACAGGGCTGGAGAGGGGATTTATCACTCTGTCGGGTGCCAGCAGATAAGGTGCGGCGCCATGCAAAAACCCAGCAGCAAGTGAGTGTGCAAAGGGGATGGCTCTCCAACACCCAAAGGCGCCGCCACGTCCCTTCCCTTGGGCCAGGTGGAGGTTCAAGCGCACCCTAAATCAACATCAGCATCCAACACAGTTTCCAAGTGCCTGCTGCCCTCCCTGCCTGCACATCACTGTCCAAGGATGGGACGCTGCCCAAAGGGCAGAGCCACCATGACCCTGACCCCCAACTCTCCTTGTGTGTGCCCTCCAAGTCCCTGCCCTCCACAGCACCAACAGAGGCAAATTTGACATTTGCAGAGAAATCTCTCCCTGTTCAGTGCTAATAATCAGTCAAGTAGAGGCAGATTTTTGCAGCATGATACAAGCAGCGGGGAGCAGAGAATGCAAGCGCGGGGGCTGCTTTCCAGGAAAATGGGGGCTTTCCCTCCCAAAAATGAGCAGGGCTGGAGGGAAAAGTGTGCCCGGGACATGATCCCTCACCCTGTCACCCTTTGGACAATGCAAGGAGCCAGGACAAGACCCCTGCAGCACAGGGCATCCCAGCCCCATGGATGCAATGTCCCAGAGCAAAGCCAAGCCTGCGACCCAACGCTGACACACTCCAGCCTTAGGGCTGCTGGCCACCAGCTGCTCAGCATCCAGAACAGTAGGAAAGTGATAATGTCCAATTGAGAAGAGATGGAAATAACCACCTCCTCGCACTGGGGAGGGGTGTCACGGCAAGAGGCAATGGGAAAAGTCTGTGAGGTCTGTTTTCTAACTGGGTGGTCCTCTGGGCATCTATGCCATGATCTCTAATAAAAAGAAAAAAATAAGAGAAAAAAAGACACTGGTAGCTGGAAAGACATCCTCAAATTCCTCTATCTGTGCCAGTCCCCACGCCCCGAGAGAGCAAATGCATGGAGAAAATTAAAAGCAACTGCTTTACACTCTGCTCTTCTTCCAATTCAGGCCAGGCGAAATTTTTAGGTTAATTCCCAGCCTGTCCCATGTTGTTGGGGGCTTCATATCACACACCAAAGGCACGTGTGTGCAGACATGGATTGGCCTGGAGAAGCCAGCGTGGAGAGCAAGGACCCCACGGGGACACTCCCACAAGAGCCTTGGGTGGCTGCTTGGGAAAGGGTCCCACTGGCTTTCTCTTGTAGACAGGAGAGGAACCCTGGGAACCGGTCCTCTTCCCAGGGCAGGTTCTGGAAAGCCAAGTTCCATACGAGGTTTGCAGATGGTTACAGGGGGACCGTGCAGTGCCAGCATGGGCATGTCTTGCCAGGAAAGTGGAAATCCCCACAAATAGGGAATTTCTCCCTGGATGGGAAAGGAGCAGCATAAGATGAGCGAGCTGACAACAGGTAGGTGGCACAGCCAGAACAGAGCCACCAAAAGCACCTTGTCTGCCAGTGGCCAGATCCTGCCACCACACAGGATCAAGGGATCTGACAGCTCACAACCTACAGCAACAGATTCCCCAAAGGGGGAACAGCTGCACCGACTGACCCAGTTTTTCCCATGCTGTGTGGGCACCCCAGATGGTCAAACACAGATTGAGGGGGGCAAGGGCACATCACCTCCCACCTGCAGCCTGGGAAGGGGACAATCACGTCTCCAACAGGTGGTGGGACTGCATGTAGCTGCCCCAAATCACACCGAGCCCCGTCCAGCAGCACAGCCACGCACAAAAACAACTCGTGAACGCAGCGCTCCCGGGATTAGGGACTTAGCATCCGCACAGCCCTTTGAAGTTGGAAGCGCTAAGTCTGATTATTATTAGAGAGCTCCAGCTCATTAATCCTGATGTTTGGGGCTGGATTTCTCCTCTCCCAGCCCCATTCCTAAGCCGGTTCCCGAGTACAACGGAAATCTACTACTACCACTAAATATTTGTGACTCTTTGCAAACACACACTGGGTCTCTACCCCAAGTGGCTCCAGAACCCTGCAGCACTTCAGGAAGCAGCAGGGGCAGCTCCTGACATCCACACAGGTATTTTTATCTAATAAAAATCCAAAACAGACATGAGTGCGTAAGTGTGAAGTACCTTCACCTTTCCTCTAAGCCAAGTACAAAGGTCAGATGACTCCAAAAGACTTTTCTAGTCTGGCTCTAGGTAATCACCAACACTGTCCCTTTCCACAGGGTGAACAGGACACGCTGGGCACCGAGCCCCCACGCTGCAGAGTGGGATCCCCCAACCCAACCCAACCCAACCCAAGCTTAAAATGTTTGAGTTAAAAAAGCAGAAACATTCGGAGCTGTTAAATGAACCGTTATTCCTGGGTGTGCTTCGGAGTCAGCACACCGCCACATCCAGCCAGGCTGCGAAACGGGGCACAAACCGGGAGGGGAGGCGGGCAGGGTGGCGGGGAAGCGCCGGGGTCGGGGAGCTCCCGGGCCCGGGGAGCTGCGGGCAGGGCGGGAGGTGCGTGCGTGCATCACACGCTACCACAGCCACCATCTTATCTGGGAAGCGGGATTACTTCACCCCAGCTGCAAGGGAGAAGCCGAGCAGGATTGCGCCGTTTTCCCAACCGGAGCCCCCCGCGCAGGGCCTGGATCCGGCCACGGGGCTGACCCCGACCCCATGGGAACCGGACGCGGGGGCAGCCCCCAAGGGCCACCCACCAGCCCGACGGGAACAAAGCCAACCAGGGGCTGCCCGAAACACGTCCCTGGGTCCCCAGAGAGGTGGGTGGCCCCCGTGGCAGGCAGTACGGCACGGGCTGCGTGCGATGCTCTGAGCCCCCTAACAAAAGTCAGTGAGCTTTGCACCAGGAGGCAGCGCAATCCCCGGGCAGCGGGAAGGGGCCGGGGCCGGGAGCGGGGGGCTCTTCCCGAGCCCCCTCCGGGACGGCTCCTTTGTCTGGGCACGGCCGCGACGCTCCGCGCCGCCCGCCCCTTTCCCGCACACACCACGGCATTTTTTTCCAGTTACATTTTTTCCATATTAGCCCTCAGATTTCACGATGCCCCCCCCTCCCTCCGCCGCCCCCCCAGCGAGCGCAGCAATATGTCTGATCTCATTGCCATAATAGGATCGGGAGCGGGGATGGCAGCCCTGGCCCAGAAAGGTGTGGGAGGAGGGAGGGCGGCCCTGTTCCCCTCACCCCGACACCACGGACGGGCTCCCGCACCCCAAAAATGCCCCCCATGCCCCAAACACCCCCTGCCATGGAAGCGCCGGCCTCGGGCCTGCGTGAAGCCTGGGAGGAAGAGGAGGAAGGCCCTGCCCCGGCAGCCCCCCAGCGCTGAACCCTCTCCGAAAAGGGTCTGGGGTCCCCTTCCCACGTCCCAGAGAAAGCAGCGGGTTGTAGGGCAGGGGGTTCATGTCCGGCACGTCCAGGAGGGGACGTTTTGTTTTCAACCGAGTTTTTCCCAGGACTTTCTGGATCGCCTGATGGAGCTAACAGGACACCCCCCACCTGCTGCCGTGCACCCCAGGAGGGGACGGAATCACCCCAAGTGCTGGAGCGGGGCCCCAGATGGCCTCAGGGGATGAGGCTCCAGGAGAGGTGGCACTGGGGTGAACCATGGCCTCAGGGATCAGTAGGCACTGTGGGTGCTCCATGGGACACCTAAGAATCTGTGGGGTCAGCAGGAATCCCATGGGATCTCTGCACACCCTATGGGACCAGAGAGCACCCAAAGCGCTTCTGGACATCCCAGGGGCTTTGCAAATACCTGTGAGTCCCTGTGCTGTCCATGGGGTCAGAAGGCACCCCAAGCGACCACAGGCTACGCATGGGATCAGCAGGCACCCGCTGGAATCACTGGATACCCTATGGCAACCATGGGGCTCCTGGACACCCCATGGGATCCACAAGTACATGTGGGTCCCTGTGCTATCCGTGGGGCAGGCACCCCATGAGACCACGCACCACTCATGGGGTCAGCAGGCACCCCATGGGACTCCTGGACACTTTATTGGACCAATGGACACTATAGTGCACCAATGGGGCTCCCCAACACCCCAGAGAATCCATGGATACCTGTGGGTCCCTCGGCTATCTGCAGGATCAGCGAACACCCCATGGGGCTCCTAGATACCCTACGGGACCAAGGAGCACCCTTGGAGCTCCACAACATCCCATGGAATATAGGGATACCTCTAGGTCACTGTGCTATCCATGGGACCCCACAGCATCACTGACCTGATCCCACAGTACCTGTGGGAGCAACAGGCACCCACGGGACCCTACAACCCCTGTGCCCAGCAGGCACCCGGTGGGACCCCTGGGGATCTCATGGAACGATGGGGACAGCAGGCACGCGTGGCACCCTGTTCTATTGTGGGACCCCAGGACGTCCATGGGACCCTATACCATCCATCGGAGCCTGAGCTATCCATCGGGAAACCCACGGGACCCTAAACTACCCAAGGGGCTCCCAAGGTACCTGTGGGACCCCAGGCTACCTACGGGGCCAGCAGACACCGCACAGAGACCCTGGGCGCCCTAGGGGCGGGCAGGGGGGCGGGACCTCGGGGCGCATTTTGGGGGTGAAAACAGTGGGTTTGGGGGTAAGATCCCACCTGGTTGAGATCCTCGTCGTTGAGCAGGTGGGACTCGCGCGGTTTGAAGCAGTTCTGGCACTTGCTCTTGTTGAAGATGTTGGCCTGGAACTTCCTGCAGGGATTGTCCTTGGCGGCCATGGCGCGGCCCGCGCCCGCTCAGCGCCCGCTCAGCGCCCCGCGGAGCGCCCGCCCGCCGCCGCGCCCATCGCCGCCGCCCCGCGCCCGCGGGGGGCGTCACGCGAACGCAAAAACCAACACGGAACCCCAACGAATACAGCACGAAAAAAATCAAAAAGAGGGAGCGAAGCGCAGGGCCGCCGCTTCTGCTGCGGCTCAGCAGGCGCGCATGGCCGGGCGGCGGCGGAGCGCGGAGGGGCGGCGCTGCCCGCGCCGTGCGGGGCCGGGCGGGACGGTGAGGGGCGGCGCGGGGTCGGTGCGGGGCCGGGGGCCGGCGCGGGGCGGACCGGGCCGGGCGTGCGGGCGCTGCGGGAGCCGCTCCCGACTGCGCCGCCCGCAAAGTTTCCAGCGCCGCGGAGCCAGGCGGAAAAGGGGGCGGGGGCGCGGCGCGGACCGACGTGCCCACCCGCCAATGGGAAAGCGCCTCCGCCCCTAACGAATGGCCGCGTTGGCCAATGGGAAGCAAGGAAAGGGGCGGGCACGGCGGGGCCGCCTCGGCCGCGGGGGAGGGGCGGTGCGCTGACAGCTGGGGCGGGATCGGCCCCCATGGGTTCGGGTCTGTTCGGCTCGGTTCGGCTCCGTTTGACCCGGCTCGGCTCCGTTCGGCCCGGTTCCTTTCGACCCGGCTCGGCTCCGTTCGGCCCGGTTTCGTTGTACCCGGCTCGGCTCCGTTCGGCCCGGCTCGGTCCGGTTTGGCTCAGTCCAGCTAGGTTCGAATCGGATCGGCCCAGCTCGGTTCGGCTCAGCCTTGCAGATTGTCTCAGCTCAGCTCACCACAACGTGGCGCGTCTTGGCTCAGCTCGGCTCGGCTCTGCTCAACCCAACCCAGCTTCCTTCAGCCCAAGTCCGTTCAACCTGTCTTGGCTCAGCCTGGCACAGATGAGCTTGGCTTAGCCTGGCACAGCTTGGTTTAGCTCTGTTCATCCCAGCTCAGCTCTCTTCAGCCTGTCTCAGCACGGCTCAGCTCAACTCAGCCTAGTATGGCTCAGCTCGGCTCAGTTCAGCCGGGCTTTGCTCAGCTGGTTTTGTCCTGGACCAGCTGAGCTCAGCCCAGCCCAGCCCTTTGTAGGAGCAGTTGTCCAGTGCCCCCCACCCTTGGCTCTCCATAGAGCACAATGACCTCCCCATACAGCCCCCACAGAGCCCACCCCAGCAGTGGGACACACAGTGACAAAGGGTGACAATCCATGACCCCAGCCCTGTCCCCAGCCTTGGCACACGAGGGGACAGGGTGGTCACCAACCCTTGGACGCTCGGATTTGGTGGGGACAATGTCCCTCACTCTCCTATGGCAGCTCGGTGACCTGCGCCACTGGGGACAGAGCAGGGATGAAGCAGGGACAGGGGTGCATGCACCACCTCAGCCACGTCCCTGCTGTGCCACCACCCTGGGGCCAGCTGGGAGCTCCTGTTTGTCCAGTGAATTTTTATCCGGTGGAAACCGGCAGGTAAATATTCCTGACCGGCTGATAAGGACCTGGTGTGAGGCCACAGGTTTGGCCTCCCTGCTCTGCCCCTGAGTTCTGCACAGAAGCACCTCAAGGACCTCAGTGCCTGTGGGGCATCACTGGGTCAGGAGACAGGTGGGAATGCTGACCCTGGGGCAGGGGGACATGGCAAAGGTGCCCAGTGGCACCTCCAAAATGCACCCGAGACTGGCACATCCTACCAGTCAGACACACCACCATGGCACAGAGCATCTCCTGCTTATCCCAGTGGTGTGGGATGGGGCCTTGCTATGAGGAACAGAACACATGAATCTTCCTGGATTTTTGGGACCAGGAAAAACCTGTCAGAGGAGAGGCGACGGCGTGGTCCCCTTGCGCCTGGCGCTGTCCCTCCGTTTGATGTGGGACCCGGCCTCGGCGGCCTCGCCACGCCGGCTCCACGCTGTCATACCCAGCAAATAAAGCCCAGCACAATTGCCTGCTTGTTTATTAATTTTTGTTTCATCAAAGGCAGCTTTAATCATCTCTCTCCCTCCTGCCGAGGCCACTTGCAGCACACACCGTGTGGCATGGATTGGGATGGGACAGCAGAGCCCCAGTGACCTCAGTGCATCCTCACCCAGCCTCAAGCCCACATGATGATCCCAGGCTGAGGGTGGCCACCAGACCCCCACACATCACCATTTTGGGTGGATTTTCCCACCTTTTCCTTGACTCTAATGTTATAAAAGCAGCATGACCCTAACCTCAGGAAGAGAGGATTTTCCTCTCTGGAATGTACAGACCCTGCCACCCTTGCTGTGGGTCCAGGGTTCACCTGGCACATGACTGCGGAAATGCTGCTCCTTGGAGAAAGGTGGATGATTTTCTCAACCAGCTCTTGCCTTTCCCTGATTTCCCTTTCCTCCCTCCCTGCTTCCATCTGCAATGTTGGATTATTCCCTGCCACATTGCTTGCTGAGGACCTGCTGTGCCCTGCATCCCACGGCTCCTACAATTACCCAGCATTTTTTTTTTTTTCCATCAAAAAGGCCCCTCTGCAGCTCCAAGGACACCTCCATGTGTTATCCTCATGGAGCCCTTCTGCACCTCCTCAGGGCATGGACCCCACAGACTGAAGGAACCCTCCAGAAGGGAATGGTCTCCTCTTTCCCTATTCCCACGGGGCACTGTTCCACCCAAACAGGGCGCAGTGTTGGCACAGAGCAGGGAGCAGGCGCTGCGTGTCCCATCCCCAGGCTGTGCCTGCCCCGCGGGCTCGGGGCCGTGACCTGGCGCCGCGCACGGCTCTGCCGGAGCCGGCAGCACCTCGCGGGAAGCGGCTGCTGCCGGGGCTGGCTCCAGCCTCTCCAAAAATCCAGCTGAACGGGACGGGCTTCTCCACAAACCTGTCGGGCCGCATTTAGCCGTGCGGAGCCGGCCTTCGCCCGTGTGCTGCTGGAAACTCGCCGCCGGTGACATCCCCTGCGTGGCCCAGATGCTGGCACAGCCCTGGCACCGAAGTCCCCAACGTGTGCCATGGGGCTGGGTGTCCCACCCCATCATCCACCCATTGGGAATGCCCAGTTGAGGCTGCCATGTCTCTTCAGCCCAGAGTCAGTTTTTTTTCTGGAGCAGTTTTCTCAAATGAGGGCAATTAAAACAATGGGAAAATGGAAAGTTTTTGTCAGGGAGCTGCGGTGGCAGAGGGGGAAGGTGCTGGGGTGAGTCAGCCTTCCTAAAAGAAGCCCCAGCGCCAGGTAAACAAGCTGCAAACCGGGAGGTGTTAGTCACCGGCTCGGGCTGTGCCGGCCCCAGCCTGGGAGGGCACCGACAGAACCCTGCAGCTCCGGGGAAGGGTCCGGCAGCACCAAACCCCACCGGGGACAGCAGAGCAGCCCCTGCTCCCGTCATGGTGTGGGGATCCCGCCAGCACCCTCCATCGGCTCTGCTCGCCAGGATGTCACCGCTTTGGGGACACGATCGGTGTGGCTGTGCCGTGTTTTTCCGGCTCTGGTGTGGCACATTTTTGCGCAGGGCCGGGCGCTGCCGGGGAAGGAGCAGGACAGCCGGGTGCTCCTCCCGGGTGGCCATCGCTCCCCACGGGACCTTGGGCAAAGTCATTTAATGCCTCTGTGCCGCCAGCTCGCCGTCATTACCGTGGAGCCAGACAGATGGATGCCCGGGGGAGAGGGCAGGAGCCGTGGCTCGGAGCTGGCTCCTGGATCCACGCTGGATCCAGGCTTGGACTGTGCGGCGCCTGACAGGGCTCCCCTCCTCCTCCCTGCTCCCGGTGGAATCCTGGTGTGGGATGCTGGATTCAGCCCCTGGCTGATCCAGAGCCTCCCACAGCCCTGCCTGGGGAGCACCTGGCAAGAGGAAACGCTGACCAAAGGAGGCTTGGATGCCCCTCATGCCACCCTGTGTCTTGTAGGGATGAGATCCACGTATGGAAATCCATACGGGGTGAAAAACCCGTTCCTGGATGGACAGAAAGGCCCATATGATGCTCTGTGCCCAATTGTCACAGAATCAGAGTGGTTTAAGTTGCAAGAGACCTTAAAGAGCATCTTGTTCCACCTCCTGCCATGTGCAGAGACACCCTCCACTAGACCAGGTTGCTCCAAGCCCCGTTCAATCCCATTTTTTTCCCACTGGGAAAAAGAAAAGGACCCAAATTATTCACTGGAGGAAATCCACAGCACCCAGCTGCAGCTGATGCAGCTCAGAGGGGAGGATGCTGCTTCCATGGGGATGGACAAGCCCATGAGGATGGTCCAGAGCAAGCTGCACACCCATGCAGAAGCAACAATAAATGCTGTCACTGTCCCACCAAGCAGAACTTTCCTCTTGTCCAGAGATGCCAAATGTCTGCAAGTTCATATCTTTCTCCTAAAACCGATAAATTACACTCCCAGCTGGGTTATCAATGGCTGCTGCTCCCCTGAGACCTTGCTGTGCTTTAGCAGGAAAACCCATATCTTTCATTCCCATCTGTGTTTCTGCACCTTTTGGCTGCCTGGCAGGGCACAGGGGATACCCCTGTGAGGCTGCCTGCCCTGCCAACTCCCTCTGACCTCAGCATCCCTGCTAAAAACATCACCCTGTGCAAAATCCAGTTCTCTCAGCCTCCTCCATCCCTTGCCCCCTTGGCCACCGCCCCGGAGCTGCTGTCGGATGTCTGCTCTGCTGACTCCATATAATGCCAGTTTTACAAATGAAAATGTCACATGGCCCTAAATTAAATACTTTGGAGAAACCCATTATAATGCAGCAGCACAATTAGCTTTATCAGCCAGCCCAGAGTCATGCCAAAAACCAAAGCCGACTCACTTGACAGGAGCTGCCATCCATGAAACCAAGCTAACGACCTTAATTATATTTTTAGCTTCTAATTTTTGGCTGACAGTATCCTCAATTACCCAGCCCATAATTTGTGCAGGGACGGCGATCAGCCTCACCTGGCCTGTAATTCCCAGGATCAGCCCTTTTATTCCTTTTAAATATTAAATTGACTCCCACTGGCCACCCTCCAGTCCTCTGGAATTTCCCCAGGGTTTTAGTGTTAAAAATTAACAGCAGAGCTCCTGGGCAGGCTGCAAACCCCTTCCCATGAGGGCTCTGCCAGGAAAACGCCTCTCCGGAGAATTCAGTGGTGAGGACGAGGAGTTGTTCCCACCAGGTCAGAACTCCACGTAATCAGATCAGCTGTTCTGGCCAAAGATTGTTCTTTGACTCATCTCCTTTATCCACCACCCACGCTTTACACCTCAGCACACAGCCCTGGCACTGAACCCTCCTTTCCCTGCTCCTTCTCTAGGCGTTTTTAGGGCTTTTTCCTCATTTCTGTGCCAGACCTCAGCCAACCCAGGTCTTTTGCCATCTGGCCATCCTTGGTCTCCAGCTGGCTGCTGGGTTTGGGGAGCCAGCCCTGAGCACAGGCTGGGTTTTGGTAAAATGCTTCAGTTTTCCTGGTCTGTGCTGGGTTTTGGCCAGGACGCTGTTGCAGCATCATCCTGCTGATGCACTGGGGCACCTCTGGAGCCTGGCTCACCCAGGGCTCACCCACAACCCCGGCACAACCTCTGTGAGGGTCAGATCCCCCAGACACCGATGGGTGCTGAGTACCCTTGGGATGGTGATCCCAGGGGTGGTGACAGCACGAGGAGCAAAGGGAGCAATGGAGCAGTGTGGGGTGTATGGGGGGCTCTGAACCCCCCAGGCTCGGGGGGCTGCTGCAAACGGAGGTGCCAGGGAGGGACAGGAGCCAGCCCGGGGGCTCTGGAGCTGCATCACCACATGGAAGTGTCCAAGGACAGATTGGATGGGCAACCTGGGCTACTGGAAGGTGTCCCTGTCCCTGTCAGGGGATGGAACTGGGCGAGCTTTAAGGTCCCTTCAA
>VZSR01003816.1:4912160-4992882 GCA_013398615.1 Brachypodius melanocephalos
TATATATATATATTCATTGTGATTCCCCTTGGCCTGGCCGGCGCAAAGCGGGCTGGAGCAGCGTGTTAGAGGATTATCGGGGTGCGGGGGCAGCCGGAGCCCCGGGAGGCAGCGGGAGCCGGGCTGGGCTGGCCGAGGGTGCCATCTCCTGGGGACAGCCCCGCACAGCCGGGCCGGGCTGCGGGAATGCCCAGAAGGAGCCGCACCCCGAGGGTCCCCGAGCTCCCGGGGGGATCAGCCCGGGGGGGTGGGGACGCGGCCACGGGCACACGGTGATGCCCATCAGCAGTGACATTGTCACGGCTCTGCGGAGCCCCAGGGCCACGCACCCAGAGCTGGGTGGCAGCGGTGGCTCTGTGCTTTGCTTTGTCGTGAGGCGACAGTGGCAGGACTCTGGGGATGGCCAGGCAGACTGTAGGGGACAGGCACGTCCTGTCCCCAGCGCCTCCGCAGGGAATTGGGGTGACAGAAATGAGCCCTCGGAGCCGTCTGCGCTCAGCCCGGCCCCGCAGTTGGCAGTTTCGACCCTAAAGGGCTCCTCTTCCCTTTCTTCCACCGCAGCCCCTTTTTTCGGGTCCTAAAGGGAGCACGTGTGTGAGCGAGCCTCGTGGCCAAGGCTGGGAACTGCTCAGAGCAGATGGGCTGAGGGGAGGAAATCATCCCAGCAAGGCACCCCCTAAAAGTTTTCAGAGCCAAACATTATCCACCCTGTCTGCCTGTTAGCTGCACCTCTCCTTGCAGCACTGCCACTGGGGCAAGAGCCCAGCAGGAAAACAGATTTTGTTGTCAGGAGAAAAGCGGGCTCTGTCACCCCAAAGAGAGTGTGGCACCTCTGGAGCCAGGCTCAGATGGGCACTGAAGGATGCAAAACAAGGATGAAGGATAAAGGGGGGATGTAGAGGGATGAAAACCATGTAGAGGGATGTAGAAAACCATGCAGAGGGATGCAGAGGGATGCATTGCTCTGGGATCTGCAGTTTGATGCTCTGGGGAACAAGTGAACTCAGCAAAGGAAGAGTGTAATCCAGAAATCCAGAACAGGGGGCTGGTGGTGACTGCCCAAACCACAGGAGCAACCCCAGGCAGGGCAGGGTGGCAGCCACCACCTTGGCTGTGGGACAGGAGCTCGTGAGGGACCATGTCTGGAGGTGCTGGAGAGCCACGGAGCATCCTCAGAGACTGCAGAAGGGGGGTGCTGATGTTTGGGGCACAGAGAGTGAGGCCACTGGGGTGCACGGCCGAGGAAATGGGGCTCCAGTCCAGACAGCCCCAGAATTCTACAGCTGAAACCACACTGCCTGATCCCTGCTCAGCGAGGAGGGACAAACCATCCCCAAGTGCTTCTCAGTTCCCTCTTGAGCGCTCACCAGGGTGGAAACTGCAAGTCTCTGGTGCTATTTTCAGAGGTGAGTTTCCCCTGCAAAACCCCGAGAGCCAGCAGGCTGGGGCTGTCCCTCCAGGGCCATCTCCCTGCTCTGACACACTCAGCCAGCCTAGGCAATGCCAAAATCAGGATTTCCCTGCCAGTGGGAGACTCAAGCACAGCAATGATCTCATCCTTTTTGCCAGATACACGACGTGTGGCAGCGTTGCAGTGTCCCTGTGGCTGTGGTGCCTCCTCTCTTGGTCATTGCTCCAAGACCTGTGGTCCATTGGATGGTGCCACTGCTGCTTCCCACCCTCCTTCAGGATCTGGGATGTGATGAGCCACATCCAAACACAGCACGCTGGGTTCCTGTGCTTTGGGCTCTGCTCCCCACCAGCAGGATCAGCCTCCAATGTCCCTGCCATGGACGCAGTAGCAAAACATCCTCTGGCCTCTCCATTCCAGCTCCACGTGGCAAGCACAGAACAGGAGTTTTTGAGCCAAGCAGAAAAAGCCTTGATGCTGCTCCATGAATGTTTTTAGTATCAGGTAGTGCTGCTTCCTTCCTCCTTCAGCTGCTTCTGCAGAAATGTCCCTCTGGACTGAGCTGAGTCACAGTTCTGCCATGCTCCCAGCACCTCGTGCCTCTTCCTGGCACCACTGCCAAAGCCATGCCCAGCATCTCTGCAGGAAACAGGGACAAACCTCTGGAGGCTGCCAACACTGCAGAGGTGGCTTTTTCCCTCTGTGGAAAGAAATTACACAAAAGCTGTGTAATTAATGTGCTATTAATGCTTTGTGCCCCAAGCCCAGCTGGCACTCAGTTGCCCATGCAGGACATGCACAGCCCTCCTGCCTCCCAGACATGGGTGACCAGAGAAAAGCAGTGTTTAAGGCACTTCACTGGGCTCCAGAGATGTTCTGTGAGTTGTGAGCAGGAGACAGGACAGTGGCTCGTGCTGACCATCCTGAGGACATGCAAGGGATGGATGCTCTGAGTGATGCTTGGTCCTGGCAATTGCCTCTGGTATGGAGTGAAACACCTTTCTCTGAAGACAACATCCCACCAGCAGGCTGGTGGAATCACCAGCTCTGGGAGGCTTTAAAAGGTGTTAAAATGTGGCATCTGGGGATGTGGATCATCAGTGAACATGGCAGGGCTGGGGGGATGGTTGGTCTCGGTGATCTTAGAGGGCTTTTCCAACCTTTGCGATTCTGGGAATCTGCCGCAGTCCTGTGATCCAAGAGCCGGTGCTGCAGAGCTCCCATTCCACCAAGGCCCTCTGAAGTGTGGCCACCTGGCTCAGGACACCTGTCCCTGGTCCTGGTGACACATCACCTCCCGGTGTCCCCCCCACCCTGTCCCCAGCAGCCCAGGGACCCCACGAGCCAATGCACGGCGCTGAGCGTGCAGCCAATTTGCATGGAAGGGAGAAGGGGAAACCCCAGGAAATGCACAGCCCAGGCATTAATCAAATCTCTCTATTAATAACCCCTGAGCCATGCAGGGGCTCAGGGCTGCAGCTCGTGGGGCCATGGCAGGAGCCCAGGGGGAGTAGACACTGCTGGAGAGTCAAACGTGAGTTACCCCACGGAGGGGCTGCAGGGGGTGGGGGTCAGGGGTGTGTCTGGGCCGGGGTTTGGGGTTCATTGTGCTCCCAGTGCCTGCAGGGAGTGGAGGCTCTGCTCAGAGCTCCCACCCTGCTGAGGGTGGTCAGTGCTGGGGGGCTGGAGATGGAATCCCAGAATGGCTTGAGCTGGTAGGGAGCTTAATCCTCATCCAGTTCTACTCCTCTGCCGTGGGCAGGGACACCTTCCACTGTCGCAGGCTGCTCCAAGCCCTGTCCAACCTGGCCTTGGACACTTCCAGGGGCATCCAGGGGCAGCCACAGCTGCTCAGGGAATCTGAGCCAGGGCCTGCCCACCCTCACAGGGAAGAATTTTTTCCTGATAACTAACCTAAATCTACCCTCCTTCAGCTTAAAGCCATTCCCCCTTGCCCTGTGGGTGCTTAAAGCTCAGCATGAGGGGTTTGTGGGGGAATTCAGAGGGTCCTGGTGGCTGAGAGGCAGAGGGAAAGACTCACCTGGCTCTGCTGGAAAATCCATGGCTGGAAGTCCATGCTGGGAGCACCACGTGTACCTTGGGACTCCCCAAGGAGGGCAAGGTCTGTCCTAGAGGAGACCAAACATCTCCTTGGAGGTGTTCTCGCAGCATCTGGGAAGGAGGCTCCCAGCCTGCAGCCCCTCAGCTTTAACACAGCCCCAGATCCATTTCCCATCAATTATCCCATGGGAAACCCCCCAGGTCAAGGATGGCTCAGCTCCCTGTCATCCCCAGGGCTTGCAGTAACCCCCAAAGGGTTTCTGCCACCCCTGGGGGGCTTCTCTGGGTACAAAGTCTCTTCCAAAAGCATCCAAGGAGAGCAATGGCCCGAGCCTCGCTCTGCCCTGGGGATGTCTCAGTCAGCTCGACAGAAAGTCATTATTTAATTTTATAGCAGTGTTAATTGAACAACTGAGGGTGTCAGGCCAGCATCCCAATCCAGAGGGGATTTTTTTCCCTGGGCATGGGAGAGTTTCACGTGTGCTGCCCCAGGTAGGACCCAGCCCATCCCCAGCCCCTCTGCAGTGAATTCTGCTGGGTAGGCAGGGGCAGGAGAGATGTGCAAAGTGCCCAATCTCTGCACACTCCCGAGCCCTGGAGAGAGAGGAGAAATCCTGGCAGGCTGCAGGGGATTTTTCCTTCTAGAAACCAAAGGTTTGGCTTTGCCAGAGCAGCAGCTCAGCCTTGGGGCAGGCAGAGGCCGACGCTGCGGCTTCAGGGAGGTTTCAAACCTTTGGGCTCCATCAGCACCAGCATCTCCCAGCCGTGCAGGAAACAGCTGCAGCTCCAGGCAGGGCTCCGGGCAGGGAGGGATGTGGCTCCGGGCAGGGAGGGATGTGGCTCCGGGCAGGGAGGGATGTGGCTCCGGGGAGCCCTCTCGGGCAGCAAAGGGCTCATTTCCACCGGGCCACCCTCGTGCTGGGTTAGAGCTTCCTGCAGCTGCTCCACCACGCTGGCTGCAGACCCCGCCTGTGGCACGACACAGGAGCTTTTGTCAGACAGATAATTCTTTAGAATGCAGGTTTTGGAGAAGACTTTTATGCTGCTGAGAGCTGCTGTTCCTGTGCCTCTGGTATCTCATCCAGTGCCCAAGAGCGCGGGGAGCAGTGGGGCAGCAGAGGATGGGACAAGCAGCCTGTGACAGGGACAAGAGCACGTCCACCTCCAGCTGGCACTGGTTAAAGTGATGCCCAAGGTCTCCTGGGGACATTTTCCTCCTTCTGTTCTGATGTCTTGTACAGCAGCCTGGCTTTCACTTTGACACCAGAACACCCGAGAGAAAGGGCAGGAATGACACACAAGGTTGTGTTTCTGGTATTTGCAGAGAGGAATAGTCCCCAGTGCCTGAGCTCCCACTGGCAGGTGCAGGGACCCCCAGACCCAGCACGGGGCCACCTCTAAGCCAGGGTGGGCTCTCTGTGTGTCCCCTGGGACTGCCACAGGACACACACACAGTCTGAAAAGCAGATTTGGCTGTCTGCTCTTGCTCAAGCCTGGGACCAGAGAGGGCTGAGGGACAGCAAGGATGTCCCTGCCAGGGGTCCCAGCCCTAGGAAGGGACGAGGTGGCTGCAGAGCAGCCCCATGGTGGCCACCCCATACCTACCTGTGTCTCTGATCTGCAGCCATGGATGGGACACGTGTGGGGCAGGATGCCATGAAGAACTGCACTGACCAGGAGTACTGGGACACCCTCGTTTCCCAGTGCATCCCCTGCAGCCTGGCGTGCAGGCAGTCCCTGGCCAGGAGGTGTGATGCTGTGTGTGGTGAGTGCTGGGCTGTCCCTGGGTGGAAGAGTCAGGGGTGGGGCAAAGCTGGGAGGGAGGATCAGACCCCGGGACAGGCTCTGAGCCAGTTCAGATTTGCAGAGCTTCAAGCCAAAACCACAGGGGAATGTGACAGCTTCCCATGGATGGACTGGAGCCGGCAACAACTCAGGAGTGAGACCGGGACCAAGAGCCTGCAGCTCTGCACTGCTCCTTTCTGGGGTCACAGCACTCATGTCCCCCATTGGGGCCCCCCCACCCTCCAAAGGCAGGGCTGGGGAGCCGCCAGGTTCAGTAGATGTGGATAATGATAAACCCCTGACCTGGGACAGGCACTGAGGTGTCCTGAAAACAGGTGAAGAGGAGGAAAAGGGAGAGAGAAACTCTGCACCCCAACCCTGTGCCAGCGCCCTTCCTTAAGCCATGGGCTGAGGTGGCTTCACCCTGTCCCAGGGTTCATTCTGTAGCCACAAGGGAACATCTCCTCGCTGAGGACAGGAGATGCCATTCCTGGCATCCCGAGCCGGTGCTGAGGCAGGTTTGGGTGTGTCCCAAAGAGCCCCAGGAGAGCGGCCAGGAGCTCCCAGGTGAGCACAGCTGCCTCTGCCTGGCTGAGCCCATCCCCTCCCGGAGCAGCTGCCAGCACATGCCTTTCCCCGGCTCTCCACCCCGAATCCCGTGGATCTGTCACCCTGCCAGCCCTGCAGAGGCTGCCGGTGCTTCGGGCAGGTCCCACCCTGCGCCTGCCGGAGCAGCGAGCCGGGCTCATCCTCTCATGAACGCGGGTGTTGGGATGGTGGGGGGATGTGCTGAGGACACCGTGATCATCTCCCTCCCTCCCCTAGAGTCCATGGACTGCAACAGGAGACCCGGATTTTACTACGACGAGCTCGTGAAGAACTGCATCGAGTGCAGCTCCGTGTGCGGGCAGCACCCCAAGGAATGCGCCCCGTCCTGCGAGCGTGAGTCGGGGAAGGGGCACCAAAACAGCCCCACTCTGTCCCAGGGGATCTCTTTCCCATTTTCTCCATCCTACAGTGGCTTTTCCCCAGCGTGTGCTGGTGTTTCACAGGCTGGGCAGCTCCCCCAGCCGGGCTGGAATTGGCAGCTGTGGATCCCACCCGGCTGAGCCCGCGGGGAGCGGGAGGAGGAGGGGACAGATCTCCAAGATCTCCAAATCCTACACTGGGGTTGAAACGATCCCTGGAGATGGGGGAGGGCGTGAATGGGGTGTGGGAAGGGATCTCCTCGACCTCACCATGGAAGAGGAGTGCCAGTGAACAGAGGGGATGCAGAGCTTGGACGCCCCTCATGCCACCCTGTGTCTTTCAGGGATAAGACCCACAGGGTGGAAATCC
Organism: Brachypodius melanocephalos; assembly: GCA_013398615.1. Lineage (NCBI taxonomy): Eukaryota > Metazoa > Chordata > Aves > Passeriformes > Pycnonotidae > Brachypodius > Brachypodius melanocephalos. Next base: position 4,918,756 of record VZSR01003816.1, read on the forward strand.
ATATGGGGTGAAAAACCCCTTCCTGGATGGACAGAAAGGCCCATGGGCTGCTCTGTGCTCAATTGTCACAGAATCAGAGAGGTTTAAGTTGCAAGAGACCTTAAAGAGCATCTTGTTCCACCTCCTGCCATGTGCAGGGACACCCTCCACTGGACCAGGTTGCTCCAAGCCCCATTCAATCCCACTTTTTCCACGGGGAAAAAGAAAAGCACCCAAATTATTCACTGGAGGAAATCCACAGCACTCAAATCACAGCTTTCAAATTCTTCCCCAGTGGAGGGCACAGGGGCTATCAGCCCTTCCTCTATCAGAAATCCACCGCTGAGCTCCCCCCTGTCTCTGCCCCACAGCCACCCCCGCGGGGCCGGCGGCCGTGCTGGAGCAGAGGGCGTGTGCGGAGCAGGATCCGTGGCTGGTGCTGTACCTGCTGCTGGGGCTCTGCCTCTGCTCCCTGCTCTGCTCCCTGCTCCTGGGCTGGACTCACCTGCGCAGGAAGGGAGAGGGAGTCTCCTGCCAGGCCAGCGCTGGCACCTGCCACTGCAAGGAGGACCCTGCCAAAGGTGGGTGCTGGCAGCACTGGGGGCGCTGGGAGAGGGTGGGGAGTTTGTGGGGGCAGGGGAGGGGGAAAAAGCGAAGACAACGAGTGTGAGCCTGGGAGAGGAGCAGGGTTGGGCCCCTGTGCCCGATTCTCCACTGTAACCCCTCAGTCACTCCCTGCAAAGCCCCAGGCACAGATTCCCTCCTGGAGCTGCTCCATTTCCAGCACCTCTCCAATCTCCATCCAGAGGCTGAGGGGAGAAAAGCCAACTCTCTTCCAAAACCTGTCCCAGAAAAACCCACCTTTAGTTCTGCAGCCAGAGGGGCTTCACAAGTCCTTAGGTTAGGGAGAAAAGGAGAAAGGATAATGTGGAACAATTCAACATGGAAAGGGTGTTTTTATTCTTCCTTCTTTTCTTGTCTCCTGCCTTTCCAAAGAAAAATGGCCTACTTACCTATTTCTGCACACACATCCATGTTTGCATACATCCACCTCAAAGCCATGAGTGTCAAAAATCACAGAGGAAGACCCCATGAGCCAATGTGACACCAAGGACTGTCCCTCAAGCCATTCCTGTCTGCTTTGCTGAAGGACACAAGGATCAAAGGGTCATTTTTAAGATAAGCCACCAGGTTTGGATAGATTTTCTGGATGTTTTAGGTGATGCAGTGAATCCATGCTGGGAGCTGGGTGTCCTCTCCCTTTCAGGAGCAGCTTTTCACAGGCTCTAGTGCAGCACTGCAGAGCATTCTCAGGTAAAAGCTGCTCTTAAACCCCCTCAGCTGACTCAGAGTTTGTTTGCAGATCGGCTGGTGGAAGCTGGCAGCGTTGGTGATGGATTCACCAGCATCAGAATCCCAGAGCCAGTGGAAACCTGTGGCTTCTGCTTCCCTGGACATGGCTCTGCTGTACAAGAGACCAAATCCTGCCCCAGCAGCTCCTGCCAGCCTGGGGAAAGGGCTGCTCCCTCCTTCTCTGGGATCTGCAGCACGGGAAGCGCTGGGGCCGTTCCCAGCCCAGACGACGGCCACTTCAAAATCATCTGTTCTCCTTCGCAAGAGAAGACACCCGTGGTGTGAGCACAGTGGATGTTCCAGCACGGGATCACCATGGAGGGATGCTCCCTCTGCCCCCAAATCAAAGCTGCTTCACCCTCTGCTGCCAGTGACTGGAACAGCCCCTACCCAGCCCAGGCTGTGCCAAGGGCTGGAGGTTGTACGGAGCTGTTTGCTTCCACTCTGGAAGCTAAATTCCCATTATTCCTGTGCACTCCCAGTGAAGGAAGTTGCTTCCCATGTAGCAGCATCTGACTTCATCCTCCAAGTTGACCTCTGTGCATCCCGGCCACTGGAGACCTCTCATGGGGTCTTTTCCTCCTGGTTCCACCACCAGCATCCCTGCAAAGGATCAAGTGCTGCCCACTGGTCCCCATGGAGAGCTCTCCTCCCCTGCCTGGAGATTCCTTCATGTATCAGAACAATTTTCAGCACAGCTGGAAATGCCTCAAACATGGGATTGGATCCGAGGATTTACCGGTGACATTTATAAGGAGCCAGTGTGGGAAGCTCCAGTGTCAGCTTCCAGCACTGCCGTGGGTGATGGTGAGGCTTTGCCTCATGACCAGGACGTGATGCTGTGAGGAGCTGGGACAGGCACCAAAATCCTCAATGGAATTGGGTTTAAATTAAACTGGTTAAACCACCAGTTCCTGTGCTCCTCACTCCTGCCCCACAGCCTCAGCTCCCACAATCCACAAATCCTGTGGCATCAACAGCAACCCAATTCCTCTAGAACTCCAAAAGTCTTCCAGACCCAGAAGTCACCTTGGTCTCCACCCTTGCTGAGCTCCTCATCCCTGCTCAGCCTCAGCTCTCCCTCATTCTGCACTCTGGCATAGATTAATCTCTCCCTCAGTTTCCCCCAGGCTCTCAGTTCCTGTTCCAGCTCAGCCTCTTTCTTGCCCTCCCACCATCTCCTGCTCTGCTGTTTGTCTCCTAATCCTTCAGTCTCCCTTTGCACTCGTGCTCTGCTCCTGCTCTGTTCTCCTCAGGTTCTGTTTGTGCTCAGATCTCCAAAGCCTCTTGGCTTCTCCTCACCCCTGGTTCTTGCTCCCTCTGCCTTCCTGCAGCACCACATCCCCCATCCTCCCTGGGGCTCTGACCCCCCTCAGGTGGGGCCCCCCAGCACCAACAGCCCCACATTTCTTCCTCCTCTGGGCTTCCCTTCCCAGACTCTGCAGGGAAAATCCTAGGATGGTTTGGATTGGAAGGAATCTTAAAGATTATCACATTCCAACCCCCTGCCATGGGCAGGGACACCTTCCACTATCCCAGGGTGCTCCAAGCCCTGTCCAGCCTGGCCTTGGACACTTCCAGGGATCCAGGGGCAGCCACAGCTTCTCTGGGCATCCTGTACCAGGGTCTCCCCACCCTCACAGGGAGGAATTTCTTCCCAATATCCCATCTATCCTTGCCCTCTGGCACTGGGAAGCCATTCCCCCTTGTCCTGTTACCCTATGACCCTGTCCCAAGCCCCTCTCCAAATCTCCTGGAGCCCCTTTAGGCCCTGGAAGTGGCTCTGGACTCTCCCTGGAGCCTTCTCTCCAGCTGAAGACCCCCAGCCTGGCTCCAGAGGGGCTCCAGCCCTTGCAGCAGCTCCCTGGCCTCACTCCACGGTTCCACATCCTGTTTTTGTCACGGACTCCAGAACTGGAATCAGCACTGCAGGTGAAGGGTTTTGCACTTACCCAGGGGCAGGACCAGCACATCCTCCCCTGGCACCAGGGCTGGGAATGCCCCCAGCTCTGTGTCCCCTCTGCTCAAGCACTTCCCAGCAAGGACAGAGAATTCAGGAGAAGGAAAACCCTGAGCAGCAGGCAGTGCCTCACCAGGCTGCCCCTCTCCAGCAGGGAGCTCCTGAGGACACGTGGATCCAGTCCAGCCCTGGTGCCCTACAGACCTTCAGGTGTCACCTCCTGGTCACCCCTGGTCATGGTATTTGTACAAAGAGATTCAGAACCTTATTTAAAACCAGCACAGAATTAAGTGAACACGTGCCGCAAGTGTTGCAATTAGGGCATCCCTGGAGGATCAAGAGGCATCAATTATTTAAATGAGAAGGGTTTTAGGGTCATGCCTGTGCCAGTGAGAGCAGGAGCTCACCCTGCGTGCAGCTCCTGCCACAGCTGGCTCAGGAGGCCACTCACCTCACACCCAGGCAAAGCCAGGGCTGGGGCAGGGCTGCTCCTCCTGTCACCATGGGGTGTCTCAAAAACTGGGGAAAACACTCACCAGAAGCCAAGTCCTTCCCAGGAGCAAGAGGGGAGAAACCCTCACCCTCCCCTCCTTGTGGGAATGTAGCTACAATTATCAGCAGAGAAAAGGTAACACAGAGCAACTTGAACAAATTAGCAGAAAAATAACAAACACCCTTAGCTGGAGAACCAAGAGGAATCAATGGATTTGGCATCACATTTTACAGCCAGTGGCCAGCAGCTCCAAAGGATCACACCTGGAGACATCAGTTCCTATATTAGAGGGACACCAGGACAGGACAGCAGCAATTCCAGTCGGGATGAGCCAAACCACACGGGATTAAGGGCATTGATTCTGAGCAAGAGCCCCCGCCCAGGGTTTAACCAATCCTCACATTTCTGCTTCTTCCATCAGGCGCCAGCATCAGGCAAAGCTTTATATCTACTCGAGCGGCTGAGGGACATGAAAATGTAGCTAAAATCACTTTGTGGCTATTTTTGTGTCCCCTGTAGAGCTGTGCTCACTCTGGCAGGTAACAGCACACACCCCACCGCGAGCCCGCATCGCTGCACCAGCCTTTGTCTGCAGTCATTCCTGCAAATGCCTCCTCCCAACAGATCCAGCTGTGCCGATAGGAAATGTACCTCAAAATAAACAAGTCAAGCCCAAAGTGCTCCCCAGGATGAGGAGCTGTCACTGGTGGAGGAGGCAGCCTGTCACTGCTGACTGTCAGCACCTCAGGGAGCCTTTGCTTCACCCTCCCTTCGGCTGCTCGTGGCCGGCGTTTTCCTGCAGGCGATGTTGAGGGAGTTCCACGGAGAAACCTCCCGGCTCTGCCGGGAATAATTCAGTGCAGGAGCTGCCTGGCTGCTGCTGAAGGGATGGAGGGGGAGAGAGGGCTGTGTTTGAGGGAAAGCAACATGAGGGATACCGCTGCTCGTACGCCAGCAGCTGCTCTTCCATTTTTATAGGAAAAGGGAAAATGCTGTTCCCTCCTCTCGGAACCGCCATGGATTTACTGCTGCTGGAAACAGAACCTGCTGTGATTCGGGCAGGGACACGAGGGCTGGGGTAGCAGGCGGGAGAGGTGGGGGAAGAAAACAATAATAGACCTTTTAATACCCCAGAAATTCTGCTTTTGAAACCAGAAAGAGAGCCCTGAACGCTCCTCCCGAGAACCATCTGCGCCGGTGCAGCCGCACAGAGCAGAACCCTCTTCACCAGATGGGAGGGGAGGAAAAAAAACCAAGGGTGATTTATACGGCTGTCTCGTCCCTAAACAATTTGTTCCTGAAGGCTTAACAAAGCCGGCTGCAGCAGCTCCGCCGGCTGAGCGTGTGCTGCGGAAAACAGAATTCATTAAAAGGGCAGCCAAAAGGCTCAGAGCTCGGCGCCACAAAGCGAAGGCACCGCCGGAGTCATCCTCATCCTCACCCTGGCCGGGCGTCTGCCGCGGGGTGGCAGTGCTCATCCAGGCGGGAATGCCAATGCAGCAGGCTGGCGATGACGAGAGGCTGGTTCCTGCCTCTCTCCCTCCGCAAGGCTGCTGCATTATTAAAAGGAGAGCGGAGCACGGCATCCGCACGATGCTCGGCTCCGGGGAAGGAGGGGCCCCTCTCCTGCGGGAATGCTCGGCTTAAACCGTGCGGCACCGAGCGCAAATGGGAATTCAATTACCCCAGCGAGATGTTTTACACAGGCAGGGAACGCCACGGCCTCGGCAGCACCGGGGCACCCCCACACCACACCCAACCTCCCGGGGCTGACTCGAGGTGCTTCACCTTGTCCTTTCCTCCTCCTTGCCCTGCCACAAATGTACAAATCCTCTTCGTACTGTTCCAGTGTGTGGGCAATTCAAAAGAATTCCACCGTCCTTCTGCTCAGCTGCTCTTGTAAGACGGTCATTTTATAACCAAACACACTCAATTCCCTTATTTTCCTGTTTTTCTGTGTCTCGGGCAGGTTACACACCCGTACCTCACTCCCAGAGCACAGAACTAAAGGCTTACATCCCTCCTTGCCTTTCCACACTGGCAAAGCCAAGGAATGGCTGGCTGGGGATTTATGCAGAGGGTAATGATCAGAGAAGCTGTGGCTGCTCCTGGAACCCTGGAAGTGTCCAAAGCCAAGTTGGACAGGGCTTGGAACAACCTGGGGCAGTAGAAGGTGTCCCTGCCCATGGCAAGGGCTGGAACAAGATGATCCTGAAAGTCCAACCCAAACCATTCTGTGATTTTTGGTGTGAGACCAATTTACACAGTGCCCAGCTGACACTTCACCCTCTCCACAAGGGAGAATAAAGCTATTTTTGCTCTTCCAGCTCTGTTCTGAAGGCTTCCTCTCCCAGGCTGCAATTCCACCCCCAGCCCAAGCTCCTGAGAGCAAGATCCAGCACGAGCAGCTCCTGCGGGTACCTCACCAATGGAGGGGGAGGAAAGGCCCCAGAGCTGCGAGCTGACACCAACACACGGGCTGTGGCACTGCAAGAGGAGAAGAGCACGTGAAGAGTTAATCCATGTGGGAGGATACAAGGAACCAATACCAGCCTAGCACATACCAGGAAAATGTGTTGTTTACTTAGAGCACTGCAGAAGGGCTCAATAGCAGCAGATCCATCGCTCAAAGCTGCCCCGGCAGCCACCGTTCCCAACAGATGGTACATTTTTCACGACTGAGGTTCTCTCAAGTGTCAGATATATATAAATCCACCTTTGGAAGGCAGCAGGGGGGAAAATACAAACAAAAAAAAAAACCCAAACCAAAACCAGCAACAACAAAACAAGCGCTTTTGAGAAATTCAAACTTATTCACAAGACTTTTAAAAAAACCCCAAAAAAACAAAACCAAAAAGAAGCAAGACCACTCTTACAGTATAAACACGCCAATTCATTCATTTTTACTGATGGTTGCATTTATGAATTTCATTCTTGTGAAAAAAGGGAATAAAAGGAAAAAAAATTAAGAAAATAGCTATTTATAGAAAACAAAACAAAAAAGGGCTCAAACAACAGAATCTGTGCTGATGCTTTTGGATGAGCAGTCCGATGGCATTGAACATTACCTGTGCAAGCAGGCATGCTTGAAAACCTGTCTGAGTACTGCAGCTTCAGTTCCACAATCCAGGATTTCTTTTATGGTTGTTGGAAAAAAAAGAGCCTAATAGTTTCATACTGTATTTATTTAATAACTAAAATTCACAAATAAAAAGATACTTGCAAAGTCCTTTAGTTGTCTCATCCCCTCCTCCTCCACTCTACTGCTTTCAGACCCATATGCATAAAAAAATGGGTTTGGATTTTTAAATTTTAACTGTTATATGATTGGTCGTTGGAGCTGAAGCACCAAATGGAGAAGATGCTTTATGGAGATGAGGGTAGAATCCTTTGCCTTCCCACACACATTTTGGAGGAACACAGGAGATGTACCAGTGCCCGGACTCCTCTGCTCCCATTTCCCCCACCCAGAGCATTCCTTTCATTTTATATTTCCTCTGTTAAGTGACTGACTGCAGCCTCTTTTCCCCCTTTCTGTCCTCGTGGGACTGCACAAACGTTGGACATTGTTCATTTCTCACTCTCCAGGCTGTGAGTCAGTGTCAAGTAGGTCCTGTTACAGCTCAGTGCGAGTTGGTTTGTAATGGGTCTTTTCATTTCAGGTAGGTTTGTGTGTCGATTCAGAAGGCTTGTGTTGTTTCTTCCTTGTTTACATCTGACAAGCTGCTGGATAAGGCTATTCATACTCCAGGAACTGTTTGTGATAGAACAGCAAATATCTGGAAGAGAGCAGAGGGACAGTGTCAGTTCTGTGCCAAAGCAGATGAGTTTCCATTGATGCAATCATAAGACATGAGGGTTGTTAATTTTGGTTTTCTTTTCAATTTGAGGCAATTCCAGGGACACTAACCAAGGATGAGGAGGGAAGCCAGCTGACATAATTTTACCAGCAACTCAGGGAACTGAACAGCTGTACATCCAAGAGGAATCCCATAGATACCCCATCCCTGGAAGTGTTCAAGGCCAAGGACGGGGCTTGGAGCAATCTGGGATAGTAAAAGGTGTCCCTGCCCACAGCAGGGGGTTGGAGTGAGATGAGATTTAAGGTATTTTCTTAGTCAGGCCATTCTATGATTGTGTGAAAGAGTCAAACCTTGTAAAATCTACTCAGGACCTGAAAACTCTGGAAGGTTGGATTCTGCTGGTGCCCAGACAGGCAGCAACCATTTAACAGTAATGTGACACAAAATAAAGGTGCTCTAAGATGCAACTGCTGCTTTAGAGTCACACTACCAGAGATCAGACCAGGATTACTGCAAACTGCCTCCCATTCACTGGAACAGAAGCAAAATGAAGCAGAAGCCAAGTGGGTGAACACTCATGTCCCAGTCAAATATCTGATGTGTCAATCTGTACTCAAATCTGGTGTTTTAAAGGATGAAATCCTTCCTGTTCCTAATTCCTGTGTGTGTACTGGTACAGAAGAGAGCCCAGCCCCTCAGCAGTCATACAGAGGAAGGGGACTGATCTCCACAAAACCCTGTTCCCACACTGACACAGCCACTGGGGAGTCCTCAGAGCACTTCTGAGATGTTCCAATTGTTGTAATTCCATCCAAGCCCTATGGATTCCCTCACACAATGCAGAGCTATCATGTCAGCCTTTATCTGAACCAGGGAAATGCACCAAAGCTCAAACCAGCCGTTCTGGGCAATAGTTGTGTTGTACATCCTCTCCTCCTTGCCTCTGGCAAGTTCCTCCATGGGCATAACCCCACCTGAGCACCAGGCATGTGTCACTGAATTACAACAAACTCAGTTCTCTGCTCACCTCAAAGCAGAAGTTACCTGTCAAATCATTTAACACTAAAATTCAGGTATTATGGAGTTCTGTTTGTACTTCCCAAATGAAGTTTAAAAAAAGTTAAAATAGAAAAATCTATTTAAAAAATTACAACCTGAATATTGTGCCTGCAGCAATCCTTGAAAATGTCATGAATAATTAAAACAAGACTTATCTCTGCAGTACCAAGTCCATAGTTGAAAATGCAAAATGAAGATTTCAGATTTGAAGTTGCTTTTTCTTGGAACCAGTCCCCAGTGCTTCCCTCAAATGAGGAACACCATGGTGCTTCCCTTGAGAAATACTGCTCTGGCCTCCCAAAACTTGTGTAATATAAATATCAGAAGCCATAATGTCAATCTGAGATTAATTTAAAGCCATGAGCTAAGAAACAGCTCATGTTCTCTACCTGCCTCCCATAGAGCCTTACCATTCTGGGTCATAGCACTTCCTTAATGGCTTTCCTTTAAATCTTTTACACTCATAATAATCCAAAGGTTCTACAGGCATAGACTGGATTGTATCACAGAGGTAAGCACTGCTCTTGCACTGCTTTGGTTTTCAGAATCCTTTCCATTAGCAGGAGTTTGGACATGAGCAGCAGTTCCAGACATTGCAGTCACCTGACTCCCCTCCCTTTCCTTCAGCAATCCAGGGTTATAAAGCAATTCTGTATAAATATAATTGTGCAGTCTCCATGCTGAAGCACTGAGCATTACAGGGGCTATTCGAGAGAGAAGTTATCCTCCTCTATGATTAAAAGGGATTTTTACAAGTAAGGAAAACCCAACAAAGGTCAAAGTTTGCCTTCCCTTCCCAGGTGAGCACTTACCCTTCACTGTCTAGCACATCCTTAATGCTTGCCTTGGTGATAATGGCATCATCACACTTGAACCACTGGTCCTTGTGCTGCCGGATGAAGCTGGTATAATGCCCACTCTCCAAGGTTCCCTGGTGATTAACTACTGCAAACAAGGAATACCTGGGACACAAAATACATCATCAACATGTGCATCAAAAGGAGGGAAACAACATTTCAGACAGGCAGAAGCTTTTGTTCATAAACACACATAGCAATGGTAAAGGATCTGATCCATCAGTAAAATACCATCTTTAACACTAGCTGGGAGGAGGGTAGCCTTGCCCAGGGAAAAAAAAAGAAACATTTTTCTTTTCCTGTCTTGCTATTTCTGCAGCTCTCCAGTCTGGTGACCACTGTCAGCTTTACCAACACTAGCTACCAAATTTGCTTCTAAAATGGATCAATATTGATATATTCCTGAAAAAGGACCACTGATTATCCAGTCTGACCTTCTACTTCCCTGATTTACTCTAGTGAACCAGAAAAAAACCGTCTGAGGTATGGGGAAGGAGGTAATCTTAGATATTTCTAATGATAAACTGCTGAACTGATTAACTCTCCTTAATCTGCATAGCTTGTACTTATTTTGAAGTACTGAATATATTCAGCCTCAACTTCTAGCTCTCAGATGCTGCTGTGCATTTGCCTGAAAACTTGCAGGCCCACTTGTTCCAAAAAAGATACTGATAATCAAGTTGCTCTCATTTTTATTTATTATTTTTTAAGTGCAACACTAAAGTCTTTGGCTCTTTTGTTCTAAGGTAAGATTTTGTTTCCAGTCTTAAATACACTAGTGGCTCTTTTTCAAGCATTTTCCACTCTCTTTAACTCTTTGATAAAATGCTGCCATCACACTTTGTGTGCGACACAAGGACAGCTACACAATGGTAAAATAATCTCCCTAATCTCACTTGATATTGTTCTACTCAAGTTTAAAATTCACAGACCTCTTTTGACACAGTGGTGCCACAACAAGGCACCTATTCACTGACTGCCTGCAGAGCCACTGATTTAGAGCCTCCCTCTCTAGGGGAGTCCTTGAATCCAGCTAGGATGGACAGAACGCTTCAGTCTCAGCTGGAGCCTTCTGACATTGCCCCAGCTGTTTTCTGGTGCCCAGATCCCTGAGGAATCCAGATCTCTTTGCTGTCATTACCTAAATCTGTCTAATTTTTAATGATTTCTCAAGTTAAGACATGTGCAAACATCAAAAGTGATCAGCTGTGTTACCTTTTCTAACACTGCTGAACATCCACACCTAATGATTCAAGCTGTAGGCCCACACAACACCTGCCTGGTACCTGCCTGGATGACACCTGCACTTAGACCTGGTTAGTTTGGTTTTACATCTTTGTGTGATTCCAGTTTTTTACTGAAACTTTAAGTGGCAAACCAAGTGGCTTGAATTTAAATACACAACAGCAGCAATGAAACTCGTAACCTTGCTTAACTGAAAAGGTAAAGGTTTGTGTGGCCATTTCTATTCCCATAAAGCATACTGGTTTCAATTCCATCCCCTTTACTTTCCTGAGCAAGTTCCACATGAGTCCACCATTTATTCTGACTGGAATCAATACCTGACCAACAGACCCCAGGATTTCTGGGATATCAACTCCTGACTTTGAGTGTCAGTGTTCTATTAAATTTCTTTGGTCCTCTGGAACTCCCTTTGCAATAGGAAGAGGAATATTTCAAGTAAACACCCATCCCTTGTAATAAATATTGTGACCACAGCATTTAATTTTGCCCACAGATCATTTGCTGGGGGACTCACCCTCAGCTCTGGAACAGCTGCACAGCCCCATGGAAGGGCAGGAACTGCAGTGAGTGAAGCTTTATTTTGCAACATTTCAGACTTACTGTGCTGTCAGATATGATAATGCACTGGCACTGCAGGATACAAAGCAACACCATCTCCTTCTAGAAGGCAACTACCTTTCACAACAGGAGTCATGGAATGTACCACTTACTTATTATCATTGTTTAGACTATCCGTCGGCTGCTGGTACTGCCCGTTCATTCTGCTCTCTTTACTGCAACACACACACACACAAAAATCCAGTCACTTAAAGCAGTGGCTTCCCAATCCCAGGAAATTGCTCTGACATGACACACAGCCCGTTTGCTGAAGCCAGGTCCTTATTCCAGCCCAGCAGCAAAGGGCTGATTAGGATGCTAAAGATGCTTTATTTGCTCTCACAACAGTGCTACATCACAAACACCATTTCTCCTCCTGGTCAGGGCTTCAGAGCTGAAAATACACATCTGTTTATGTCAAATGTTTTATCCAAAAAGCTTAAAAACAGGTTAAGAAAAGATTTGTATTTGAAACCTGGGAAATTATCTAATTACATCAATCCTTTATCTTGTGATGAGTCAATCATTCCAGCTCTGACATGTAAATTCATTTTGTGTTTTGACAACAGCAATAGGATTATGCTGTTGATTTCCTAGCTGGTGAAATTCAGACTACTGAGTTATGTCTGCTGTCCCATCTCTATTCCATTATGCTGGATACCTTTCACCAGCAGAGCCTGCTCTATCCAGGGAGAATTAACCACAGAGGAACAAGGACGTCTCAAAATCTCCAGAATATATTGGAATAAACCATATATTCTTAATATAACAGTATTTAACAGAGCTTCAGGGCTCTCCTTTCTCTCTTGGTAGAAGGATCTACTTTTTTTCCTGGGAAATGAGGAGTGCAAGCAAAGCTTGAAATTATAAGTAAAATTTAAGCATCAAATAGAGTTTCTCTATTAAGAGACACCATGGTTTGGGGCTTTCTGCACTGCTTCAGATATAAATTAAATCTGAATATCCTCTTGCATATTTGCATGAATGCCTGACAAATACTTTTTAATTAAGCTGATTAAATTCCTTTCATAAAGTTGCATTTATATAAATGCCACGTCTTCCACAAACCTGGGAGGTGGGAGAAGTCTTGCAGTTTCTATTTTAATCTGGACTATGTTTTTGCTCCTTGTAGCATTTTCTAAACAGAAGTTGAAGGTACTAAACAAAACCCCCCAGATTTACATATGTACAGGAATAAAGATGAAGGATTTTTATAACTTCAGGAATACTGGTTAGGGATTAGGTTGGCTCTGTTCTGGCCAGGATGGCAGGTGGGTGGGCACTGAAAGGATGGGACCAAAGCAGGGATCTGAAGGCAAGATGGACATGGGTCTATAAATTTAACAGGCAACCAGAAACATAACACACATTAATTAAAGAACCCCACCACCAATGTTTAAATATAAATCCTTTTCAGGCACATGAAACTGAACAGTTTATCTAAAAATGGGTTTAGACAAGCTATACCTTCCACAGAGAGGCCCATGGCAGAAGTACCAGCATAGACACTGTTCTGTACCCTCAAGAATGCTCCTTGTTTTGTGCTGCACATGTATGAACTGGGAACCAGCTCTGCTCAAGTCTGTGGGGGGTTTTGGACTTGGAACCCACCTGGAAGCCATGAAAGGTGTCATGTCCAGCTCCAGTGGAAACGAGACATACGTAGTGATCTTCCGCCTCAGTTTGGCTGAGTGTTCAAACCGCTGCAGGCAAAGGCAAGAGGGTTTTTCTTTAGAGAAAAGTTAAATTTTATGTTTTTTATAAATGTTCTGAGTTTAGAAACAATAACATGAAAGCACATTAGCAGTCACTACGCAGGGACAGCCCCCGATTTTTTCCTACCAGCTCTCTGGGAATGTCCATGTAAATAACAACACATCTCTACCAGGAAAATAAACCACTGCTTGTGGGCTCAATGTTAATACATTAATTAGATTATTTACCTTGATATCTATGCAAACAAACTTATTCCCACCTGACATCAAAGAAAAAAATATATTAAACAGGGAGAGCACACAGAGGCTTTACCCAAAGCAGTGTTCATTGGCACCAGGGCTGTTCAAACCTATGGCTGCTGCCTACCCTGGCTCACAGGACTGGTGGTAACAGAGTTTGCCTTCAGATTCACACTCTGAATCCACCCATCCAATCATCTCAAGTGACAGGAGTCAAGCCTACACAGGAATACCCATTCAAATTATGGCAAAAAAATGGAATATGCTAACAAAAAAAGCCTTGTCCCTCAGCCAAAAGGGGCCTGCAATACCCACCATCCTCTCCTCATCTCCTTCATTGAATATTAAATGGAAACAGGAACAAATATCAGAAAGAGATGAATGGGATTCTATTTAAAGGCAGCTTCCCTCTCAATTTCTCAGAAATTCTGCTCTATTTACACTTCAAGTTAATTATTTTCCAATTGTGATGCTGTAACAATTCCCTAGCAACAGATCCAGATGTGAAAAGCTGAGACTTCTGTAATTGTTATCTTTTGTGTTTCTCCCTTGCATTAACACACAAAATGAAATTTGCATTTTGCATAGACAGGACAACACAATCACTTAGGAAAAGTAATTTATTTTCCAAAAAATCTTCAGTCCTTTGGGATAACACAAATACTGAGCTAAGTATAGGAAAGGAGTGGAGCACATTCACCTTGACTTGCCTCAAGAGCAGAATCATCAAAGTCTATCTTGTCAACTACTTTACAGCAATAAAAACAAAAGCTCAAAACTGATGAAACAATGTCCTTCAGGAAGATCAGAAGCAGCCAAATTCAAACAAAGGAACTGTGCTTCTACCCAGTCCAGTCAGGTTATGACATATTTGGCATGTGACATTGCACATCCTCATGGTCAATGCTCAAGATGCAGCTGAAGAAGCTGTGGGGATGAACACCTGCAGCCATGACTGTCCCAAAGTTTAGCCACTGAAAGCCAGAAGACATATCCAAGAATTCAGCTCATCCTCTCAGAGAGGAAATCACATTGTCTGCTCTGTTGGCCCCTTGTGAACTTACTTTGAGATGAAAACAGGCCACAATGGGTAACTTCTTCATAGTGAGTTGTTTGGTAGATTCTTGGTAGCTATGGCAACCACTACATTTGATTTTGGCACTGCTTCCTAGATGTTCTGGCCTTGTAAACCTAAAAAAAATATTGAAAAGCAAAGGAATGCACAAAACAATCAGATGGTTTTGACATGTGCTGAAAACGCTTTTACCTGTGGGTCACCGGCACCACAAGAGACAAGTGTCAGTGGGTTTTAAGTAATTTTGGAAAAGCCTACAATAAAACCATAATAATATAAAGTGCTGTGGCTCAGATATCCAAATGGGACATGGATCATTGCTCTAACTTGCACTGAAGTGAATCAGTGGCTGAGAAAGGAGCTCAGTGTTAGTTCATCTCCTACAGCAGAGCAGCTCATTTTCACATGGAAAGCAAAGAAAGATCTTTTGTTTTCAAACCCCAAAAACATTGATATGGAAGACACTCTTCTGCAACACACTATTCTACCTTGTAGCCCTCCAGGGCTGGGATCAAAGCTCTGAGATGGAAAGCCCTGTAAACACAAAGTTCTTTTCAAAATACAGATACCCTTCTAAAAAACCTTTGTTGACAACTAGAAAAATCTCTTTCAAAATTTTCAGAGCTGCTCAAAGGAGCCATGGGAAGAAACCATTAGGGAACAGGGAAGAAAATGGACCACCTCGATGTTCTCACTACAAACTAAAGCAAAAGCCCTCTTTTCCAGAAATTTAGCAGAGAAGCCAGGACCATGGACTTTCCTTTCTCAGTCCTTTCCTCCAAGTTTAGATTTCCACAAGGCAAATCAACCATTTCCCCAGAGGCTGCCTTGTAACTAGGATTTTTGAGATTAAATATTTTGAAATATAGTTAAAATTTTTCATTAATGCACATGAAGAACATGAGGGCAACAAGGTGTCAGTTTGTCCCTCACCCTCATTCCGACTATGGCCAAAGCAGCCTCCATGACATCATTAAATGACATCATTAAATGATGATGATGATTAAATGACATCACAGCTTCCTGATTAATTAACAAGACTTCCTTTACCTGGCTATGTGCCATCATTCTCTGGTTTGCTTTTCTTTTTTTTTTCTTGCTTTGTATTTGTTTTCCTTTAAGTCTCTACAAAGGCTTACAAACTTGCTCTGATAGTTGTTTGGAATGCCCTTATCTTTCCATTTTTGTGTCACATTCCAGCTCAATCTTTCCTTCTTCAGGTCAACTTCAGCTGCATGGCCACACTGCCATGAAGTTACACACTGTTTTTCTTGCTAACTTTTGGATAAAAACATAGACCCACCCCCTTCATCCATTAGAGTTCAACTTCTTGCCAAAATCCATACTTTCTGGAAGTATCTTTGAACCTGGATGTTCTTCCCTCCCTATCATAACTTTGATTCTACTAATCTCTAAGTTGAAGAAAATCACCAAAATTCAATTGGTTTTGCTTCTTGATGTATTTCTGCATCAGCAATTTTTCATTTGTACTAATTCCCTCATTTCCTTAAAATTATTGATCTTAACGGTGTCAAGCAGATTAGACATCAGATGTTAGGAAACTATGAATTTTTATTTCAGGAGGATTAGCTTTGCCCCAGGCTCCAGGTAACCTCTTCCTCAGGCAAATATCTGCAATTGCCACAAGAGAATGACTTTCAGATCTGCTGAAAGATCCAAGTGAACTGTACACAAAGCCATAACCTTCTCCCCAGGTACCTCTTTCCAAGATGCCTAAGTGTTAGCCTCAGAATTACCTTTCCTTTTTGAAAGCTCCAGTCCTTTAATCCTTAATGGCATCCCTGCAACTAAGCTGGCAGTAGCTGACTCTCAGTTGTGCTTAGAGCAAAATCTGATTCCTACTTGCTGTTAGAATTTAGATAAATATTAAATGTAATGTAAATTCTTTTCATGTGCCTCCTCAGCCACCAGAATCAAGAACAGGAAGACAGACATTAGTGATTTTGATCATGTAAAACCACATTGCCTGGCAGTAGCCAATGCAAAATTTGTTTTCTTCTTACCTCATGTGGCAAAAGGCTTTGAGTGCTTATTGTTACTCTGAGCCTTCTCACACGCAAACAACAATATGTGTAAAAATGCTGCTTGGGGACAGAGCTGTGACAAAGCATTGCTTAGTCCCAGTGTTTAGAGCCACCTGGAGAAGAAGATGAAAGCAAATTCCCTTTCCCCAAGGCCCAGGTGTGTTTGTGGCAGGCCATACCTTCGCAAACAGTCTGTCAGGGTGGTGGTACCCGACACGTGGCTTTCCCCATTGACGACGCTGCCATCGCTGCCCGGACTCAGCGGCCAGAACGGGGTGGAGGAGCCTGGCAGATCCAAACTGATGTCCCAGAACGGGTCTATCGTCGTGGAAACGCCACTGTGGGAAACAGAATGGTCCTATACCTCTCTAAAAGAAGTCAGATTAACAGTTTCTCTCTCGCTTTGGGGGGCACTCCAGGTACTCAATATTAAGGGCTTTGGGATCTCCATCACCCCTAGAGGGCACTCAGAGATGACAGAAAATAGAGCTGCTCCAGAGTGTTTGCCCACAATTGATCCTTTCCCTGCATATTTAAAAGCTGTATGTTTGGGGGAATGTACCTATGTATTAAATGCAAAATAAAAGTGTTTAAGACGTTTTTCCATTCACTGGAGCCCTGAGACTCAAAGCACAGCTGCTCTGAGACAGAGGCACTACTGACCAGTACAAACCAGTTAACATCTGTGACAACAGCTACACATCCAACCAGTTTACAAGATGGTCTTGTCTGCTCAAGACATGGAAAATGGTGCTTGAGGCCACCTCAAAAAAGAGAAGGCTTTTAAAATACTTTTGCTGTCCAGCAATTCAGCTTTGCAGTTGCTCTCACCATCTACATCCTTTGGGATTTGAAAGGCCAAAGGATAACTACACCAAGTAGTAGCTCATGTTCTCCATCAGAACTGTCTAAAGACAGCTGAAGACAAGCCAAGAGCCAGACTGTGGAAAAAGATACTCAAAATTTTAACTGCTATTGACTCAAATATTTTCTTCCAGAATCCACATTTTTAAGAGAACTTCAGGGGTCTAAGCTCCTTGTTATGTTTATTTTTTGAGTTTTCTCTTCCCCTAAAACTAGTATCTTTCACTCTGCAATCTCATTATCAAGACCTTCAATATTCTACCTTTTTCCCCTGCTTCATTTGTGCAGAAGTTGTCAGTTTTCAAAAGAAAACTTCTTTTGTCAAAGTTTCATCAATGTTAATATTGTGTCATAACAAACCAAGCTTTGCAATACAACATAAGGATTCTGTGGCTCTACCAGGCAAGGAACAAAATTTCCTATGTTTCTCTTACAGTAAATCCTTTGCAAATCCCTCCAGGAAACTGAGAATGAAAGCAGATTCAAACAAGCCCAGCCCATGTGCAGGACAGCAAGAATGCAAGGCAGAACAAAAAACAAGAACTCTGACTTCTGCACTATGGCAACACCAAAGACCTCCAAAGAGAAATCAACTTGTTCCAGTACAGAATAGAATAATAAATACCTTTTTCCATACTTTTGTAAAGGCTTATTTTTTTTGGTACCTGAGATTACATTAGGCATTAGCCTCTTTGAAACCTCTCCTGATGATACATGAAGCTCCTGTCTGAAGGAAAATGTGGTTCTCTATCAAAATTTTCTTCAAATGTAGTTGCAATTATGTATTTTGAAATTCAAAGAGATCTTGGAAGTCTTTTCCTTATGATCGTGGAAAAGAACCACCTTTTCCAGACTAGTAAAAGATTAATGTGCATAAGCCTGTGGTGCTTTCCAGGCAGCTTTTTAGGTGTGTCCTTATCTGTGACACTTAACTGGCAATTGACTGCATTTAGCTGACAGAATTATGGAATTCCAGCATGGTTTGGTTGGAAGAGACCTTAAATATCATCTCATTCCAGCCTCTGCCATGGGCAGGGACACCTTCCACTATCCCAGGCTGCTCAGAGCTTCATCCAGCCTTGCACTGAACACTCTCAGGGATGGGGCAGCCACAGCTTCTCTGGGAAACCTGTGTTGGTGCCTCGTGGTGCTGCACTTACACAGTTCTTGTCTTTTGGGAGTTTTGCTGATATTTATGGGTATTCAAGAGAGGAAAGGTTCAGTGCACAGCACCGGAGGGGATGCAGATATGAATCAGAGCCCAGGATCAGGAAAAAGTGACTTACTGGCAGACTTGACAGGTAACATCCGACTGCAGTCCACCTGTGAAGATTTGGTCTATGATGCAGTTACAGTGGTTGGGGTTGTTGGCCTTCTTCCCATTATCATCACCTGCAGGAATGCAAACACAGGCTCAGAAGTCAAAAATCCTCTGAGGGAACAGTGGTTTGTCTTGGACTGTGTCTCCAGTAACTCCTTCTAATTCAAACTTGTACTGCAAGTTTACAAAGATAATACAGAACCCTGAAAAAATTGCGCACTGAAGAAACATGGAAACAAGATGGGAACTCCTTAAAAAACATAGAAGATAATCAGAAGGTGACTAAATGTAGAGGTGAAGCTTTAAGCCATAGCAGCTCTTAGCCAAACCCCTGCTCAGAGTACCTCCCTTTACAGAGGTTTGCTTTGCACTGCCTGGCATAAAGATCAGCTCCTAAGACAAAGGAGTTGCCAAGGTGGTTCATGAAAATCCGTATTTAAACTTCACTGAGAGAAGAAACTTCAGCAAATTCTACTTTTTACTTCTATCCCAGTCAACTTCTGCGGGTAGAGTGAGGGGAGAGGGTTTGCTAAGAACCATTTACCCCAGCCCACTGCCTCCATCCCAGCCTTTCAAAATCAGTGTGCATCTTGCATGCAGGTTTTCATCAGTGGGAAAATGAAAGATATCCTTATCTGAAGTGAGGAGGTAATGCTGTGTCCTCCTCCAGCTTCTCCAGAGGCACAGCAATCCTCTGAGTTCCCCAGGGACACTGTGAACACATTCCCATCTTTTAGGCATCTCACACTGCCACTGCAGGTCCCAGGAGTAAAGTGTCATTTTTAGGACTTGAGAGCTGAGATTAGGCCAATTCAGCTTTCTCACAATACCCAGAGTATTAAATAACCAAACACTCCTTCACACAGTTCTCAGCTTCAAAGCCTTCTCCCTGCATTCCCCACAGATGAAGTAGGAATGCAATCCTTTACCTTGGATTTCCAGACTGTGCACTGCTTATTTTCCTTGGGTAGGACAGATGCACCTGGGCTTGCTTTGCCATCAGAGATGCACACACTAACTACTACAGCACCAGCTAATTATTTTTTAAAATACATCTCAAGGTGTTTTCCCATCTCCTTCAACAGGAACTGCTACAATAGAACTATGTTTGGACAGGTTTCCCAGTGTATTTACTGGCAAGTATTTGATTTTTGAAACTGAAACACTAAGATCAAAATACTAAAATACTCCTCAAACCTCAGCTATTTCTCAAAACCAATTATTTTCTACTATGAATGTCCAAAAAAATCTGAAGAATCGAAAACTTTCTAAAAGTAGGGCAATAGACCATTTTCTTGTGTCTGAGGGGCTCTAACTGGAGTTTTCTTGTCGTAGGAATAGATAGAATTATATTTTTTTTTCCAACGAAGCTTTAGAATTATGTTGAAAAGTATTAGATAATAATCTGGCAAAGGTTCCACCAGATACTAAGTGTGGAAAAGCAGTCATAGGTGATACCTACTAAGCTGCAATGGGCCACTTGAGTTAATTAGATTGTAAATGCCTCAAGAAAGTTCCCCCTCAGCTGCCAGATTTAGGCTTTAGAAACTTTTGTCTGAATTGCCAAGAAAAGCACATTGTTTCCTTAAAAAGACTCTTGAAGAAAAATGCTCTAAAATTAGATTTCAAGTGTATGAGGTTCAAGTTGGGGGTTATCACACCCGGTCTGAGGCGTTTCTTGATGGGAATTTCAGCTAAATCTTACTGAACCTGAGAGCTTTTGAAGAGCTCAATTATGCTAAGCTAATGAAGAAGGCATACAGGATAGAGACTGTGCAAGGCATCCTTCACCTACAGAAAAAGCTTCACTTCTATTCACAAGCATTAAAGAAAAAACATTCAAAATAGAATTAACTGGGTTTTAGTTAAAACTCCACTTTTCCTTTTTAAAGAATCCACGTGCAACTGCCACACCCTTGTAATCTCCCCATTTCAAACATCGTCTCTGCTTTGTTTTGAGGAGGCAGAAGGAGAAAAGCAGAGCTGAGAGCTTTTCCCTGGACCACAGGTACCATCCCAGCTGGACACCTCCAGCAGACAGTCATTTCCTCCTACAGAGAGAACTGAGCTCTCCCTTTTCAATTACACAAGTCAATTAGGATCAGTGATGAGAGGGTCTCAAATGAATATCCTGCAAGCTTGTTCCCAGCAAAACAGAAGGGTATTACCCACTCAACATTATTTCCCATGACATTTGGTTGGAGAGGAGGGAAAAAAGAGTAAGATTACCACCTACACACACTTGTCAATATGGAACAGATGCTGAGGGGAGGTATATTATGCAGCTGAGAACTAGAAGCTGCTAGATTGTTGTGCTCAAGTTAAGGTTGCCTTCAACATTTCTGTCTTCCAAATGAAGTTTTAATTTCAGACATTTTCTGGGGTTTAAATCCGGTCCAGGGAAATCAGCAGCTTCTAAGAATGGTCAGCACAAGACTAAAAGCAAACTTAAGAATACATCAATGTACACATTAATTATTATGAGAATGGCTGAAAATTGAGTTTAGGAGTTTAGACTGAAATTAAATGCAACTCTCAAAAAGCCACACAGGTTACTACTGTGTCTGTGCCATAGCTAAGCATGTTAATCTGTGTTCAAATCAGGCATTTAATAGACCACTAAAGGTAAATAACACACAGCAACAGTAAAAACAGCTATAGACAACTTTTTAAGGTTGCTTTTGCTTTTGATATGAAAAGACAAGTTTTGCCTCAATCTTCCATCCTGTATTTTAAACGAGAAAAGGGAAGTCAAGAATTGTCAGATTTTAAAAGGGGTGTATATCAAAACAAGACGTTAACGTTAATATTTCTGCTTTGCTTTGGTCCCTGGTGTTCTGAACAAGTGCTTGTTATTTCTGACAAAGCAGTGTACACACAAATCTATATGGATCAGAGCAGATGACATGTTTCACAAGCATATGCTCTATCAATTCCTAAGGATATCATACAGAATTCACAGAGCAGGCCAGTGTTTTCCTCCCAAATCTCAGCACACCATTCTTTTTCTGGCTTCAGATCTGTTTTGCAGCACCCCTTGTTAAAGGTGAATGCAAAATGCTTCAAGAAATCCAAATAAATGAGGAATAATCAGCTTTAAAGTACTAGTCTCCCTTTTTTAAGGCTACTGAATAGATTGGGATAAAAACACAGGATCCTATTTTTTTTATCTTGCTTTTTGAACCTTTGTGTACCAATTCCCATCTCTGCCACTTGAATGCTGTTGCTCCTGCAGTAAGTACAGAAACCCCCACAGCCAGTGATGTCACTGGACAGCACAGTAATTTTTGACTTGCAGTCTTGATCTTTTTAAGAGAACAGTAATTCTGGTCTAAGTTTCCCCAAGCTTGAAGATGTCTGAGACAAAGGTGGGAAACTAAAAACTGTTTGCATGATTGGAACCTCACTGGTGTGGAAGTTTGCCGAATTAGAACCCCAAATTTATCCAAGAGCACTGGGGATAAAGATGCATCTATCATGTTGACTAAAAGCTGACCTAATGCTTTACAGCCTGGGCAGAAATACAGATTATTTACACTATTTTTTCCACCAAAATACTACTTTCCAGTTAGATCACCTTCCTCCAGCTGCTGAAATGAAAAAGTGATGCACAGGCAAGACACACTTGATCCGTCTTACTCAGAAATATTTTCTGTTACTCCAGCAGCACAGAGGAGCCCTACTGAGGGTTCAGAATATGCCCTGCCCAGATGCCACAGCTCAACCCAATAGTGCCAGCACATCTATCAGCCCTCAGACAGGATTTCTTGGAGATCACACAGATATCCTGGCCTTCCAAAACTCCACAGATGCCACTAAAGCAAAGTATAGATTCAACCAGCACTTAAAACATCAACCAAATCAAAACAAAATTACCTGAGCCAGCCTGCCCACATAATCATCTCAGGGCAGTTATAGAATCACAAAACTTATCTTTACATGGACATCAAAATCACGCATATTTCCTAATTTAGGCAGTGACAGATCAACAATAAATATTCACAGCTTTGTCTTCACTTACATTAAGACACTTCCTAGAAGCTGAGTATATGGAATGGAAAAGGGATAAATGACTAATGACAGCCAAACAAACATCACTGGATATTTATACATAAGGAACACTTTCATTTACTTTGGTGCCTGAAGCCTTGGTGATCATGAATAATATCCAAAAACTTGAGCAAAATTTCCCCCATGACTTTACTTTATTTCAGGTGTGTTAATTGTAAAACTTCATTACTATTGACTGGAAGCTTTAAAAGCTTTTTCCGTTCATTAAAATAAATATTTAATATTGGCAGGGGAGGTATTATTTGCTTATTGTAGCTGTAGGACATATTCTCACTATTAGTAATAATATTTTTACATCTGCACACTTCGCATGCAAGTGTGTCTGTGTGGATACACAAGTGGGAAAACTTTCTCATTACACTGAAAACTAGTTTGTTCCAAATGTGGTTTTACATGACTATACTTGAAATTCTGGTTTAGATTAACTTGCTTGGTTCCCACACAACTGCTCAACCACTTCTTTTAAATTACCTTGATGTGGTATAGATTTTTTACTATGATTTAATAAAAGCCTCTCTATTTCTTCACAAACAGAAATTTGAAAACCTGGCTGCAGAGATGTCAAGAAAGATATGTCAGAGAAATTCTTCATTTAAAGTCAAACCACATTTTTTCTGAAGCCTTTCAGACTCTTTATCAGCTTGAGAACAGCCCAGGGACCTTTACTGTTTCAAGTTTTTCTCTTTACAATTCTGAGACACAAATACTACTTCATTAATTAATGAGGAAGTATAAAAGAAATATGAACTTTATCTTAGAGATGATGAGAAAAGCTTCAAGATTTGTTAGATCAATGGTTCAGAAATTTAACAAGAACAAAGGAGTGCTTATGTTTGCAGCTGAATTTATTCAGTGTTAAGAAGTGAGAAGTCAATATTTGGGTAGATTTTGTTCCTTACTGGACTTCCACATCAGTTTAATTTGGATTATTGAAATTCAGTTAGTTGTTGTCAAATGACAGATATTAATATCAACAAAGGAACTGCTCTGTGTAGTCCTGTCCTTAATAATACTTTTTCTGGAGAAGATTCTTTTGGAGGCACCAATTATGGATATAAACAAACCCATCTGCTGCCATGGAGAGCTACCTCAGAGATAAAAAGCAAGATTCACAATGGTTCAGAGAAGCAGCAGCCTTCCCTTTGATAGTCCTCTGATAAGGCAAGGAACTAAACCCTAAATGCTTTTCCTAAGAGCATTTGAGCAAAGTTGAGTGCTTAAAACTTCTTTCTGATAACCAAGGACTTTTTGTTTGTTTTATTAGTATCAACCCTACTACTTTTCTCTTGGAGGAACAGTAAAAATTTTGCTGCTGTAGTAAGTGAATCAAGCTACAGCAAACATTGGCAGACTGGGAAATTTTCAGTTCAGTTAACAAACGGAAAATACATAATTTCATATGATATTAGAACATCAAGACTTAGATACTTTATATCAAAAAGCATGGCACTGAGTATTTTTATTGTATTGTAAAATTACGTATTGTTCTACACAGACTAAGAAAACAAGATACCATAGCCATCCATTGCTCTTGCTTATTCACATCTTTGTAAGCAATTTGGTATCAGAAATACAGTAGAATCATATTTAAGCAGAATAATAGTATTAAGTATTAAGACATAACCTCTCCCCCATGTTATTTTCATCAGGCCCATGACATACTGAGTAAGAGTTCTAACTACTTCAAGTATAAATAGAATTAAAATGGCAATTTAAAAGAAAAGACAGTGACTCACAACAAATAAGAGAACATCATGATGGTGATTCAAACCAATGTACAGGCTTGTCTGCTTCTAACTCTTGGTACTTTTTGACAGTGGGAACGGTTTATTTATTTAAAAACATTTTTAAGTCTACCAAACATTTTAAAAGTGATTTGCTAAGAGTGCTGTGCTGGCACTAGATTTGGTTTAATAGAAGAGATGGTTCTACCTCCTTTTGATGCAATAATCCTTGTTGATTGGAGCCTCAGGACGAGCCTTACCTTTGCAGTGTCTGTGTAGCACATCTAATGCAGCAATGAGGAACTCGTGTGCATCTTGTTGCTCGTACCCTGCTAAATGCCGTGCGTGAGTCCATACCAGGTGCAATAACCTATATGGAATGTGAGGAGATCGGTGCCCAGAGTAAAACTGCTCAAAGCAAAGAGAAGGACACGACTGTTAACAACTCACACAGCCTCAGAGCATTTCATTATTAAAAAGTTAAATGAGCGCAATTAAGTCAAATCAATTTAAACCGTTTAATTCTGATGGCCTTCATAATAAAGGAGAGAGGCAGATTTTGTCACAGACCACTGGAGAAGTGATCTCAGAACTCAGCAGCTCAGTTTTCTCCCCTGAAATTCCATCAGTTTGTGATGGATTAGCCTGAAAAATGTGGGGGTGCTGGGAGTGGGGTAGACAGACACAAACATCACTCACAATTTGCTTACTGATACCAGTGGCTTTTATTAAAATAGCCTGGGGAAGAAAGAAGGGAAAAAAATCTTGCATTTGAAAAGGATCAGCAATTTCATTCACAGATTATGTGAATGAAATGCCTCCCCCCATATCAGAACAAACACTGAAGATGAGAATATTAGATGCTGGCTGTCAGCCAATCCCTGACCCACGGCAACTCTGCATCCAAGTGCTGTGCACAGTCCAATTTTATAGAAAAATTTCCAAGCAGGGCAGCAGCCTCATGCCAGTACTGGCCTTTCACTGTAAAAGGCTTTAAAAACAACTTTATTGAGCCAGCTGTTTGCAGAGCTGAAGGTCCCCATTCAGTCAGCAATCCCCAAAGCCAGCTGCCATCGCTACTCCAGCAGGGTGTCCCTGCCTGGGAATCTGGTGCTGGACCAGCTCCTGCATCTGCTTCTTCATCTGCTTTAGTCAAAATCTGATGAGCTGGCTCCAGAGTGACTAAAACTGCCCCAGGTGATTTTGCCAGAAGCACATTAGAGAGTGCACAGATGAATTATTCAGTCGGCACAGCCAGATGTGAATCACTGCTGCTGCTGGGGGGTGACACAGCTGGGGAGGGAAATCCACACAGGGCACGAGGACACTGCCCACAGAAACTTCTTTTAATTAAAAGCCAGCCAGGTCCCACTTGAAAAAACCCAAACAAACAAAAAATACTCCAATCAACCAACCCACCCCCAAAAAACATGCTGAAAAAAACCACCCATGCTAAGGGTCTATGTTTCCCTAGGTTGAGGTTCAGCCCTTTCTTTATTCCTGCACAGTGATATCAATTCCAAAAGCAAAGCAGGAATGCTTTTGGTGTCCCTGCAGGAGTCAGAAAAGGCCCAAAAGAGTTTATTCACTTGACAAAGTAACATTTTATTTTTAATAAGTGAACATTTGTGAGTCATTTTGCTTTCCCTCACCTTTGGCAAAAGTATCTGCCAGTAAATGCTCCCTGCAACACCACAATTATGTTTTCCCAAGATCCTATCAAATCCATGGCGGTTTCTTTTCAGCTACTCTTCCCAAAGAGAAGACAGTAAGTGGCAAATACACAGAACAAAACCAAGATTTAAACTCCCAGCAGTATGTAATTCTCATCCTTATTGGAAAAGTGAGCCTCCTTCCCCACCCCTGAGTTTCTCCCTGCACAGTCTCGGAGCACTTTATTTAAGTCCAAGCACAGGCACTGTGCCACAAACCTGCTGAGAGAAAACACTTTATTTTAAGGGACAGGTTGGCAAAAAGGCAGCACAATCTTCATCTAGTCCTCATACTGGTAGGGTTTTCTACATGATTTTAGTGTATTTCCTCCCACAGAAATTTCTTCCTCACAAGCTCCGCTTTTCCCAAACAAGAAGCTGCACCTCTGCAGCCAAACACCACAAAATGCTCCTATAAACACAAAGATCAATAGTTACTCTGATGCCAACAAGGATGACACCGAGGGACTGGAGCAGGAGTGTGGTAATTGAAATCTGCTGACGCAGCTGCTGCTCAACATAATTCAGGGAACTGCAGCAATAAAACTTCCCTGTTCTGTCACTCCTTACAATTAGTCGCAGAGCTCTCCGGTCATTTTAACCACCAGCACTCCATGTAATTACTCCATTGCAGACACAAGACCTGCCAGCAGATTTCTCTGCTGCTTCAGTAGGATGAGAAGGATCTGACATGAAGCTTTAGGAAATTATTAACTATTATCTCACAAAAAATTAGAAACCTGCCTGGTCAGAATGTGGGGTGAGGGAAAAGCTTCACTGCTCGAATAAATATTAAATAAAACAAAGACTCTGAGCACATTCAATAACAATATTTTAACTGGACTGTATAAAACATCCATCCCATCTCTGTCATTTCCTTGCTGCTGGGAAGAGCAGCCTATCAAAGCTGTTCCAATCCACAAAAAGGAAAAGAATCCATGTAAAGTCTTATTCCAACCTTTTCACTGAAGTGTGCAAATATAAACAATGATCTATTTGCAAGTCACCTTTAAAATACTTCAATGGCACAACTGTTCCAAACATAATTTTAACTTTTTTTTGTTTGTTTGTTTAAATTTGTTTTCAATTCAGCAGTATCAATTGTTTATATTGGAGAGAAATAGTTTGAGCCATTTCAAAGTGCTGGGTAATACACTGCTTAATTGCTGCTCCAGGAAAAAAAGAAGGAGGGGGTGAGAAAGGAACAAACCAACCAGGATTCAAAGCCTCCATTCTTACACAGAGCCCAAGTAAAATAATTTTGTTTTTCCACTTAAAACACTTGCTGTTTTATTCTAGAAAGAATCTATGGAGGATTTAGAAGACTATAGGCTTTGTAATTTGCATTATTGTTACCAAAGATATACAGACACCTGTGAGGTTTTAAAACAAAATAAGACCCCACCATACATCTGTACTTCTTTCTCCTCCTCCTGCCAAAAACATGCACAGAAGTTTCTCAATTATGTGAATAACCAGATAAATTTGATTTATGCTGCACATGTATCCGCTAAACAGATATCTCTGAGCTTTGTAATTAGGAGTTTGTAGGCAGAAATCCTGTACCAGGTTCAAGTCGAATTTGAGAATTGAAAAACTCCTCTTGGAAATTGGTTCAAGTAAAGACTTTAAATTTTCTGGCAATTTACAATGGATGAAAGGACTGGGCAGCACATAGAACACATGCAGGAGAACAGCTTCTGGAGGTTTCCCAAAGAACAATCGTTCAAAGAATCACAAATTACATTTTGCTTATATGAAATCTGTACCTTCTACACTTATTTCAGGGAAAAGGTTTTACTAAATCAGCACAAACTTTGTATTTTCCATGACAAAATGCAAGGCTTCTGTCTATGTAAAGAGCTGTACCTACATTTTTTCTCTTCTCTTGTATCTTTGTTGTAACTTATTTCATACATAAGTCACTTCAACAGTAGCATCTTCAGATATCAAAGCCATAAATCATCTCCTCCTTTTCCCTCTTGGTCCTCCCTTCTCAACTCTTCCTGTGCTTGTGCTGTGCACTCTGATAGGCTCACGAGGAAGAGTAATGATGGGAAAAAGGAAGGTTTTGTTCCTTCCATCTCTGAGGGGATGCACTGCATTCTGCTCTACTCCAGGTATTCTTACTATTCCAGTCACAGAGCACATGAGACACAGATCTTCTAATCCTGCCTTCCTGAGTGCTCATTCTGGAAAGGATTTGGATAAACCTCAGGGTGTGGACCATCCTGAAATTCATTTTCATTGGTGAAGCAAAACTACAACACAAACACCAGTAGGTAAAAAGGAGTGCGCCAACCCTTTCAGCCAAAAGGCTCAATGAATGGATTCTATGTGTTCTATCTTCCCTCTGTCCAGCTTCACCACTATCTCTTATTCCCAAATCCTTTTCATTCCTTTTCTTATGCAGTGTAAGTCATGTCCTGATTCTACTGAGAAATAGGTTTCATGTAGCACAAATGAGAAAGTTAATTGATGCAGTCAGATATTTTTAAAACAAATAGAACTCAACGCTTGGTGTGTCTGCCAGAAAAGCTACCAGGAAAAAACCACTTCAGTCCTGAGAACCATTTGATAGTCATTACTCACCACCAACTTACTTCAAGGAGGAAGAACTTTGTAGGTTCCTATTTATCACAGAGAAATCACTCAACCTATATAACTACACAACCTTAAACAAATCACAACTGGGATGGGTAACTTCTGTTGAAGAGGCAAAAGGGCAAAACTTGCTTATTTATATATAGTAAGTTTTATTTAATGTTCAAAACAGTCTCGCTTTCTCTCCTGGAGAGCTCCCACTCAGGCACTCACCAGATCCCCTGGCATTCCATTTGTCTAAGATCACACCTTCAGAAAAGAAGGGTGGAAGGGAGTTGAAATTAACCCTTACCCTGATTGTTTGTCCCTGGGTAAGATGCTTTGGGATAACCACACCAGTTAATCCCAGTGGGAAAGCTGTGTAGAAACAAGACAGAACCTGAATCAAAGTTTCCCTGGTAATTCAATTACAAAGGAATTCTTAACCATAGCACTGAGATCTCCTGGTTTGCCTTCCTTTGCTCAGACCTCAGCTCTGCAAAGGCAGTGACAGAATCTTCACTAGAACCACTGCATAGAGCTAGGACATGAAACATAACGTATCTGCTCCAAAAAAATTCAAGATTTTAATTTTAATTCTGAATGCAAAGAAATTAAAACTCACTGGGAACAGAACTGTACAATGGGTGCTGACAGAGCCATAAAAACAGCAAGGTATTTACTGCTTTTGAGTTAAAATATACCGAGTTGGTTACAGACTCAACAGCTTTGCTTAGGAGGATTAAGCTCCAGTTTTACTTCAAGGAGGTTGAGTCACTTTCTGTGTCCTCCCACAGCACATGGCTGCAGTATTTAATGTGAAATAAGGACAGGGACTATTGCTGTCTGCACAGTCTGGTGTCACAGATATGGCTGTTCCCCCATCCATACAGCCTCATGTTGCAGAACCTTTAATTATTAGAACTAATACAAGTGTAGGCATGAATTTTGATTTGAAAATGAAGGCTGAGCTTCCCAAAGTTGTGTATGAAATTAAACTTGATTACAATTGAAACTAACACAAATGCTGCATTTAAGTCTCATTTTGGATAACAGCCTGTTCTTTGTTCCATGCTCACAGTAGAGCAAAAGGCATCCTGAGCCATGAACAGGGTTCCACATACAAAAATGGAAACAACAATCATTACCTAGAGAGTCTTGATCTTTCCTGCAGCCTCTCAATCGGTAATGTAACACTAATTTCCCCTTTCCCAAGGGATTTTTTAAAAAATGCATGTGTTAGTAGAGTGTGGTGATGTTCACCAGCATAAGATTTTGTATTACCATTTGATGAAAGGATATCAAGAATATAAGAGTTCCTTACTTTTAAATAAGCAAATAGATTTCTGTATTAACAGTGTACAGAAACTGGTATTTCCATACCATGACTGACTTTT
Source organism: Brachypodius melanocephalos (assembly GCA_013398615.1). Lineage (NCBI taxonomy): Eukaryota > Metazoa > Chordata > Aves > Passeriformes > Pycnonotidae > Brachypodius > Brachypodius melanocephalos. The sequence continues at coordinate 4,948,849 of VZSR01003816.1, forward strand.
TAATCTAGGCATTGTGGTATTTCCCCACTTAACTGCACATCTGGTTTCAATAATTCTACAGCTGCTACCTATTGGTCTGCCTGCCTTTTGTTTTTACCTCCTTTCCTGACAGACTCAGGAACAATTGAAAAGCAGAACAAAAAATAAGAAGTGTAACATATAGCTAATGATTGATAAGCAGCATGAAATGATGCAAATTCCCAGAAGTCTTGAGTATGAGCAGAAAACAACTTTGTACTGGAATAACTAAGGGGGCTTTACCTTCTTCTATCTATGTTTAACTCACCTGCAGTGACCAAAAAGAATCACCTCTTGTGAAAAAGGCACAGGAGTAAAATCAAATTGAAAATCACAAGATAAAGGTAAAGCTATTTTGGGTTGGTCCCTGTCAGAATGAACTTCCATGACAGCACATCCACAGAAAACCTGCTCTGTGTACAGACATCTCCAGCAATTTTAAATGCTCCGTGATAGCACGTACACTACAGCTCTTTTTGGTTTTTTGGTTGGTTTTATTTTACTTACCAAGAAAGCAGATCTACCACTGAGGGAAAGGCACAGAACTGGGTTTGTTTCAAAAGACATCTTAAAACTAGGAGCCCATGTCCACCCACAATCCTTACACTACTGATGTGGAATTAAGATAGTTAATAAAGACTGTCTATTAAGGAAAAGCCTGTGCCTGTCTCACACAGCACGGACCAGACCTGCAATAAAGACACCCTGCAAAGCCAGGTCCCTGAGTGGAAAGAGAAAGAAGTGCAGCTTGTACAGGGCAGACACAAACTGTAGTAACATATTCACTTCTCTTTATCCTCCTTCCTAGTTCTTACTGGGTTTGCACATAAGAGATGACAGAAAAGATGTTTCTGCTGGTGAACAAGCACTGAATTGAGATCTTTAAAATATTCATACAGACCTACATAATCCAGCACCTTAAACCACAAGGATGTATACTACTGCTTTATTCTCACTCCCATTATCACCCAAAGAGCTCATGACATATTTTCCAGTTACAACTTGCACTTTTAATTAAAGCACACATTCAGCTTTAAGACTAAGGACTCCCAGATCAGTCTCAGAAGAACAGGCAGCACTCTAATTATTTCCAGTACCAGCTTTGCCTAAACAAGGGTGACTTCACAACAGGACTTAAAAGCCAGTAGTTTTCTTTTCAGCAGCTGGGTATTTCTGACAGTGAGGTCTCAATCTTTACTTCTTTGTTTTACTACATTTTGAGAGGAAACATGACTTGCACTCCCTTTATATTTGCAAACAGAACACAATTCCTTTCAGGGTAAGAAACAGCATCTGTGGCAAGGTGATGCTTTGTGGCAAGCAGCACTCACCTCCTGAAAGAGCGTAGACATTTCACAGACCAGACATGAGCTGGGGCTTTGCATTTCACATTTGTGCCTGTCGGAGAGGAAGAAATCTCGCAGCAGTGGAGTGTGGGTAAGTGCCTGGACAATACAGTTCATAAAACATGTGTTCCCAAGATTGATTAGCCCTCGTAGACCTATAAAGACAGAAAGGGGGAGGGGATGCATAAGCATTATCAAGTTAAAAAAACGGTAATTTGCATTTTTATATAGTTTTCACAATATTGCCATGGATTTACGATATTACATGCACAGCTCAAAATACAGTTTTATATTGGTTTAGGGAGACTATTGGTATTTTTGTACTCAAGTCACAAGAAGCTGCAGAAGCTTTCTGAACTACACTAGGATTTCTTAAATTCTATGAAAAAAGGAAACCTGAAAGTTCAGCAATACCAATACCATTATTTAGCAATGGCTGTTGTGCCACATGTCACCAAAACACGTCCCTCCCCAAGACTGGTACCAAAGTGCAACGACAACAACTGATAAGTCAGTACAGTAAGAAATCAATACATTTAAAGAAATCAGTGAGTAAGTTTTCAGACTGTTTAAAAAGCTTTCCCCCATGCAGGTCATGAAGCCAGAACAAGGTTTTTGTACTGTTACAATCATCATCTTTCTAAGACAGGCAGAAAAGGAAACAGCCCTGACAAACGAAGTCAGGCTGTGACATCCAATGCAGACTTAGGAGATTTTGTATAAAACCCAAGATTTGAACAGAACAACTTTAAAAAAGAAACTCTGAATAACACTAATTCCATGCTCGTTTTAGGTAATTTAAACATTAATCTACAGCATACATCAAAAAATTCAACTTGGCAAAAGAGGATTCATCACACCTTAAGTCAAATGTTCAATAATGCCCAGAGACGATTCCTCGTGCTTGGAAACCAAGATGCTTAAAGGAAAGCTCTTTTGTTGCACAACAGAAGAGAGGTTAGGAGTGGGGAAAGCTTTTCAGTCATTTGCAAAGTGAGAAGAAAAACATGCTCAAATCCTTGAGTATTTATTCTTCCAAAACGTTAACATAACACCACCATACAGGAGCACTAAATGAGAACAGCATCAGGTGGCTAAGAATGCTTATTTTTAATTGTCGACTTACTTTGAAATTAGATAAAATGCACCAATAGATACAATTCTGATATTGATTTAAAATTAACATAGTCCTCTTCTGCAATAAAAACAGAACATTACTACAGAAACATTGAAAGAAAACACAGGATTTCTGGACAGAGAATGAAGAAGTTCCTTGTCATTCCATGGGATGAAAAGAAAGCTGAGCTGCACTCTCAGCTGGCAGTGCAGTGGTAATTAGAAGTAGTGCAGTTCCCGTGCAGTACAGCAGATAGTGCTCCAAGGGCTCTTTAGCATCCTGCAGCAGGAGGGGGTGTGGTCCAGTTGCTACGTTACCGAGGAGAACGGGCACCACACCAGCCTGAACTGCACCCGGAGCTGAAGGCACCGACACAGAGCACTCCTCGATTTTTTTTTTCCTGTATCTAAAGCAACATCGACCTGCTTCCAACAGCTTCCTGTTCTTTCTGTTTATTCATAGGACAGAGTTTCTCATTATATTACAGTGACTTCTACTGGGCAGAAGCTTGTTGCAATTATTTGCTTGATGTTCATGCTGGGAGGCAATAAGTGTGTGCACAACATTAGCAGAGTGTTAAATAGTTAATTTGTTGGAGCAGCTTGAAATACTGTGTGATGCTTCAGCTTGGTCCACAATCCTATTTCAATTCTCAGTCTGCGTCTCTGCAAACAATGTCACAACAGGAGGGGGCTCACACTGTGCAAGTGGAGAAACGTTTTGGTACCTCTTGCTTACCTCTCCCCTCGTTTTCTGCCATTTAAAATTGACTGGGTTTATTTAAATCACAGGCTGTGCTCACAGGAGGCTGGAAGGCTCCCTGACATGCAGGGTATTTTGAGAAGCAGAAGAGTCTCTCCCTATTTCTCCCTCTGGTTAGCACTAGATTTCAAAGCCAGCCTGTTCAGCACAGAAAAACTGGAGGAAAACCAGAGTACATCTAGAGATTCCCTCTAGCACTTTTTGGTGTCTAATAGGGCAGTCACAAAAGCAAACACATAAAGGCAGCTTTTTGGAATCATTTATTAAGCATCATTTATTACATGCCTGGGGCTGGACCGTCTTTCCCTGTGACCACAAGGATCAAATCTTCCTCAAAGTTGCCACCAGGAGACAGTTACAGGCATCAAACTCAGAAGGCTCTTGGTTTACTCTGCTTGCTTGGTCTTTGGTGTCAGTTTTTCATGGATCTAAATGGAGTGATTCACGTGCTGGGACTTCACTTGAATGAACCAAGACAAAGCAACCTGCAAAACAGACAAGGCTGAAACGTGAATACTCCAAACCCAATAAACATCAGAAAACGGTGATTTGTAGCTAAACATGAGAACTTACTCAGTTGAAAAGGGAAAAAGGAAAGGAGTACACATCAATCTTATCCTTGTGGGAGCAATGACTGCAGCTGCTGTACAGTCTCTTAAACTACTGGTATTTGAAATGAAACAGGTATGAGCAACTACAGCTCAGGTACTGCATAAGTAATTGCAGCACACCGAAAAACATCAGAATTTGATGTAGGTAAACTAAAGAGCTGACAAAACTCAGAAAAACACATCCTCTTGTGCTTAACTTTTATGGGGAATAATGAGTTTTGCTGGAAAGAAAAACAGCTAAAAATTAAAGCCTGTACAGCTCTGGTCAATAACATGTAAAAGCCTTGTGCCTGCCACACCTATTCCCTCCCCTTTAATAAAGCCTGGCAACGTTTTGCTGGAACAGTCAAGCATTGCAACATGTGGGCCATAAATTAATAGAAAAATAATGTGCCAAAACCTCACATGCAGCAGCCCATTTGTGCTAGAGCATGAACAGTGGTCTCCACCAGGCTCTAATCAGAGCACAGTGTCAGAGTCTAAGGATTGCCAGCAGGCTCCAACCTCAATTAATAATAAAGCTCTGCTACTTTGCAAACTTCTGCTGCGCTTCATAGCATTGTCTCTGTTTTTGTTTCTTATGAATTGTTTCTGAAATGAGCAAGGGCAACCTGTGAGATACTTAATATTTTCTACACATGGGTGTGTGATGTTGTGGTAAATGTACTTCACAGGAAAGCAGTTTTAGCTCTGAACCTTGCTGATACAATTGTAAATATTGGAATAAATTAAATGCTGCTGTCAAGACAAAATTGTCATGTATGATATAATCATAAAAGAAGGAAATATCCTTTAATCATCATGCATGGAATACCAACACTACTCTCATTCTGCCAAAAGCAGGGCAGGCAGGGGATAAGCAAAGGCAAGAAATCTACTTTTGCAATGCCTTCAGGACAGGGAAACCCATCTGGGAAATTCTTTGTACATTTGGTCTCAAGACTGGGTTCTGGCTGGCTTACCTTTGTCAGCTTCAGTTCTTCCATCTTCTTCCAGGAACAGGTTCTGTTTTTCCCATATTCAAAGCAATAGATCTGCAACACTGGGCAATAATGGTGGTTGGGATGCAGGGAGATCCAGAACACTGATTCTGCCAGTCCACCCACGCAGGGGAGATGAAAAATCCAAGACAAGATAAGGAAATTCCACTTCTCCACGAAATGCAACTCTACAGCTATTAGAGGTGGGGAAGCAGGGAAATGAGAGGACCACACATGAATAGAAAATACAGAAAACCCAATCTTGTCCTCATGGAAAGAGGTTCTGTTTGCCTCTAAACCCAGGCTTCAGGCTGGGACTGGAAAAGACAGCAAACAGACCAGTCTGAACAAATGTTCCCATGCAGAAAGTTGGGATTTAATGGAATGAAGGTTCTGGAAAGAAGAGCAATAGTCACTGGACAAGGCACCTTGGTGAGACAACAAGGAGATCATTCAGATGCACTGAAGCACAGCCAGCCTATGATCCTTTCTACATGAAGCACGGGCTGGCAACACCTTAGAGCAATCTTTGTCCCCTACCCCCAGTCCCCCATCTGGTGTTGATGCTTCCCTGCAGCTCCATCAGACGGTGTCACAAGTCAGTGCAAGATGAGGAAGAGCTCACTGAAATATTTAAAGACAGTTCAACATCACACTTGGAAACAAACAGAGTAGCAGAGCAGTGAAGATTCCTAGAATAATTTTGTGTCTTCATCCTATGTTCATCCAACAGGAACTGGCAATAACATTTAAGAGCATCTTTCTGAAAGTATTTCAAGAGAGGACTGCCCTAGCACCTTAAACTACACCAAAATTTTCTCTCAGCTCTCAAGTTTCGGGTGTAGAACAAATCACACATGACCTGAATGGAGCTGCCACAAACACTGGCCCAGTCAGACCCAGAGCTGCTGTTCCACCTGCATGCCAGGAGCAGCAGTTTTGCTAATGGGGTTAGTGACAGCAATTATTCTCCAAAGCTAATCCCTTTTGAAATGTTAATAGAAAAATACTCATTTCAGAAAGCAGCAGTATACAGATATGTAAAATTACAAGTCTACACAGGAAAACTCATCACACTCTGTGACACCAATGATCACATGAATGATAAAAAAAACCCCAGCTGTGCAGTTTTGGTGAATTTATTCCCCAACACTTCAGCTAAGTCCCTTTCTCAGAGACTGAAACCCACAGCAACTATAGAAGCAGGAACACTGAGTCAAATTAATTTGAACTTTTTCTTCAGAGATTTTAAGAGACTATTTTTCACAAACTTACCAATAACACATTTGGGTATTAAATTGTTTTGATAACTGTTTAAGAAAAAGCTGCAGAAACTTTTGCCACAGCGAAATTAAATGAAGAAATTTCAACCACGTGATCTCAGGAAGTAAACGAACAATTCAACTACCTCCAGCAAACAGAACATGCAATTTACCCTGAAAGAAAAGAATCATCTTGGGAGGGAGAAGAGGAAGAAGAAAACATGTGATTCATTGATTCACATTGGTTCATCAGTAGATCTTTTCTTCAACAGAGTAGTTTTGACAGCAACACCAAGCAACGGATTACATGACAGACCAAAGAAGTGAAGATGAACACTCAGGGCAATACTCTTCCCTTGTTGGATTACTGCTGAACCAGGTGAAAATAGGCTCATGCTCTCTCTTTTTTATTTTTCTGACTTGACTCTTCCAGCTATTCAGCACTGCCAGGTCAGTCACTGCTCAGTTTGAATGACTGTAAATCCCTTTGGAAACAAACCAGCTTCCCTGAGCTGTATCACCAGCACCATCCACCCACCTCCCACCCCCTGAGCTGTTCCATCACCAACAAGCACAACCTGGAGAGCTTCACTCACTCTTCTGCTCTACCCAACTCCTAAGCTTAAGCCTTTTAAATCACAAGTCAGAATAGAGCAATACATCTTAATTTAGAAAATGAGATCTGCAATACATTTTTCCAATTTTTTTTTCTATATATGTTATATTCTAGACATGAATATTTCACTGTATCACTCCATTATCTAAAAATATCAGATATATGTGTGTGCACATCAAGATTCATAGGTCATGTTGAATCCTGCAGTTTTAGGAGGCTGAGAAGATGTCAGAGGACATTGTATTTAGATAATATTGTTATAAAAATTTGGAATTCCTTTTCCTGCTTTAGCTATAAAGTACTTTCACTTGTCACTGACAGGAATCAAAAACCAACTCTTTAATCTAAAAGCCCTAATAATACAGAAGACACTGAGTCCAGAAGCATAAGACTGTGAAGAATAAGTCCTGTAAACAGAGAGAAAATAAATTATAGGACTATTTTAGATACACTGCATTCTGCACTGCACCAAAACCTATAAGTTTAGCCACCCTTACACAGCAGAAAGGCAAATAAATCAGAAAAGGCCTTCTGGAAAGAAAAAAAAAAGAAAATAAAAAGCCATCATAGGAAAAAGAAATATTTGAATTTTAAATGAAATCTCATCTTTAACTTTCCCATTTACAGCTAAAGGATTCTGGATCACTGCATTTTTTTCCATTGCTATTGAAGCAACAGATTGCTCAATAGCAAAAAATTTGCTTATGTGTACAAAAGGAAACTGCCCGTGAGTTTGTTTCCAGTTGAGAACCCTGGAGTCCAGCTACAGAATCTGCTATACTGGAGGGAAGAAGAATATGCCATGAGTGGCACATGTATTGCAAAATCATTAACAGCGGAGAGAAAACAATATAGTCATTATTCCTCCTTGGATGTATCAGCAGCACCAGAAGACATGGACTATTTATAAGGCTGAATCATCAAACCCCAAAGTTCTCAGTCTTGGTGTGTCACTGCTGTACAGGGTTGGTGGAATTCATCCTCATTACTGACCTGTTTCACTGCTAACACAGCTCTACCCCGAGGCTAAACCAGCTTAGTCAGTCCATTTAAAGGAGGGATCCAGACACAATTCACTCTCTACCTGAGCAACTGACAACCCAAATCCAAAAGGGGAATGTGTCCCACACACTGAATGCAGGCTGGCACCTCAACCAGGTGCTCTGGCATGCACTTTTCCTAAGGTACTCGTTCCTGACCAAGGGGGGTTTTGTTTTTCTGAAAGAGAGTTAACTTCCCACCTTCCAGATTTTAAGTGGTTCAAAATAAACAAAACAACACAGCCGTTCATATTTCCCTGTCTGTAAGAAAAATCTCACCTTATGTGTTTTGACTTAAATCCAACATTTAGCAGCATGTTCAAGTACTTTATTCAGGCTCACAGGGTAATTTCAAGTCTTTTTTTGGATAATTTCTGGCATATTTGTGTGCAACTGGGCAGTTCTGGAGTGACCTCAGCATTCCTAGGAGACTTTCCAGATTTATTCTTTATGTCGTGCTAGAATTGCCATTCAAAAGCCAATGTTTTTATTCATTTTCTCCATTAAAATACCCATAAACTCATGGAAAGTTACCAAAAGGCAATAACCCACCTACATTACATTGCCAAGATAGATGCACAGTGAGATTTGCAGCAGTTCAGCAGCAGAGATTAATGTATTTTCTAGCACATCTATGAAGAGGACCTAGTTCATCCACATCACATGGAAACAACAGCACTTACTGAGACACCAATAACGTTTTTCCAGCATTTAGTTTGCCCCCATCCTTCTTAGTTAACAGAGAATTGATTGCATTCACTATTTTTATTCAATAGCTTCAGCAACATCACATAATACAAACCTAGAGAAGGGACAAACCACATCAGGACAGTGCAAATGTAATTGGAAGACAAAACAATAACTCAAGAGCAACTTGTTAAAGGGGAGAAACTATCTGAAATCAATTAACTTCAATAAAAAACACTGTGAAGTAGGAAACAAGGAAAAATTAATTGGACAAACACAAAATAAGGATAATGGCTACAGTAACTCAGCCTCAACAACTCTATCTTGGGCTGTAGTTGTACAAACAGCATTTTGGAACTTAACAGGAATACGAGAAGGCCTGGAGGTCATTCTGCTCTGGTGACAGGTAAACCTCAGCTGCATGATGTCTGGAATTGGCCACCCATTTTAAAAAGAAATTATGCAAAACCAAGAACATGAGTAAAAATTTGTATGGAATTAATATTTGAGACTGGAGAAACAACTGAAGAATCCACTGGTTGAGTTAATTAATTAAAAAGTGCTGGTGGAGGAACAGCCAGGCTGACAATTTTCAAGTATGTTACAGTCCACTACAATGAGGACTGTAATTAACTCTTGTGACCTACCAAAGCTATAATAAAAAAAAAAAGACAGAGCTCACAAAAAGTAAAATTTAATTAGATATTAAAAATAATTGTCTCGGTTAGAAAACATGGCAGTGAGGGAGTTTGGGACTCAGAGTTGTTGGAGTGGTTCCAAAGGCAGCTCTGTCAGCCCAGTGCACCTGACTCAGGAGAGGTGTTTGATGCCCTTCCCTGTTTCTCAACCTGAGAGTGCTCAGCCATTCCCACTGATATCACAGCCTGGTACAAGACACACAGCCCAGCCTCAGCAGGAATGGGAAGGTGAAGGCATTTCCACATGACAGCTCAGCCCACCTGATGCCAACTGCAAAAGTGGTATCCACAGAAAGGATGAACTCACCTGCACACAGCAATGAGTCTCTGACCCCTGAGCAGCTTCACCAAGCTCACAGCCAGCCAGGACACACAGACAGTGACAGAACAAAAGAGGGATGCAGGATCTGTCAGTGCCTCCCAAAAATCAGCCACCCCTCACCCCTCTCCTGTAACAAACCCCCAGTGCAGGCAGGTGTCTAAAAGCCACAGGCTGAGCAGTGAACAGCCCTCATCCCTGGATCCCCACTCGACCTCACAGCTCTGGAAACCAAAATTACCTGCCTTGCTGCCACTCAGGCAAGGATGGAGAACAGGTAACAGCTGCTGCTGGAATGAGGGCTGCTAACTCTCCTCAATGTTATTTTTAGACTACATAGGTATTCTGTGCATGGGCTTTTGCATTTGTGGCTCAATGCATCATTCTCTCCATTTAGTAATGCGAAAAAAGTCACAGGATAATGCAAAGAGATCGCCTGCGTCTGGTATTTCGGTTCATTACCTTTCTGTCACACATGCTATTGTGTGTCAAGGAAAATTTAAGTTTGCAGCTATCAAGAAGGTTTAAAATCAATTCTGCAGAAGCTCAATGGAGTTCCTGTATTGTGCTGCACCTTCAATTAAAATCAATTGTGTAACATTGACACAAGACTGGACCCAGGGTTCAGCATAGGAGATATGTGTTTGTGGCTTACTTAAACAGATAATTTCTAGCAATGACATAGAAACAACCAGCAACGAATGGAGATGAGATTCAAGAAAGGCTGCCCTTTGCCAAATTCAGGAGGTTAAAGACATGTCTAAGCAATGACTACCAAAGATGGCTTCACTACAGATCCTTCCCAAGAGCAACAGCTTGGCCTTTCCACACATCCTACTCGGACACATATTGTTGGAAGAACCTAAGAGCAAGTGACATCGTTGGAGCAAACACATCAAACAAGTTACAAAGAGTATGATCCAACACAAAGTGTATCATTTTATATTATTCTTGTACAGATGAAACCTCTGAGCCAGAAATGACTCCTGAGTGTGCACAGTGTGCCAGACACACAAAGTACTCACTCTACTTCCAACATGTATATCTTTGAGCCAATTCCCAAACTGATGATGCCAAAACAGGAGCCTTTCCACTGCCCAGACGAGTTCCCATTCCCTGCCTTAGGCCATGCTCTCTGTGATTTCATTTCCTAAGGTTGCTGTTCAGCAGTGTGCAAGCATCGTGCTCCTGATTCTCTGGAGGGGTACTGATCACTCAGGATTGTTTTTATTCCTGTTTCTCCAGGCTTAGAGCACTTCACACAAGGCCAGTGATCTCCTAGGACAGTGTGGGCTGTGAGGTTACAGCCCGTGGCTACTTTGCAGTGGCTGCATGCCCAGATTAAGACCAAGCACACAGACAGGGCAGGAGCACTTGATGTCCTTTAAGTTCTCCTCCTTCTGATTTGGTAGCAATTGGGTCCTGTGTGCACACCCTCAGCTTGGTAAAATGAGTCAGCATTCCTAAAATATCTGGCAGTACAAACAAACAAACCCCTTAAGGTTAATTTTTCATATGGCCTATGTAAATAGAGAAGCTGTTTCAAGCAAGAGAAGGGACTGCAAGTATCTCTTCCCTCTGAATTTAAATTAAGAAACATGTTTTCAAAACAAAATAAAGTGAGGGGTTTTGACCACGCCACTGGAAAGTGTATTGAATCTTCCACTAAAATCACAGGAAACAGCTGTAGATGTCCTTGAGATGTCACCTGATCTGTCCCTATACCTCAATGCAGAATTAACAGTACATGCATTATTCCTGAAAAATGTTTTTGTGAATTGTTCTTAAATCTCTTCAATGATGAGATTCTGCAATATTTCCTGATGTCTCTTGTATTCTGAAGTGTTCCAGTCTCATCCTTGTAAACAAAGTAAGTCAGAGTTTAAGAACTGCAACAATATTAATATGGAAGATACACATACAATAAAACCTACAGCTCTAGTGCTAGAGCTTCTGAATTACAATAAATATAATGCTGCAAACAGCAATAGCTTCACAAAAGCCCCTAAAATGAGGGAGGAGACAACTTGTCCAAGATACTGGGTTAATCACTGATTTTCTCTATCTCTATGAATTTACTATCTCCCAGAGCAAGCTCAAGTCTAAAATAAATGTAGGGGAGAGGAAAAGGGGAGTTAAAGGAAAGGATCTCTGCATTGTGCAAGAGTAGTTTGGAACCTTTTGGTAAGTCATCTCACAAGATGAGGACCCAGGAGGACCCTGCAAATAAAGGCCTTTTTCTTCCCTTCAAGGCCATGGAAAATGCCAGTTTTTATATCTGTAATTTTGTATTTCAGCATTTTTACTGACCATCTGCATTGCGAAATTGTTTTTCTCTCTCAGGTGTCAGGAAGAAACCAACGCAGCATGTTTTCAAACCCCGAAACCTACACAGCCTGTAATCATCCACAGCAACCATTTCTCTGTTTGATTCTCTCAACTGAAATGAAGAAAGCTGAAAAAGACATTAAGTTTTGCAGCAGAACTTGAACCAAACTTCTCTGAATTCCTGTCCTGGCATATCAAGACCCACTGAACACATTTTGCCTGTTGTGCTTCAACCTGACCCAATCTCTTTCAGCATCTCTGAGCCTTGAGCAAACATTGGGGACTGTACACACAAGAGAAGAAAACATCTTTCATATATGTCACTGGAAATAACTACATAATCAAATCTATTACTAAATAACAAAGCATTATCTGATCCCTGTAAAATATGAAGATCAATTGGCTGGAGGAGAAACTCAGAATCATAGAATCCTGGAATGGTTTGGGTTGGAAGGGAGCTTAAAGATCTCCTAATTCCAACCGCCTGACATGGGCAGGGACATCTTCCACTAGAGATGTGGAAGCATGTCACAACAAGAGCTTCAGAAACAAAAAAGCTCCTATTCCTGAAAAGCAGAAAGAGCAACATGAAATGTCACATTTAAGTATATGCACTGCATAAAATGCCTTTGTTTACTACAGAAGCCAGAGACCTCTCAACTGTAGTGCCCACTGTATACTTAGATAAACAAAACTGAACAAATTTAAAGAAGTTGAATAAAGCTATGGAGAAGCCCGCAAAACAACCAGGAGCTGCCCTGTCTCAGACCTTATAAAGTTCAAGACATTGAAGTCCCAAGAACCAGAGCATGAAAATAATGATTATTCTCATAATTGCTGGAAGATCAGGGAGAATAAAAGACATCCAGCATCAATAAAGCAACTGTAGCAGGCAAAGAACAGGAATTATGTTTGTGAAAACGTCTGAGTGATGGATCCAGAGCTTTATGACACTGGCCTTTAAAAGCCAGTTAAGCTGTACATCCTGCAAGGTGTTTTCCTCTGGCAAAAGAAAGTCTTCATACAAAACAAAACACTTCAAAAGGTGGCACAGAATAAAATATTCTCTTTGCCCTCCCCCAAAGCAGCCAAAGTTAAAAGCTCAGCGAGCTCATGCGTGCTCTGCACAGAGCACAAGCCTTGCAGAGAGAGCCCTGTGCAGATGGCACCCGTAAAGAACAAGAGGTACTCCCACCAAACTGACAAAATAAAATTCACACCCGCAGCCGTCCTTTCCCCCCAATATCACACCATATGCTGCCTACAAGTTTTTACCCTTCCTCCAAACAGATTTCACAAATTAATAACTTAAGGAGCAGGCTAAGCGCCAGTGAAATTAAATGCATCCAAATATATTAATATGCACAAATTATTGTTGATGAAATGGCACAGAGCTCGTCCAACAATCCACAACACACAAACCACACCACATGCTGTTTATGCTTATTCCTGCTTTCAGGATATACTGTATCTACCTTCTGGCCACACAAAACCAACTCTGGAAGCAGACAGGAAAGAGCAGAATGGAAGGTCAGAGTAAATATAATCCAAAAGCAATCCACAAAAGAACAAAACTGAGATGGGGATGATTGGCCTTGTTGAAAACACCACGCTTGCTGTGCTGACACTGAGTTAATCAGGTGAAAATACAGTGGTAAATCAAGGTTTATTTTAGATTGTTGGCCAGAGATATCTATAGATGTCCCATCCCTGGAAGTGTCCAAGGCCAGGCTGGACAGGGCTTGGCACAACCTGTTGTAGAAGGTGTCTCTGCCCATGGCAGGGGGTGGAACTGGATGAGCTTTAAGGTCCCTTCCAACCCAATCATTCTGTGATTCAATGATCTTTTTAAATATAAGAAAATGACCTTCTCATGCTAAGGACACACCTCTGCCCACGACAAGACAACAGGCACTCGTCTGTAACCACTGCAGCTCCATGGGCTAATTCTCAACTTCCTTATCTGTAACAACAAATACCTCATTGAAACAAGGTATCTTGTTTAGAGGGCCATAATCAGATTCTGGCTAAGTACTGCTGTTGGGTTTTCCTTGGTAAGAAAATTCAGATTCCCATAAAAACCCATTCAAACAGATGACAAAGTCACTGACACCAACTGCATTTTTCAATGAAAGGCTGTTGTTTTGACTGCATACTGAAGTTATGTAACGACTTAGTGAAGAAAACATAGCACAGGAAAAAAAACCCAAACTGCCATTAGAGAAAGAGGTAAGAGAAATAATTGAGTCAGCAAACATTTTACACTTGAAATCAGCACCTTTGAGGGGAAAAAAAGGGGCTTTTTGCGCTTTTATCCAGCCAGATTTAAGTGATGAAGTTTCACCTGAAAAAGTACAGAGCACAGTCTAGGAAAATCAAATTGAAACACTGTCTAAACTAAAAATAATGTGTCTGGATCAGTAACAACCATGGATCTACTTCTAAAAAGTCCAGAACAGGAAAATCAAGTTTGAGTTAGAAGTTTGGAACATGATCCAAGCCCTGGATCAAGAACCTTGTCTTCTAAGGAATTTCCCATTGTGCAAACATACACAGGATATCTTCCTTTGCCTCCAATCCCCAAGAGCCACCTAGAGTTACAAAATTAAAGTATTTTCTACGCAAATAATAGGAATGGCAATTTTCCAAGACAGGATAACAGAGAAATTCAACCCCAACGTCAATCTGCTGATTTCACATACAAGTAGTTTTAACTTTGTACAGTCTGCAGGGGTTTTAGCTGACGTGAAATGAAAACATCAACAGGACAGCTTACACACTGAGTGACATCAGCTCCTGATCTTCCTGAAAGAGGGTCTAAAATTCAAACAAATATTGAGGTAACAAGATCAGAAACCCCCTCATTCTTCACTGGAGCTGGCCTGGTGGCAACAAGGCATTCTGAGGAAGTGTTGTTCATCAGTCAGCTCTTCAGATGCTGACTGATTTTTGTCTAACAAACAACAAAAGTTTATTCACTCCAAGCAGGAAAATGCTGCAGGGACTTCACTGATAACTCCAATGTTCCTAATCTTACCCAGGAACAATTAAATCACAGATAACTCAACCAACTGCTGTGCAGATAAACCACACACAGTGCATTACTGCAGTGATGCAAATTGCTTTCTGGCACCAGCTTTGGAAATCCAGGTGACAAGTTCCCAGACAGCCAATACACAAAAAAGCAACTGAAGCATCCAGTCTGGAATTTCTCCTCATAAAGCCTTTTGCAGAGGAAAGCTTTCATTTTATATTGATAAAGAGCTAAGTTTAGGAAGACTAACAAGACATTCTGAAAATACAGCTCTACCAACCTCAGAGAGCAAATTGCTACTTGGGTTTTAGAATTCTTAAAATATTCACGTCCTGCTAATTTTTCTTAGAATTCCCTGGGAGATTTGAGAGGAGAGGACCTTTAAAAATTTATTTTCAAGATCAGCTTTATCAATTTTAGACCTAAGAAATGCATTACACAGCTGGGTCCAATGGTCACACATGCTAAGCTCATGCCAAAGTAAAACAGGAACAGAAGGCTCTCCTTATTGATATGAAGGTATCATTGATTTTACCAATCCAACCTTTTAAGAAACAATTTTACATCAAGAAAACCATTTTAATAATGAAGCTAATACAAATAAAGTCAAAGAAGAAACATTCACCTGAGTTGTCTTAAAGGTGGTTTTCCTTTCCTTCATCACACAGCAATCTAAAAGAATTTAAGAATCAGAGATTTCTATTCAGGATGCACTTTGTGCAGTCATAACTTCAAATATCAAAGTACTACTGCTTACAAAACAGTAATTTAAATTTAAAGCCACAGCTAAAAATGTGGTGCTGTACCAAACCATATTTTTCATTCCACTTTTCCACTTGAGCTACCTTAAGTACCATCCAACGAGAAAAACATCCCAGTACTAATGCAGCCTTCAACACTCCCAAGTCAGAGATGCAAAAATGCTTCTGGTAGCTTGTCTAGAGAACCAGGAATATTTTCCAGGTCACCATTCCTCTTCCCTTGCCACTTTCACACAGGAGTTCTGCTGCAATATTTATTCCACTCGTGCTGCTCTTTGGCCCATCAGGCTGCTCAGCACTGCAGCTGCAAAACCCAGCTGCTACTCCCAGGCAGTTTTGGTTTTGCCACCTCTCCCTCCCATCACTGCTGGTGAAGAGGATTTGCTCAGTCTCCTGGAAAGGTTTGTCTCCCCTCTGCCTTTTTGCAACACTGCTAATGGGAATCCCAGGTGGCTCCTGCTAATTACCCACGTGCATTGGGAGTCTAATTCTTCCTATTGTTAATACACTCATCTTCAGCCACTAAGTCACTTCATATGCTAATCAGAGAACAGCTGATCCCAAGCTAATATTTCATATACTCAGGAGAATGGATCTGCTGGGGGTATTAATGACAGCAGAGCAAGATGAGCTTGGAAAATAGTTCCCAAAAGATATTGTATCACTTCTAGTTCAACCCCCTAACAAATAATTTGCTTGTGAATGTAGAGCTTTGTCTTTTCCCTCCCTTGCAGAGGGAGGCCACTTTACAGACAAGAGGAGACTGAAAAAATTAGATTTTTTTTCTTTAACAATGTTGGAATCTCATTAATTAGTTGTTAAGTCTTACACAATTTTTGCCTGAAACATCAGTCTCAACCCAAAATCAAGACAAGCATTTCTATGAATATTGAACAGTCCAGAACACTACTCAGCCTGCTGCTGAGAATGACGTAAAATAACTTGGGAAATTTCTATGTTCCCCACAATACACCATCCCTTCAGCCTGATCTGTGGAAAAAGCTGTGGCAACACAATGAAAAAAATCAGCATGCAAGTGTCTGAGGTGGAAGAAAGTCTGAGAATTTCTTGAGCTGACACTGCTTCCACAGAGCACGTTCATGGTCTGAGTGGACGTGACATTCCCCCTGAATCTCCTGAAATACAGAAGCTCCATCAAAGTGTCAAGTCAGGACACCAGAACATGCAATGTCCCACATCAAATCCACACTGCAAGGATTTCTCAGCATGGCTTTCTGCCTGTAAGACAACTCAACGTTTCCACTTGGTTAATAGTGTGTTCCAAGATACTTTGAAGGTGCTTATGTGCAACATTGGGAACGACCCTGTACATCCCAAAAGACAGGAATCAGCACAGTTTCCACAGTCTGCAGCAGTGCCCAGTGTGAATTCTCATTTCAAGAGCAATTTGCTCAATGGCCAAGTAGAGATTCAAGTCAAGTTACTAGCTTACTGTCTTCTTACTAGCTGGAAAACGACCTAGGAGATAGATACATACACTATTTTAAAGAGAACCCAGGAAAATATATGCATTTCTGTTAAGTTTTTTTCCTCATTTTTCTGAGGATATGAGCAAGAAGTTCCTTCTTCAACGGGTTTCAAATTGTCACTCAAGTAGAAAAATCAAAAGCTGTGAGTTTTGCACATTATTTCCTCTAGTGAACTACCAGTTCAAGTCTCCATTATAAGATATTCATCTCATGTCTGAGTATTCTTCAGTTTTAATTCATGGTGCTGATCAAAGACAAAAGATCCTGCAGCTGTACAAAAGTTCAAACAGCTCAAAAAGCAGCAGACACATCCAGCTGTTTTGAGAAGCACCATGAGATTGCTACAAATCTGGGATAAAAAAAATTCCCTTCATGTACCCAGAATGTTCAGCCATAGAGTAAATATCCACCTAAATGAGTGTCATAATACAGATGTGTCAGGCAACTGCAACAAACACATTGTACCACCTAAGTGTGTTTTAGCCATAAAGAACATCAAGTTCAATGTATTTTATTGTCAGGGCTTACAATCATATGCAAATCCTTCACATACAAGTTACGTACAGCCTTTCAAGGCCACACCTGCCCAGGTTTCAGTCTGTTGTCCCAAGTATGTCAGTTATAACATTGATACACTTGTCTTACACAAATGCTGAAACAAGTGTTGGCACAACCACCATTCCAGGTCATGGCAGAGCAGTGAAACGTTCTACTCCCAAGTGATATCTGTGGATCTCTGGGGGTAGGATAGAAAGCCACAAACCTCCCCCTGGCCTCCTTCTTAAAACAGCTTTGAAAAGAGCATTTTATGCATGAAAGGCAGCTGGTTATGTTTTAACAGACTCTTGTGTAAACAGAAGTGCTCAACAGATGTGCAGTGTCTATCAGAGATGGTTATCAGCATCATTTTCATTTCCAGAACCAATAAAACTGGACGTCATGCCTATTCTCTGAGCCATTTACCTACCTCAGAAGATAAACTGGACTCATTAATATCTGCTAAGGGATTGGTAAAAACCTGATGTCAAAAGAATTGAGTATTAGAAAAAGAAAGAAATGAGAATGTCCAGCTACTGCAGCATTTCAGTCTGCAAATAGGCTCTTCACTGATCTGAAACTGCAAACAGACAAGTCAAAGTGAGGGGAGGGAAGGCAAAAAGACTCTGAAGCAGATTTATATTTAGCAGCAGGTTAGGTGGAAAGAAAAGGCTCAAGGACAATGGCAGCTCTTTTCTTCCTTGAGCTAAACCCCCAATGCATTTTTGTGAAAGAAAGCAAGTCTTCTGCTTTTAACTGCAGCCCAAAACTGCATTATGGTTCCTGGATGCTTTGATTTTTTTTCTTTCCTTTCTAAATCTCAGCACACAGGCAGCTCCAGGGCTCAGTAGGAGAACTCTTAAAAGCAGGCCTGTAGAAGTGAAGAGATCAGTCATTCCCTTGTCCCCGTGTTCCCGGAGCTCCCTCGCCCAGGCAGCTGCAGATGAGATTTCACGCAACCAGACGTGGCCTTTTTAAACAACCTGAAAGATTTAAAATCCTCCAAGAGCAAGCTGAGCATTCCTTCTGACTGGAAAGAGAAACACCAAAATGTGCTTCAATTCTTCACAAAGGTCATGGTAACCTTCAAAATTCTATCAAAAACTTCTTCCCCCTCTCCAGCTCTATTATCTTTAGTAATTTGTAGCATTCTTTACAAAATGTGAACATGATGCAAGCAATCTTTGCTCAGTTAATTTTTCCTGGGCTGCTTGAAGTTACCAAAGTCCAGATGTTTTTCCAACTATCTTCCCTGTCCCATGACTGCGAAAACATAGGTCTTTTCTTTAGAATTACCATTTTATGTATTTTTCAACTTACTCAGTGCTTCTCAGTCCATTTCTTCCAAATAAATATACACATACTTCGGATTAAATGACTTACTGTATTAGAAACATGACACTAGAAAGCTTTGGAAAGTATGTTTGGTGTATTTTGACAAATGCAAACATGCTGAAAGCGTGACATCTTCCATGAAACAGTACAGAGCTTTAAAACTGTGGAAAAAATTTTAAACTGTTTCTTACTTGCAATGTCTACAGCTACACCTCCAGCCTTGTACGATTAACAATCTTGTAACATTAAGCATTACTTCCAACCTTCACCATTAAAAGGTTACTGTGCATTTAACAGCATAGGAAATGGCCTGATAATCTTAATTACAACTTGTCAAGGAGCTATTTTTAACCCCCTGTTACCCCAACCTAAAAACAGCAAGGCAAAAATTGGAAGAACTGTTAATGTTTATCGCCTTTACCCAAATACTGTCCAGCCACAAGCAGATGCTCACATTTCAGTGAATTCTTTGCTCCAGACCACTGAACTCTTAAGCATTAAACCGTCGAGACGCATTTCAAACCTGCTACTTGGCACCACTGGAGAAATGAAAACACTTTTCAGAGCTCATATGAGATTGAAGATATCCCATTTAGCATGTAAAACATGAAGTAGGAATGTGCTGCTTCTGCTAAACCAATAGTCTGCTTTGGTTAAGGATGCATCAACTACAGGATTTCCCTTCACATCCCTGCACGGGATCTCTGATGAAGGCTGAGATGAGATAATATCAGTGACTTCTCATTACAAGCATATCGTCAAAAAAAGGATTGCGTGTTGTTGCTGTTACACAGCTCAATCATCAGCAGTACCAGCAGTGACAGAGCAGATATTCTTCCAGAGCAAGAAAAAGGCAGTGTAAAATAAACTGGTTTTGTTATTCTAAAGCTTACAGAAATCCACTAAAATTACCAATGGAAAAACAACATAGAATTTTGAGCATAGAAATCAGTGACAATTTGGCTCCAGGAGGGATTTCTGGAACTCACCTATGGTGCAGTTTGTGGTTATTTTTCTTCGCTTGGGGTTGTGTCGTAGCAATTCTAACTCTCTCTTGGTCGGCTCCCATGTTGAATACTTCTCTCCAATGCCTAAGCAGATGAAAACAAAGTTTCAGGAAGTTCTTTAGTGAAAGGATTAAAAATTCTGCTCAAGTCAAAACTTTCAATATACTGTCCATTAAGTTAGATTCCATTTATGCACAACTTCAGGACACTGATGGCTTTTTACCCTTTCTCAAAAAAATATGGTTCAGAAAGCTATCACTAAATTTTCCAACAAAGAACTAACATAAGAAAAGGAAGGTACTTCTTTACTTATAAAGAACAGCAAGGCCAATAAATTTTCCATTATTTGATTATAATCCTCCTTTCAGTTAAAGAAAGAAATTCCAGCACAAGAATAATCTTGTTATTGCTCAAAAATACATTTCTTTGTGCTCAGGGGAGGTTAAATGACAGAACCAGCATTGATGAACTTGACAAGTTATTAAATAAATCTAAACTGATCTAACTTAATGGACAGATAATCTTTAGAGAACAGCAGAATTTAATAATTCCATATACTAAACAGTTACTACACATCTGAGGATATGCCATTACATAGAGGGACCTCTCCTTACACTATTAATGCAGGATTAGACAAGTTTTAATTTTTGACATTCACTTTGCTGACATATCTAATGTTATCTAAAAATGAAATCAGTAGTAGGTTTAAACACCACCCTCCCTCCACCAATCAGGCAAAACTTTCCAAATATTAAACTACCCTTTCCCATGTGCTAAAATCTGTCATTATTCTCTTTGAAGACCAACACTGCGTTTCCAGTAGATTTCTTTTTGCTCAAAGGAAAGTGGAGTAGAAATGAGCTAGGTCAGTAGTATGGAGACCAGATTTGAAATCAGCACAGAGCTGTGTTCAGTTCCAACCTGATATAAGAAAAACACAGCAGTGAAGACTCACGTGCTGACCAGCTCAGTACTGCTGCAGCTTTCTATGTAGCACAGAAATTGCTGTGCAAGGTCAATTATTGTGAATCACAAAGGCGTCTCAGCATTAAAAATAAAGAATTATAAGATGGCAAGTAGTCTATTCTAAAACTGAGAATTAAAGTCAATTAAGAGTTATTTTTCACAGAATGCATGGAGCAGAAGCAGTGCTTTGCTACAGAAAATAAATTATAAATCATACATTTGAAAAGGATAGTAGAAAAATATAGCTGGAGGCTTACACATTCTGCATAATATACATTAAATTTTAATCGCTCTTTGATCTTCACTTTCAGAAGTAGCTATGCTTGTCAGAAGCTACCCTCCCAAAAATGTTCAATTCATAGTTACTATTGACCCTCCAGGTTCTAGTAATAGAAGGTCTCACTTTTAGATTTTCAAGGTCTAGAGAATTCTTATTTACACAAATACACCCATCTCTCACTTTATTTGATTCAACAACAGATTAAGCAAGGAGGTTAAGGAACAATACCAGAATCCCTTTCCTTTATCCAAGGTTCAGCATCAAGCTACACACCCAGGAGAACAGAAAAGGCAGGGAATGACTGAGACTGATGAGATAACACAGCTGCAATGCTTTGGACACTCTGCACATCTGCAGAGACCCTTTGGAGACACACAGATGGACACTTGACAGAGGATGGAACATTGGCTTCCAACAGGTTTGGCACTGGATGTCTCCAGCAACCCTGGTCATGTTTCTAATGCCCCCTTAGGAATTTCTATAAATTCACTGGTAACACCATGTTAGTAGCAGCAGTTGCACTGTGCAGCTGTAAATTCCTGTGTTTGGGTTCACTGCAGCTAAAACATGGCCAAACACAGTCAGTCAGGGTGATGAACACTGATAATAATTTAAAAAAAATCCCTCCTGGATATGTTTAAATCCTGGTTTAAGTCAAATACAACAAAATTCATACCTGGAAACACATGTGCACTTTAGGCATGCAATAGCTCCATGTATATCAGCAGCACTATCCATATATATTTTATATATATATATATAGTTATATAGTTTAGATGCTGTAAAGGGTGGGGACCAAAGCATGTCACAAGAGCAACTCTAAGTAAGGTTAAACATGACAAATTGAACTACTTTTAAGGATTCTGGGTGAATCAAATATTTGTTCGATTAAAAAAGAAATTAAAGGAAACAAAAAACAATGAACAATTAATGCCACAAACAGAGCAAACCAGACAGAAAAGGTTCTTGCAGAAGCCTTTCATTAGAAGGAGCACAACTTAAGTCAGACACAGAAATTAAAACATGTTCTGTTCCAGCTATATAACTTAGCAGGAATGCTGAGGTTATATTACTCTTGAAAATTTGGAAAAGGCAGAGCCATTTATTAGGAATGGTTTGATGTTTAAAAATTAAAAACAGCAACAAAAAACCAACTGAAAAACAAAGAAGAAAAGTGGTTTAATAAAAAGGTTTAATGACACTCACAAGCATGCCAAAAACTCCAATATAAGCTACCTTAAACAAAGATTCGGAAACCATGCACAGGTCACTATTTACAATTAAAGGTAAGTAGTGTTAAAGATGTGAAAATTAGTAACTTTTAAAATGCTACTATAAAATAGCCAGAGATTCAAGTCAACATGTGAAATCTCCATCTAAAAAATTATTTTATTGGGTGAAATACTGAAATTGGCATTTCTCAGAGAATTCATCAGGGGCATAGGGATGAAAATGAAGGGTCTAGTTGACAAAAGTCACAATTTTTCAATCATTGTTTACTTTGCTAAACTTCACCAAATTCCAATTTTTCCCCTCCCAAAAATCCAGACATTAATTAGAACAAAAGGCCTCTGTGTATTTTCACCTCCCCTGTTATTAATATTCAATATCAAAGGAAAAAAATACCAGCCAAGTTGCAACTTGTTCGGAGTTACATCAGATAACCCTGAACTACAGCTGGACTGAGGAACTCAGCACACTGGGAGTTAACTCTACAGGAGTATGAAATGAATCTCAGGACATTTGGGGGGTTTTGTAAACGTTTTTTTTCTCCAGGCATCATGTTGTTATGTGAGCATCTATTAAAGTATAAACTAACACCCTTCAAGCACTATGTTAAGAAAGTTGAAAATAGCCTGCATTCAACCTTCAGTTTTTAAGCCAATCAGTTTCTGCAGACTGGATCCACTTCTGAAGTTCTTTAAGTTGGCAACAAGATCTGAGGTAAATTAACTCTGTGGTAGCAATATAAACCCAAGACACTGAGTTTGGGGTTTGTGCTCCTCTTGACAATCAGTTTGGAGAAATAAGGGATCTCTCAGATAACAAGAAGGAGGGAGGACATGGATTGGAACAACAGAGAGAGAAGGAAAAAAATGGACATAGTTCTGCATTTCTCCCATGTACATTTCTCATTCCTTAGATAATTTTTGAGGAAGCACGTGGTTTCATAATAAAAAGACATAAAAAAGAACTTACGCCATGACTTTAAAGGGGAAAAAAAAAGGCTACATTGCAGACTCCAGTAATTTAAAGTGTTGTCTATTCCTTGATTTTGTGTCTTCACTGGTCACTACAGATTAGTTCTTCAGGGACAGAAGATGCAGTGTGCATAGTCATACAAATATGCATTTCTGTATGTATATTTAATGTGCCATTCATTAGTCAGTTAATCAGTACAGAGCCTTCCTGCCTTGCAGTTCCTCTGGGTGAGTCCTCAGCCTTCTCTGCACAACTCTGTGGTTCAAGATGACCAGAGGAACAATCATGTAGGTGTAATTCCCTGGAATATAAACTACAGCAGGTTGATGTCTATGGTAGGACAAAGTGGCTGCATCTCAGTCCACAAGGCACAAATGTATCAGCTGGTAAGGACAACATAACTAAGAAATTACTCTTTAAATCTGCATATTTAAAAGTAAGGAACTGGGGGAGGTTTCCTCTTCCATAGCATAATGAAGATCTGTTATGTTGTTGCAGCTGATTAATTTGGTGCCTCAGACTGAAGGAGTTTCCAGAATAGCTGCAGAGCTTGAATGAAAGGTTTTCAAACATATTCCCATTTTGTCTTGCTTTGTGCTAAAACATTTTAAGGTGTGTTTCCCTGGTCTAGGACTCACTATCCCTCTTTCCTGTGACTCCTTACCCTCAAACAGGGAACAAGCAGGAAGCAGACTGGGATCTGTAGTAGGAACCAAGTGAAGGTAGCTATCCTTTGAGCCAGCAGAAAAGCTCTCATTAATACGATGTTAGCTGCTATTTTTAAAATTGGAAATGAGGTTAAGAATGGTTTGAAGTCATATCAGCCCTGACTAAGGCTGTCACACTGAAACAGGATGCCATGGATTCCAGAAGAGACATTACTAGACAGAAGTCATCTGTCTTCAAATACAGACTTTCTCACTTTAAGAAAACACACCCCCAATAGAGGCCACTGGAAATGGAAGATGACAAGCTTTTTAAACTGATGCTTACAAACTACTCAGTTTAGAATAAATGATATTTCCTTTCCAAACAAACAAAAAAACCCCAACCAAACAAAAACACGCAAAAAACCCCAAGAAAACAAAAAACCCAAACAAAACCAGAAACAAAATAAAACAAAACAAAAACCCCAAAACAACCCGCACTAGAAACAAAACAAAACAAAACAAAAAAGAAAAAAGAAAAGATTTGTTTTGGAGGAATTCTATCAAGGAAAGGGCATATGAAATCAAGTTTGCTGTAACTATTCAATCATTGGAACATATCCAAACAAGAGGAAAACGATTTGCACGATAAAACTGGCATTTTAAACTGTGATTCATGTCTAAAATGGCAGGATAATCAGCAAAGGGACGCTTGTTAGTGAGGTGCGTCGCCAGCCCACGCCTCTTACCTGTCATTGTACACTGGTAGTGAGAAACCACTGTTGGGGTGAAGGCTAAAAAAGAAAAAATTAGGGAAAGCAAACTGAATAAAACAAATGTGTGTACATATATTTGTGTGTAAATATTTCTACATAGATACTGTGCGTGTACCATGAAAGCACAGGTGTGTAAGTAAGCTGGCATGATCTAGTTAAAAAAAAAAGCTAAAAAAAAAATCACACACAAGGGTGGCATTTCACGTGAGGGGAACAGATTTATTGCCTGTACCACGTAAATAAGCCTAAAGGAGCAGACTGTTACATTCTCTACCTAATATAGATCTGACTTTTGATATTATGTAAGTTTTGCAGGATTAATGTTAGATATTTCTATAATTTCTATAATTAAAAATGAAATATTTTTGCTACAATTAGGTGTGGCGCATGAGTTAAACCCACAGTCTGACTCCTGGAAAGCAAGAACTAACATCTCTCTATTCTCTCCAAAGAACTCTTTCTTCCCCGTAGCACTTTTTTTTTTGCCACTGAACAAATAGGAGGGACAGGTATGATTAAAAACAGAAACAAGAAATTCAGGCAGGAAAACCAAACCTTGTAATTTCCAAGCTTTTCGTTGTTCTTCTTTGGCAATTTGTTCCATGTCTTTGTCGTATATGTAATCTTGACACATAAAGCAGTATATACCCCCATACAAAAGGTCTATGGCTGCAAAACAGAAGGGAAGTTGGGGAGGAGGAAAAAAAGATGTGAGTTCATAAACCAGAAGGCATTTTAAAGCAGGCTTCCAAGTCAGGCATTCTTTCTTCCAAGCAGTCCACAAAAAGAAGAAAAATCTGTACCTTAGAACCTGGAAGAGGAAGAAAAAAAAAAAAAAAAAACCAACCAAAACCAAACGAGAAAAACCCAGACATTTTTCCAATTTCAGTGTGAGTTATTCAGTTCCTTCTGGCACAGCAAGTTGTGCAGGACAACAAAGCATCAGCTGCCTTCAAGGTGTTTGTAATCCACAATTTACCTTTCAAACACCTGAGTTACACCAAGAGGCACCAGGACAGTGACTGACTACAACACACACAGAACCAGCTCTGTAAGAGTTAATATATGAGTTTGAACTGTCTTTTCCTAAGACTTCAGCAATTTCTCTTCAAGGCCATTAAAATAATCAGCACCTAGTTAAAATCTAGATGAAGTCTCAAAAAGAAGACAGCACTGCAAATTCAAAGCTGTTTCTCCAGGGGAAAGTTTTTCCAGGGTAGTTTATTCCACAGGTTACTTCTGTCTCAATTTTTCATTTCACACACCCTTTCAGAACAAACAAATGAACACGGACCAATGTTAAGAATATTTTTCTTGCATAACCTTAAACAAAAGAAAGCCAAGAAACAAAATGAGAAATGTCATTTTACTCCAACGTATCCCATGGAAAAAGTGCAAAGTAATCATAGTAAACTGCTGATTTTCAATATATTATGAGAAACAGCCACAATCACAAGAAAGTTAAAAATCAGTGGGCACTAACAAATCTTACTGAAACACAATC
Source organism: Brachypodius melanocephalos (assembly GCA_013398615.1). Classification (NCBI taxonomy): domain Eukaryota; kingdom Metazoa; phylum Chordata; class Aves; order Passeriformes; family Pycnonotidae; genus Brachypodius; species Brachypodius melanocephalos. Next base: position 4,975,172 of record VZSR01003816.1, read on the forward strand.
AGCAAACACCTAAGAAACACATTACCCTTCTCCCTCAAGTGTAGAGCTTTCATTTATTTTGGTTTTAAATTTCTTTTATTTCCAGATAACTAGCGTTATTAGAATAATCTTACTGCAATAGAAACTTGTTCTAAACACAGGAAACCATTACCACATTAGGTGGCCTGCAAGGAACAGCAGTGAATTACTCTGAAGTGCTCAGTAAGCCAAACCACACGCCATGCAGCAGGAATTCTGCCATGGATCTCAGCAGGCAAACACAGGTGAAGTCTCTGTGCTGCCCTGTTAGTGGGGCAGTGCTTGTGGTGAGGTTTTTTGGTAAAGTTCCTTTCTAACCCCATCTCCTCTGTCCTTCACAGCCTCTACCCCCTCACAACCTGCTGTCCCTCTGCTTTAGCCCATTACAAGCTGGTTTTTTCCCCTCCTTCCTCTCTTTTAAAATCACTTTTTCAATGATTAGGTCAGTTGCTTGTTCTCCTAATATTCAATAAACCCCAATTACTTTAAACAGTTTTTATCTTGCTGATTGATCCATTCTTCTATCTTGCCTGTCTGGACCATACTCAGTTTGTGGAAGAGGATAAGGAATGTGTTACCTCACGTAAAGTCACAAACTCAGGTTTTTTGTTATTTTGTGTCATGTCCCAACACCAGAACATTTCACCCTGATGCCCAGAGGACTGAATAAACTCCTTTAGCAGAATATCCCAAAAGGAGACAAGACTGAGCTGTAGTGAAGGATCAGTAACTGAGGGGCTGGTATATCACAACTTACAGAGTATTGGGGTTCTACAATATTTACTCCATTACTTATTGCATTACCAGTTCTGCAGTCTTCTACAAAACAGCTGTTCAAAACCCAAAGTATCGGTCTTAAAACACAAACCCAAATATTGTTCTCCATGTACTTTTAAGATATCCCACCAACAGACCCCAAATAATAGAACAGGGCTGGCAGAATATTGAATAAATAGGACTTTTGTGAGTACAATTTACCATCAGAATATGTAGGCATAGCTGTGCTCAGGTGATTCCTGACTTTTCCTTTCTTCCTGGATTTACATGCCTGAGCAATGAGAGAGAGATGTCAAGATCTAATCCAACAAGAGACCACCTTCCACAAACCACTTGTTCAGAGCAGAAGGAATTTGTGGTGTGAAGGATCAGAAAGTTTCACAGAAACACTGGCGGAGTTAAAGCCGTAATTGTCCAGCACTGGATTAACAACCCTTGAGGAAATATCCTCTCTCCAGCACACTTATGGCAACAATGCAGTTGTACATTTGCCAACACTTCCAATGTCTTTTTAATGACTGCAAGGGGTTTTGGACAAATTACCTCAAGCACCAGTGACAAGGTGGCCACACAGGCCCAGCCACAGCACGGAGTTTCTGGTGGAATTGAACATGACTGCTCAGGAAAAGAGTCCGCTAGGAAAGCTTGGAAGTTAATTGCTTCAGGTTAATGTAATTTGATCTTTTTGCCTTGAAATACACTTAAACTTTCTTATGCTGGTTGTCTTGAGGTGAAGAAGAACAGAGGAATCACTAAAGGGACTATTTTACTGAGAGAAACTTCCCAAGCGAGCAATTCCTTAGCACTGCCTGAAGTTACACCACAACCCAAGGACGAAGTCCACACAAAACTTTCTCCCTCAAAGAACTGAGGGGAAGAAAATAAATTTCATCTCATTGTTAGGCTAAACTTCTTTGTTTTAAACTAAAGTGCTATGAAGCTCTATCCCAAACTGAAACACCTGGCCAGACAATTCCACAAAAAAACACAACAGTAAACCATGAGAACGCACACGAAGCAAATTTTGCAACTGGTATTTGCACTGATATTTTGCATCATAAAACTGACAAAAAGGCCTCAAATTGATAAAAAGTTTGGGAACTACCAACCTAAGAATAATGCTCAGATGTTTTGGATTAGCTCCCTGCCAAGTCTGCCAGGATGCCCCATATTCCTCACAATGAACATCTCTTTTAGGGAGCTCCTCTGGAATGGCTGCTACTTCCAACTTCCAGGACCTGGTTTTCTAAAACTTCTCCAAAATTTCTCTCAGGAAGGCACAGGGAGATGAAATCAGTGATCTTGAGTTTTAGCTTAATACACATATAGAATTTATTACTCTGGGGAAGTAAAATATGCATTACATAGAAATCTACCTTTTTTCTTTCACAAGGAAGAACCAAAAGGAATTCAAAAGAATCACAATGTCATTTTATTAAATTTGCTCAATCTAGATTCGTGGTTTAGGAATTCAAAATACCTACTTGGTGATCACAGGTGGAGCAATTTAAGAATGAAAAGACCTCTTGGAATGTAACATTTTTCTTTGCTTTTATACCTTCTGTGCTGACAATAAGCTTCCCTTCCTTTAAAGTCTGATCTCCTCATTCCCCTTGACATACAAAAATTATAAGCAGCTGCAACCCAAGAGTGGAATGAAAATACATTTTATTTTTCATTTAAAAATATAACTATCAGCCTGGAGAAACAAGGAGGCAGCACAGATCACGCAGGAACAACAACTTTATCTTCTGGTGCAAGGAACACTAAGTTTTAAAAAACAACAGCTCTGGGGTGAAAGTTTAAATCTGGCTGCAAAAAGCCTTCAAACTGCATCTGGGAGCCAAGTAAAGTGTTTTACTTAAGCCTAAGTGCTTTACTTTTCCCACTGTATCAACTGATGTCCTTGTGAAAATGTTAAAGAGACCAGAGATGATGGGAACACAACAAAAGCAGGGAAGTGTGCCACATCCAGAGTGTGCAAATCTCATCCAGGTAAAAAACCTTGGATGTTCAGTTTTTGAAAGATCCAGGTGAAAAGAACTGACTTTGCTCAGCTGGGAATGAGACACTTCATAATATTTGATACCATTCATCAGATACGAGATATTTGTGAATCATGTTTTGGTTTCATCTCCCTTGGATCACTGGGTGCACTCAAGTAGGAAAAGAAAAAAAAAAAATCCAGCAGCAACTCAGAATTCAGGTCAGTTTTAACCTGTACTGAAATTAATTCCATTGTGAATTTCTGTGACTTGGTCTTGGCATATTATCAACCTCAAATCAACATGCTCTGTGTTCTATGCAAGAAACCTGCATTTTCTTCAACTTCTGTAACAAATGAGGCTAAATTGGCAATTCTTTCAGACCATTTTAAGCCAACATCTGAAGCTAATTCATGCTCCCTGATTTCTCACTTTGAGTGTTAATCATTAAACCCATTCCAGGTAATTGGCTCAGGTTCCCAAGAAGTGATTTGTTAAATTTCAGCCAGTTCTCCACTGGATCTTTTCTCTGATCTATCAGTACAAAGCAGACATCTGATTGCCTTCCTCCTAATTTCCTGGCATGTAGAATCTGCACCACAGGTCAGAATTCCTGAACTGATAAGAAGGGAGGAAAAGAGGTGGAAAAGGGACTACTTTTGCTAAATGATGATCCAGCCATTGAGAACTGCAGGTATTTACTGTCAGGGGAAAACCTCAAACAAACAAAAACAAACCCCAAACTTTCTTCTGCTGCCAAAATCTTTTAATCCACATTAAAAATGAGAGTCAGTCAAGCATTATCCTCCCCTCTCACATTGAGTATCTTCTCCTAATACTCAAGACATAACTATTCCATTAAGGGCTGCTTTTTCTTCTTTTTTCAAACCAGGAGCCAAAAGGTGAGGAGTGTTTTTGTGGCTCTGAAGTCTCCAAGATGCCTATTGGCTCCATACGGATCTAGAATTTTAATGTTTAAATTAGATTTGCCTGCAATCCAAACATGGCAAACACCCAATACTATCCTGCAAACCACTTAACACCAGGAGCCAAATGGGCAGCCCCTGTGCTGTACACTCTGTGATGGTTTAGAATATCATCCTGCAACTCCAGATGAACCCAAGCCAGGAAAGATAAGATGAAGGAAAAAATGTCCTGGTATCCCTATGGACTCTAGATAGCAAATATGCTTTTAACTGTTAATTTAGAGGAACTACAGTGTGTCAAACCATTTTATATTAAGTTGTTTTAAGTGTAATATTAATTCCATCTCCTTGACCTCATTCAGAAATACATGAATCGTACACACACAGTACTACATACGTGTGCATGCCCCAATATGCTGCAGAGGAGGCTGCAGCATTCCTATACTTAAGTTGTGCTGCTATAAAATATATTTTACCTTTTGTTAGTCTTCTCCCTGCTCTCTTTTCACATAGGGTGTAATGAAAATCTTTGCTGTTTAAAAAAGAACTGGCAGGATCAACAGTACAGTCAATACCTTCCAACTGAAATGAAAATTAAACAGCTTTTACTGTCATTCCTATACAGAAATGTTGTTTCTATATATTAAATTTCAGATAGGTATGCACTAACAGCAGTAACCAGACTTTTCCTTTTTACCAGCTTCACTATAGAAACCAGCTTTCTATGTTGTTTCCTCTGAATCAGATGAAAAAAAAATAGTTGTTTTCTACAGGAAGTAGAAGCTTTCTGAATTGTACCAAAAATCCTCAGCTTAATCTGTGAGCATTATTTGTAAGCTCACCCACCCAGTTCCTCTCACCACAAATGTATTTATTGGCCTGAATTTTACATCAGCATATACATAAAGAAAACAGTTCCTCAAGAAACAGTTTGTGACCTAATAAATAATGAATGTACTCTAACAGGCCCAACTCCACAATGAACTGTTTGTCAGTGTCTCTAGAAATGAAATAATAGTTCAGTCTTCCAACTATTTCTTGCTTAGTCTTTAAACCACTGAACCTTGCTCCTGCTAATTCATCTCCCTCAATTCCAGAACTACAACAGCATGAGGCCTCAGAGCAGAAAAGACCTCACCCAAAACCTGCATCAGAGGTGCAGTTTCAAACTTCATTTGGTGTCTGCTCAGGAGTTTTCAGTCCCAATCACTGATAGAGTTTTGAGATGAACATTTTAGTACCAAGCTCTCTTCTCTTTAAAAGCTACTGTTCACAGACATTCTCCTGCTTCTGCTACTCTGGGACCGAGTTACTGTGTATTTTCCTTCATTGACCTGCAGAAAAGATAAGGAAGACCATCAGTTTTAACAAGGATAGAACCCACCAGCAGATTCCCCAGGCACTGAACCTGACTTGGAAGGATTATTTAGGAAGATGACAGAGTATGTTGATGGCACATGTTCATTTAGGATAATCAAAATAGCTCCAGAAGGATTTCAAGTTCTTTAGCAAATAAGCAATAGCACCAAGAGTGAAACTCCAGCCACTAAAGAAGCAGACAAGTAACACCAATCAGAAAAGTTTTGGAGTCCCAAGGAGTTTAACTCCCAAGGAACAAATACCAGCTCTGTGTTGAACAGCAGGTTAAGAAGCACAAAATATTGCAAGTATGATGGAAGTATTAACCAAGAATGCAAGTCATTAGCACAGCAAACTGTCTTAATCCAAAGAGTTGGCACAACGAAAGGACACATTAGAAGTGGAAAAGTGAAGTATGGTGATGATACTGAGAATCATACAAGAGTTTCAGTAAGAAAAGTTGAAAACAATTCAGGTTCCTACAGGTGGAGAAAAGGAAGCATCTGGCAGGATCAAAAATACAAAAAATCCCAGAGGAGATCAGTAAGGACTTTGCTCTCCCTATTTCACAACTCCTCACAAAAGACACACAGAGCCCAGTGGGAATATCAGACTGTCCTGGAGATGGACTGAGAGAGACTGAGCAATGCAGAGATTAAAAAAAGCAGCTCCCTACAGCTGGATCTTACCTCACCTACCTGTCACCCACAACCACAACTCAAGGGATACATCAAATTTAGTACAGCATTATTAATACACATTGAACAGGGAGGCAGATTCAAGAGCACAGGTATCACTGTAAGGTCAGGTTGTGAGTGCCTAATTTAGATGGTTCAGGGAAGCAGAGATAGCAAGGAATGTATTTAACACCACTCTGGAATATGATGCTGGAGCCTCCTGAAAGACACAGCAGAGGGCTGCAAACACATCCCTGCCATGCTCAGACAGCTGTTACAGCTGAAATCCATGGTATTTCTTACAACTGTGATTAAGTGTGCAGCTCCTGCCTGTCTCCATGGAGACCGATGTTGGCTCAGCAAAAAGTCACCAAGTGCTTTAAAATAATTCCTCTTCGTTTTGAAATTTCAAAGCACTTAACTTGTTTTTGCCTATCAGATGTTATTTTCCCAACTAAAACTGCAGCAGGAAAAGCAACCAAAAGCACTAGTAAGATGACAAAAATATTTTTAAAGCTCATTTCACATGCAGCTGGAAATTAAACACAAAACATACATTAAAATAAAAGAGAGGAAGGAATCTCCAAAACTAGAAATCGAGCAGTCACTTGCACAATCTTCACATTATGTGTATTTGTGCACCAAGTAATTTATATTTAGCTGCTGAAGAATCCTTTTTGGGATGATTCAGTGAACTATTTCATTATTTGGCTTAATTAACTCTTGCTCCTTCTATCTAAAGGCTATTCCTTTTGGGAAGTACCTTTTCTGACACAGCCTTAATTGTTCTAGTGCCAGGACAATAACTACAACAATCCTTAAGCAAGAGCATCTTTAAGAATCTCCCTCCTCCATCCAGTTTTGGTTTTCCTTCAAGGAAACAGAAGCTAATTCACTACAGGAGGCAACAGCAAATTCTACCTTGCACAAAAAATAACTTGAATTTAAGCTTCTCAAATACATAAACAGCAGCTGAGAGTGCGTGTGATTAAAAAGCATTTTTAAAAGGTTCTCCATAAATATGGTATGTTTAGTGGTAAAAACATTACAGTGTTTACAAAGTGTCCACAGATAAACAGGTAAATACTGTTGACAGTCTCAATTTAGCACAGTATTTTTTAAACCTTAAATGTGGCCATAAACTCGTATTAGCACAAAAGGTTGTTTTATATATATATACACACCCCTACACCCTTTTTACCAGAAATTCTTTGAGTTTACCTCAAATAATTTGCACTTCTGCATTGGTAAAGATTCCAAAATAATTTCAGTTAATGAATTGACTTTAAAAGCTCTTTGAGATCACACTCTGCAAAAAGCAATTAAAAGATGTCACACAGGGTTGGTTTGGTATTCTTAGTTGTCAAAGAATGGCTGAGGTTGGCAGGGGCCTCTGAGGGCATCTTGTCCAGCCCCTGCTCCAGCAGGGCCATCCAGAAGATCCAGGCTGCCCAGGCCCATGTCCAGGGAGATTCTGAATCTATTTAGGGGTAGACCCTCCACAAACTCTCAGGGCAACCTGTTCCAGCCCCTGGTCACCCTTGCAGTCGTGTGATAATCAGACAGAATCTCCTGGATTTCATCTGTCCTCCCTACCTCTTGGACACCACTGGAAAGAGCCCATGACTTTTTTTTTTAATCCCTCTTTCAGGTATTTTTACCCATTCATGAGGTTCCCTTGAGCCTCTCCTGTGAGCTGAGCAGTCCCAGGGCTCTCAGCCACACCATGATGGAATTTTCAGTACTATTTTCCAGTATTCTATTTCTCAAGACATTTACAAACTTAAACTATACCACTACTGAGCCTCATCTTTTTCTTTCTCGATACATATGGAGGAAGGAACTATAACGATCTGCTGGTTTAAATCATCTTTTCCATAAATAGTAAACTTACACACTCGTTTCTTAAGCACAGGAGTACGCAGCACTGTTGGCCTTCTGGAGCTTTTCTGTCTTCATGGAAAATAAAGACAATTTGTTCCATAAGCACTTAGGATAAATTAAATTAGGAATGGTGGCCACACTGGTCAAGAAGAAATTTATGCCATAAAATAATGCCTTTTTTTTTTCCCCTGCTTCTTACATCATTCCACCAAGAATGTATTTTAATATGGAGAAGAATTACATCCATCCATTTTAAAACAGAGTTTTAACATGGAATATAGATCAGAATTTTGCATTATAACTCTTCTGAGCTATAAGCAATAGGTAACTTGAAACAAAACCAAAGGCTTTTAGTTTTGAACATGAAATAGCACCAAAGCTGACAGAACAGAAGAACCTGCTGGCCTTGAAACCAGCATTTTTTTGAGAATGTTGACGGACAGGTACTCCATATGAATTAAATTGTTGTCTTACCAATTAGGTTACTGAATCCAATAGAAACAAGAAGCCAACACAGAAAAATAAAGAACCACCCTCCCCCCTGCCCATCCCCACACTTCAGCAGTTTAAATAATTCTGATTGCTACTTGATTAGCCTTCTTCATAATAGAAATGATGGGTGTTTTCCTCAGCCAGAAAAGAAGTGAACATGACCTCCTGAAAAAAGTTTACTGAAATAAATGTTCTAGTTCCAGGCACCAAACCTACCATTTTTAACACTTACGAAAAGAAGTCCAAAACTCTGCCTCCTCACATTTTTATATATGACATTAATTCATAAATACCAAGATACTAAGAACATTTTAAGTTGTGAAGATAAACTTAACAGTAATGCAGAGGAAGTTTAAGCACCAAGTTTAGAATAATGCCACCAAACTAACCTAAACCACAAATAAAATTATCTGCCTGCCTAATGAGGTAACTACAAGAAAATATCACTTTACTGGCCTGGAACAGGCAGGGATAACACAGAGGATGGTGAGCACCATTGGGATGAGAACTCACCTAAATTGTGTCGCTTTGTCTTCGCGTGCTCGTGAATATGTTTCTTTGTAAAACAGCCAAAGAAGACACAGTAGAGGCAAGAGTGGAGTCTGTTCAGGTGGGCACCACACATATGACAAATGCACGACTTTGCCTGAAACAGCAAAACAGACACAGATTGTGAGTGACAGAAACACATCCCCAAGGCCAGGTAAGCGGGCACAGCTCTCACGCCCGCCCTTCCCTTTCACCCGGTGCCTCTGGAATTGCTGCACAACAGCGGGAAACTGTTCTGTGCTCGTGTGACAAAGCCACCAGCTGGACATTACAGAGAAAACTCCTCCATTTGTCCAACAGATTTCCAAGACCTATCAGGAAGGAGGTCTCACGATTCAGATGAACACCAGAACACAGGGAAAGCGCTGCCCAGCAGCGTGGCGAAGAGGGAGGAGTTTGGGTGCTGGGACCACAGCAAGAACTCTGCTTTTTCACAGCACTGACCTCCTTGATGCGCTCAAAAGCTGTAATATAGCTGGAATATTTAAATGTGTGTGGGTATATGATATTTCATTTCTCTGCTGGGAGATTCTGCCAGATTCCCTCATTAAGTTTTTCTACATTAGTCCACGAAACAGTGGCATAATATCAAATCCATCCCAGCCAGAGTTACAGAAGTTGCCTTTGCCATTCTGAGACTGGCTTTGAACCAGGAGCTGAAAGCAATGGTCTGAACTATTCCCCAAAACTATGCAGAATGGGCAGGTCTGAGGAAAGTTGTCTTGATTCATTGGAAATTAATAAGCACATACCCCTGATATGACAGTCTATGATAACAATACATTTAACAAGTGAGGCTTAAGGACCAAAAAAAGTCATTGGAAGGTTAAATACACTTTTGGACTCCTAATCATATTTGAAACACTCTAAGCCAACAGTATTCAAACCCATCTCTTAGCATTAAACTAAAGTAATTCAATAATTTTTTTAATTACTCTGTCTAATAAGAGACTTGAGAGAGTTTTGAGAGTAAGTCTTTTGCTCAACCACATTTAAAGTAATTTAGGTTCAATACCATCTGACTGGAAATCACAGACAAGAGGAATTCCTTGCAGTAAATTCACTTTTCATCTCAGAACTGCATTCAGACCTATGTCTGAGAGCAACTGAATTTCTGTAACAGCTTAGAGCTACAAAGAAAACTTAGAGGTACGTCTGATTTTACAGCCTAATCTGAAAATACTATTTCTTTGTTTGTCGATATAGAAGGACCCTTTTCATACTAAAAAAAAAAAAAAAAAAAAAATTTTAAAAAATCGAGATTACTAAAATCCTAAGATATCATCTAACCCAGGCAGAGCATTCCATCAAAACCAACCCACAAAATCCTTCAGTAATATTTGCCCAGTCTGCCACAGCTTAAAATTACTGCTGAATAAATGATGCACAATCTTGTTCTCTAGTCTGGCATTTTTCTCTCAGAATACTTCTGGCTTTAAAAAAAAAAAAATCATCAAAGCAGCTTGCAATATGTTGCACCATGTAATTTATCTTCAAGCTCCTACAAATTAAGACTTAAATTCTGCATCTCACATGTTGTGTATTCAAAGTTATCATAAGTTGTTAGGGGGAAATGTTGAATCGAACTCCACACACCTACAGAAAGAAATATTTTAAAGTTGGGCCAAAAAAAATTCACCACCACCAGCACAATTTCCATCTTTAGAAAAATACTGCAGAACTGTCAAACTGTTGCCTAACGGCCGCTCGTTGGCTGCAAAAGCTAAATAGGAGCAGCCTATCTGTTAAGATTGCTGCTATGACAACAACTCCAGCAAGCAGCTATTTTACTGAGCCAGATAAAAATAAATCTTCTAGCATTAAATGTATTGTAAACACATGACATAACAAGCATGTAAAAGCTGGTCATTTTAGGCTAAAAGGCAGAAAATTCCTATCTTAAAGAGTTTTTATTACAATGGAAATTAAGAGAAGTTGAAGAATGTATGAGAAATTTAGTGGGAAGTTCAAAGGGAAGTTCAATCGCCTCTTGAAAGGAAGCTATTTTATCCATATCCTCTATTTGTTCAGTATAGCTCAAGATGGGTTTTCAAAAGTTGTAAGAAAACAAGGTTAAAAGACAGAGTGAGGAAAGAAATCAATATCAAAAACCATAGTGGCTTTTATTAACCAGATTAGCCATCTCCTTTTCATCTGTCTGTGCTTTTAAACAATTTGCTAAGTTAAAACAAAGCTTCCACCCTCCTACCCCACCCCAAATAATCAAATTACTTTGTTTCATAATATTCCCACCCCTGCTCACATCTCTTGAGGCTACAGCCTAAGATGAAACAGAATACTGCAAATGAGTAATGAGAATCGGTCAGATCCATACAGTCACCACCTTGTTTTAAAACAGGATTCAACTTTTTAAAAAAGCAAGTTAGGTCTTGCTTATGGTCTGGATACTTTGGCAAACTCAACTAGGATTTCAGCTACAGAATCAACCTGTCACTTCTCCAAGATACGGGAACATCCCTTCCCTATCCAAGACAGGGTTTTCCCCTTCCTTCACACCCTCTCCCACTATTATTCTGCTCCCTCCTCATTTTATTCTTTCCCTTCCAGCTTCTCTCCTGTATTATCCTCATCCTCAAGTACCCCACTCTCCATCTTTCACCCCATTCTCTCTCCCCACCATACACAATCCCTCCTCTTCATGTTCCCAACCGGGCTTCCTTCAACCCACACTGAACCTCTGTCCCCTTTATTTTTGCCCTGATATTCCAACAAACTACACAAAGAAACCAGAAGAGGCCTCGAATATTTTCCTTTTGGAAGATTATAATCACTTTTTAAAATAATATGAAAGAATGGTCCTGCACAGTATAAATGGTATATGCACATGCAGAGAGTTACTGATAGTTTTGACAGCATCTCAATTCCCTCTGCAGCACTTCACCCTCTACAGCTCTCCTGTCTTGCTGCCAGGGCTGGAGTAACTCACAGGCCCAGACCCCAGCAATGGTTTTGTACCCTCTGTAGAAGAGGTTCAGCCCAGCAAAAGAGAGTGCAAACATCAGTGCATGACACACACAGGGGAACTGGCTGTGATCACCTGTGAGACAAGCCAAAAGTCCATCTTTAAAAACTGCTCTCAACTGTGAACAGTCATGATACAAAGTGAGTTAAAAACAAAAGCAGCAGGCATCACTAGGTCAAAACCTAGAGTGCTGACACTCCAAATCTCCCCAAATTGTCAGAACAGCTTATTACTGGTTTACCATCAAACCATCAGAACAGCAGTGGTAAAAATGAACACATCCACTGATGTTCTGTCCTTCCACTTCTCGGTCTGACAGCTCCCACTCCTGCTCTGCTGTCCTGGGCCAGCCCAGGCTCCACCTAATGCAAAAAGATCACACAGGGCAGAGCATCACTTGTTCTAAAAACCCACAAACCTGTTTCAGCTGTGACACTGGCTCCTCAAATCAACCAATGGAAATAGAAATAACCTACCCCTACAAGGCCAGGGAAAGCAAGAGGCATCCAGATACCTGAGCTGTTACAGACTCTCTATCCACATTTGCAGCTATTTCAGAAATAGCTTTAGAAGTACAATTTTTATTTATCTGTATGTGATAGGATGAAAACATCTTTTTAGAAGTTTTCCACTGAGGTATTTAGGAGTCTTGCCTCTTATGCTCACACTAAATATAACAAAGCACTTTCAGAACAGAGAGGGTTTTAGCTACAAGTTTATAACCAAAGACCTCCTACTCTTCACAGTCTGCAAAACATATCCACCACAAAGGTACAGGGGAAAAGATGATGGAGGCAACACTAACAAGACAGTGGGAGGCTTGGGAGGTTAAAAAATCAGAAGGAAGGTGCTGCCACACATGTTCACAAGCAGCTCAATGAAGCAGATTCCTAAGGCAGCCTTAAAGCAAATGCCAGTTATGGATGCCTGCAATGTTGGATCAGGTACAAATTTGTAGCATGAGGAAAGTAAAAGCCTCCCAAACCAAAACTACATCTATTTCCCCATCTTTTGAAGTAAGTCTTTTGTGTAAAAGATATAATGTTAAGACACATCAGAAAAAAGAGGAAGTCTTTAATTTTCTAGCATGTTATAATCATTACTGGACATTTTTGGTGGATATGCTTCATTTTCCAGCCCAAACCTTCTTCAGAAACAACTTAATTCTCAGTCTCCACAGACTAAGTTGTTTGTTGAGGAGCTCTACATATGCCTATCTAGAAAATACATGTGGGAAGTTCTCCATGCCTAAGTTTGCCACCATAACCTGCTTCGTTCCTCAGGAGCAGTGTTTGTGCTCCAGAAGTGTTACCTCGGCTCTGCCAAACCATTCCTTACAAGGTTGTGCTTCAGAGGATTTGAAAAAAGGTGAAAGCAACACTTGTGCAGAGCCTTAGGAATCTGTGACAGTTCCTGCAATAAAACTCTTGCTTTCTTGAATTCTTAATCCCTTACAGACACATGAACAAAAGTGAAGAGACTGATTTTTGCGTTTTAATTGCAGTGTCCATTACCTTAACAGCAGAACAAGGGAAAGAAGAAAACACAAACCAAAAAAGCCAGAGAACTTAGATTGAAATTTTTTTTGTATGAAGTGCAAATGCCTTCACTGGGCTACAGATCAAGACTCTGAAGCAAAAATTTAAACATTTCCTCATATATTCAGTGTTCCAGGCCCTAATAGTCACATTTTAGGAACAGTCAATCCTCTCTGGGAATTTTTGCCTATTCTATTCCCTTCACTATGTTTAGATCACAGCCTAGACACAGAGTTTTATTTTTATTCTTATTCATTCATCTTGCAACCAATTCTCTTCCAGATCTAAAGCAGCCACAGCAGCTCATGTTGAATGATGAACAGTGTGCTTCCCTTGGCCTATTTTTTGCAAGGAAAAGAGGCCAGATAATCACAAAAGGCCATGAAACCAACCACTGCTTCTCTCCTTGCTGAGGATGGAGACCCTATGGCTATTCCAACTGTGGTGTTTCTTCTGCCCTGTGGGAGGACAGAGCCAGTATTAAAGCACAGCCAAGAGCATTTATTACTCTTGAGTACTCTGCACCTCAAGAGTAACAAAAATGGGTCAAATCTGCCTTAAAACAATTCTGTCACTCCTTAGTCTGTATTTACTCCCAGGTTCCCTGTGTTTCTGACACCAGTCTGTCATAAATCCATCAGCCACCAGTGCAGGGGCTGGGACATTTCAGAAATTTAAATAATTAAAACTTCAAGGCCATGTTCTTAAGAGTTGAAGAGATAAAAAGAGGGAATTAATTCTCCAGTTCTCCATGATGTGGCATATAAATCACTCCTCCACATGCTGATAGGATGATTCAGTTACTCTGAGTCAGTGCACTGCTCTGACACACCAGCTTTAAATAATTAAAGAATCAACTTAAGTATTGTTCACTCACTTCCTCCAACCAAGTCTTAATTATGATATTGTCCAATTAGAAATGGTAATTCGGTCTTCAAAAGAACATGCCAATATTGTAAAGTTTATTTTCAGAGCCACTGAGGTCAGGGGTACCCGTAAAGGTTTTATTTGTATAAGCAAAACTGTGCAGTAGTTACAGAATTTTTTGAGTTTGGTAAGTGCTCAAAAAATCACAGGTAACTTCTTAAACTGGGTTATTCTAAATGTTTGTTTAGATAGCAGCAGAACCAAAAAAAAAAAAAAAAAGCAGAGAGGAGATGTCTACACAGCTCTCCCAGACTGAACAGGACACTTGGCTCTCACCATCTGTTTGAAGTTTGAAGACAACAATATCACAATTTATAATTAAAGATGAAATGGCTTAAGCTGTTAAATAACATCACAGTTCTCAAATGGAGTGTAAATAAAAATATACCATTATGACCATGTGAGCAGCTTGCTGCTGATTCCAGTGAGCTCTACTTCTGTCTGTAACTGAAAAAACTGTGGAAGAGAAAAAGGAAAGCACTGAACATGCTAGAAAGCAACTTGAGGAAACTTTTCCCCCTTTCTTCTGATAGGAATTACATGCATGGACAAAACTGAAAAGAAATACAACACATATTTCTGAATTCACTCTGAAATGAAAACATGTTAAATGAGAACCATGTTGTAGCTAAAGTCTATCCAAGTTACAAAAACATGACTTTGGTTCAAGGGCTCTCATCAAGAGAGCACTGCAAGTCAACCTACAGCTACATAACTCAGATGAAAGTAATAATTATATCTGGGGGTAAAACAGAGAACTGAGTAGGTATCATTAATTCTACATACAAATTTTACTTCTGCTCTCCTTATTCTGGATGATCTGTCGTTTCAAGAGATGGATATTGAATCTGCAGTTCTTTTAACATTTTCCAATTTTTGTTTTACACAAAATTCTGCAACAGGTTCAAGGCTGAAATGAAATTTCAGAGGAAAAGAGTTGTGCCATTTAAAAGACAGCATGCGCTAGAGGAAAAAATAGGAGGATGCTCTAAAAATGTAATTCTGCTTTTCCTGTACATAGTCACAGTAGTAAAAAGTTGTATTTCGACAAGAACAAAGCAATTCTCCGGAATTCAAATAACTATGCTGAAATTGCTTCTTTGCTTCTCCTTTGGTAGGTGCTCATCCCCTCCACCAGCATTTACAAATCTAAATGATTTCTCAAGTACTCTATAAAAGATGCAGTTAAGGGTCTATTGTGTTTTAAACCATTTAAATAATGGACTTTATTCAAATTAAAACACACATCCTTCTATAGTAAGATTCTTTTAACAGTGGGCAGTCTATTTGCCTTGTGAAAATACATAAGCTTCTTACAGTTCAAATGCATGGCTCTTTCCCTGGATATACACATTGCATGGATACATTCTGTGTGTTGATTTTTATCTATTTCCTGCAATGCACCACTGCAGCAGCAAATTCCATAGGAGAACAAGGGGCTTGCCAAGACCGCAGTAGATCGAGTGCAAAATCTATTCCTTTCCCTCACCATTGCCCCACGTCAGCAGATCGTGGAAATGTTTTTAAATGTCCTATTAGGTAACGTATCGATCTCTTCTGTGGGCACGTGACTGGGGAAGCAATTCAAGGAATAAGCTAAACAGCCAAACCTGCCTGATGCTATGCAGAGTCTGATTAAGCCCTGCCCAGGCTGCAGAGATTACATTTTGCCCTGCGTAAAACTAAGAAATGGGATTCTTCCTATGAAAACAGGAATGCTCTTGGGAAGTTTGCACAGCACTTGGATGGAAATAGTCTAGACAGCATCCTTTCAGAAAGGAAAGAAAAAAGAAACTTCAGGATACATAGGATCAAAGCCCTAACAACTCCTACAGGCTTATTTGGAAAAGCACACATATCCCAGCTATTTTTTCTTTAACCACTCTAAGATAACCATAAAAATACGGGCACTTAATTAGTCCACATCAAAGTCAAAGCAATTCTGCTGGTAGGAAAGATGGATGGGATGATGCCACAGCACAGATTCTCCATGATGTGACTTATTTGTGGGAGAAATACAGCAAAAAAGACGATCACTTGCAAATGAGCAGCAGTAGAACGACAGATGGCATCTATTAGTGACTGACTGATCTTTAAGGTCCCTTCCAACCCAAGTTATTCTACGACTTTAAGAACCCCAATGCCACACTGAATAGGGCACATCTATTGCTGACCTGTCAAGACTTGTTCGAGTTCTTATATATGACATATACATGAAATTAGAAATTCTGCTTGTCTAGTTCCACTTGTGATTTTAAGGAGTCAGCATTTGAGTATTTATGTTGAGGAATACTCCAAGCCAGCCTGCATGTTACTGCTAAGGAACAGCCAGAGAATGAAAGCAAATGTTCAATGTGCTTGCACAGAACATGTTTGATATCCAGTAAGCTGAAGCTTACTGTTTCCTCACGCCTTAATACAAAACAAATTAATAATTCATGTTACTAGAGCTAAATAAGAGGTCTTTCATTCACTGCAAAACTTTTATGCAAATTTACAAGCCTAAAGATATGGAGATAAGACAGAGGTAGTCAGAATTGCAATTCACCCTTTAGAGGACAAGATCTAGACAGATGGATATTCTGAACTCTACAGACAGGCAGGTCAGCATAGAAAAAACATTATTAAAGCAATAGGAGCATAAAATATCTTCTGGAAGAGAAAAGGAGCTCAGATTTCTCACATTAAAACTGGTAAGATGAATGAAAGCATCTTCAGAAAAACAGCTGGGAAAGAAGCATTCTCATGATGGGTATTTACTCCTTCATCCATTTCAAGAGTTTGCAAACTGCTGCAGTCCCACAATACTATAATAAACATTAATCACAAAGTATGTAGGAAGGTGGGCGATAGGTTCTTAGCAAAGAGCTTCTGTCTCTTTCTGCAGAGGGTACAGCCAACTATGTTCTAACACTTCGTGATGTATTTAGAACATTAACTTGTTTTGCAAAATATGTGCATTTTACCCTCCTCCCAAAGGAAGGAATTGGGAGGAAGGTGCTGATAAACAGTGACTACCTCTGAAGATCAGGGCACAGGGAATTCTACCTCCTGTGGTTAAGGAGGGCTCGGGGAAGGGGTGCTTCCCACACAGAGAAGTCTGGAATCACATATATGGAACCAAGAAGCAACAAAAATGTCAACCCATGTGCCCCACTGGTATCAGGACTGTTAAAGACACTACTTGGTTATTACGTATTTTAACAATGTTTCAGTTATAGGATGACAACCTCACAGAAGCAGTTCTGGATTCCCTCCTCACTGCAGTTTGTTGACTACATCTGAAGAGATCTTCTCTGGGTTTTTTTTCCCCAGCAATATTTGACCACTCAACAACACTTTGTTTGTTTGTTTTCTTAATCTACCAATCACGAGTATTAAGTAAAAATCCATATATTTCCTTCTCACAGCTGCCTGTAGGCCATTAATAGATTAGTTATATATTAGTGTCACTCCTTAGTTCAGGCAACCTAAACTGACAAATTTCTGAATTGACATTTTTAAAATGGAGCACAGAAATTAATCCTGATATTTTGCATACTCTCTTCTGTAAATTACTAAATTACTAAAAGGAGTGCTACTAAAAAAAAAAAAAA
>VZSR01003816.1:4993059-5014709 GCA_013398615.1 Brachypodius melanocephalos
AAAAAAAAAAAAAAGACATCTAGAGCTTCATTGCAATGCAATTCTTCAAAAAGCAGCAAAAAGAACCAGCAAAGAGATTCAAACCTTCCCCCCAGCTCATACAGCTGCCTACAAGGACCAAGAGAACATTTGTGGGCAGGTCAGAAGCCACTCACCCTCACAGCAACAGAAGTTCCTGCTCATAGCAGCTTTGAGCTATGTGAATTCACTAGAGGGGGAAAAAAAATCTGCCCTTATTTCTGTGAATAAATATCCAAACAGGGTTACAGTGATATCTTGGTGGTGGCGGTTTTATTATTGTTGTTATGGGTTTGGTTTCTCTTTTATTTAATTTCCAAGCAGCTGCTGCATCATATTAAAAAAGCTCCACTGAAACTAACAGCCAAGCAGGAATTGGCCAGAGCTTTGTATATTTGACTAGTACTATATGAAAAATGTTCATGCTCAGCACAAAGTCAGAACAAAACATTATTTTCCACAAATTCATGGAGAACAAACTTGCACAACAATTCCAGTGTCACTGTTGTAGACTTGTAAACAATGATTCATGCGTATTTTGAAACAGACTTTCTATTTCATGTTTTACCTTCTCGCATTTCTTCTGTTCATTCATAAGTTGGATCAAATTGGAAAGATTTGGCTGAATTTCAGAGCGTTTGAACACTTTTTACCAGCTCAAGGTAGTTGCAAGACTGCAGCAACCCTGAAAGTTAACCCCTAAGGAGACTCCAGCAAAGTGCTACATGTTGATGACATTCATCATCACCTACAGCAAAAGATACCAAGATTTGACAAGAACATTTTGTGCTGACCAGCCAGGCCCCACTCTCTTCACTCATCTTCTGTATTTATGAGAGGAAGTGCTAAACCCTTAACTCAACATAGACATTCCCTCCAACAAAGACTAATCCCTTCAGCTTAGTCCCATTCACATCCCACCAGTATTATTTCCACATCTTCCTTTTTAGTAGGCTGCTTGGTTGCATAATGCTGCCCATTGAAGGAAAAAATTAGTAGATTATAATGCTGGGTTTCATTTATGGACATTGTGCTTGGTTTGTCATTAAATGTAAAAAGTGTTAGTTTCATTTAAAGCACGGCTATAAAAATTAGTTAAGACAAAACAAACGCAGACTGCAGCAGCCAGCCGGGCTCAGTGGCCAGGAAAGCTTATTAGGCAAAGCACATGCTTTTAGCTAGAACACACCTCTGCATTCCAAAAAGAAATCCCAGCAGGACAGAAAGCTTTCGCAACACCAGGATAAGAAAAGCAAGCAGACTAACTCCCAGGCTCTTAATTACAGTGGAAGTTTATTTCATAATATCAACAACAGATCTTTCTCCCTATTTTCCTGTCTCTTCTAAAGGATGGAGTAAATCAAACCCAAGGCGCCTTCACTTTTTGCCATTTGACTTGCAATGTTTTACAGAGAAGCCTGTGTCACCTACCCTCTGCTGTTCTGAAGGAAAAGGCTGGAAAGGCTGCAGAAGAAAGGGTCAAATTACAGTTAAAAAGTGCAGGAATTAACCAAGCCTTCTTTCATTGATGTAAAGCATGAAAACATAATGTGGGCATTAAACACCCTGTCAGTGTAAACATCAGTTTCTTTCTAAACTGATTAGGATGCATGAAATTCTAAAACTTCTATTAAAATATGAAAGATGGAAATGGAAGATGATATTTCAGTTGAAGTGCTACCCAGTCCTGGTGAGAAAAAACCTCAAACAAACCAGAACAACTCCTTAATGCTGTACCCCATAAAAGACTCATTTTACAGAGCAACTGGGGAGTTCCAAGAACCATGTCTGGTAGCCAGCTCCAAGCAGTTGTTAGAGATCATTCAAAAGGGGCACAGCTTTAAACCTAAATAACTGAAAATCTGAACTGAACTTTAAAAAAAATCCTAAAACTATTCAGCTCCTGAAACTATTCAGAGTTCTGCAGAACAGGAAATGTCAAGACAGAACATTTTAGACAGGATGCCACCTCTTCATTCCACAGTGCATCTTTCTGACAGTACTTCAGAACTCATAACACACACATTGCCTCACATGCTCACAAAATGCTCTTTAAACCAGAACAGGAGAACTTGTAAGAAAGAAGTTACAAGACAGCAAAGCAAAATGTTTAAAGATGTCAAAGAGTATCTTGAAACTACATCCAAACCAAAAATGCTTATAAAGCTTAGCGACAAAGACCTGATTTTAAAAAGTAACATGAATGGGTTCACCTTCAGCAGGTTTAACTTCTGCCCTTACATGAGCCAGGGCAGTGAAATATTCAAACACAACCCTCTCACCTTCCAGATGCTCTACAAACCCTTACGTCTGTGCCCTGTAAGTAAGAAAAAGTAACATGCTATATAATACATAGCAATTTCCACCTCTTTTTTGTGAAGACATTAAGGTTTCTGTTAGAGATTTAATTTTGTCCACTGCCAGAGCTAGAACAGTACTTGGATGTAAAAGACAATTTGCCTGTCAAAGTTAATAAATTAATCCAGTTATTCTTTCATTAATCAAACCGAAATTAAGGATACAGAGAAAATATTCTCTAAGAGAGGGGAGATTTTTCAGAAACTTTACAGGCGAGTTCAAGTGGTTTTCATCAGTCCTGCAAATCTGTTCCCTGGCACTTCTCCCTCAGTAATGAAATAATTGAAATTAACGTGCCAAAAGACTTAATCAGAGCTGGATTTCCTGAGATCCCATTTCTGATAATCAAGTGATGGCAGTGGTAACTGATGAGGGAAACGCAGGGACAGTGATACCTACACATGTTTAACCCAAAATCTGCATTAGGACTTTCCAGTTCACCATTCCCAGTTAAAACTCATGGAGGAAAAACTTATCAGGTAATATTAATTAATATTAAGATTATTAATAATTAATATTCCACTTGACCCTTTGAACAAGTATTTGCACAGCAAATTCATCATCACAGTTCTGCCAGATACAATTGTTCAACTGACAACACTAAAAAGCAACAAGGAGAAAAAAATCCCCATAGTGGACATGTCAGGAATACTATGAAGAAAGAGAGGAAATAGAACTCCACTCAATGTGACAACTTCTTAGATCAAAACCATTTCAGCCCAATCAGTTCTCTTTTCTTTTATTGGCTCATGGGAAACTCTGCATTTTGGAAAGAGCTAATCTTCCTTCTCAAATGAGAATACAATTTATGTACATATATATACCCACAGGTATAACATGTTAAAAAATGTAACCATTCTACTTAGAGAAAGAAAACTGAATTTGAATCTTAATTTCCTGCAAAGATGGTTTCAGAACACAATTTCTATACTCTTAACACTCAGCACGTACCAGAAACACAGTGCAATTTCAATTAAAAGTAATGCCTTCACACAAGAATTGTCTGTATAATGGGAAAATACATTGGGTTTTTGTAGAGGCTTTGATCTATTTAAGTCTACTCATATTAATGCCGTGGATATTCAGTAGTTCACATTGCATCCTTGGACAGAAGCAGAATCTGTAAGAGCTGAGAGACCTTTAGGAAGAGAAAAATGCAGAAGGAGGAAGCATAAGCCATCACTGGAACACATGCACCTGACAAATTAGGAGCATGTGGCCTTTCAGGAATAACAGTGCCTGCAAAAGATGCTTGAAAGAAGAGAAGTCAGTCTGCTTATGCATTCCAGGTGATTGCCAGCATCTCCTCATGCACGTGGCACTGATTCATTCAGACACGACAGTCAGAACTACAGTTCTGTCACGTTTGTCAAGCAGAAAAAGACATAACTTAGATTCTACCTGACAATAGCAAATACTGAGCCCACAGCACATCCATTAACACTAATAATTAAGATAAGTAGTGTTTCATTTAGCAAAAGGGCATCTGTACAGCAAAACTGCAGACAGCTTCAGGAAAAGAATTACTCAGATATAATTTAGAGCTTATTTTATCGGAAGAGTGTGAGGGTACTTGGCACATGTGCCCTTTTGTGCAAAGCAGAACACAGAAAACTTTGGTTGTATGAATATAATAATCATGTGATTTAAATAACTTCTTTGGAAAGCAAAAATCATGTATCTGAAGACTCCCAACTAGAAAAAAGACACTAATGAAAACTGGAACACGCATTGGTGAAACAAATTGCTTTTTATCTCCTATCCCAAACTAAATTCATCTTTTAATCAGAGAATAAGACAACAAACACCAACAGCCAAACACATCCAAAGAAATTACAATAAAAGGATAAAGGGAAAAGACATCCTGCATATGGTCTAGCTCTGCTGCTCTGACAAAACACAGCAGACCTTGAAGGCTCTTTAATTGATCGTTAAATTAGTGAACCTGAGGCTTAAAAAGGCAGAGAAAGAACAGATTCTGTACTATACTGGATACCACACACCTTGAAGCATCTCCTATTACCATTCTCCACTTTTCCTGCCCAAGGTTAAGCAAATTACCAGTGACTATGTGTGGGTTTTTAACATATATACAGACACCAAAAAAACCTAATTAAACTTTAAAAAAAAATCCACTACAATGATTCCATGCAATGAAATGAAGGATTAAAACCTCAAAATTCAAACTGAGACTTTCAAAACTTAACATCTGGAAATGGATTTATAGAGAAAAAAAAAAAAAAACCAAACCCTGAGCTCCACCCAATGACAACATCACAAAAAAGAAATAAGTAAGTGCTCTTACAGGATTCTAAATACCAAAACACATTTTCTCATTATACATTGTGGTCTCTCATGATATCAAATGAAGTTTAATAGGAGCCTGTCGTGAGACACTGGGATTGAAAGAAAGAAATTTTATAACCACTTACAATAATTATTTGCATTTTTAGTAAAACAATAGATGAAGTCACAGTATTATTAAGTCTGATATAACAGAGCAGTGACTGTTCAATGGACAAGAACTCAGTCACTGAATGCAGACTGACTGGAAGAACCTGAGGAACACTTTTCTCTTTTCATGATTAAGACAAAACATGGAGAAAGGGAAAACTTTACCAAAAGCCAACTACCAAACCAGCCTTTGCATACATTTTTTGACTTTTTAAAATTAATTACCTACACAATATCTACATATAAAACACGAAATCAAGGTGAGACTGCATGACAGATGAGACAAAACACAGTGCAGAAAGTTTAATGAACCATAGGCTTAAGAAAGAACCAACCATACACTTCAAACACACAGACTGCTGAAAAAATTAATAAAATTACTGTTTGTTGAACATACATGAATTACAATTACAATTTTATTGCTCTGTATTTGTTCAAATATACCCCAGTGTTCCTTTACACAAATCTACGATTCAAAAAAATCAATGGAGTAATTAGAAACACTGTAGAGAATTAGTGCATTGAGTAACATCTCCATAATTTCTCCTAAGAAATGATTAACAGACATTAGATACCATGAGCAGTGCTTTTGAGGGACTTAAGGATATACTCATTTGGTTTTCCAATTGAAGAAAAGAGTTCTCATTTCCAATTGGCTTCCCATCAGCCAATATGTTACTTCAAGACTCTCCAAGAATAAGGAATATTGGTATAATCAAGAAATCTCACATGCTACTACAGCATCAAGTGGGAAGGGTTTTGGGTTTCAGACTGACAGAAGAAGTTTCCTTTGTTAGGCAGTTTTAAATCTGAATTTCAACATATGCATTTTTTAAAAAAAAGGACAAGAAAGCAAGAAGGTGCATCCACAGGAAAAAGCCATAACTTCCCTCTGAGCTGAGTCTACTTTACAACGTCCTTCAGGGAAATCAAACTTGGCCAACAGTTTCTGTGCCAAGGTCTCATGTTAACAATCGTGTACAGAACACATTGCTGGGATGGGCAGAATCAGCTGTGCCACCAAACACCATCCTGACAGAATCAGCCTGAAATGCCATTTATTCCTTAAGGTCTGGAGGGATCATTACACCTGAACAGAACTCTGGGTTGTTCTACCACACTCAAGTAGGCAGTTATTAGTGAATTCCCTGCCATATCCTCACTGCTCACTGTTCAGGGGGTTCCCAAACAACCAACATATTAAAAATACTCTTCCCTCATCATCTCCCCATTCAAAACAAAGAGGCTTTGCCTCAAATTCTTCCACCTTCCCTGACTTTGTATGAGACGTTGTACAGGCTTCCATCTCTCATTATTTTCCATTTACTTACTTTCCATACAGAAACTAAAACCCATTTTGTTGTGTTAGAAGTTAATTATTTCTATCAAGCAGAAGACTGAATTACAGAGAAGCCAAATAAGCCAGTGTTCAGACAGCAGTAAGGGCTCTGTGGGTCCTGCCTTCCCTTCTCAATTTCAGTTCTCTCCCCAGATAAACGTGGATGGTCGGCTGGAATCCACAGCTTCCCCTTGAGCAGGGAATGCATCTGATGCAATCTCAGGAGTCACCACATTCCAACAGGGAAACATCATCACAAGGTAGGACTCCACAAGCTCTGCCCCAAAGCTGTAAATGACTGAGCTCTGAAATCAACTGGTTCAAGCAAACAGATCAACTTAACATTTTTTATCTCCCAACTGAGCAGCTGAATTTAGGAGGAGGGGACAGCTGGACTTGAAGATCTCAAACTGCAGTCTCACTGGGAAAGAGGGAAATAATGTAGTTATTTCCTGTCCTTCTTCCCCATATCACACACTTAACAGTTTTCAGAAACTTTTAATTATTTATTGCCCTGAACATACTAACAAATCCTCTTTGGCAGATGAGACACATTTTTGCACATTCTTCCATGGATCTAGCCTGTCCCAGCTTTCAAAACTCAGACAGACTTACCAACACTTAGGGAAAACATTAGCTAATATACAGCAACTCATCAAAGCTCCAAATCCCTCACTAAAGTTAACATAGCAGCAGACATTTGTGTGTGCTTGGCATTGCTAAAAAGGAAAAAAAAGACATTGTATTTGCTATTAAAAATAACCACAGTGCAATCTGAATGTTGGTAAGAACAGAGAACTCATCTGTCAATTTGTTCTAAACAAATTCCTGTTCCTGCACTCACGGAAACAGTACCAGGAATAAATTCAACATCTATAATGAACAGATTGAGCCTCAATTCGTCATTTGGATGTGGCATTCGAGGCCAGAAACAGAACAGGGAACTCAACCTTTCTCCCCTCAGCTCCCAAGAGCTGTGCAGGCTACCCCAGGAACTGTCTGAGCTCTTAAAGCCCCCGTACATAGAAAAATGAAAGGCTGATGCATACACAAACCACAACATTGGGATAGGGCGGGATAAGGGGGAACATGGGAATGAGGCAGAAAGTGAATTATAAAGTCTTTTATCTGAAGAAAAGCCAGAACTTTCTTGTATATTGCACTTGAAAAACCAGTTAAGAGCTTGAAGCAAAACCAAGGGATTCTTCAGGAGAGTATTAAAATTGCAAATCACCAGTAATCTCACATAGATTAGACCAAAAATATTCCATGAGAGCCAGCACAGATTTCTAGTCCTGATTTCCTGCTTTGTCTCCATAGTTATAAACATGGATGGTGTTCTGGGGACAAATACATGGCCTTTATGCTTTACAGCAGGATTAAAAAAGCATTTGAGAGCATTGAGGCCTTGGGCCTTCTTAGAGTACCTTAAATTGCTGAAAAGCTCTCCCTGCCAAGCAAAGAGGTGATTTGCTCAGGTCTAAAAGAAGCCCTTCTGAGTTGTGATCTTCAGGGCAGCGTTTCCTGCGATCTGGAAGTGCAAGGAATTGAGGCACAAGGAATGAAAAGCAGGGGAGTGCTGCATGACACACAAAGTGTGGGTAATAATAAACTCTCCAACATTGCATTTTCACCTGGATTTTGTCCTATAGGAACGCATTCATAATAATGTGACTTCTATGGCACCTTCTCTTAAAATACAAGGGAGGATAAAATCATTGGTGTCACAAAGCCCAGCCACTGGATATAACGAGATTTATGCTGGAAATACACTGGGAAAAGTGTATTTCTGTCTGACTAAACAGTCAGTAAATCTCAGCTCTCTGGTAATCAGACACCACCATGCCCAAAATGTAATGGATACTTTGTGAAAAAAACTACATAACTTGCATTTTTCTACAGCACGTATATAAGAGCAAATGTTAAGTTGTTATGGGGGACTCAGATCCTGTACCAAAAACCCACTTAATTTTCTTCTTCAGGGCTCTACATCTCAGATATAACTAAATCTAACATCACCTTCACGCCAGTGCTGAGATACGATATCCAGAGCTCACAAAGGTTCTCCTGCTCTTGAAAGATCCTAAAGATACAGATGACAGAGGCTGCAGTTCTTCAGAATTGAGCCAACCTAGTCACTACCCTTAAAGAAAACACAGAATTTCCACAGCACCCAATTATGGCAGAGAACACAACTGAAACAGCAAGGGAGACACTGTTAATTTCCTTTTTAAATTCCCTTCATCCTACCTTAAAAGCTTTCCTTCCTTTTTATCTTGAACACAAACCAGAACTTCTTTACAAGAAAAACCAGAAAAATTAGCCACAATCAGAAGTTCCTCCACGTCTTCACTAGTGTTACACAGGAATGTGTTTCAGTGTATATAGTTTTTCCTCCCTGAAGTCAGAACAGCCATAAAAAGGGGGGAGGGGAGGTTGATTGCACGAGTTCTGCAGCATCTGGCTATGCAATAAGACTCTTGAAATAATTTTCTCTAGTGTAGCATATAGCCAACAAATCTGGCAAGAAGCAACTTTCAGCATGTGTTGCTGTGACAGCAATGAATTATCACCCCAGTCTGCAGCAAGATTAACACTTACAACCTTGGCATGAGGAACAGTCTGCTCAGACTCTGTGTCAGGAGTAGTGTTTCATGCTTAGGCTCGAAAGGGTGGGCTCATGTTAAGAATTTAGGAGCACAAAAATGTAGACATTTGTCTGAACTGTAAACAAACAGATAATTTCTAGGGGAAAAGGCAGTGTACAGACAGAGAAGTAGGAACACTCACAGTATGGAAGAAAAGAGAAAAAAGAAAAAAAGTAGCCATTGAAAACAAGGTACTCTCTGTCATAGAGTATGTGCTCCAAAAAACAGACAGAGAACAAAAATCAGGAAACAATGCACCAGATTCCTCCTGCTTAACACAAACCCCCAGAAGTATCCAGTCAAACCAAGCTGGTATGAAATAAGTAGCTCTGAAAGCTTGGAGTGACCACTGAGTCCAACCCAGAACATTACAAAGTTTGCCAGATCTTGTATGCTGTGCAGCAGAACTCACCATTACTTGTGAGTTAAGGGCAGGTTCAAAACCAGCTTTGGCCTCTCTGGAAGGTCAGAGAGGAAATTACATCAAAAACCATCTCTGCTAAGAAGCAGACTCCTGGTCATCCATTCCACTTTTCCACCTAACTGACCACAGAGAGAAGAAACCTGGAACCAAAGCTTCTTACCACAAGTTTTTAAACCAAAAACTGCAGAAGTGAAGGACACAAAGCTGAAGAAAACATAGTGGAATCTCCTTCATGTGTGAACACTCACCATACTTAAGACCTTCTTCTGCTCTGCAGAACTGACAGAACTATAAAGCATGACTTCTGCTCTTTGATCTGGTCTGCTAAATTTTTTCAATAAACAGTTTGGAAATTCCACTAATCATCAATTTCAATTCTAATGCAATCTCTTTGCTTCATGAACCAGAAGAAAAGTACATTAATGCTGTTAAGAGGTGATTTCACATATTATGTGTTCTACTTTCAAGACCTTAACTTGAAGGAAATACTTTAAGAAGTTAAGCAGCGTGAGTTGAAATATATGAATTGGTGAGGTTAAGGGGTTCAGCACTGGGGAAGAGCAGGACAAAAAGATGTCACATCTTGAAAGAAAACTAATTCACTAATTGTTAGGAGTAGCTGGATAGAAAAGTATTTAAAGTGACAGGAACAGTCTTGCAGGCATCACACTCAGAAAGGGTTTACATAGAAACCCTTTCTGCATGACAAAAGGAAAATTTCACTATTTTCTTGAAAAGCTTTATTTGAGATACCTGTAAGCAGATATAACTCACCTGCAAAAGAGAATTAAGAAAACAGTATGTGTGGAGAATTTTGTAATGAAGTTATTACAAGTCATTTACTACCTTGCTAGGAAATTACCTCCAATCCTCTGTGATGTGAAGCTTCTCCAAGTAAAAAGGTAGCAAAAATACTGTGTAGCAAAGAGGAGCACACACTGAGTAGAAACAGTTCCTGCAACTGAAGGTCACTTTGAAAAAATCTACTTTGTAAAGAAATCAGTGAAATGCATCTAAAGCCTTTAAATTATTTCTCACCATTCATTTCTTCCCACTGCTTCATTACTTCAAGTTGGTGTGTCCTTCAGGATAGACAGCCTTAAATCACTTGCCTTGCTAATACAAGACTGAATGATCACTCCCAAACCTCGGTCATGTCCTAGGAGATCACAAAAACACCATCATTCTCTCTTCAAGAGCAGAGATAAACATTATTTAGGCTGGAATATGATAACTACCACTTTCTGTGGTCTATTCCCCTTGTAGTTCACTCCTCTAACACAATCACCAGGGCAAGGGAGCTACGAGGCACATCCTTCCTTCCCTATTTCTACTCATATCCAACAGTTCTGGAGACTGACAGGGAGAGTTGACTCAAAATATATTGTTCTTCCAATAAATCCTTTGTACATACTATCAAGTTGAATTTATTACCTTATTTAAATCAGACACTTGAAATATCTGCCCAAAATAATCTCATGTGCCCCAGCTCGGGGGATTTTCAGCTGCAATTCTGCATGGTGGGTTATACCAACTACCTGTGCAGCAAATGCCACCACACTAAAATCCAGCCTTGGCAGCTATTTTGGGTTGCTGGATTAGAAGTGTGAGCTGCATTAATGGGTCAATAAGAACAAAACCTTCTGGGTCAAGAGACTGAAGAAACACTGGGTAGGTTGCTGTATCTCAGCTCCTCTACAAAGCAAGTATTTGTTTGAGCAGCCATGAGGGAATTGGATTCTTTGAAGAGTTTCACCCATTTATTGTCCTCATCTCCACAAGATGGGAATATTCAAACACATGGGTTTTGTGGGGTACATCTTGTGCTGATGGGGTTATTCTACACTAATATTGTTCTGGAATACAAAAAAAGCCACAGGGCTGAATACAATACAGTAACACCAACAACTGATTTCAATGGTATTCTAAGAAATAGATTGTTTTCAATAAAAACTATAAGGTCAACTAGGCAAATGAAGGGATTAAAACTTCTGCTTTTATTTTTGAGCATATCTGAAATTGTCATTTCAGACAGTGGAATGAAGGGTTTGGGGTTTCATTCCATTTTAATGAAAAAACTAAAATATCAGCATTAACAAGCTTTTTCTAGTCTGAGTATCTTATGGATAACATTTTTCAGTAGTCAGGAAAAAAACAGGACAACACATCAGGAACCATCACACTTAATCAAATTGAAAAAATCTGTCTCAATACTGAGCATCTGTACATGCTACAGAATTGAACATTTCACAGATACAGTACAGAAGCATAAACTAGGAAAACGGAGATGCTAACACACTGAAAATGTTTAATAGCTGAATATTGTATTATGAATCTACTCCAAAAAAAAAAAAAAAAAGCTCAACAGATGCCCCAGCCCAGTCATTTCCATGGCTGCACCAGTACAGGAGAAGCTGAGTCCCAGGACAGCTCCTGCCCAGGGATCCCTGGCGGGGCTGCAGGGGATGCACCTCTCCACGACCCCGGGAAGCACGTTTGGCTTTCACTAGAGCGCTGCTGTCTCCATCTGGCACAGCAGCCCCCAGGGCTCCAGCCAGCTGGCACGGCTCTGAACAGCCTTGGGGCTGCTCTACACTGCACAAGGGAGGAGGCCAGAGGAAAACCAGCACCATAAAGAGATAATTTACAGTCCCATTATCCCATCATCCTCAACTACATGCAGCAGGAGCATGATCTAGGCACATGCCCCATGACCATGTGCTTTAAACCAACAAAAAAAAGTTATGTTAGCTTACTAGAGTTTGATTATAAAAGACAGAAATCTTAGAGACAGGCCCATTTAAAGAGGGACACAAGTGGTTCATAACTTGATTATTTGGAAAAACACTATTCATTTTATTAAATTAAACATAATATGAAAAGTGGATTTGCTGTAACAGCTGATCACAGATTATGGGCATTCTACACTCCCTGATTCATTTATTTTTCACGAGGAAACTGGGGTAACTTATTTGCATACAGGAGTAAGTTCCAACAATTGCAGACATAAGCCAAGTTTCATGTATTGGGCTCAGCACACGCCAATTCATCACCTGGGAAAACAGCAGGTACAAGCACAAAACTGCAGCACTAACAGAGGTTCCTTCACAGAACCTTTTGGATGAAGTCAGTATTAGAAACTCTTTACAGAAGAAGCCACCATTAGGACAACACACATGGTCTGCCACTGGCACAGTCCAGAGCACAGCAGTTATTATTCCAGCTGCCACACGCAGCCTCCCAGTGTCACTGCTCAATTTGGTGAAGTATCAGTAAGAGGAAGTGAAAAAAAAATTTATCTTTACCTGCTCTTTCTGGTTCATGGCACAACCACACAAACATGACACAGCAATGGTACAACAGCAGGAACGTGCAGCGCAGAGCTGGTAATTCCTTACAGTTATGTTAAGGAAAGATACCCACAGCTGAAAAGCTGGATTTCATGTTCTTCACTCACCAGTCTCCATAATGCACAGAAAGGTTCCAATTTCACATCTCTTGCTTTTCTCTGGTAAATCAAATAGTGCCTGTCCTTTACCTCAGCAGCATTCTTCTCACCTCAAGTATTTACCAATCCCATCATGTACTTGTGTCTCACTGGAATCCATATCTGTAACTAGTTTCCACATTTCAATTCAAGATTTTAAGGCTTGCCAGATCTGCTAACTCACCTTCTCCTTAACATCTTTTTCACCACTGCCTAAAACAATTCTGCCCGTTTCAACGCACAGACACAATACACTAACAGAGTTAAACTGCATGCTTTATGAAGAATTGGATACTGCAAAATTGGAGTTGTTTTTCCACAGTCAGATTTTTGCAGTACACAGCCCTAAGACGGACCAAAAAACCTCTCAATAAAGACATAATTATTACAAAGAGATGCAGAAATTTAATTTATTGGGGTAACTCTGGAACTTGGATAGCAAGAAAAGTTCTAAGTAGCAGAACTACTATGTGCCAAGAAAATACATCATGAAGGACAGTAAGATAAAATTATGCTGAACACAGTATAAGATAAATTTCCTTAGGGAACAGCCTCATCATGACAGAGGAGAGTCTTGTTCCTCTTTATGCACAGAACTGCAGGAACCCTTGAAACTATTTGTACAGCATTTCTCATCCTGTTCTCCGCATCAAGATCATCTTGCAACCAAAAACACAAAGTGCAGTCATGAGTGACCAAAGAACTGAGTGTTCACTATGCAGATAAACATATCCAATAATAAGCTCTTGAGAGGGGATGCTTGCTGAGGGACCATGGCAGAAGTCAGCAATGCACAGAAGCCAATGTGAATGAGAGTTTCACCCTGGTCACCAGCTGCCAACAGGACAGAGAGATCCATTTCAGTGCAAAACTGGGCAGTAATATGAAAATAATGAAGCACAGCAAAGAAAAACATAAAACCTTAAGACAAATTTTGCATTTGTCCCTGGAGGCCAGAGGGTCACAAAAGCTCACCTAACACAAACGAGGTACTGAAATCAGTCAGCTATCTCAGCTGTCTGCACTTACTGAGCCGTCATACATCTGCTGTGCAATAAATCTTACCTTTATTTACCAAGTATATTGTAGACAAAGTCCCTTAAAATCTGACTTACAACACAACAACAAGGCTGATTGCAGAGGACAGAAGAACAAACTGTAATTAGACAAACTTTGTGAAATAACATCAGGTCTGTACAAAGACACAAGGAGGGAAAGATACTTTTTAAATAGAAGTTGGCAAGGGGGAGGTAGGCAAAAATAAAGCTTATAAACTGCTGCTTTCTCTCCTTGTGCTGATAAACACTGAAGTAATTCAAGTCTGTACTTGATGCAAAAACAAAAGCCCTTTAAAAACAGAAGCAAAACATACATATAAAAGCCCTGGCAGTCAATTCAGTCAGATGAATCCAAAGCCAAACCCTATTTAAAAGAGGCTACTTGGATGCATGAGCTTCTGAGTGACAAGCGAGGCAAATGGAACTCGGTGCCACATGGGTGTTTGATACTCCATCATTCCCATCACTAAACTACATTCGAATACTGCAGGCTCTTTTATGTGTTTAAGAAAAATAAAGGGACTAATAACTAGATGATTTTTAAATATAATACATTTTAAACTATGGATTAAAACATGCATGAAAACTTGATTTAATATGCCAGGGAAGAGTTGCAACACAGAACTCCAGATGAAAGCACTACTGACAAAGAGGAGATATTTCAATGATCTCTTGAATGAAATGTAGATTAATAATCTCTATATCTTAATTCTACATAAACACAACTCACTGAAGGTATGAATTGTTATATTTTCACATCTTACATGCATGTGCAGAAGAGCTCAGTTGTGTGTTCAAACTAACCTGGCAAAACCAGGTACAAGGACAAGACCATTTAAACTCGGTCAAATCACAGTTGTCTTTACTAAGCAGTGTCAGTTAGTGAGCTGCCTCTCACCACTACTTTGAATATGAGGATATTTAATATATTTGTCATATTGATTGTCAGAATTCATGTCAGGATATGAAAACTTGCACTAGCCTCAATAGTT
The DNA here is from genome assembly GCA_013398615.1 of Brachypodius melanocephalos. Classification (NCBI taxonomy): domain Eukaryota; kingdom Metazoa; phylum Chordata; class Aves; order Passeriformes; family Pycnonotidae; genus Brachypodius; species Brachypodius melanocephalos. The sequence goes on from VZSR01003816.1 coordinate 5,007,838, forward strand.
ACATTAAAGATGCTACATTTTAAGTAGTGTTGAAAACAACTCTTGTTAGCAATATCCACTTTTTTCTCTTTTCTTCAAGCTTCACCTTGTCTAATACCCATTTTTTTAATTCAATGACAAATTTTGTGCACTGTAGATCTTCACAGATATATTTCCCACCAGGAATATGCTGACATCACCAGTGATACTATGCAAGAGGTAGACGAGAAGAGCCACGTTAATTTCAAGCTCCATTAAACACAGGAAAGGAAGAATAAGAGGAGGGGGAAATGTTCTCTTTACCAACTTTAAAAGTAGCAGAGACAGGAAAAAAAAAGAAAAACAACCAAAAAACAATGGGTTTTACATTACCATTACATATCACTGAGAGGTTTTAAGAGGAAAAACAAACAAACAAACAAAAAAAAACCCTTAAGGAACATTCTACTTAAGCAGAGAAATGGAAAATCTAAAGTAGAGTATTTGCTGTATTCCACACACAAAAGAATGTGACAGGACAGACTGCTTGCTGCTAATCAGTTATCAACTGATAAAGTGAATCTCGGGTTACTTTCAGTCAACTGGTGTCTGGTAACAGTTCACTTTACAGAGCCTCAAATAGGTCTTGAGACAGATAAAATGATTCTTTCTCTTAAATGAGAGAGATCAGCACCATGGCAGCCTCTCCAGCACTAAAGTAAAACACAGATCCTTCTTGAGCTGCTGTGCCAGTTGCATTATGTGGTCCCACTCCCAAACAGAATGCAGGTCAATTTTGCAGGGAGTAACTCTTTACAACATTGATTCTATTACCAGCTAATGCAGCAAAGTTCTTAGCTTGAATTAAGCCGAATGTACATAAAGGACTGCCAAATCAATATGTAAGGGAATACAACTACCAAGACAGAGCTTTCATCCAGTCAGAACAGATCTATCAGCTTCTAGAACTGTTTCTGCTAAGGAAAGGTTCCCAATTCAGGCCTCTCGGGTAACATATGGCTCTCCCTATGCTCCAACACTGCTTGCTGACAACACAGTCCAGGATAACAGAATAAACTGTAATGTCATTATAGCATTTCACTCACTCGCTCCATTGTCCATAGGTTAACAAGAGACTGGAGACAGTGGCTCTAGGCAGCTCTTTCTGTCCAAGTCTAGAAAGGTTCTAACAATGGCTACTTGCATGGTGGGGGAAAAAATTTTCTTTTTTAATAATGTTTTGAACAGGCCAGTGAAATGCATATGGGTCACCTTCAGACTGCCCTTCTCCTGATGTGAAATAAGAGGACATATGTATCTCCTCACCTTGGATGCTGTTGCAGGCTACAGACACTTTACAAATACTTGGAGAACCATGGGAATAGAAGTAGTAAAAAACCCAAACCAACCGTTTTAAAGTAGCTGTCAGTCAAATGAAACGGAATGGTGTGGCTGATTAAAAAAGAAAAAAAAAAAAGCCCTACGCCTACCAGGAAAAGGACAAAAAGAAATCTAAGTTTCTTCATAAGAATTCATAGTTCATAAGAATTTATAGATCCGCACATGAACAGGAAAAACTGTGAGTGCTTGGTTCAATGTGGGAAACAAGGTTTTAAACCGAGTTAAACTTTCTCTGGTTTAAAACAAATTAGCCACCACTGGGAATCAAACTAACAGTTGCAAGAGCATTTGTTAGGAAGAAGGATCCCCAGAGTCCATCCCAAAGGAAAACACTTTTTTTTTTTTGCTCAACTCAAGGAGCAGTTATTGGGGAGAAGGGGATCAGCAACTCACAAGCAGAAAACTTCCCCTACCAGTCAGTAACATTTGCCTCTAAATTTGTTACACCAGTTACTGAAACAGAAAATCCTCAAATGAAAAGAGGAGACTACAAGGTTTGCAAGCAATTTGCAGCTCTGGTTTCACCTTAACTCTACAGATTAAGGCTTGAAACAAAAAATGAGGCTATCACCTAACCTTTGTTTGGTCTTTAAAGCTCTGATGGCTTAAAATAAAGCTCGACAGATAGACCAGCAAATCAAACAAAGCCATTCCACCCTGCTCACCTTCACACTACTCGCTGTCATTTCAGTTTAAAAGCTTTCAGCATTAAGCAAATAAAATCATTGGCTGCACACAAAATTAAAGAGATGCTACAACTACTCTGACAAACAGCTTGGCTATGAGCAAACCTTTGACTGCTGATAAGACTACAGAAAAAAAAAAAAAAAGCCTTCTTGTCCAACATATCCCTCTTTTTTCCTTCATCGGCTTGTGCAGATCCATCTTCTTGCTCTACAGCAGGGAACAAACACAAGTAGGCAGAAAACTGCATTTAATGTCTCTCCAATCCATGTTAAAAAACAGAAGGCCTGACGGTTCAGATCCCACGACTTAAGAACTGCTATTCACCACCTTCAAGTTCACGGTGCAAGACTAACTCCTAACCTTTGGCCCAGAAACCAAGTGATTTAAAAACAAACAAACAAACAAAAAAACCCCCAAAACACAAAAAAACACATGGTACAGGATATAAAATAGTGATTAGCACCACTAGGAAGAGGAAGGTCTCCTATGATGTTCTTCAGCACCAGAGACACTAACTCAGTGGAACATTCTCAATCTGGAATGCCCCACATACACAAAGCTTCACTGGGTATGGAGCTAAAACCTCATGTCTGTGTATCTCTTACACCAAAGGTGTCTCAGTCTTCACACTGAGAGGAAAGAGAACATTACCTTCAGCAGGTCTAAGGACCTTTTTAATCCTTAGTGGTTAAGAACCAAGAAAGATTGCTCAGGTATGAAACTGGAGACCTCCTGAACAACGAAGCTTGCAGTTGACTTTGACACTTCTCATGGGCTTTCAGGGAGAAGGGAGCTCCCACAGCACATGGCAAAGAACATCCTTCCTGAGTCAATCAGACAGTTCATTTAGGCAGCCAAAGCAGAGTACACAGCTGAAAAAGAGACATGCTCCTTGAATCCTCTTTCAAATGCTCCACAGGATTTATAACCCAGAAGTTTGGTGCACACACTAAAAACGTTAAAGAAAAACAAGCTAAGATTTTCTCATTAATTTAAGCAATCCAAACACTGAGCCTGCAATGGTAGCACAGCCTGGTGAGGTTCTTGGCCCGTTGGTTGCAGTACAAAGCAAATCACCTAAGCAACACCTCCCTGTTCCTGGACAGGTACATGGGGCAAGGCCCTTGGGGAGCAAACGTGCCTCAACAGGCACAAGATGAGAAGTTCCACCAGCAGCTTAGCCTGAAGACTGCAAGGTTGTTGTAGTAAGAACACGACACACTGATTTAGACTGTGAACCACAACACTTGACACTGAAAACATGACATGGCAGTTATCTGCTAAGTTATTTTAAGCTTTTTCTACTTTGAAAGTTAGGAAATTAACCAAAGTCATTTCAGGTTTAAGTCTAAGAATTGATTATCTGTCAAAATATTACAAGGAACCATACACATTGAAGTCACAAGTTCATGGGGAGAATGATATCTGACGCAAAGTCATCACCTGTAAAAGCAAACGTTTCCTCGTATCTGAAAGGATCAATTGGTCTGTAGGACCCATGAAAAGAGAGAATAATGGGAAAAACAAGAGAAGCTCTCAAACAGGCAGAAATACGCCGGAACGCAGCTGCTGTCAGTGAGAGTGCACAGCCCCTGACAGGCAATTATTCTTTGATCTATTGGCTGAAGCACTGAACAAACATTCTGAAATTCCACACAGAACCTTGTGCATATCACAACTGTGGTTACAATGACCAGTTTACTTTTATCATCAAGAGCCTTTTCAGGGAAGTGATAGTAAGAACCATTCAGAATGAGACAGTTTTCCTCCAAGGCTATAGTCCAGGAAGAGGGAATTTAATCATAAATTCAGTTGCCCTTCCAGCAATGAAACCATTACTTACCAACTCCCGGACACAAAGACGTATCTACATGTGTAATTGCTCACCGATGGGGACAAAAGGTACATTCAGCACTGCAAAACAGATTTTTCTCATCTGTAATTCTAAAGGAATAAGCCAAGTGTTTTAAGTGTGACCCTACAAAAAAATGGAAAAAGCTGACATGAAGGTCTAGCACAAGCCTTTTCAGCATCCTCTGTCTGCTCCGTAATTCCTGAATGGGGAGTAGTTGTGACAAATTTAAGGACCTCTTCAAGAGTGTTATTTAATTAAGTGTGAGGTAATTTTCACATCAAAATATTCAATGTAAAGTCCATGACCTACAGAAACACAAGCTTTGCCATTAGGTTATTATACAGATTCTAACTACATCAAATTAAAAATCAAGACTTACAAGTCAAAATCCCAACAATGAGACAGTCCACCCTAATTCTGGGTCACTTCACACATAACTTGAGCCCTAAAACCCAGCTCCAAGTTTTAATCACATAAACTATAATTTCAAGAGTCAGCCTTTGGATTTCTCCCTCTCCCTCTTCTACTCTCCAGCGTGACAGTTTTGTCTTTCCTTAGGCTTCACCACCAGCAACACAATTACACCACGGCAAGCCCTGTGCCTAGAACAGCTTGTACGAGTGCTGCACTTGAGTTTGGCCAAGATGCAGTGAGATGAGGCAAGTCACAGCCTCACTCCTCCATGTGGATACAACAATGCACCGTGATGACAGCTCCAGTCCTGGCATAGCCAACGCTTCGGGAGCAAACACACTCCAAAAATCTGCACCAGAATCTCAGTGCCTACAAAGACACACACATAATTACCTCTTGGTTTTGACTGAGGATTGAAACACACATTCAGGAGACAGCTTTCCCACTATAAACCAGGCTTTAGAGCCATTCTGCTCGAAGCACTGGCTGTAAAGCAAACTGAACCGCGAGCTGGAGCTCGTAAAAGCTTATTCACAGAAAAGGTGCGTATTAAAACCAAATAGCACAGCACTAAAATGGTCTGCCAAGGCAGAACGCAGTGTAGGTACAGCAGGAGAACGGACCCTTTCTGCCCCCTGCAGTTCCCACTGCTCCCCGGATTTTTAAGACAGGCTTAGGAGGGATAGTAGTTACCATTCTAGAACCACAACCATTTACATCTGGCTCTCACCAACAGCCAAGGCATTTTTACACCTACCTTCGTCTAAACAAGTTAAATTGCCCACTGCCTTTCATAAAGATCAATTATATATATATGGAATGTTTTCTGTGATAAACATATGTGACGGTCCTTGATCATGCAATAAAAAGAATATCACTTGCTAATAAACCTTTAATTTAGCCTCCTCATTTTGATGACTAGGATTATGAAGAATCTTCACCAATAGGTGCTCTCAAGCAGTCACAGTTTGCTCCTAGAATATATATACATAATATATGTGTATGTGAACTATTAAAGGACAAAGGACTGTTTTCCAGTTATATGGACTGCCTAGCTAATTTTATTTCTAGTTATCAGACTACAAATATGCCACCAAGCAGAAAATACCATTTTTCTAATTTTACATGTAAAATTGCAAGGCATACATATGGACAGGGAATTTCAGTGAATTAAAATGTCATGGAAAGAGGTCTCATGTGCATATACATACGGGGTGAATAAAGTATCGTAACTGTCATTTACAGACTTTCTTCAATCCTTATAAACATAGGAAATTGAATCCCAATTTAGCTACCCAAAATGTTCCCCTGTATTGATCATGTACACCCACATATTTCAGGTGGGCCAGATTCAGAAACCCAACTGTTTTCACACTGACAACCTGCTTTAAAAAAAAACAAAGGCAGGGAGAGGAGAACATTTTCAGCATGTATTAGGAAAACTGGTGTTTTCCCTGGGCTGATAGACAATTTTGAAACAATCCTGTTCTGCTTTAGGAGCCTGGCTGTGCAAAGAGGAAGTGAGAACAGATTGATTACAATGGAATATTCTGTATTTCCAGCTGTTTTCTCAAGCGATGATGAACACATCCCTACATTAGATTTCGGAAGGAAAAGGCTGTTGCAGCACACAAGAGGTATGCAGGTTACTCAGGATGCTCCATATCTAGAAAAAGGTAATTTTGCTAATGAAATTTTATTTTCATTCTTCCACATAGCATTTGCCATCTTTTTCTTCCCCAGCACACATACACTTTTTTTTTTCCATTTATGCTGAAAGCACCATCTACTACATCCTAATTTGCATTTTAACATGCCATAGACTACATAAACCCAGATTTCGACTAATATACTTCATAATATTGACCTGTAGGGAATTGTAAGATATTTAAAACAAGCCTGGCTATACTTTGCAGGGCTGTCAAGTAATTAAATCTATTTAAAACGTATTTCTTCTCAGATTCCATTTTCGTCTTTTTAGGGAAAAAAAATTGGGAAATTGGATTATCCTGAGAACATGAACTGAGCACAGAAAAATGGTTTGGCACCTCACCCTTAAAGTCCACCCTTCATGCCCTAGTTCTGTTACAAATAATAAGCTGAGCAGCTTAATGCAAAGCACTGGGATCGGAAAGTTTTCAATGGGTTGTTCCAACAAAAACACAATCCGTGCTGTCCCAAACCCCAAGTTTTGCTCCGTGTAGCTGCTGCCTTCCCCTCCTCAGTCACCAATGCGACGACTGACAGAAATCTGCCAAGTCACTTTGAAGTAAAAACTAGGAAAAAACAGTAATTAGTTGCACAGTGCAGAGAGAAGCCCTCCAGAAACATGCATGTGTATAAGGATGTTACATGAGATAGGTGGGGAAAAGCACTCTTCCTGCTTTTTGCCTGGTTTACAGGGATTTTTCCCCAGGCGCCAACAGCTCCCAGAACAAACCCCTCCTGCCCTTGCCTGTACTCCAGGCTGAGCCAGTTCCTTCCCCCCGCTTCACCAGAACAGGAATCCCCTTTTCCAAGTGGATTATCAGCACGAGCAGCTTTCTTTTTTTTTTTT
>VZSR01003816.1:5014809-5063528 GCA_013398615.1 Brachypodius melanocephalos
CTCCGCCTCGCCCGCGCCCCCCCCACCCGCCGCGAGCAATGGTCCGAGCCGCTCACTCAACCCAGCCCGCCCGGCCCGGAGTGGGATAGACCAACGGGGAAGGTGCGGGAGGAGCGCCCCCTCTGCCCCGCCGCCCGCGAGGGAGGGAGCGGCGGGGGGAAAGAGGGCGACGATTGGTTCGCCTACCTGTCAATCTACCCATATCTAGTGTCTCATTGGTTCCCTTCCTTTCTCTCCCCCCTCCACCCTTCCTACCTAGCATTTCCCCCGCCGGAAAGAGGCGGGACATGCCGGACGATTGACAGGTTATCTGACCAACTGAGATAAGAGGTGGGGTCTATGTGGTGGGAGCGGCTGCATGATTGGTTGAGATAGAAATCAGTCACATTGTAAGCGAATAGCGGATTGGCGGTGGCCGCGATGGGGCGGTTCCTCCCAGAGCAGCCTGCGCTGCTGTCACATCCGCTGGTCCCGCACTCGCTGTTCCCTCAGTGGTTTCGTGAGGGAAGAGGGATCTCCTGAGGGGAGAGCGATCGCCGGCCTCCCGGCGTAAGGTCCGCGCCACGCTCCGACGGGCTCCCAGGACCATATATGGTCCCTCCATACTGCCAGCCTGCATCCTGGTGTTTCCATAGGGAAGAAACAAAAGCGGTTTATAACCAGAACTGGTGTTATTTCAGCTTTTTCCTATACAAGGAAATGGGAAGACAGTGAAAAATATTGGAATCTGTACATAGTTTTCAGCTTGTATGCCACACACACTATAGGGTTGGAGGCATACATACACATAATGGAGTGAGGCAGGAGGGAAAGGATGGAAATTGTGCCGTGGTTTCTGAAGAGAGAGACCGGAGCCTTTGAACACTACAACAAGGAAATAAGTGGTGAAGTGCCACCACATTAGTTCACCAATCCCATTTTTCAGTGCGTGCTGATCACATTCCTTGAGAGCAGTAACCTTGAAATCGTCACTCTTGCAGATTTTCATACAGTGTCCAGTTTCCTGACCTGCTGCTGCAGCAAGAAATAAATACAAAAATTTGTGACAATCACCTGAGGACTTTCCATTTCCTCCAGAGGTGCTGCCGTTTTATAAAGAAAGCAAGGTAGGTAGTAGGAAACCTGGTTTATGATTTGTGTATAGCTAGAAGGTTTGGTAGCAAAGTAGGGTTAAGAAAAGAGCTGGGTTTGTGCCCCCAGGCTGAGGGAGCAGCAGGACACCCTGTCCTTCTGCGTGGGACACCTGTAATTGTTCCATCTCCTGCCTCACACTACTTATTAGCCTCTCCCAAAAATCCTTCTTCCATGCAGTCTGGGGATTACACTCCAGCGATAAACCTGGAATTGCCCCACAGGTGGAAAAAGGAGCTGGGAGAGGGCCCGATTATCCCACTGTGTACACAGATTGCGCTGGATATTTCAGAAGATTATGAGTGGAATCTGGAGGGAGGCTGTACCCTCTCTTTGACCCTATGTAATTATTAGACCCATTAAGTCATCACAGTGCAGCCTACACCTCTTGGGAAGGGAACAGGAATTGGTGCTGCACATCCTTCCTGTGTTAACCCAACTTCCAGGGGAGTTAACCAGTTTTCAAAAGCAGGAGTCGGAGAGAGCCAGTCTCTCCCCTGTGAAAACCACCTAAACATCCATCAGAAAAGAGGGAAGTTAAGGATTGCCGGCTCAAGGTGCGTAGAAGAGAATGGGATGGGTGATTAGTGTACTAACAGCATCTAATAATTATTCTCTGAATATATACAAAGCCCCTGATACTGCTACAGTCTAATAAATACAAGCAGAAAGTTATTCTTATTCTGCACCAACCTACTGTTACTAATCTGGGGGTTTTCTCCTTGGCTACCACATGAAAACAGGAGATAAAGATAAAAGAGAATTTCTGCCAATGAAATTTAAGTCCATCTCACTGAAAAAACAGGATACCAAAGAGACAATACATATGTTCAATATCCTGCAGACTCTGAAATTTTCACGGAGATTTCTGTGCCACTCTGTCTTGCAGAGTCCCTGTGTTTACTCCCTGTAGGGTGTGGTGTTCTATGCAGAAATAACAAAAAATTATTTTAAGAAACACCTACATTTTTTAGTGGTTCTCTCTCAAGGACAGAACCTTTGGAAAAATAACTGATCTTTGTCTCTGGCCACTTCCAGAACAATTAGCACAGTTTAATCCTGTCCTGGAGGTTTCTGGCGCTGCTGAGGATGTGAGGAGCATCCTCTGAGCCACAAAAAACCCACACGGAGGACACCCATCCTGGACAACACCTGGTGACACCCACTGTCACTTCCCAAAGGCAGCAATGTAGAAATTTAAAGATCAACTCTTAGGGGACATTTCCAACGTATAGATGTTACCTTTCAAACTTAAAGTTCCTCCAAGGTTTCCTTATTGTCCATAAAAGGGATTTATTTATGCTAGAAATTCAGCTTGGGGTTCTTGTGGTAAATTGGAACCAGAGTAAAAAATCCACTTTGGAACAGTGTAGAAGACAGTGGGTTTTGAGATTTTTTGAGGCCAGCTCCTGATTTGGGGGCTTGAGGCAAAACTCTACATGTGTCGTTAAACCCTTTGCTTTCTGTCCTGTGAAGACACCAGAATCTTTCCTATGAAGTATAAAAACTTCCAACTCTACAAACACTTCTTGATTGTTGCAGCCCACACACTAAAGGTGACACAACAGCAAAGAGCGGCAGCCAAAACAAAATAGGAGTGGAAAACAGTGACAACATTTTGTCAGGTAGTAATTGTCAAATCAGGGCCTGCTTGCTGCACACACACACACACATGAGTTTACAAGTTTGCTGTAGTTTAATTTACTCTTGGGCATAGCTTGGGAATGTTTCTAGAATAAAACCTTTTGGTGCAGCAGATAGCTTGGGAAAGGATTCGCCTCTGGGGGAAGAAAACAGTTTCAATCCCTCCTGTGTCTCTTGGAAGAATTTTTAATTTTAAAGCATTGATGATTATGCTAATTAGTGCTTACCCTCAAATGCCAGTGGAATATAAATGTTGATAGTAGCTAAAACACACTGCAAATGTGCAGCAAAGTCTTCCTCCAGAGAGTCATCTGCATTCCATGATAGCTCAGCTGGGGAGAAGCAGCATTCTTCACATGGAAAAGCAAACTAACAGCCTCTTCTACCTATGTCATCCCAAGCTGGCACTTCTAGACTCCTCTGGATAGCCATGAATCAACTGTTGCCTCATCACTTGGGCATGCTTTGCCATGATATGTGTTAAAATGTCCAGTTTTATTCTCAGGTAAACAGGAATCTTTCCCTTCGATCACATCTTAGCAACGTCAAGGATTTGGGTAGGATTCCTCCCATAACCCAGGATTGCAAGTGAAGGTGGCCTAAGTTTGGTCCTGCAGGAAACTGAAGCCCCTGGCTCCACAAGTGGATTTGAAGGGGGCTGTTCAGGAGCTTTGCTCCTGCAAGCACAAAGGCTCTCCATGCTAATAACCAATACAGAATACGTGAAGATTCCTCAGTACCTCTCCTGCATTTTTTCAGGCACTCTAAAAAATACAAGTTCTTCCACATTCTAAAAGGAAAGAACTTACAGAACAACTCTGCTTACCAAAACACACACAGAAAAATACTTTAAACCCTAAAAAGAAGACTTCTACCTCTTAAAAATTACCCTATTTTTAATCTTCAGGAACTTTTTTTCCCCCTGAGCTCAAGCCTTTTGTCATCCAAGCATTTTAAACTTCCATCCAAGTCATACTGCTGTTGCTTAATCCAAAGGCTTTAAAGGAGATGAGGTTGTATGTCTGGCTGCAGGGCTTAAAGCTCTGCAGATATCTCAGGCAGAATCCATTGTGTGATTCTGCCTGGAGCTGATTGCTTCTGAATCCCTACAAAGTTCAGCTGAGTTACCTCAGACACCTGAAGGTCTGTAGGGAAACCCTGGTACCTGTAATTTATCTTGGGGATGGAGTACTGACCTTGCTAAAAAACTAAATGAATGGTAAAGCCCCAGCTACACCAGCTTCTCTAAAAAGCCTTGTTTTCATACCAATCCATTGGTAATGGCACCTGGTGGGTGCCAGAGCAGAGATTTCCACGTGGCTCAGTCTTACCATGGTACACAGAGTGGTTTCTTGAATCCACAACATTCCATGATAAAGGATGGGTTCAGCTGAGCAGATCCTGCCAGAAAGATGATTGTCAGTCCAAGGACTGCACAGAGAGGTGGATTTCAGTGGATCAAGCTGACTTGGAACTTGGTAATCAACTCTTGACATTCTCCCTTGGAATCGTGGCCCCTTGTATGGCAAATTTAAAGGTACTGACACTAAAATGCCTTGTTTTTGAGATCTTTTCAAACCAGTGCACAAGACTCCAAGGATTCATGGCCCATGGATTGAAAACAGTCCTAGAAAAACACAATGCCTTGTGCTTATTTTTCTGCAGATCACTCGTTAGATTTCCCGTCAGCACTGTCAGAGGGTGAAATCTTGGCCCCAGCTGAACTCAACAGGAATTTTGCCACTGACTTGAATGGAGCTAAAATGTCATTCCTGCTATTTGTCAAGCCAATTACATCCAGACAATACTTTAACATCTGGCTTCAAGTGAACACACAGAGCAGTTTGCTCCCTCAGTCTCTGAAGACGACACAGGACATTGGCTATCTCCATAAAAAATGAAACATTTGTTCTTGGCAAGCTGCTTGTAAAGAAGAGGGGATCCATCCAGTGACATCCAGGAACCAAGTCCCTGTTCTTTAGCCTATAGTTTTTGGCAATAGCATCAATAGATTTTCTGTCACTTTCTGGGAAGAATGTCAAAAGCACCCATCTACTGTTGCAAGTCATTCTGTTGTAAAAACTTTGTTTAGAACAGCAGATCTGGCCTCATCTGTGGTTTCTCGCAGACAAGGGGGGTTTTCACCCACTTCATCTTCTGTTTCTCAAGGCATTGGAAGGTTTCTTGTGAGGTCAGGGAGCAGAATTTCTATCTAAACCCTTCTCTGAGTATGGTGGTCAAAGGTAAGGCTGAAGGGCAACTGATAATAGAACAAATGGTGTGAGCTCATTTCCCTTTCTAAAAACCCACCTGAGACAAGGCAATATTGATTTATTGCAAAATATAAAGGTTAGGTCAGCCTCAAGTAGGGCACACCTTTTCCTGGTAGGAAAAAATAAAACCCTATATATAGAATTCCTTGATCAGTGGTGATTAAAAAAATCAATTTGAATGGGAAGAATCACAAGATCACAGAATAGTTTTGATTGGAAGAGACATTAAAGATTATCCAGTTCCAGCTCCATGCTGTGGGCAGGGACACTTTCTACTAGACCAGGTTGCTTCAAGCCCCATCCAGCCTGGCCTTGAACATTTCCAGAGATGGGGCATTCATAACTTCTCTGAGTCATTGGATGATTTCTGGAAGAACAGAGATGTACAAAGACAGGGGCTTTTGTGCATCAGGTAGACAGGGATCTGTTCCCAGCTCTAGGACTGGTGAGTTGCTGTACTGCTCACCTGTACAAAACCAGCTTCCCTTGGTCTTCTTCCATCCCCTGGGATGCAAAACCAAACTCAGTCCCCAGCATCTGATGAGCCTTAATTCCCAGCACTTAAATAATTAGCTTCTCAAATGTACGAAAACAACTCTCATTTTCTGGATTAATGAAGGGAGCTGGGTTCCACTGAGCACAGCTATTATGGGGCTGCTAATGCAGAGTTTGATTCCGTGGCTGCCACTGAGCACAGAGCGATCCGAGCCCCTGGGAGAGCAGGAGCACAGGGAGAGCAACACTGCAGGGTTAGAGTGGAAGCCAGCAGGGGAAACCCTGGCAGTGCTCTGTGGGTTTATGCAGAGGGAGGGATGGGTTTATTTCTGTGTCTGCCGAGTCTCATCTGGGTTTATGATGGTGCCACATATCCCAGATGAAGGCTGAAGCTCAGGGAGATCCTGAGGGTGAGTAGTTTGCTTTAATCACAGGCCAGGTAAAGGCAGTTTCTGAAGCAGGGTAACAAAAATGTGACACAAACAGAAACCTAAGGGTTAGGTTGTCACACAGTGGCTTCTACCCAGATTTTGTAGCCAGAGCAGTAGAGAATGGCAAGGAGCTGGAAGGCTACAGTGGAACTGGAATGTTCCTGTCCTCTGTGTTCATTTGGCTGAGGACTTGGTAGGAAACTGGTTTCAAAAAGTCAATCTTGCCTCATTTTGGCAGGTACAGGCATCTAAACTCTTCAAAACAAACTTCTGTTGTTTCTTTGGCACAGGACTGGCAAGTTTGTTTTTCCCAAATGGAAGGAGAGGGGACCGAGGAAATGTCAGCCTGCAAAGGCTGCCTTGCTCTGCCCTGGGAAGTTTAAACTGAGGCCACATTACATGGACAACTCAACACTGTTGGGACTGTTCCCTTCCTCTCTCTGTGTCTCTGCTTCCCTGCCTTGTGCATGGAATAGGGAGGAGAATAATTATAAAATCAGGGAATTTGAGATGTTGCAGCCACGCAACAAAGTCATGCAGCTTCTCAGAGAACTGGAGATGAAAAGGCCTGGAGTGTTGATTTTCTCAAATTCTTCAGCCATCAAAGAGCCCTTCAGTACATGTCATTCTCCCCCACCCCTTAGTACATTCAAATTAGTGGTTTTGCAGCCCTGGATATGGATTTGGGGCTAAATGCCTTCTCACACCAAAGTTCTCCTCCAACAATATGTCCTTAAGTACGTGACATCTGTCACATCTGCAAACAAAACCAAACCAAATCTTTTGACTTCTGTAAGAAAAGTCTGAAATTGCAATGGAAGTCCTGGGTTAATCAAGAACCTTGGTGAAAATAGAGCAGGAGTTGAGAGGTTAACATGGAAATTCATGGAACTGTGATGGTTTATGCAGCAAAGTTTCTGCTTCATTCAGTGCCAGGCAACAGGGACACCGGGGACCTGCTCAAGAATCTCAGCACCTTCCCAAATCAGGAGCACTTCCCTGGAGGTGGTCATTCAAAATTAAGCACCTTTGAAAATGCATGGAAGCTGCTTCTCATGTCAGAGCTTGTTGGGCCACCGACTGGAGACGAGTAATTTAGCTGAAGCAATCAGGAAATAATTATTACAGTGGAGAGTTAAAAGACAGTAATTAAACTGTATAAATAAATAACTGAAGAGACTAAAAAGTCCACCCAAAGCCTACTTTTGGAGCACTATTTAATGTAAATGAATCACTTAGTGGACAATACGACAATCATCTGTTCAGCTTCTATTCATTATCAGAAACAATACAGAAGGATTGGCAGGGAATAGCCGTGTGCCAGAGGGAGCCCTTTAGGAAATACCACAGAATCTGGGCTGGCTTTTGTCTGTTCTTCTATTGTGTTCTGACAATGCTTTGCTAATGAATGTCCAACGTCATTTCAGTTGTCTTTTTCTTTTTTTTTTTTTTTTTTTTTTTCCCCAAACCAGATCAGTGGTAATCTTGGCCTTCCAGAGTTGCTTGTTCCTGTTGGGAAGGCTTCCACACGTTATGTATCAGTTTAGCCAAGGTCCAGGAGGTTAAGGATATGTTGTCTCAGGCCCACTGGGAAATCCCACTGTAGGTGATGAGACAAAATCTTTTGATTTGGGCAAAAATCCATCGAGTTTTAAAGAAATCATCACATATCTTTGAAATACGCAGTGCTTCAGTGAGTTGTATACTCAGTAAATTTGTCTTTTGTTACTCTATTTGAAAGGACAATAACCTCATTCTGAAAAACAAGCCGCTTTTCCATAGGGAGTATTTACACTGATCATTCCCAGCATTATCATGGGAGTTATCTGCAGGAAGCTGCAGGCTAAAGGGAATCCCCATCAGGAATCTGGGGGGGCTAAACCTACCAGGCAGACACCTATGCTAGAACAAACACAGGTAAAACAATATCAAGCACTAAAATGCTGTCATTATGCCTCAGAATTGATGATCCACTGTCATTCCTGTCTCTGAGGAGTTGCTGGTTTGGAATAGCTCCAAGTTCACACCTGAGGGTGCAGTAGGTACCCAGAGGGGTTTCCTTGTCTGATCTGGCTCCTTGGCTCATTCCTGTGTTGCTGCTGCAACTTTCAGCTCCTGCAGCGTTGCTGGTCGGACTCTGTGGAGCCCTGCAGTGCAAAATCACTGTGACAGTCTGAGTTAAGAAAAAAGGGCAACAGTGATACACTTAAGAGAATAAACAGGCTTTTCTGCTGAGAAAATGCACGTGGAATAGCACCCGGATTTGACTTTTCAAGGCTATCTCTGAGGTTGTTTTATTTTGTATTAAAGAAAATCTGAGGCTCTGCAGCAAATTTCTGCAGCCAGGGATGATTTCTGCCAAACCTAGTGACAATGGAGGATGTGGGTTTCTAGTTAACACTATCTGGAATTTGAGATAGAAATGCACACTTCATAAAATCTTGCTCCGAGCTCAGTCTTCCAAATGAAACAGAGATGGCATCAAACCCTCCAGGGCCTTATGTTTGCAAAATCCCCACCAAGTTTGCTGCAAGTCTGGTGAGCAATTTGGGAGTTTTACTCACAGCATGAATTCAGAATGCCACTGAAGGTGGGACCTGAGGGTTGACAGCCCCTCTGGGGGCTATTTCTGATATTACTATTTCCAGCATCTCCCTGTCCTTCAGCTGGAGATCATTGGGGCTGCAGGATGGGTGGCACATCTCCTTTCTGTGTGTCACCACAGTGCTTGGAATAGCAATGGAACCTGCAATAATTGCTGGACTGGATTAATACCCTGGGCTGTGGGGGGGGGGGGGGATGCACAGCCCAGTTGCCACTTCAGGGGCAGGGCTGAGACCTCTGACAGCGAGCTGGGGCAGCAACAGCCAAAATCCATCCTCCTGGAACTGCTACAGCTCTTTAGGAGGCACCATTAGTGCTACAGCTACCTCCAGACACACCGTTCTTCATACCTGTGAGGCTAAGTTGCCAGGTAGAGTGCTGAAAACGGGTGGTTATAGCTCCCTAAAACTGCAATGCTGAATGCTGCCCCTTCACTAAGAAAATCTGTCACTGGGCTTGGGCAGGGAGGGAAAACTGCTGAGCTTCTGATAAATAGGAGTTAATTTTGCAAGGTCATTGCCACCATTTGCACTAATTGACACTTTTTAAATAGTAATCTCTGTTAAAAGACAGAATTTCTCAAGTATCTTTTTGGTAGGAGAAGAAAAGCTGATTACATTAATGCTCAGTATATTAAAGGCATCATCCTAATTTTGGGGAAAAGAAAAATTTCCTTTGTTTAATAAACTTCTCCTAAAATATATTTTTTAAAAATACTCAGTAAAGTTCTGTTCCTCCCTGCTCTGGTAAAGAATTCTTTTTGTTAGTCCCTCGAGTGGATGCTTAAGTCAGGTCTCGCTGTAATTACACACCTCGCAGCAGTGCGGGAGACTTAATTAACAGAGTCATTGTAGGTGTGTTGTCAGACGGATACGACCCAGTGCTGCTGGAGGAGGCACCAGAATCCAGCTGCAGTGGGCATTTTGGGGAAGAAAATTCAAGTTTGCAGAGGATTTTGAGATCCTCCTGCAAAAAACCCCCAAAAAAGCAGCGTGGACACACCCAGCAGCCTCTGTTCAAAGCCCCTCAACTCCATCGTCAGGGAGTCTGTGGTTTTAAAAATCACTCTGTACTCACCAGGAGACGCTCTGCCACACGGCAAGATTTCAGATTCTCTCCTCCCCTCCTCCCAAAAGTGTGACTCACCAGTTTCAAATGGTGACATTTCATTCCCAAACTATTCCGGGAGCAGCTGGCTCCATAGCACATGGGGATGTGGGGAGAAGGGAGGAGGGAAGGAAGAGCCAGCTTGCACAGTGAAAACCACTCATTCTCTCCCCCACACAGGTATGTTGCTTTTAAATTTCAGAACCACGTAATTTGGGACACGCTGGCAAATTCCATCGGAAGAAAACAATAAAACAATCACATTTCAGGGGGGAAACAAAACAAACCAAAAATCTGCACCCTTCAGTGATGCAATTCCCTGTCAGCGAGGAGGGACTGGGAGAGGGGTTTGCTCTCCACATGGAATGGATGTGAGGAAATGCCTCGTCCCCCCTTCTCACTCTCCGTTCGAGTCCAAACCCCGTAGTTCTGGGAGAACTTCTATGTGATGGAGGGTCAGGGTTTAGTCAGCATCAATATCTTAATAATGATAAACAAATGCATGTGCAGAGGGACGCTGACGAGAGGGGAATGACCGTGTCAGCTCCCGGTCCCGAGAGGAGTTTCGTGTCACGCTGCAGTCCGGCATCGCTGTGTCCCTGCTGTGGGGACATCGCTGCCATGAGCACATCCTGCACGTCAGGAGCGGGATGCTGCGGGCACCGGCCTCGCCAGCACACACGTGCAGGCACAGAATCCCAGGATATTCTGAGCTGGGAGGGACCCACAAGGATCACCGAGCCCAACTCATGAATGGCCCATCCGGGGGTCGAACCCGCGACCTTGGCGTTGGCAGCAGTGGCTGCTGCGGTGGCGGGGACAGGAGCGAGATCTCAGACTGTCACTGAGCGTGGCTGTGGGATCCGAGCAGCCACCCAGCCCCAGCTCCAGCCCCATTCACTGATGTTCCCCAAAACCGCACAGGGAGGGAGCTGTGCGCGATGGAAGCCGCCGGCAGCGCCGGGATGCCCGCGGGCACTGGCACAGCAGCCTGGCACCGAGGCACTGGGGACACCGGGCTGCAGGGACCGTCCCCAGGGAGGCGACAGCCTGAGGGAGACGTGGCGGGGGCCCAGCCCCTGGTTCTCGCTGTGTGTGCCGGATCGGAGTGCCGGGAACAGGCTGTCACAGCCCAGCCCAGCCCCGTGCATGTCTGCACAGGAAATGTTTGATTACAGCTTCATTCATCTCCTCTGCTGCCGTTGGAAAAGTGGACGCTGTTCCTGTGGCTTTCTCTACCCGGCAGCAGCTTAGGACCTTGCGCTGGCCAGATCCAAGCCTAATTTCTTTTTTTTTTTTCCTTGGGGGAGCCCCACTGAAAGCAGAGCTCATTCAAGAAGACGAGGATGGCTCGCTGCTCGATCCAGGCATGCAGCAGCAATGACCTTGGCTAGGTAATCAGCTCCTGAATACAAAGATAGATATAAAAGCAGCAATCCCCCTTTTTAAAAAACACTCAGTCTTCTGCTAAGGTAGGGAAAGGCAGTGGTTTGTTAAATAAGTGCGTCTGTCAGGGCTGGATTTCTTTCCCAGCTTCCCTAAATGCCCTTCACCAGCAGAGAGGGGGAGGGGACCTGCTCTTTGAAGCCTTTTCCTTATGGGAATAGAAAACACGGAAAGAATTCAATTCTCTGCCACAGCCCAGCAACACTGATCCACACTTCAAACCCCAAAGCCCGGGAGCCCGGCGGGCTGGTGGGTGCTTGGAGTCTGCAGTACCACAGATTAGCCTTGTTCGATATCCAGCATCATTAAGTGTCCCCCGTGGTGCGAAAGCACAGAAAAAAAGGGGCAGGAGTGGAGACTGGAGAAGAAAAATTAGGAAATTCTGTGCAGAAAGAACTGCGGTTATCCAAATCTTTGATCAAAGCACCATCTAGTGAAGAACGGGCTCCTTGCAGCTGGCAGCGCTCTGGGCAGCTGCACCAACATTTGCCTTTCACCACAGGTTTGCTGCTAAAAACCCCAAATATCACCCAAATATGCACAGCCCGTGCTGGACCTGAACGAACAGGAGCATGCCCCAAAATTTGCTGCCCTCTCCTTAAATCTTTCAGAGTGGAAACGCGTTCCTCTCCTCCCCTCATCTCCCACCAGAGAACCTCAGCCCCGCTGAAACCCGCAGGGAACGAGGCACCACAGGAAGAGAAGGATTTCCATGTTGTAGTTTGGGAGCTAAGGAAAAGAAAAGGTAAGTGAGCGGTCCAAGGTCGTGCAGGAAGCCAGAGGCAGATCCGGGAATAGAGATCAGCCACCCTGGACCCAGGGATGCCTGAACAATAGCACAGCCTCTCCCTCTGTTGTCATTTAACTCCTTCCTGACCCACCAAAGCCCAGAGAGGGGTGGGCTCTCCACTCCCCTGCACATGTGCCTGCGGCTTTACAGCTCTTGGGGGCCCAGCCCTCAGCCCGTACCTGCTTTTCCCCCTCCAAACCAAGAAGTAAAGGCAATAGGGAAGGACAGGGTTGAATTTCCTGAGAGCAGTGAAGCTGCAGGTAGGAGATACTTCTGTACAGTTGGCCTGAGCTGTCCCCTCATCAATTAAAACAACCACAATTAGCATCTTTTAATGGAAATGGTACCTCAGCTTTGTCATTTCTGTGTGTGACAAAACATCTCCCCTGGAAGAATTCAGCTCCATTAAAATGATTGTGGAGTGTGGGGATCTTTAGCTGCAGGAGGAGAGGATATTGCTGCCTCTCCCTCCTCCCCAGCTTTTGGGTTATCCGCAAGGATTGGGGATTTGCAGCACGATCACACATCAGAAATGCAGTTTCACTAAGTCTACACTGTTCTCACACTGAGCTTGGAAATGCTGCAGTGCAGGCTTTGGAGGAGACAGTAATTACAAACAAACCTTATAGAAAATAGCTGGGAAAGAAAAATAATACTCAGGTGGTGGAAAAAACCTGAACTGCAATGAACTGAACCTGCAGCAAAATTCTCCCAGAGACAAGAGCTGAGAGAAATAGTGACCAAGTATCCAGAAAGAATTTTCTGAAAGGAGTTTGATGTCCTTGAGTCAGAGCCCGGTTCCAAAACAGAACTATAACTTAGACAAAAGTTAAGACCACCATCTTAACTTTTGAGTCATTGTCTCGAAGGGACACAGACAAATCTGCAAACAGCTGCAGGGGCAAAGAATTGGAAAAGCCCTGAGAAGCCTTTATTTTTCTGTTTACCATCCTAGGTCTGGGGTTTTTTTCCCCCTACCACCCTAGAATGTTTTCATTGACTCCTATAAACCCAATTATGGGAGCAGGGAGGGGAGGACGAGAGTCTGTGCCTTTATATGAGAGGCTGAGACAAGAAAATCTTTAATCCTGCCACAGCCTTTTGAACATTTGCATCTTCCAGCCACAGGCGCTGTGAAACTGGGAGCTCTCAGTCCAAACTAGTTCAAGGATGTTTTCCCTGGGGAAGGATTTTATTATCCTGTGGGGATTTCTGCCCAGAGCTTTGCTCTTCGGGTAAGCAACCAAAGCTTTTCTTACAGAAAGAAGCTGCATCTTATACGCCTTTAAAAAAAAAAAAAAAAAAAAAAAAAAAGGTGACAAATAAGAGCCCACAGGAACTAGGACACAAGATTGCTGCCCTAGAGATTAGGGTTAAAAGGCTGCATATCGGCACTCAGTGATTGCAGTAAAGCAGATGTCACCAAACACAAGAGCAAACTCAAATCCTTGAGTTTGGAGATTTTTTTCTTTTCTCCCCCTCAAAAAAGAGTTCATGCACTGCAAGAGGGCAGCGATAGAACAGCAGGATGTTTGTCTAAGGAAGTGTTAACATGCTAAAAGGATTCCAGCCCTTCGCAGTTGTGGCTTGACAAAATGAGAAAGAAAAGAGGAGAGATTTGAGTGCTAATAAAAACAACAAGCATAGCTTTAGATTATGCCAACATTTACCAGTTGGGGCTTGCACAGTCTGCAAACCAGTCCTAGATTTGGGGTAGAGTCTTCACTAATGGTTCTGAGAACAAAGACACATTGATATAAGGAAATCATCTAATCCCCATCCAGTGCGTGATATGTCAATGAACAGGTTTAAATCAGAGGTGAATTCGTTTCCCACTTGGGTGGAAAAGGACTGAAATGGCTTTTTCCAGCTTTGATTTTCAGAAGACTGAACCAACTACAGCGCCCAGTAAGGCTGCCATGACATAAACCTTCTTCTGGGTTTTATTTTTTGAGTTTGTTTGTGTAAATAAAATTATTGATTCTTCCATTTCATATTGTCCCTGAAGTCAAAAAAGTGCATTATCATCCTTCTTTTCAAATGGTATTTTTTAGGAAGATTTTGAATTATTTTCTCATCTTTTCCCTGAAATATTGATTCCTTACTAATGATGAAGCGGCACTAAAGCTTTGAATTAATTTCAGAGTGTTCCCTATTAGAAGGGAGGAGCAGAAAAAAGTTAACGCAAAAATTGATGATAAAACCATCTTTCAAAGAACTGCTGCACAAAGCTGTCCTTTATCTCGCTGCTGTCCACAGGGACCTGTGGGATTAACTGCCCCTGGAAAGATTTAAGTATCTCTGCCTGCCTCTGTAAATGTGCCTTCTGCTGACAAAAACCTTCACAAAGAGGTGGAGAAACCTTTCCCTGTGCCTTTACTTCCTCAGGACAAGAGTTCTGACACATTTGGACTTTAGGATTTTGGGGTGACTTGAGGCAGGTTTGTGCCACAGCCTGGCCCTTGGCAGTGCCATGGGGATTTCAATCTGCACAACCTGCAGCACATCCAGGCCCCATTTCTGCACAGAGCTCACGGAAAAGCAAAGAAATCGAGTTTTCCCCCATCATGGATTTGAAAGAGGCTATGCAGAAATGCTTCTTTTCTCCCACAGGAATTTACTTTTCTTCCTCACAGTCATGCCTTGCACAGGGTCATGTCCTCTGCCAATGTCGCAGGCACAGGGTGGGATTTTGGGGACGTCCTGTGCAGGGCCAGGAGTTGGTGACCCGTGTGGGTCCCTTCCAACCGAGCTTTTTCTGTGATTGTTTCTGATCTTCAGTTTTCGTGTGGAGATTTCAAGAGGACAGAATCTGCAATGTAATCAGCAATGAGCACGTAAAACAGTGACCACTGCAGGATGTGCAGGGAGGGGTCAGAATGGATCAGGATCTGCCCTGTGGGGCCCAGCAATGGCACAAGAGGAATGGACACAAAGTGATGCCCGGGAATTTCCACCTGGACATGAGAAGAAACTTCCCCGTGCAAAGCTCTGAGCAGAGAGGGCGTGGAGCCTTCCTCACAGGGGATATTCCAGAGCTGCCTGGATGCAGCCCCGTGCCGTGCTCTGGGATGGCCCTGCTGAGCAGGGAGACTGAACCAGGCGCCCCACGGTCCCTTTCCAGCCTGATCCCTTTGGGATTTTGGGATTCTGGGAGTGAAGGCAATGCCCACTCGTGGGAGGAACCTCGAGGGGGCGGAACCCCTGGTTGGTGGTGCCGCTCCCCGGCCGGGGTGCACAGCGGGGAGGACAGGTGAGGGCAGCGCTCTGCGGCAGCGACTTCCGGCTGGCGTCAGGGCGGAGCGGAGCCCGGGCGGAAGTGCCCCGGCGCCACTTCCGGCGGTGGCCATGGTGACGGCGGCGGCCAGGTGGGGACAGCGGGGACAGGGAGGGCCAGGAGGGCCCGGGGGACACCCGCCAGGGCCCGGGGGCTGCGAGTGCGGCCCTGAGAGGGACGGGGGGGGGCTGGGAAATGCGGGAGAGGTTGGAGGAACGCGCTGCTGGTGCGCGCAGGGACACCCGGCGCTCTCCGGGACAGAGTTCACTGCTGGTACTGACATTAAATAGCTAATTATAGATAAATCAGCGAGACAGCCGGCGGTCGTGTTCTCACGGAGGTTTAGGTGGTTCTTGGTTTGGTAAATGTCTGCGAAATGCTTTCTTTGGAACAACAAGTGGTTCAGTTTTCTCATTAGGCCACTTTTGTTTCTGTCCCAAACACCAACAGAGAAATTCCGCGTGGGAGGGTGGAATTACAGTTTGTAACTGAGTAAAAGTGGCAGGAAGGTTAATGAGAGGACGATTTAATAGAATCCTAGGCTGGCTCGGGTTGAAAGGACCTTAAATCCCATCTCATTCTACCCCTGCCATGGACAGTGACACCTTCCAGTAGACCAGGTGGAAGACCGGGAATAATTTCTCAAGTCCAGGCTGGGTTTTGGGTGCTGGAAACATTTTTTTTCTCCCTCGCGCTGCACCGTGGGTTGAGGCTGTTGTTTGTTTTATGTTGATTTGCATAACAATTATGGAAGAACTTAGGCAGGATGCACTGAATGGCTGCTGAGATAGAACAGAGGGTTTCCTTAGGTGATGCTTCAGGTAATGCCTGGTGGCAGCTTTCTTTGGAGAATTCCACTTGGGTTGTTGTTTTCCTGCTCCTGTTTCCTGTTTGGAACGAGGAGCTCTGTCCAGTTGCTGCATTCCTTCTGAGGAGTTTTTGCTGGTTTCAGAAGTTTGAGTTAACTTCTGTCTTCTCAGTCTGGGGGTCAAATTCCGCCCCCCCTGCACTGGAAAGGTCAGAGCCTGTATTCCCAAGGTTTGTTTTTAGAGGCAGCCCTTGGCTGAGCTGGCATTGGACACTTGCCTGGATCGCTGCCATTTCCAAATTTAAGTCAGGGCTGTCCTGCTCGGGGACCGAGGGAGCTCCAGCTCAGAGTCACGGCAGGTGAGCCCCTTTCTCAGGTAGGACATTGTGCTTTCTTCAGACTAAAGTCCTCACTCAAGCCTAGAGGAGCTGTGCTTTTTGCCTTAGGAAAACCAGATTTTTCCCCCCTTCCTTTTATCCCCTCAACCGCTGGATTTGGGATTGCAGCCTCCCAGTTGCTGCCACTCGTCACTAAAGGACAATGTGATTCTGGGAGCCTGAAGCTGCAGAATCAGAGTTATTTGGGGAAGCTTTCAGGAGTTTTGTTCTTTAGGACCTGGTCTCATCTTTGTTGCCTTTGGGTGCACCCTTGACCTTATTAATTAAGATCCCTGTTTCTTCAGAAACTATTATCCTGGCTTTTATAGGAGAACATCCAGTTTTGTTTTAAGGGGAAAGTTCTGGGTTTATTTTTAATTGGATAAATGTTAATTGGATTTATTCTATGGGAAGCCTTCAAAAAGTTGCCTACCACCTGTATTTGCTCACATTATCAGTGTTCTTATTTCTGCTCTCTGATAACCTGCCTGTTCCAATCTTGCCTTTTGGGATGGAGAATTGGGAATTACAGGACTTGGTTTGCAGCAGTTAATGAGAAGTGGCTTCTCCCATTCTGAAAGCCTGCTGTTAATTACCTGTTAATCATTAGGGGGGGGGCGGGTTTCAGCATGAATACCCAAATTATTGAACAAAGGTGACGGTGGGGTCTCAGACCTTTGAGCAGGAGGCCTGAGATGGTCAATTCATCTCAAATTAGGAGTGAAACCCACGTTTTCCCCACCCTCACCCCTGTTTTAATGTGACACAGCATTACCTGTGCTGGGGTGTCTTTGGCTGCTTCAGTGTTACCTGAACTTGGGTTTCTGATAGAAGCAAGTCACAAAATCAATGTAAAACTTGTTGCTGTAAATCTGAAGTGCTACAGAAGGTCTTCTGTCCCAAATAATTTATTCAGCTGCGTTGTCCTCTCAAGTCTGACTGAACTGAGATTTTCTTTGTTTTGGGTTTTTTTTTTAAGAGGCCATTTGAGCACCTTGAAGAAGGAACTGCATCTGCATGCACCAATATAAAAGGATTCACATCTCTGATTGGCAAATCCTTCTTTCTCTTGCTCCTCTCTCTTTCCCATCCCATATTTCCCCACCCCAGAGCTGTTACCTGTTGGTTCACACTCCAGCCTGGAAGCTGCCAGAGCAGGTTGTTGCTCCTGCCTGGGTTCTTGGTTTGCTGCAGCCCTCAGGCAGAGATGGACAATCTGCCCAGTTCCTGTGTATAACATGGAGAAAAAAGAAAGAAAAACAATAAAAGCCTTGGAAATATTTTTCAGATCTTAGTGTGCTTTAGTTAGGAGAGGTGTCAGGAAAGCCCCCTCTTCCCAGTTACCTTTTCATCTGCATTTCACTGAAACCAGAGCAGGGCCAGATTTTTCCAGTGCCTCATGAAGCAAGTGCCACTGCACCTGTCAGCTCCCACTTTGGAAATAATGAAAGGGCCTAAACGTGGGCTGAAGATTTTTTTTTTTTGATTCCAGAATGTCCAGTAAGCCCAGTGTCAGCACAGCACCTGTTGTCCCTGCCCACACCTCGTGCTGTGAATCTCAAGAGACCTTTGAGAGAGCAAAAAAAGGGAAATCATAAAAAAGCAGCTGCTTTCAATGACCAGCTGAGCATGAACCAGTCAAGAGAACCTTCTCATCCAGCCTGAAAATCCAGTGGCCTTGTGTCAAAACTCTTTCCCAGGAATTATTTTAGGGAAGATCCATTCTCTTATGTCAAATGAACTGTCCCAGTCCCTGGCTGCAAACCGGTCCAAAATACACCCTGTGTGCACTCCCTCAGCACAGGCGTGGAGGAATAAGATGCTTTGCAGTGGCCTGAGCTGAATCCTCCTTTTGGGTTTCTGCTTTCCCACTCTGGGCACATTCCCTGCTGTTCCCATATCTCCCTGCATTATCCACAGTGGATCACACCAGGAAAGAGTTCAGACACCCATGAGTCAGTTTGAGAATGGGAAGCTCCAAAGGACTCCAAGAAGAGTTGTGTTCTAACTTGGTGGCTTTGTTTTTAGACCTTGCCAAGTTTATTCAGAGCTGTCTTTATGTATTATTTTATTGTGTTCCAGCTGTACCCCCAGAAATACTTATTTTATTCAGTTCACTACTATTTCAGCAAGCTGTTCACTGAGCAGCTATTTGAGGAATTCTCTCCAAGCCCCTGATGGATATCTGGAAGAGCCTGACATTTTCCACATTAGCTCTGTTCCATGGCATGCAGAGCCTCTGCCATCCCCTCAGTTCCACACAAGCTCAAAGACACTGAATTGTGCCTTAGCATTAGTTTCCTCTTGTTTTCTGCTTCTTGTGCTGTCCTTTTGTTTGAAGGAGCACAAGTTGTGTGCCCAGAATTTCCCAGTATCTTCCCAGTTAAGGCCTGTCCAGCAGTTCACACTGCAAGAGTTCCAACTCTGCCTGCACAAGAAAGAAGGGAAGGGAAAATATTCTGATGTTTGGTTTTGACTTCATGTGTGACCCAGAAGATTTCAGGAAAGGGTTGTAATTAACTTTACTCTTGCACCAAGCTTTGACAAAAGCTCAGGGATACACAGAGGGAAAATTAGTGGCCTTTTCAGAGAAGTCCCACTTGCTCTTTGGCCCTGTAGTAAGCTGTCATGTAAACTACTCCCTTGAAGGAATGGCTTAGCAAGGAGATTAGGGCTATGCCTTCGTATCAGAATCCAATTCCAGGATGAGATTTCAGTGTGTTAAGCAAATAACTGGCTCAGAGAGAAAACCTGGAGCCTCCAAAAGACAGACTGGCTTATGTCCATCTGGGATAATACACAGTAACTGATCTCTGGCTTGTAGATACTCTGGTACTGGCTGTTCTAGAGAAATCTGAACAGTTTTATACAATCAGAAGAATGTGGAGAAATATCCCAGCCCTGAGGAACTTCACAAGAGGGTGAATTTAGGGCAAAACACGGGAACAGCATCCCTGAACTCAAGTTTGTTACGTGACAGGTGCCAGGATGCAATGCCAAGTGTCCTGCTGGGATGTTCACATTACTATTTAAATGCTTAAAATTGGGTACTGATGTGAACTTTCCAAAGCCTAAATGAAGGGATGAGAAAATCTGCTGAAGATACAGAGGTATCTTGGTGGCTTATTGGTGGTCTAAGGCAGGGTTAAGAAAAAGAATTTCCAAGTAGTTTTCAAGCCTTTGCTCGTTTTCATGGTGAAATGATCTCTTCCCTTTCATCCTGTGGCTCTAGGAAGACAGTTCAGAAAGGAAAGCTGATGGATTTCACAAGCACTGTCATCGTCCCGCTGCTCTTCGGCAGCCTGGGGATCTTCGCGCTGTTCCGGCTGCTGCAGTGGATGCGGATGCGAGCCTACCTGCAGGAAGCCGTGGTGGTCATCACAGGGGCCACCTCTGGCCTGGGGAAAGGTATGGACCAAAGGAGGGCACCAAGGGCAGGACAGGCCTGAGAAGGGGCTATGGCAGGAGCAGCTCTTGGAATAAAGCAGAAATGAGCTGGAAGTTCCTGTTGATCTGAATTTTGAGATGTGGCTCTCACCTGAGTTATAACCACAGCCAGTGCAGATTTGGATGCAAGAAAGTCTCAACATTTTGTACAGAAAATGTTAATCTTTCTGTATAAATTGGAGCTTATCAAAGTAAGGAATTAGATGCTGGTTTTGTGCTGTTAGGGGTCTTTTCCCTAATTCCTGAAAAAAACAGGAAGCCAAATTGTTTCTTTAAAACCTCACAGAAGTGGTGTTCTGAATTCATGTACTTCCAGCTACTCTGCCAAACTTTCCACTCCTTTTCCTTGTCTCTCACCCTCAAGTTAAAGTACTTTTCCTCTCATGGTACAAATCCATCCACTCTAAAGTCAAACTCTTGGCATTATTAATGCCAGGGAGTATTTTTTTCCAACTAAAACTTATGTTTTGCTTCAGTGGCTACATTCTCTAATTCTCCTTTCTGTAATTGCTTTAAAAGCTGCTTGAAGAGAAGACAAGGTGCTCTCTGCTATCAAGGCCTTTCATTAGTACATTTATAGAACAAATAGAGCTTCAATTGATGCTGCCTTTGCATGTGAGTTTGTCTCTAAGGACAGGGGTGTTCAGGAACTGGCCAGAGGAGATGAACTGGTTCTCTCTGCCTGCCTCAACCAAAGAGTGGGAGTGGTAAAGGATCTTGTACTTCTCATCAAGAAGAGAGGAAATTAGTATTCCAGGAGAGACCTTCCAGCTGCAGCTCTGTCTGTGCTGTGGGGTGTAGAGACTTCCACCACTGTACAGTAAAGTTTCCTCCCTTATTGACTCATTTGCAAGATCTTTTAGAGCTCCCCTTACTCCTAGTTATTAATACACCAGACCACCTCTAATTACTGTGTGTGTTCATTGCCATCCATTGTCACCCCTAGTGCAAACTAGGTTTTTGTCCCTCTGGCTCCCAGAGGGGACAGGAACATGCAATTTAGGAGGGCAATAGCCTGGCATCCCTTCTCCAGGCTTTTCCCAATGAAGGGAATCACCTTGATGAAGCCATTAAATCCCAGGCTCCCAAAACCTCTGGAGGTGTTCATTAAAACTGAAACTCCTAAGACCTGTGTTAGATGACACACACAAGGTAACTGTGGTCCCTCTTAAGAAGGGCATAAAGTAAAAAAATGAAGAGGCACAGGCAAATTTGACCAGCTAAGGGGGAGGATGTGTAAACAGCACAGAATTTGTGAGGGGAGCAGCTGCCTCACCACTATCATGTGTCTGTCACAGCCCCAGGAGAGTGGGATGTGGCTGTGACCTCTCTGTAAATCAGCCTGGCCATCGCACAGCAGCAGTAAAGCCACCTCAGACCTGCCAGCAAACAGCAGTTTTAGCTGTCACCAGGTCTGATGTGGATCTGTCCTTTGTTTGGGATTCACATGCCTGCTTTTCTCTCTTCCTTGCTTCCTCCACAGAATGTGCCAAAGCTTTCCATGCAGCTGGCTCCAAGGTGGTGCTCTGTGGCAGGGACAGTGAGAAGCTCAAGGAGCTGGTGCAGGAGCTTTGTGCCGTGAAGAATCACCGCAAAAAGGTGAGTGTGGGACAAGGACAGGCCTGTGGGCACACCTGACCTGGATTTCTGCTTGTGTTGTTACAGAAGTTACAGAATTGCCTGTGGGTTGTTCTCTTGAGCAATAGGAAAAATGCAGTTCTGCGGTTAGGGATAGATGCTGATATAGGAGTACACTGAGCTGGCATGTCATTCCTTGTAAAAACCCCACAAAAAGAAGCCATCTTGGCTGCAAATGGAAGTGAAAGCACATGAGGGCAGAGTGCCCAGACCCCTTACACCTGCACCTCAAACACTGAATCTGGAAAAGTGACTTTCTTTCTGTTGGCTTTTTTCACGTCTCTGCCTGCTGACAGTGGCTAAGAAAGGTACTGCTGGCTTCTGCAGAAAATGCATGGGTTACATTATCACTTTTTCAGGTAAATTTCCTTTAATAAGACAACAGGAAACTTTAGTACTTGAGGAAGATCTCCCTTGTCCCTTTCTTAGGCTCAGGGATAAGGAACAGGCTACGGGAGCAGAGAAAGACAAGCATAGCTTGCTTCTGTCATGAATTCTGTCTCCTGTGCTTCCAGAGCTGGGTGATCCCATCATGAGCTGGCACATCCAGCACTGAACTGTATTTTGCTAACTTTAGTTTATTCCCAGACACACGAACCTCACACTGTGGTGTTTGACCTCTCGGACACTAAAGCTGTGGTAAATGCTTCTGAGGAGATCCTGAAGGCCTTGGGTCACGTGGACATCCTGATCAACAATGCTGGCATCAGCTTCCGAGGCACAATTGTGGACACAGGACTGGATGTGGATAAGAAAGTGATGGAAACAAATTACTTTGGACCTATAGCCCTCACCAAAGGTACCTGTGATCCACAGGATTTGGCTGATGCCTCTGCAGACCAGCACAACTGAGCACAGCTTCACTTGTGTTTGTAACTGTCCCTGGTACAGCACAGGGTGAAGGGAGATTTGGGGTCATGGGCAGGCCTGAGGGCATGACTCTGTGGGAAATACCCCACTGGAGATGATCCCTGGTTCCATCTCCTGACTCCAGCCTGGCAGGGACTTGGGAAGAGGTCCAGTTATCCTGTCTGCACTGACAGAACATGGTGGGGGTTCCAGTGGAGCTGCAGCTTTCCTAGGAAGCTTTGGTTACACAGAAAGCTCAGCCTGGAGCGTGTCAGCTGCAGGAAATGGGAAGATGTTCTGGTGGCAGGAAAAGCAAGTCCTGCTGCCCACTGTGTGGGAGATCAGAACCACCACAGCAGCCCTTGTGCAGCCTCTGGCATAAGGAATTTCCTCACAGGGGAACATCCCAGCCACACACAGCTTCAGTCAGAGGCATCCTAAGCACTGTCCTAACCCCTGCACTGAAGAGGGATCTTGTAATTCCCTTCAGCATCTCTGAGTGCTCTGAAAGCTTTGATTCTTGACAGCAGCAATGGCAGCACTGTTGTCTGAATGGGTCTTTTCTGTCCTTTGCTAGCACTTCTCCCCTCCATGATCAAGAGGAGACAAGGCCACATTGTGGCCATCAGCAGCGTGCAAGGCAAAATAAGCATTCCTTTCAGATCTGCATGTAAGTACCTCCACAGAAGATGGGAAAGACATATTTGGGGCACCAGGCTGAATAAATACTTGGCTCCTGCTTCCACATTTAGCTCTCCATGGAATTGGCTGCGTGCAGGGAAGGCAGAGCTGTGCATCACCCTCAATGGGGTCACAAACCACTGACAGCTCTCTTAAATACAAAAGCTCAGCCCTGACCTAAAATTTTTAAGAGATGGAGGAGAATGTTTTGAAAACAGCTTGATAGTCCTATCTTAACACTTGAGAGTCACTGTAATTCCATAATTTTATGATACTTTATCCTTGTCTTTTGTCTGCATTATCTCCTCTAAGAAAGCGGGAATTTTTTGTTTTAATAAATTATCAAGTGCCATAGTACAAACAATGCCAGAACAAGAGCCTAAACAATCTTGATCCAGCAAACTCTTCATGCTAAATCACTTATGACAAGAAATATTGGTGGAATTACTGAAAAAAAAACCCTTTTGAAAGATGGATGAACTAAGAGGAGAGCGTTTGATACACAGGCATCTGTAAATCACTGAAAATAAACACCAGAAGTAGCGTGGTGATGGCACACGGTGGGTCAGGAATGATGCTGACTGGGGGAGAGCCAGGAACGTCTGAGCCATGGGGTTTTGCAGGTGATGTGCGTCCAATTGCTCCAGGAAGTGTGTTCTGAGGAGCTCCCAGAGTGCTTGCACAGCGACCAGAGCCACGTGGATCTGGCAGCAGGAGCTCAGCCCTTGCCTGGATCCATGCAGGGCTGAGGAGCCTGTGCTGAGCTGGCTCTGGTGCTGCTGGTGTGGTGGTGGCAGTCCCAGGCAGTGACCAAGCAAAGGAGTCACTCAGCCATTTCACGGGGGAAAATCCTGCCCTAGGCCACGCTTCCCTGCTCTGCCTGTGTGATCTGGTGTTGCCTTGTGTGCAGCCAAGCCCTGAACCTGCTCTGCAAGTCCCCAGTGCTCAGCACGTGCAGGGCAGCCAGCTCTGCCTTCCCAAGGCTTTGGGTGTCCTTTATCAGGAGTGGGAGGCCACTTGGGTTCACTCTGGAGTGCTTTGGCAGGGCTGTGATATTAAGCTCAGGATCCCAGCCAGTTTCCAACTTGAGTTTATGTTTTGTCTTCCTAAATTGCCTCTGACTCCCACTACCTGTTGCTGCCATTCACTAAACAAAAACAAATGTAGAGGCTGGAGAACAGCTCTTGGGTTCTTGCTGAGAAGTGGCTGCATTGCAGTGAAAAATCCATTCAGAAAGTGAAAATTCCTTCAGCCTGCTCCTTCTCCTTGGTGCACGGTCCTTTTCCTGTTTTCCAGATGCTGCCTCTAAGCACGCTACCCAGGCCTTCTTTGACTGTCTGCGGGCAGAGGTGGAGCAGTATGACATTGAAGTGACAGTTGTGAGCCCTGGATACATCCAGACAAACCTGTCCCTCAACGCTGTCACAGCGGATGGATCTCGCTATGGAGGTGAGATACCACTCACTGGCTATTTCTAAAGCATCTCCGTGTTATTATGAGGTGTGTTTGCAACACATGGCCTCTGGTGGGGACACAAGTTAGCCCTGGAGGATCAAAAACCAACTTTGGATGCAGGGTAGGAACAGCAAGCCCCAAAATTCAGCCTTTCCAGACAGCAACTATTGCCCTCCAGGCCAACCATGAGGAACACCTGTCTGTGCTCCCATGCACAACTGGAGTAAAACTGAAGGAAGCAGCCATGTGCAGTTAGAGCATTCCTAGGAAGGAATAGGAAGTACTCTAGGAGGAAGGGTTCCTCAGTGAGGGTTTACCTGCTGGTGTCGGTGCTCACTCAGCTTTCCCTTGGCAGTTATGGACAAGAACACGGCTGAGGGACAGACGGCGGCCGAGGTGGCTCAGGTGGTTCTCAATGCAGTGGGACAGAAGAAGAAGGAAGTGCTTGTGGCTGGCCTGACCCCCTGCCTGGCTGTCTACCTGAGGAACCTCTGCCCCAGGCTCTTCTTCACCTTAATGGCATCTAGAGCAAAAAAGGAAAGAAAAGTAAAGGGCTCTTAGAGCTCAGCTCCACCGAGCAGGGAGAGGCTGAGCCCCTGCAGTTGGCTGGGACATCACTGAAGGTGCTCCTGCAGGAAAATCCTTCCTCAAAATGCTGTTTACCATTGCATGGAGACTGGGAAGTGGTTTCCCCCACACTGCTGGAAGACAGCACCTAAACCTCAGCTGGAACGGTGCTTGGACAATGGGGGAGAGCTGCAGGGGAGGGCTCAGGGGAACATTGCAGCTGGGGAGGCCCCTGGCTGGGAGACTCCTCACCTCACTCCAGGCATGCTCAGCTTTCCTGGCCTGCTACAAATAAAACCCACCTGTTCTGCCTTCACACCAGCAGACCTTGGCTGTCCCCACCCCTGTGAAATACAGTCCTCAGCTGGGAGCTCTCGTGATCAGTGTCTCATTCCCACTCCTTCCAATCTGATCCAGGACATGCTGCTTGCAGTGGGAAACTTCAGAGCCTCTTCCTGTTAACATGCCAAGTCATCTGATAAATTAAGCTCAATCCAGTGCTCGTTGTAAAGAAGTACCTGATGTATTTGGCCATCATTTCACCTGTCTGAATCATGCCCTACTGATGTACTGGGATAGTTAATTCTGCAGTGACAGTGCTCTGTGAATCCCAGCCCAAGGAATGCAGGGAAGCATGAACAGGTGGAACAGCACAGCAAGGCAGCTGCTGCCAGGACACACTGCAGAGGTGGCAGCAGACAGCTTTTTCCCTACTAAGATAGGATAGCAAGGCATTACCTTCTCTGCCTCTCCGCAAGGGGAGTGTTGGTGTTAGTTGTGCTTTTCCTTTTGTTTCCCATGCTCAACTCCTCAGTTCCTTGGTGAAATGCAGTGCTCCTGCCAGGCTTGTTCAGCTGCTCCACGTTCTGGTGTTTCAGGTCTTGGCTACCCAGGAAGGATTGAGGGGCTGCTTTGCATTTCTGTGTTCCTATCCAGGGCACTGAGGGTGAAACACATGAGGCCTGAGGGAAAAATTATGTGTGGGGAGTTACTGTAGTTACTGTGGGAACTACAGCTCCAAGGCAGAGGTTGCTGAGGGTGCACCCATTCCCTTTGGGAGTAAATTCCCTCTGTGACAAGGGGAATGCTGCACACTCCAGAGCATGCCCATAATGGGCAGGGTGGGCACAAAGTGTGCTGGGTTCTGAAGGGAGGTTTGTCCCCAGCCAGTTGATTCCACTGGGCTGCTGGCACTGGGGACAGCAGATACAGCACCACTCCACATGGATGAGAATTTTTCGAAGTTGTTTTACCATTTCACCATGCACTAAAATACTCCTCTCATTCTCTCAGGTCACCTTGCACAGTTACAGTCCTGACTAACAACCAGAATGTTAGAAAGCATTTTAGCTACGTTATCACTGAGATTCCTTGGAAAACAAGCCCCTCTGCCCCTCCACCTCAGAATGGAGTAACAGCTGTGTTTTTCAATCAAACCTACCCATTGTGACAGCTAAGCTGACTTTTTACCTTTCCTCCTGCAATAAGAGACTCCAGGAAACTTGCTAATTTTTAACTCAAGTCTCTGATGCCAGCCATGCATTTAGGGAACCTGCCATAGTGATTATTCCAGAGCAGGGGAAGCTTAACACCAAAAAAGTGTTTGGTGCAGGAAAAGAACTAACAGCCCTGAAAATTATTTTGCATTGAGTAAAAAAAGACCAGGAACGCCTTTGGTGTGGCCAGCACAAAGGTATTTCAGGACCTTCTGTAGCAATAAGCAATATTAGCTGTGGCAGATGTGGCACTGGCTTCAAATCCATCCAGCAGGGACTCTGGAAACACGTCAGGGTGGAAGGGCAGCCTGCCCAGCCTGGCCTAACCACTGAAAGATGAAGTAGTTGCATTTCTTTGCCTCCTCTCTGCCAAGGCAACTGTACATTGTTGCTATAAATAGACACTCCGGATCTCAGCTTCTTTTAACCTTGGAGGGAGAGAGCTCAGCCACTGTACAAAGGGCTGCTGCCACCCAGAATTGTCTCACTGCCACTGGAGCTCCTCCAGCCCACTCAGGTACAGCTGCCTGTGCTGGTTCCAAGGACTGAGAACACCCAGCAAGCCCAGTTTGCCCAGCACACACACAATGGGCTGCAGGTCCTGCTCACAGAAAAAAATGCCCCAGCAGAGAAGCCCAAGTCAGAACGACCCATAGAGGCAAGGACACGGAGAGTCCTTGGTGCCTGCTGTGGCAATTTGGAGAGATAAAAGACAGAAAGGCAGAATTTGGGGTCTGACCCCTGTCAAGGTCAGTGTTTCAGCTGTGAAGGTCAGGCTGCAGCTCCCACTGGAGCAGGGAGCACACAGTGCACAGGCAGCTCCCACTGCAGCCTTTGCTCTCCTATTCCAAATGTAACACCTGGAGCTGTGCCAAGCTGCCCTGCCAACACGAGCCACACCTATTCCCCATGTGGTGGGAGGAGATTACAGACAGCAAGGCCCTATCTTTTAAAAATAACTGGCAGATCTCGCAGAAGAATAAACGCTACCCATTCTAAGAACAAGATTTTGAGTTTGGAGCTAAAAAATTAATTAATGCACAGGACTGAATTCTAAAATTTCAGGTAACACAAGATGTAGTCACATGGATACCTTGCAGCAGGAGCAAGTAGCTCCTGTGTTCCAGGCAAAAGGAGTGGAATTGTGTGGTCAGGTCACAGCACGAAGGTAGGACAAGCAGGCTCCCACCTTGGCAGCCCTCAGCCCTGCAGGTGGCTCAAGGCATTTCAGAGATGTATCCACCTTAGGAAGAACTCACAAGAACTGAGCAGAATGTGTTTGTAGCTGGATAAAGTGGTATTGCTATGATAACAGTGACAAGAGAGCAAGAGCATTTGAAATTCTCATCCTTTAATGGTCAATGATAACTTCTGGCTGGTTCTGTGTAATACAATTAAACAATATACTTAAATGTTTCAAAAAAAAAAAAAGGGGAAAAAAAAAGGAAAAAAAAAAGAAAGCAGCTCTCACCCCCCTTCTTTCTATTGCTTTCTTTCATCGACATTCTGCTGCTGGATTGGACTCCCCTGGCCTAACTTACGTATCTCAAGTCACCACACATCCACATCTCAAGTGTAATGAAGAACTGAAAAACCTTGGTGCACCAGTGATGCGTTATTTGAAAAATAACAGCTCTATTAAACCAAATCCTTCCCAGTCTCCACCGCTTCTCAAAGAGGAAAAACAAAATGTTACTGTGGGAGTCTTAATACACTTGTCTTTGTGGGTTTCTCTCTTCCCTGCTGAAGTCATACAGCATAGAGTTCATAGATCTTCTTTACACAGTACACCAGGGCAGCGAGTGCTATCGTGTTGTGCAGTCTCTTTCTGTGCAGGTCGTCCTTCCTCACCAGCACCACGGGAGTGGACGAGGTGAGCGTATGCAGGGGCAGGCGCGAAAGTTTATAGGCATCGTACTCGACCTGGTACTTGCAACAGGGATCAAACTGCCACGAGATCCCGTAGAGGGTGCAGCAAGCCACGCTCAGCACTCCAGCGGGCAGGGAGATGTAGTGAGAATAATCTGCTGGCAGTGCCAGGGGGGTGAAGAGGCAGGTGGTGCCTGCCAGCACGGCCGTCTTGTGCAGGCAGTTCCCCACGGTGATCCAGCGCGCCGTCTCGTCCCCTATGCGTGTAGGCTCGATCACGATGTACTTGTACTGCGCTTCCAGCGCCTGCTCCAGCTCGTACTCAAACTGGTCCTGAGCGTTCTCCCCGTTGTAGATCTCGTGCACAATGTAACAGTCCGTGGAGGACAAGGTCACCCTGGTAAGGGGAAATGAAGAATTAAAACTACAGGGCTGAAGGACGGGCCGATCACCCACCCAGCTGGGAGAGCGGGACACAAGTGCCCCAAGTGAGGGCAGCCCCTCAAGGTCACTGCCTTTGTTTCACAACCAGCAGCTTCTTAACTCAAGCTTCATTTCACATCAGCTGATCACTCCTGCTGTACAATAATTCATCCTAAAAGAAGGCAACATTTTTCTTACCTTTTCATAACTTGGAGGATCTAGAACAATTTGAGAAATAGGGTTTTGTAACAGTCTTGAAATGGTTTCTCACACTGATACTCAAGCAGTTTCTTTGGAGAGAGCAGAAGTGTCACTCATGCCTTAGTGACCACAACACATCACTGAACAAACCACACAGACTTCAGGAGCTTTCCCAGAAACCAAGACAAGCAGCTCATTGATCAGGACAAGCTGCTCTGGGAGATCTGGAGAGAGGAAGCATCTCCAGGTGAATATTTGCTTTCTGATGCCCCTTTGCTATTTAGTCCTCCATATTAACACAGCCTAGTAAATCCATGGTAAATCCAACAAAGATGGCCAAGGAACACTGCTGAAAGGGAACATGAAGAAGGCAGCAGAGCATTCAGTTTGTGGCAGAACACTTCACTCCCTCTCCTGAAGTGGGATGCAGCAAAGCAAGACACGAACAAGTTTTTAACCCAGGCAGGCTTAAGCAGTAAAGAAAGAGCTGCTCACTTCACTGGAGAGCACATTCCCTGCTCAGGGGATTCAGGGAACTTGTATTGGAGCAGCAGCTTTCAGCTACCTAATGTCACATTATTTTCCACCTTCACGTCACCCTCTTCACCACATCACCTTATATCTGCAGCTACATTCATGTACCAACTGCTAAAAAATAGGATTATGACTGCGTACCTGCTCTGAGAAAGGGTAAAAACCTATCCATCAGAACCAGGCAAAATCCTCGCTTCTAAGCAGAAATGAATATTTCTGACATACTGGTGCTTAACCAGAGAAAAACTGAGCATGTGGCCTAGCAAAGATAAAAATATCTAGCAGATTCCTTCAGCAGAAGGAGAACAAATCACACATCTGACCTAATAACAGCAGACAAAACAGCCTCATCCCAGCAGCATTTAGACCCCCATGATATGGGGAGGAACACACTGCTGATGTGGAGAACAGAATGAGCATTTTTTGCTCCATTAGTACAGTGGTACTTATGTCCATACACTGGAAAATAAGGGAGAAAAATACACATTCACAAGCTGCTGTTGCCAAACATTATCCTTAATGTGCAGCTCCACTCAGGCTGCAAAGGGGATTGAGCAGTGGCCAGCTGTAATCAAGAATATTGTTAAATTACAAGCTGTTGCAGACATGGCTGGGTTTGTAACAGCAGCAAACATCAACCAGCAGGACCTGAGAGGCACCACCCTCTCCCAAAGCAGAGTCATAAGCAGTTTCATTAAAAGTCCAGCTGGAATTTATATAACCTACAAGGAAACCTCAACTTACAATGTAGTTATTGAGTTCCTTGCAGTGAATTTTCCCCCTGGCCTGTTCATGGGTAGAAAGAAAAATAAAAATCCACCTTAATTCTGTGTATGCCAGGGGCTTCTTTAGGGCAATGAGCATTGTTGGGAAAATTACCATTAACCCTTCCAGCACAGCGTGTGGTGGGCTCTGGTATTTTGCAGTGAGTTGAGAGGTATTCAGAGAAAAAAATTGAAGGACAGGATCTATATAAGGAATTTCTAACAAGAAACCGGTTAAGCAGGTGTTACACTGACACCAAGGACACAGCTGGTCATGGTTTCTGCCAAGGATTCTTTTCCCTGATAACAGCTGCTCCAAGTGCAGCTTCTTCCAAATCAAAAATTCCAGTTTCATTGCAAAAGACATATAGAGGCTTAAGGTAACTGCACACCACCACCCATGACTTTGTGAAACCACTTGCTGGGGCATTATGACTTCATGGAAAAGCTATTGCTGAAAGGCACTTTCAAGCTGGAAGCCAACCCAGAGCTAACACAATCCTCCAGACAAAATTGATATTTCCAATAAGGACCTTTCAGCTTTTCAACACTTTCAGTGTTTTGTAATTCCTGGGAACATGCAGATGGGTCTGTAAAATAGAGAAGCAAAATCCAAATTCAACTAAGAACTTCCCAGAGGCTGAAGAACAGCACAGTTTGTGTTGTCATTCCAGATCTCCCTGTCATCACTGGGAAAACATGGATGAAGCGAGCCCATTCCTTCCCTGCCTGTACAAAAGCCATGGAAACTGAGCTTCTGACTCTAGGAATTCGAGATCTACATTGTATGGGATTTCTCCAGGCTCAGCACCAGGACAGGTGGCACAAACCCATCAGCCTCATTTCTCCTTGCTCAGCTCTTGCCTATTCTTCCCTCTGAACACCCCTTTTTTCCTTTCACCATCATTGCACAAGCAGAGTCACACCACAGCCAGCCACCTGTCAGCAGGAATGCAACAGACTGGCCAGAGGCAGCTCTGTCCATCTCCTCTGGAATTTTTTGGCTTGCCAGGCTCTGGGGCTTTATAACAATAAAGTCAAGAAAAGCACAGTCCTCCAATGCCAAAACAAGCAGAATTTAAAGTATGTTCTGCTGGGAAAAATTAAAAAATCACTGGGAACTGAACAGCACAAAGGCTTTGTGCCTGAAAAAGTCTGCCCCCCAACTGTGCTGTTTCTCCAAATGAGTCCTCTAAAAACAGAATAAATCTGTATCATAGTGCTGAAGCTGCAAATGGCAAAACAGCCAATCCAAGAATGACAAATGAAAAGATATCTGGTCAAATAAAACATGTGAAGAGCCAGCAAAGCAGGCAGCAAGCCTCTATTTCTGCGCAGGGCAGTGGGGTTATCATGTATTATTTCCACACAAGAAATGGCTGCCCCTAGAGCATGGAAAGCTGAAAACTGGATTTCAGATGATATAGAAAGAGGCACAGATATGTGAGCTTGAGGAGGTTTCAGCTGAGGACTTCAGAGAGGCAACTCTCCTGACACAGCCTTTCCACTGAACACAGCAGCTGCACACCAACAAACCCAGTCAAAGCAACTGAATTTGCTCAAACACTGGAGGCTGTGGAGTTTACCTTTTGGAGCTTGTCACCCACCCCTGGCCATGACAAACACAACTGCAGAGCTGTGCAAGCAACTCTGAGCTGGCATCCACCACTTATCAAGTGTGGGGATTTTATATAAACTCCATTTTACTTAAAAGAATAGTAAATAACCAGAGAGCACCTAATGCCAGAAGACATAAAATGCTGCCAGGTGTTCAGAAGTCTGACAGCCTCTGTTTACTAGACAGACCAGAGCCTAAAAACAGTTGTTAATATCATTCAATTAAGTGATTTTCCAGGACCTGTCTCTCCACTCCAAATAAGAGGGCATAGTTAAAAACTTATACAACTGTTCTGTAGGAATAGTTCTAGGCCTTATATCCAAATATTTCTTCTGTTGCAGCTTCAGGCATTTTGTGTTTGAGAACTTTTAGTGTCTCATTCCTGGTGCTGAATGAATGCCTAGATGAGGGAATGTGATAGAACTCTCAGCTATTCAGCACAGCAAGATGGAAATGAATTAAAACTCAATTATGTCAAATTTTGGTACCGCCGAAGTCATAAATAAGGAATCCATTGTTAACAGAACTACAGCAGCAGGAGGGGCAGAAGTGTCTGTGTTAGCTATAGAGCAAGCTTCAAATTACATTTGGATTGTCTTCCTAACATGGGAATATGGGAGAGCACCAGGAGAGGGTGAACAACAGCACTCCAGCAGTTCATCAAAGCCCATCCAGTTCCAACCCCCTGCCATGGGCAGGGACACCTTCCACTATCCAAGGCTGCTCCAAGCCCTGTCCAGCCTGGCCTTGGACACTTCCAGGGATGGGCAGCCACAGCTTCTCTGGGCACCCTGTGCCAGGGCCTCACCACCCTCACAGGGAAGAATCTCTTCTGAAGTTCCGGTCCTCAGAGCAATGCCATTTCTCTGCTTCCACCTTGGAAGCAGGCTCCTGACAACAGCAGCCTGCCTGGTAAATGGAAATTTCAAGTGGATAGTCTTTATGGATGAAGAAATAAGTAACATTCCAAAGAGGAGACACGATGTCACTCCATGTGAGAAGACCAGGTGCCAAGGGGCAAAAGCAGAAACAAAGGAACAGAGGACTGAGAACAAGGCAGGGGAAAACATCCTGGGAGAGCCCTCAGCATCCTCCTTCCACTGCCCACCTGCAGGGAGAAGGACTGAGCCTCCCCAGTTTGTTGTCTTCACCCTAATGGCATCTGCCAGGCAGACTCTTGGTGAGGATTTCCAGTTATCCAACTATCTCAGTTCTGCAAATGCTCAAAATCACACTTGGAAACAATCTTAAGCTGCACAAGTACAGTTCCGGGCAAAAATAAAAGTTCTTTTGAGCCCCTCCCATAACAGGTAGGTCAAGTTTTGGTAAAGTGTTCTTTCCTGGGCGAGAGTTTTGCTTGGAGCACCAAACAATCAGATTAACTGAAAATGAAGAGCAGTCTGGTAAGTAGTTAAAAAAATTAGAAAGGAGAAGCTTGCAGCAGTGTGATAACACCTGGTCACAAGCAGCACACACAGTCCAGCTCAGCAGTGCAAAAGGGGTCTTGTGCTGGCTGTGCAAGATCTCAGAAAAAGGACATTACAGATGGCCAGAGCCCATCTGAGAGCATTGTCAGCATCTCAGCCAAGGAGGAAGTCAACAGAGTCAAGGCATGACAAGTTCAAACACTAAACTTCCCTCCCTCCAACACAAATCCTTCCTGAAATTTGATTTAATTTCAAGATTAAGGAATGAGCTGTGGCCTGGCTTTAATTCTCAGTGGAAATATTCCACCTCCCAGTCATATTCCCCAGTGTATGTTTTTACTCAGGACATGGTGCACAGAAAGCACAAACACATCCCACCCTAAACACCTGGAGAACTGTTTCTCTGCTGAAGGTCCTCATAGTCTACCAGGCTCAAGCCCTCAGCCAGGGCTGTCAGTCCTGGGGCTTTAAGAAGGGCACCCAAGCAGAGGAAGAACAGGAAATGCAGGGCAATAAAGCAAGACTTTAATTCAAAAGATGCACCTTAAATTCAAATAGGAAAAAGGATAGGTGAACATTGGGAAGCTCTTCAAGCAGCCTTAGGGAGGGACAACATTCCCTGAACGCTAAGGAAAACATCACCAGACCATTACAACAAATCCAGCCCTCAGACAACAAGGAGGTGTCAATTTTAAGTCAACTAATGATTAGCCAGGCTGATGGAAATAGGTCAATCATTGCTGCAAGCAGGGTACCAGAAATCTGAGCAGTGCAGGTAGCGAAAGGAGAGCTCTGTGAGGGCACAGAGGAGCCAGTGCAGGCCATGGTGATGACATGAAAGCTGTACTTTCCAGAGTTTGTCAGAACATCTCCCAGGGGAACAAACAACATGCTGTCCACTGCTCTGGCGGGCACCGGGCTGCCTTTTATACAAAAACACCCAGTACAATCCAGTGTCTGTTCTGTGTGAGAAAGTTGTTTTGGTCTACAGATTAACAATTCCCTTTAGACAGGCTCCATTAAAGAGTCTATCCAGAATGAAGAAAAACAAATATTTAGTTGGTTCCCTTCAGTGTTTTTGGTTATTTTGTTTAACGTTATTATTTCACCACCAGGGCCAGCTGGAGTTCACAGTCAACATCCTTTGAAATTAATGTCCTTACATTTACTCTTAGGAAGGAAAGCCCTTTTTAACCTATTATGGCTTTCTCTGTATCAATGAAGTCACTTATGAAGAGACTCAGTCTCCACAGATATGCTGGTCTTTTTAATTTTTTTAAAAATAATTTTAGATGAAAGCTGCTCTAGTCTCACAGCAGACAGGATTTTATTCAGTACTGAGTCTCCTCACACCACCTCCGACACACAGATGCCTTTTAGAGCGGCTGGCTGACAACTACAAACCCTCCTTGAAGCAGCTCAGTTACCAGGAAAACTGGATGAACACATTCAGTCCAGAGGAATGTGTCTTTGGACAAGAATCCTGCCCAAAGAGTAAGAAAACTGTATTCACCCTATAAAAAGCACATGCCATCATGTGATGACATCAGGTCTGTCAGCGCTGCCTTTGCACAACCGGTGCTGCAGCAGCCCAACAAGACAGGCAGGTGTGGTTTGGGATCAGCCACTGATGGAGAGGAGAGGCCCAGTCATCCACATCTCCTGCTCTGCAACTGCCAGGAAGAAGCAGCACCTTGCTGACATCACCCAGCACCTTTTGGAATTATCCTCCATTGGAGGATGTCACTTTGTACAGGGTGACACCTAAAGAACCACCAGCTTTTGACGGAGATTGTGAAACGCTGCTCAGGGGAAGATCTGTTGTTCTGTTCTCTTCCATATCCTTCTCGCTGGCAAAGGAAAAATATACATGCAGCAGGTTCATGGAGTGACTCGTGCTTAGGAATATTTTTGATCATAAGATCAAGAGCAATCACAGCTTTGAAAAAATACCATCTCAAACAACAATTAGATTATTGTACAGGTCACAGATGAAATTACACAGTAACAACTCACTTTTAAGTCTGCGTCAATTTTCACCCTGGAAGAATAATTGAAGTTATTAAGTGGGTTTTTTTCCATATTCTGTTTCTTCCCTTCTGCCGGGAGGACACGTCTGCCACATGCAAAATCCACATGGAAACTCCACACCTCCCGTGCTGGGGTAGTGCCAGTACTGGGGGCAGACAGTTTTACCACTGTGGTATTCTTAGTTGTTTATTTAAACCACGCTGATGCAGGAATTCCATTGGCCCTTCCAGTTCAATTACTTTTGAATTCCCTGAACACAGGCAGCATTCCTGCAATTCACATTAGCGCCAGAATTTTCAGGGCTACTTGTGGCTCTCCTTGGCCATGTAGATTCAACAGCATCAAAGCAAACACTGTTGGATCACAGCAAGGGAACGAAGTGAAGCAAAAACCACAACACAAATT
The DNA here is from genome assembly GCA_013398615.1 of Brachypodius melanocephalos. Classification (NCBI taxonomy): domain Eukaryota; kingdom Metazoa; phylum Chordata; class Aves; order Passeriformes; family Pycnonotidae; genus Brachypodius; species Brachypodius melanocephalos. Next base: position 5,050,598 of record VZSR01003816.1, read on the forward strand.
AAGGGGGATATCAGAGTTTCTAATTAAGAGGGATATCAGAGTTTCGAGGCGAGGCGGCAGGACAAAGGAAAACTCAGAAAACAGAGCAGCAGCTTTCAGCAGCTGCCGGTTACATCAGTCAGCCCTGGGGCAGAATAGAAAAATGCCAACGTCAGGAAAAGCGGGATAAACCCAGACATTTTCAGCAGGTGGAGGGCTGTGCACACAGATTTTAAAGTAGTTCAACCAGACACTGTCTTAAGCTGTGCCAGGGGAGGTTCAGGTCGGACATTTGGAAGGATTTCTTCACAGAAAGGGTGATTAAATACTGGAATGGGCAGCCCTGGGAGGTGGTGGAGTCACCGTCCCTGGAGGTGTTTAAGGAAAGACTGGCTGGCACTCAGTGCTCTCTGGTCTGGGTGACTGGGTGGGGATCGGTCACAGGTTGGACTCGATGATCTCAGAGGTCTTTCGAACCGATTTGATTCTGTGAGCTTCCCCTCTGTCTCTTTTTTCCCATTTTCAAGTCGCGATTCCCAAACTTCCACCGCTGCTCCGTGGGTATTTCCAGCCTGTGCTGGCCGCTCCTCCGCCCTGGCAGAGGCAGAGCGCGGTACCGATCTCCCTGCCCGCCGCGGCCCCGGCAGAACGAGGTCACCCTGGAGGACTCGCTGCTCCCTCCCCGCCTTTAAAAATAGCCGTGGACGGAAGGAGCGTCCCGGGGCCGGCCCTCCTCTACCCGGCCCACAGCACCGCATCCCGCCGCGGGCAGCGCTGCCCCAGACACGCCGCGGGCCGCGCTGACCTTCCCCGAGCCCGGCTCCACCGAGCGCCCCGGGCCCTCCGCGCCTTAGCGCGGCCGCGTCCCGCGCCCGCCCCGCCCGGCCACGCTCCCCTCGCGGCGCCCCCGCCCTTGCCGCGGGGTCGCGGGGCCGCCGGGGGAGGTGCAGGCCCGCAGCCCCCGCCGCTCCTCGCTCCAGCCCGGCCGCCCCTCACCTGTCCCGGCCGCCGCCGCTGTTGGTGCCGCCGGGGCCCGCGCGCCTCCTTCCCCACGCCGCCATCTTGGAGACACTCGCCTCGCAAATGTCTCCGCCGGCGGCCCGCGGGCGCGCCGCGATGCCCGACGGAAGATGTAGTGCGAGGGGGCGGTGGCGGCCGCTGCTCGGGGTGGGGCTGAGCCCGAGAAAGGACTACAAGTCCCACAGTGCCCTGCACCGCCGCACGGCCGCGGGGGGCTCTGGGGCGTGTAGTCCCTTGGACGTGGGCGGTGGGGCCAGGTGGGTACAGCGGTGAGACGCCGGTGAGACCCCCGGCCACAGCCCCGTCACCGGTGGCGGAGCGACTCCGCGGGGCTCGGCTCGGTTCGGCCCGGCCCCGCCGCCCGGGATCTTCCATCCGATGGGAGGAGCGCGGCGGCGAGTCCCGGCCTGCCCCGCGGCCTCGCCATGAGGAGATGTGGCTGCCGAGGGTGGGCACCGCTGGGCAGCGCCTCGTGTTCCTGATTAAAAAAACTCGGGGGGTTCCTTCCCTGCAGGGGACTAGGTGCTCGTGCTCCCTGGAGGGAGAGGCTGGGCGGTTTTGGGGTGAATCTCGCCCCCTTAATCAATCTCGAAAGAGGGGCAATGAATGGGGAGGCCCTCCTGTTGCATCTCTGAGGAGGAATAAATCACAGAATCACTTAGACAAAGACCTAAATATCACCAAGTCAGTATAAAGTTTATAACCAAACGCTTCTCTAGAATTGCAATGTGGGCTTGCTACTGCCAGAGGTTTCTCAGCTCCTGTGGGTCCATCAGGTTTTGTGGGCAACCTGTTTCACAGTGCTTGGTTATCTCCAGGATGCTTGAGCCTCCGCAGAGCTCCCTCTTGCTTCTGGCCGGATTCCTCCCAGAAGAGAAGCCTTTTACTCAGGAATTTTATCAAAGAGCAGCTCCCTGTTCTATACACCCCCTTTCTTGGAGCCCTCCTCCAGCCTGACAGCGCACGTCAGGAGACAGTGCTGGCTCTGCATCTCCCGTTCCTAGAAAAACGCTCTTTTTGACAACATTATTCCCAAGTGATGTAATGTGACTGAAGAGAACAAACCCCTGGCGGCCTCCACCTTCCCAGGCATCCCGAGGCTGCTCTTCCAGCCTACAGGGCCCTCCCACACCGCTGCTCTCTCAGCTGTGTTGTGGGGGGCAGCTGTCTCGGGGGAGGTAAAAGCTGCATTCGCAGGAACAAGGAGGTGTTTGGGAAGCGTGCCCAGCCCGGCAGAACGTGCAGCAGTGCTGGGACAGGCCGGAGCACGGACTGTCTGGAATGTGGAATGTAAACAGTGTGTTACCAGCAACAGCCCAGCTACAGATCCCAACAGCCCGTGCTGTCCCTCGGAAGCAGCAAACCCCCGCTCCTGCTGCAGCCCGGGGCAGCTTGTCACACTGGATCAAATCATAACTGTTCCCCACACCAACCTTCCCGGCAATCTGAGTGATCCAAACTCTGGCCTTAGCCTCTGTAGCCTTCACACATTGGGAATGCCCTGCTAGGATCCTGAGTGCTCAGGCTGTGCTCCCAGCCCTGAGGAGTGCTGGCTCCAGGAGTGAAGTGCCTGGTGTCCCTCTGAGTAAAGCTGGACAAGCACAGCAGCTGGATATTTAAATATTTTCATGCCCATCTTAAAACAGAGGACATAAACACCTGAGTGTCTGCTCATTTGCAGGCCAACTCCCAAAGACTGGCCTGAAATCCCAGGGAGGAATGACGAAGGTGAGCAGGGCTGGATCAGCTGGCAAAGGAGAGGAACCAGTTGTGATCCTGCTCACCCTGAGCTCTGCACAGTCATCACGAGGTCAGCCAGCCCTGTGACCTCAAATAAAACACAGTAATTTCACCCCTTACCTACTGTTCATTTGCAATGGGAACATGTGGTTCCTGCCAGCACAGCACAGCCACTGCAGCTCAGTTAAGCCACACTTTTATTGTATTGTATTCCATGCATTATGTTCATGTTTTATAGTATGACAGAGGGAGGGATCAAGATAAATGTTAAACATAAACAAGAGCAGAAAGGTCGTTTGTAACAGGTCCTGAGAAGGAAAGGCACATCGTAACCACCGAATCCAACAGAAGAGAAGCCTTGGACAGAGGAAGACAACGCTGGAGAGCGGATGAGGGAGGGGGCGTTTCAAGTTGGGGGCTGTGGAAGCAGGTTTGACAGCCACCTGCATTCCCTCACCCACCAAAGGTCTGTAGTTCAAATGAGTTTGGGGAGCTCAATATTCAACCAAACCACTTCCACACTCCTGTTGCCGAGGGAGAGTCCAAGATCCCAAACTCCTCCAGGCTTAATCAGCACCAAGGGGCAGCACAGGACTCAAAAGCTCCTTTCTGCAGAGACCAGCTGGGAAAAGGCAGCTGGTGGGGAGGCAGGGAAGGGCTACCCAGCACCGAGGGACCCCCGAGCCGGGTCCCACCCGACCCTGGACTGCGGCATCGCTGGTGACCTGCAGGTATTGCTATTCACTGGCATCGAGGAGGAGGGAAGGCTGGGACACAGCACGGACACAGCAGAGAAATGGTTGGCACAGACACTGGCACATGTCTCTGTCAGGTCAGGGGTTGTAGCACCTCGAAGGGAAGCAGCAGCAAAACCGTGTGCTGTGCCTGATTTAAGGCAGCGATCGCTGCGGGTGATCCAGCGCCGGGAAGCACGAGGTTCCTGCCAGAGCAGCACGAGGGGCTCCAGAGCCAGGCTGGACACTGGGACACTGCCCAGACAGTGAGCACAGCACACCCTCCAGCCAGCTGACACAACAGGGAGCTGCTGGAGACTGCACACAGTGGAAATGAGCACAAAACCAGGACAGAGGCTCGCAGCACTGAGCTCAGATTTGCTCCTGAGCACCCAGCCCTGCTGTGGCAAAGACACAAGTGTCTTATCTTGGCTTCCAGGGGAGAAAACAGTTCAGCTTCACCTTGGAATTAAGAGAAGGGATGGTTCAGTCATCACAGCAGTACCAGAGCCAGCCTTGCTCCTGTAACTATGTGAAGTGTGTGCTGCAGGTTAAAGAAGGAACATTTAGCAGCCCACATTTCTTCTTGAGCCCCTTTAGTTTGTTACCTGCCACCCTTTCCCAGTCCCTCGAAGCCACCCTAAAGGTCACAGCCTGGGTGAAATAAGCAGCAGGAGGGCAGAAATGAAGCAGAGACAGGGCTGAGCTCGAGGCCTTTCCTGAGCAGCACAAGGAAGAGGTGGCTCTGCACCTGGCACAGGTGGTGGGCACAGGCAGGGGTCTCACAGCCTGCAGTGTGCAGGGCAGGGATGGAGTTTGGAAGATTTAGAAGCCTGAGAGGGCTGTGCTGTGCTGGTGATGAGCAGCCCAAAAGCAGGGGCAGGCAGCAAAGGTTCCCCTCGAGCCAGTGGCCAGGGACAGCTCAGGCTGAAATCCTGGCACAGGGTCTCCATCTCTGGCCATCCCAGCCAGGAGAGACGATTGTAGGAGTTTTTGCCTTTGCCGCCATGGACTTTGTGCTGGGCTCTGGGAAAGGGCTGAGCTGCCTCTCACCTGGGGCTTCAGTCACTCCGTGGCACAGATTGTAAACTTTAGCTGCTGATGAGCTAAGCAAGGTCTGGATTTGGTGTCCAGGCGAGAGGCTCTCCATCTCCTGCATGGCTGCAGCCCCCAGCTGCTGCTCAGGGCTGGGCATGCTGAAAACATCATCTCCCTCACCACTGCCCTGCCCTGGGACACTACAAAATCCTGGGAGCTCCATGTGAGACGCTCTGAGGTGTAGCTCAGGCCCTGGAAAATGCAGGCAAGGCAGGACAGGCAGCAAGCTGGAGCCTGGCAGTGCCCTGCCATCGTGGTGTCACCTCTACATCTGAGTGTGGCAATGCTGGGTTGTGCTACAGAATCATCATCCATGGAGGTAAGAGCATGAAATGAGGGTGTTCCTGTTGCTGACCCCACGATGCCACCAGTGCCCTGAGCTTGGAGCTGTGAGGAGGCCACTGAGCAGACAGGTAATGCCATGAGCCAGGGCTTCTCTCCAAAGGCTGTAGGGAGAACCTACTGGAATCCACATGGATACAGCACTGAACCCAGGGGATGGGCCAGGAGCAGGTCCTGGAGGCCTCACCCAGCTGCTCTCAGGATGTCATGACAGGGCTGATCTGGGGCACTGACAGGGATGCAGAGATGGAGAAGAGGGAGATGGGAGGAGCCTTCCTCTTCAGCTGCAGGAAACCACCTTGGTGCCCTGGGATGTCCCTCATCCTTAGGCCAGGGCTGGCTGTGGGGCTGGTCTCTTCTCCTGAGCAGGCTGTGTCCACACCAATGGCAGGAAGACAGGAATAACAGTCCATGACCCTGTGGGATCCCTCTTCAGGGCTGTGTGTACAGAAGCTGGGCAGGAGCTGGCATCTCCAGGGAGCAGCATCTACAACTCAGCCACTTTTCTTCCTCTGCACAGCCTCTGCAGTCCATGTCTGCTCCTCACACAGTTCTTGTCTCTAGGCTCGAAGGTGTCACCATCCCAGTGTCTCCACAGCCAGGGCAGCAAAGCCCCCGAGGTGCCACCATGCTCCACATGTTCTTGTGTGTGTTGCATGTGGGCTTGGACACGGCTTGGTGCTGCAGGGGATGAACCTGACACAGGGCTGGGGCTCCTCCAGCACTTCCCTCTGTCCCACAAAGCTTAATCCACAGCCTGGATCTCCCCAGCTGCCAGGAGGAAAGGGGGGGCTGGTACCCCATGGCCACCCCTAACTAACATCCCCCCAGCAAGTCCAGAGCTGTCACCAAGCGGAGGGGAGAGGATGAGGTGCAGAACAAGTCATCCCCTGGCCTTGTGATGGAGTTTGATGGAAAAATCACTCTCTTCTATCCCCTGGCTTGTGAAAAGCACTGAGGGGGGCACCACGTGTGCCCAGAGCCAGCCTGGCCCAGGGGCTGCAGCCATGCTCACATGTGGGCAGAGAGCAGGAGGTCGTGCCCACACTCACGCACCGCACGGACACGCGCAAGAAAAACGGGAATTGCGAGTGTGGGAAGGGGTTTCCTGAGACTGCGGAGAAGCCAAGGCCGCGCTGAACAGTCAGGGACTCGTGTGCTGGTGTGGGAGCAGTCCTGCCTTAAGGCTGCAAGTGTTCCAGGTACTGCGGCAGCGGGTTCTCCTTGACGTATTTCTGAATGTACCAGCACGTCAGGTGCGCCTTCAGGTCCTCCTCCACCACAAAGTCCAGGGCTGCCTGCAACCAACGGGGATCAGATGAGTTACAACCAGCACCCCCAGCCTCTGCTCCCCTCTGAAGCCTCGTGGGTGTCCTGTAGCCCTCAAACAGATGGGGGAAGCAGCAGGGGTCCCTCAGGTACCCCCTGTGCGAGGCAGATGGAGGGAGAGGCTCAACAGCTGTCCTGCCACAGCCGTGACCTCACCCCAGAGTCCCCAGTTTAACCCTCAACACATCCAGCCCTGTGAATGCTGTGCTGCAGGTGACCCAGCCTGCCTTCATCATCCCTTTGATCCTGCTTACAGGGCCAGGGAGCAGCTGTACCCCAAAGCACCACCCCACAGTTCCCCCACTGTTGTGCTCATGGCTCCTCAGCTCTCCCTGCACAGCTCAAGGCAGGCAAAGGGCTCACGAGGGCAGTGAAGGTTTGAGAGGAGGGGTCCAGCTTGAGCTGAGGTGAACCATCAGCCCCTGCACAAAAGTTTTTTGTTGAGAGGAGGAATGGGCCAAACCTGGGCAAGTGGCTGGATTTGCTGACACTTTCCCAGCTCCTCTTGCCACAAGAAACAGGAATGTCTGACCCCAGATTTCCATCTGCCCCACCAGCCACCCCATCTCCCATCAGAGCAGGATTCCCACAGGGCACACGTGCAATTCCAATGTGATGGAGCCTGGCTTCAGCCAGGATCTTTAACCACAGCTGGGATGGCAACAGCTCTTGCCCTTGTGGGTGGCTGGGGCTGTACCTTTGCCAGGTGCTTGGCTATCCCTCTCCCTCGATAGGCATCCGGCACTTCCGTGTGCTGCAAGTCCACGATGCGCTTCCCCACGTACTCGTAGAGCAGCACGGCCTTGTCGTGGCAACCTGAGGGGTGGGAGAGAGGGGTGAGGGTTGGCATGTCCCTGGGGAACCCACAGCAGGGGTTGGCAGAGAGGATTGAGGGTTGGGGTGTCCCCAGAGAGCCCACTGCAGTGGATGGGCAGTTTTGGGACTGCTGCAGCATCCCTCGTGTCCGTGGGAATGGCTCTGGTGCTGGGACAGACACTTTGCTTTCAGTGGCACCTGGATGTCCTCACTGGTGTGAGCAGAGCCAGGTCTGCTTGGCCTTTCCAAGCCTCTGGAGCAGGAGCAAGTTTTTGACCCAACTCTGAATCAATGATGCCAGCACAACATGTTTAGGGTAGGAAAGCAGCTGTGACGAAGGAGGAGATGTGTCAATAGTGGGGGAGAGTAAAAAGAAGAGGGGGAAAACCAACAAAGCTGACCCAGGTAACAGCCAATTAATTACTCCTCCAGCACATTGTTTTTTGTTGTGGCACATAAAACAGGACAAGACTCCTTGCTCTGGTGTTGCAGCATTGTCTAGACATGTTTTGGGGAAGATGCTGAGGAGGTGAATCCCACAAATACACAGGAAAGAGCACACAGGTGTGCAAGGGGGGCTGTGCACACAAATTTACATGTACACACACACACAGGCTTCCTGTTTCGACACCCTGACCTTTCTCACAGCAGCTCAGTTACAGGAAAAAAGAAGTTTCAGCTCATGTATAAATCAGAGGAGTCAGAACACCCCTCTAGTTTCATCCACAGGACCTGAGCTTCTGCCTTCAGTGCAGAAGCCATTGTTTCATTTCTAGAAAGTTTCTGTACTTAAAAGTGAGTTTCAAAAATGCAAGACCCCAATCAGAGAAAAGTTTGATTAAAATAATGGAAACCTCCTTCTCTCCAATGGTTCTTTAAGGCTGAAGGGCTGCAAAGTTCACCTGCATTCAGGATCTGCTTTAGCTGAGCTCAATACACTCTATTTCACTGCATTTCAGCCGACAACTCCAGCCCAGTTTGCTTCATCCCTGTATTCAAGAGAAACTAGAAATGAGTCCACTGGAATTCTGTGTTTCCAGAGAAGCAGCTCAAGCATTTATGCCTGCTCCTTTTATGCAGACACTCAATTCTCCTACACTGGATGGAAACCTTCACATTTCCAGCCCTAGTTTATTCCTGCTGGTTTCTGCCCACTCGTTCTTGTGCCAACATTGTTCTTGGGTGGACATAAATAATTTCCCTCCCTGCTGGTCCCCCAAGTATTTCTAGGCTTCAGTCCTGCCCCTCTCAGCTCTGGTTCACCAAAAATCCAAGCTCTTTGAGTTTCCCCCAGACAGGAAAGAGGGAGCACTGCAGTGTTTCTCCATGTGGATCCAGGCACCCCAAAAAAGCCAAGGGAGCAGGTGAAGCCCTTCCCCACCAGCACAAACCTGTCTTGCTGGAGGGAAACCTGCCCAGGCTGGGGCATGAGGTGCCCTCACCCTCACAGAGCATTTGGTGGCAGCTCTCAGGGGGTGGCAAGGGCAGAGTTGGCAGCACCAAAGGCTGTAAAATGATCTTTTAACAACAGCTTTCACTCATTCCAGCCCTTCCACGCCACTCTCCTCCCAAGGCTAAAACTTTCCATAACCTCTGCCTGAAGCTTTGAGAAGTTTAAAACTAAACTGACACCAGAACAAAAGATCTTTTTTCTTTAAATACACTTTTAGAATATATGATCTGTTTAGAAGTATCACAAACACAAACACATTTTAAAGCAGAAGGTGATGCAGTGTTTGGAGGATCTCAGACGTGTCCTGCCAGGCTTTTCCTCGATATTCTCTGTACCACAGCAGCACCACAAACCCCCAGCCAGGACAGCAGCTGCAGAGTGCCACCAGGGCACAGATGAACACACACAGAACGGATTTTACAACCAGCCTGAGTTTACAACACAGAGTCAGCGCTGCTGGAAACTGGGCCCAGTTCAGAAAAACATCCCAGTTCGGCCAAGTGCATGATCACATCCACACATGCTCACCTCAGTGACACAGCACATGAAACCAAGGACACCCGTGCCCAGGGTGTGGTGTGTGCCCTGCATGTCACAGCCATGGCTTGGAATAAACCAACCCTGGTGCTGTGTGGTACCCTGGACATGGAGGGGGAGCTGGAAGCAGTGCTGACCCTTCCTGGGAGCACCCAGCCCCAGTTTGGTGCAATCCCCCACAAAGAGAGGGGGCACAAGCAGAAACCCCACCAAGACAGGGCATAAGAGACAGCTCCTGCCAGCCTCCAGCCTGGGCTCCAGGAGAGTTTATCAGCCTGCACAGACAGAGCTTGGCACAACAGGCTCAGGCCTCAGCCAGCAGAGCCCCAGGAGCCTGCCCTTGGTGTTTGACTCACTGAGCCTCCCCTCGAGGCGAGGAAGTGGAGCCGATGCAAATCAGCACAGCCAGAGAGGAGCAGGATGGCAGCGATGGCAGCACTGCTGGGGTGCCCTGCTCGCCCTCTGTCCCTCCCTCCACTCACAGGGGGCACAGCGAAGGGGAAGCTGGGCAAGGGACCAGGTCTAAACTTGCTCACCATACCCTTTGTGTGCCCAGAACCCGGGCAGGGCCATGGCTGCTGCCTACAAGGCAAATTTCTGCACCCCTGAGGACACTGCTGCAAAGCCATTCCCTGGGAGCAAAAGGAGAGAATAAATGTCAGCCCCAGCTCTCAGGAGCAAGGGGCAGAAGGCAGCTCAGGTCTTCTGCTGCTGAGCCAAACAGTAGGGGAAAAAAAAAGCAAAAAAGCTGCGTGTGGGGTGAGCTGAGAGGACGAGATGTCCCGAGGAGCTCGTGCATCCCAGGCTGGAGCTCGCTGCCTGCCATGGGCTGGCCTCACTCCCCAGGGAGCTACTGGCACGTTACTACGGAGAGAAAACACAACAGAGCACAACAGCCCGAGTGGAGACAGCACAACCCTCATGGAAGGGCCTCACTCGCAGGAATGGCAGCGGGGGGGCTCTGGTTTGGAGCAGTTTCCTGTTTAGGAGCTCTCTGGAGGCGCCTGTGGCACGGGACGAGCGGAGATGTCTTTGATGCAGAGGCTGGTGACAGATCCCTTGGTCCCTGCTGCAAACTCAGCACCTTCCCCTCTCCTGGAAAGCATCTGCCCCATCCAGGAGGAAAGCTCCAAGGCATGACCTGCTCCTGCTTTCCCCAACAAACCTGAGCCTAGCCTCCTGGACAAGGAGCTCCCGAGACTCAGATGAGCAGCGGGCAAAGCAGGAGCTTCCAGCCAAAATCCTGCCCAAACCCAGCTGGGGGGGAGTGGGTGGTTTGGGAAGTGTGGTGTGCTGCACCCAAGTGTTGGGTGAACGGGAGTCGGAATGTGCGAGAAGCCCGCGCAACCCTGAGGAACTGGAGCTGGCTCCATCTCCTCACTGGAGAGCCTGATGGGTGTGATGGGCACCAAGAAACCACAGCAGCTGCTGCTAAAAGCTCTTGCTCTGCCCCAAACATCTGTGCCAGCAGCTGGACCAACCAGCCGACTGCTTTGGGGTGGGGGAATCCCTTTGGGTTTCTTGTTTTGACTTGAAATTTCATCTCAGATCCAAAGAAATACCCAACTATTCCTCACAAAACCGACCTATATGATTCCCAGGGAAGCTTTTAGCTTTGGCAAACTGACATTTTCCAAGAGAGTCTCTGCACAGGGAGATTTCTGTCTGGCTCAGGCTGTTAGTCACATCCTAACCCATTACAAATCCAGTTGGGCGTCTTTCTGCCCTCCTCTCGAGGGATAACGAGGCTCAATGAGGTCTGGTTATAATCAGCCTTGCTTTCAGCTTCTAAATGTTCCTTCATTTGGGATGCAAGGGAAAAGGGAACGTGTTCAAGTGAAGCAGCTGTTCCTATCAGAGTTTTAGGAACTACTGCAGCAAATAGGGGACAGAGGAGAGGAACCAGCAGAGAAAGGAAAGACAGGACAAGCCCCCAAAAAATCGAGTGCAATTCATCTTCCTTGTGCACAAGGAGGAAGTCCTGACACGAGGTCACACAGGGGCGCAGAGGCAAACACAGGATGATGCTGAAAATGAACACTTTCACAACCAGTTCACAGCTTTCACTGTCTCAGGCCCCCTGCTCTAGGGATTCCCAGAAATTCATCACTACTGGAAAGTTTTCTACCCAACATCACACCACCATAAACCACCAGCTGTCAAAGTCTGGCTGCTTGGGCCTCATGCCTGGTGCATCCATATTTTCCCATCCACACTTGACATTCAGCAAAAATTGGGACATCACAGCAAAGTTGACCCTGGAGCCCACAAACTGCTGTTCATCTCTGCTACAGTGCAGTGACACGGGACAAGAGTGCTCTCTGAGGGACATGGGGGTCACTTTGATGTCAAAATCTGCGTCTGACCCATTTCTTGTCATTCCCTGCACGCAGCAGGGAAAACCTCCCGGAGCATTCCACACCACTGATGCTCATCGTGCCAGGAGCAGGAGCGACAAAGAGCAGTGCAGGAAATAAACACCCTGCCACGCACTCCCACAGAGATGTTATCTCCTGACCATCTTCCAGGGCTTGGCTGCTACCAGCAAGTGCCTCACAAGGAGGAGGAGAGCCGGATCACCCCCTCCACACGGATGTTAGTCAGTGCAGCAGGACACCGTCACACCAGGGCGCTGCTCACCTCGGCTGCCTGGCCTGGCCAGGGCCCAACTCACAAAAAAGGGTTTAGAATCCCTGAACTCTTAGAGAAAACCCTGCCTTAATCATGGGGATTCACCTGGGAGAGGCCATGGCCAGATTGGAGCAACCTGGTCCATGTCTGGACACACAGAAGTTGTCCCTGTCCAAGGCTGGAGTGAGATGAGCTTTAGGATCCTTCCAACCCAAACCATTATGGGACTCTGTGATTCCACAACCCCCTCCTGAACCAGGAGGTTCTGTGCTGATTCACACACGACTCCCACAGCTGAATCTCCCCCTCTCAAAGTTCACCCTCTCCAGTCACGACTCATCCCTGCTCAGCCACCAAACGCTACTCGGCCCGTGGTGTGGCTGGCAGAGCTTTTATCCAGAAAACCACGATAAAAGATTACGTTTCCCTAATAACTGTTGACCCTTGGCTGTCCCCTCTATTTCCTGCACACACCAACTTCACTGACTGGGACAATGCTCTGGTGGTGGCAGTGGGGACCGGGCACCTGGGACCTTGTTTGATCTCAGGCTGAAATGAGCAGTTGGTGAAATTGTTTTCTCCGCACCCGTCTCCTCCTTCCTCGCTCCACCACTGCCGAGCCTCCAGCCTGCACTTTGTAATTAGTGGTTGAAATGAAAATGGGGTGGGGGGGGAGGAAGAGAAGTCTAAAATAAAATCCAGACTATTCCTGTTGTTTTATCGACGAAGCCTCCTGCATTCCCTATGATTTCTGAACTACAGACTTTATTTTGTGCAATTTCTGCACGGCAGCAAGGCATTTTTACTCAGAGTAGTTCTCAGCATGACAAATGGATGGGGAAGAGATGCTGGGATCGTTGAATATCTGGAATTAACCATTAAGATGAATGCTGGGAAAGAAGCAGTGCACCACAGAGAAATTTTAGCGGCACCTACTTTGTTTTCTTTGTTCACTCCACCCAATATGTGACAGAGCTTTTTGGGGGTCACCGTGTCACCGGAGCGCCACAGCCCTGATCCCACAGGTGGCTGTGGCAGCTTGGATCCCTGTCGTTGATCCTACAGAACCGTGGCACCCACCGTGCTGGAGGAATTCCCTGAAGGAACGTCCCCAGAGGGGCCCCTGTTCCCAGCCGGCACTGCAGCTCCGCATCACCCAAAGGCACCTGCTCCTGGGGGGGCCAAGGCAGTGCCCCCAAACCTGCCTGTGCCACCATCGGGCTCCACACACCGAGAGATCCCCAGATGCGGG
>VZSR01003816.1:5063628-5093488 GCA_013398615.1 Brachypodius melanocephalos
GCCGGTGCCGGTCCCGCTGCCGGTGTCGGTGCCGGTGCCGGAGCGGAGGCGCGGTCGGGCCCCGGCGCGGCCCCGGCCGCAGGAAGCCCCAGCTGTGCGGCACGTGCCCGCCCCGCAGCCAATGGCCGCGCCGCGCTTTTGTTTTGGTACGGCCGCGCGGCCCTTAAAGGGGCAACGCCACCAGCGCCGCGGGGACCGCAGCCAGCGCCCGGCGCCCCCGCGCGGGCGGGCACTGACACCAGCAACCGCCAGAGGTGGGGTCCCTACTGGTTCTGTATTGGTTCTGTCCTGGTTTTGTACTGATTCCAGTCTGGTTCTGTACTGATCCTGCACTGGTTCTGCATTGGTCCCGCACTGGTTCTGTGCTGGTCCCACACTGATCTCTCATGGGTTCTGTATTGGTCACGTACTGGTTCTGCACTGGTTCTGCACTGGTTCTGCGCTGGTCCCGCACTGGTTCTGTACTGGTCTCGCACTGGTTCTGTGCTGGTTCTGCGCTGATCCCTCACGGGTTCTGTAGTGATTCTGCACTGGTTCTGTACCGGCCCACCAATGGTCCTGTACTGTTTTTCCGTTCTGGGTTCCTGGGTCTGAGCTGGTGCTGCCCCGTTGTGCCCCTGCCCTGTGGCAGGTCCCGTGCTGGGTGCCCTGCCCTGGCTGTGCTGGGCTCTCTGCCCTGCCGGGGCTGTGGGCTGCAAGCCCCAGGTCACGGTCCCTGTGTGATGCTGGGACCAGGTTACTCCAAACCCCATCCAACCTGGCCTTGGACACTTCCAGGGATCCAGGGGCAGCCACAGCTTCTCTGGGCAATCTGTGCCAGGGCCTCACCACCCTCACAGGGAAGAATTTCTTCCCAATATCTCATCTAACCCTGCCCTGTGTCAGTGGGAAGCCGTTCCTCCTTGTTCTGTCCCTCCATCCCTTGTCCCAAGTCCCTCTCCAGCTCTCCTGCAGCCCCTTTTGGCGCTGGAAGGGGCTCTGAGGTCTCTCTGGAGCCTTCTCTTCTCCAAGCTGAACACCTCTGCCTCTCCCAGCCTGGCTCCAGAGCAGAGGTGCTCCATCGTGTATCATACACACATCATATATCACACATACATATCAATCTTTGACCCAAAAGCTCCCAGTGACAGGAGCTGAGAGTGCCCGAGGTGTCTGTGCTGCCTGTACAACAGGAAAAGCAGCAAAACCTAAATTAACCTGGAACTAGGAATAGTTCACCAGCAGCTTCTCTGCACCTAAGCACCAGCTCGTGTAGCTTGGCCTTTGTTTACCCATCCCTTCAGCTCCTGCTGCCCGAATTGCAGCCCATCAGCTGAGGAATTCACTGGATTTGGTTGGTCTGTGCTCCTCCCTTGGCTGGTGCTGGTCCTGCCTGTCAGGGTCTCCTGCTCTTTTCCTGATCCCATCCAGCCCTGGCCCTGCAGCACCCCCTGGCCCAAGGAACCGGGTGGGTGTCTGCCTGGAGAAAAGGCTTCATTCCCTTCCTTCTCCACGAATATTGGTGAGGAGATGTTGTCCTTCTCCTCACCCCCTCCCTGGCAGCTTTTGCTCTGCTGTGCTCCCACACCGTGTGCTGGTGCAGGAAGACACAAAAACAGCAAAACACCCGGAGCAGGGGAATGCAGGGAATGCAAACACTGCAGCAGCCAGGCCCAGCACTGCTGGGATGTTGCAGGAAGGGAGGGGGATAAATGGCATCATCCCAGAGCTGTGAGGGAGGGCTGATATCCTCCAGCACACAGGGATGCTCAGGAGGCTGTGGGTCTGGGAAGCCTCAGGAGAGAGGAGGAAGGGGAAGCAGGATTTGCCCAGATGTGGGTGAGCAGCTCCTTATTGCTGTCTTGGTGATCACCCTCATCCAGAGCCTGCACAACCAAAGGTTCACCTACCGCCCCTGAAAGCATGGGGAGGCTTTCCATGGGTGCCAAAAATCCAGTTCCCTTGCCAAAATCCCTGGCAGCACTCAGGCTCTGTGGGGATGTTGTGCCTGTGATGATTCCCTGGGAGTCTGCAGGGCCTGGGGACAGCAGCTCAGACAAGGAGGTGCAGCGAGAAGAAGCCAAGGCAGCAGCACTGGGAAGCTGCAGAAAAAAAGGAGAGGTCTCCCAAGAGATCCCCAAGCCCTGCCATGGCTGGGAGGTGACACGTGGCTGCTTCTGGTCCTTTCCTCACAGCTCGTGGGGGTCCCAGTGCTCTCTGCCTTCCCACCCTGTTGATTTGGATGCTGAATGTATCCCAATTTCCCTGTGTGCTTCTGCAGGACTCCTGGGAACAGGGGACACTCGTGGAGTGCCCAGGGGCTGAGACTCAAATCCAGGCAGCTGCTTTATCCACCCCTGGCTGCTCCAGGCGTGCCCAGGGATGCAGGAGGAGGGATGGCACACACTGGGACGTGCCTGGGGACAGCAGGGTCGCATCCTGCACTTGCAGTGACATCCCAGCAGCAGGGCCAGCTGTCAGAGCCGGCCCCACAGGTCCCCACAGCTCCACGTTTGCAGAAGTGCTGGTGATGCTCTGCTCTGCCACAGACCCCCCCAAAACTCACACCTGAGCACTGGCTCAGCCCAAACCTTTGTGCATCAGTTCAAACCCCGCTGCTGATCCCAAGATCAGTGTGGATAAAGGTCAGAAGGGTCCACTCAGCTCCTGCTTGCCCATCCCTGCAGTGACATCCACAGCTCTTACATCAGCACTAATGACCCGCGGCTGGGCTGCAGAGCAGTTTGGGTTTTTTTTTTTTGGAAAGGCTCCTCCTCGTCTGTGTTGAAAGACTTGAAAGGTGGTTGAATCTGCGACGTCTCTGGGGAAGGTAATTGCTCTCCCCATTATAAACCTGTAATTTCTTTTCCATTTGAACTCTTCCACCTTCAGCTGGATCTGGGGCCATCGGTGCTGGATCGCAGCTCTGCTCGAGGCACCCGTGCAGCCACAGATCCCAATCCATCCAGCTCCTTCCCTCTGGCAGTGATTCCCTTCTACTGCCTGGGTTTGAGGAAGTTTTTCCAGTCCTCAAATTTATCCCAAATGCTCTGCAAAGCTGAGAGCTGGCTGTGGCAGAGCTGCTGTGATCTCACCGGTGTTGTCAGCAGTTGCCAGCCCTCCAACCCCTCCTTTGGATCTTTACAGATCATGCTAAGAATTCCAGCCAGAAAATGGCACTTGGAATCGCCTTTTTTTTTTTTTTTCGCTTGTTCAACTGCATCTCTCACATCCTGTCCAGCTCTTCTGCCTGCAGCCCAGCTTGGGCATTTGTGGGAGCATCCTTACCCTGGGATGTGCCACGTCTAGGAGGGACTGATTCCTCAGTGACTCAGAGGGGAATTAATCACAGAATCACAGAGTATCCTGAGCTGGAATGGGTACACAAGGATCATCCAGGCCCCAAAATCCCACCTGTGTCTGGGACTGTTTTCCAAATGCTCCTGGAGCTCTGGCAGCCTTGGGGCTGTGAACATTCCATGGGGAGCCTGGGCAGTGCCCCAGCACTCTTTGGGGGAAGAACCTTACCCTGATATCCAACCTAAACCTCCTCTGGCACAAATCCAGCCGTTCCCTTGATTCCCCGTCCATTTTCCAGCCGGACCCATGGGTGGCACCCGTGGCGTGCAGGACGCACGGAAGATGCGGTGAGTTTACCATCCTTAGCTGACGGGTGAGGTGCGTGGGTCGAGGAGGAGCACAGTACGGGGACCCCGGGGGGATGCTCCACGCCCCAACCCTGCGGGTTCCGCGGCGAGGCCACTCCAGCGACAGGGACACAGGGGACACAGGGGACACAGGGGACATCTCTCTTACGGAGCAGCAGCAGCAGCGCCGCCCGCCCGCCCGCCTCACTTCGCCTTCCCAGCCGCGCCCAAGAACCGCAAAGCCGTTTCCGCGCAGGGGCTTTAACCACGCCCACTCCGCGGCGCCGGCCAATGGCGGCGCGGGGGCGGGCCCGGCGGGGCGGTTGCCGGCGGGGCCGCGGCGGGCGGGACTCGCGGGCTCCGCTCGGGCCGGGCCCGCCGGGCTCGCACAGCGCCATGTCCCTGCCTAGAGGTACGAACGGGGCCGGGGGAACGGGAAACGGGGAACGGGCCGGGGGGGAACCGCGGCGCCGGGGCTGTTGCCCAACCCGCCGGGCCTGTTGCCCAACCCGCCGGGCGTGGGCTCCCCGCGGCTTCCTCTGCGCGGGGCCCGGTTGTTCCGCAGCCCGGCGTCGTCGCTGGGGCCGGAGCCGGGTGCCGCGGTGTGCGGGGCTGCAGAGCCCTCGGTGGGGATCTGCGGTGCGGGGGACGGGGCGAAGCCACGTTTGGCGTGGGGAGAGCGATAAAGACAGATGAGTTTTGTTTGCTGCCGCTGGAGGCTTTGCCTGTGTTGAGTTTCCGTTCCTCGGGAATCCCGGGCTCGGAGCCGCGGGTGATCGGGCTGAGATTCCGGGCTTGGGTCGTGTCACCTCGTGTCGCCTCGTGTCGCCTCGTGCCGGTGTTGGGGCACGGCCAGCACCCGGTGCCGGTGTGTGCCGGGAGTGCCTCGCTGGTTTCCCGCTGTCCCCAGCCGCAGAACGTGACCGTGTGTCACAGGTGTTATTTATAGAGCGTGGCCGTGACTCAGGTGGCCTGTCCCCATCCCGAGGTGAGCATCCCGGCAGGTATCGGTCTGGGCTGGCCGTGCTGGGATGGATGGGGACAGGGAAATGGCTCTGCCGGTGTCCCGGAGCTCCCCGGAGCCGGCTCCATCCGCGCCGGGAGCGCGGCCCGGGCGGAGGAGGGAGCGCTCGGAGTGCGGCTGCTGCCTCTCTCTATCAGCGGAATAAAATTCGATGGGTTTTCCCTGTGCGGGAGTGATGCGCTGGAAACTCGGAGTCAGGAGCCATGTGAGCAGATGAACGCACCTCCCGTGACTTTTTTTTTTTTTTCCCTCCCCCCCCCCGCTCTTAAATGATCCGTGTCTTATCCGGAGGGAATGTGGACCTGAGTTTCCTGTTTGCTGTGTAAGCAGGGGGTGAATCAGCAGCGATTTAGGGAGCTGCTGAGCGGAGCTGCTGACTCACAGGTGGGAGCACATGCCTCCAGCCATCCAGCCTTGGAAGGGATCATCCAGGCTTCTTAAAAGGCTGGGACACCTGAGCCCAGACCCTTCCTCGGCTGCCCGTGCGGGACCGGCGGATGTGTGGATGGAGGGACGAGGTGAGCCTGGCCCTGGCACCGCTTGTGCCCCACAGCAGATGAAGCCCGAGCTGGGCCTGGAGGATTTTGGGGGAAGCAGCGTGGCTGACACCCAGAGATGATGCCTGGAGGAGCACCTGGGAGCGCGGTGCTTTCCTCGGAGGAGGTTTGGAGCCGCTCTGTGTCTGCAGGGTTCTGTTGGTTGTGACAAACTGGTTCGTCCGTGCAGTTAGCCCTGATGTCCTGTGCTGGAGGTGTCACATGTGTGCTGAGAGCTCTGAGTCCCTGTCTGACCTGAACTCCTTTGCTTCCATCGGGGCAGCAGCAGCAGCAACACCAGGGTGGATCCTGAGTGTGTGTTTAACCATCTGCCTCCTTGCAACCCTCCCCTCTCCTCCTGCCTCTCCTTGGCTTGCACCTGCCTCCAGGAGGGTTTTTCCAGGGATGCTTGCAGGTCTGGAGTGCTGCTCATGGCAGCTGCTTCCCTCTCTTTCAGGCAGCCTGAATTTAAGCTGAATTTCCCTGGTTGTCCTTAGGGAATTTCAGTGAGCAATCTCAGGTTTCCTTTGCTGGTTCTCCTTGCGTTTGTGTTGCTCAGGGTTGTAAACAGAGGCCGCTGTGTTGAAGCTCTTGGTTGGCTCTTTCTGTGACAGATGCCTTCCAAAACTCACCTGCCATCGCTTTGGCTTAGTCACAGGGTTGTCTCCTGCCTCGGGAGATTTTTGGGATGCGTGGCTGGCTGTGACACTGGTGATAGGAATGGTGCTGGGCCGGGGCTTTGCTCTACACTAAACATAGCTTGGGAGATAAACACCTTCTGGGGATTTTGTGGAGCTTAGGGAGGATTTCTGCTTTCTGTCTTCCTCTTCCCATTGCTCCTACCTGCTTGATCCAAGCTATCTCGCAGGATCTTGTATGTGGGAGAACATCTCTTGTGTTATCTTGCACTGTTGAGGCTGATGTTTACTCCCTGTTTTCTCAGGTCACCCAAGTTCCCTTGAGCTGTGTCTCATGGCATGGGTGGCACTGTAGGAAGGAACTGGGAACAAAGCTCTGGAGCTGTCCTTGTGTCCTCCTTGCAGAGCCTTGCAAGGCACACAGCCTCTGGCTGCAGCTTGCACCACGTGGCTGGGCCTGGGTGTGATTTTCCTGCGAGGTCTGCACCTTTCTCAGTGAGTGGATGCTGCACATGGAGGGTGTTGGATCCCAGAGGTTAAAGCAGATGGGGATGAAGCCTCAGAGAATTTTCAGCCTTTGTGTGTGTGTGCAGAAAAACAGTGGAGGGTGCAAGGTCTGAGGCTCTGGGGGCACAAATCCAGGCTGTTGCCTTTTCCCTGGACCTCAAGGTGTATCTTCTGCCTGCTCTGCATGTGGGAATCCCTGTGCCCATCACTGGGACTGTTGGCTGTGACTTGAGTGGCCTCTGATGCCTGTGGGGACAGGCAGGAACGTGCCAGTGGGGAAACAGTTTTTTCCCCAAATTCTGGAGTTTGCTGGGAAAAGCAGCTGCAGGGAGGGAGGGAGGGTGAGTGCATGGGTGGGATCTGGAGGGAGAAGACCTTCTTGGCCTCCCCTGGCTCACCCAGCACCGATGCCTGAGTAATTCAAAAGCAAGTGGTTTTCTTTAGAAGGGAGATTGTCCTTTGGGAATGGGGGTGCTGTTGGGGAGAGGGATCAGGATCTGTCTGGAGCCAGGCTGTGCCTCTGGGGAGGCAGCTTTCCTTCACCACAGAGGCTTGGAAAAATCAGCAGTGAGAAATGCCAGGAGCTGGGGATGAAGTGCTGCTTGTTCTCGTGGCACGTCTATTCTGGGTGGGTAAATAAGTGGTGGGGACGTGTCCCTGCCATGTCCCTGCCGTGCCCTGGCCATGCCCTCCGTGGGAGCACACCACTGTTAGGCAATTCAGTCTGTGAATCCAGCACTGTCTCATCTGCCATTCACACTTTTCCAGCTGCCATCCCCCAAAAAAGGCAGCTCTGCCAAAAATACACATGTGGGTCATGACCTGCTGAGGCAGGACTTTGGCTTTGGGCTCCTGTCGTGTCCAGGCAGAGCAGCCACCAGCCTGGTGTTCCCAGGGTGTGAGTGGCTGCAGGGCTGGGAGCTCTGATCCCATGGAGCCATTATTGAATTCTAGTTGAAGCATCAAGGAGCTTGAATCCAATTAATTCTAACGATCCTAGAGAAAACACAGCACTTTGCTCCTGCCTTCCTCCTCTGCTGGCATAACGGTGGGCACCTGGAAAATATCATGCTGGACATGATAAGTATTTAGCTGTGCCTCAGCAATCCATTTCCCTCCCTGGAGGGATGCTTCCCTGCTTTTCTTTTAGTGGATAATGAATCTCGCTGAAGGCCGATCCTTTTATTTTTCAGCTCTGAGCCGTGGTCCAGGGATGAGCTGGAGTTTGTTTGCCCCTGTTGTTTTCAGAGGTTGTTGTTGCTGAAGGGAACTCATCTGTGCTTTGTAGAGGCTCCTTTTGGGAGCAGCTTTCTGGTTCTGGTGATTTTGTGGCCCAAAATATCACCTCTGCAGATGTGGGGCTCTGTGGGTTTTTGGAGAGATGTTTTTTTGCTTGTGTTGGTTAATAAGGCACAGCCCGGGCTGGCTGTTTGCTGGGGAAAGAGCTGGGAGAGGAACTTGTGTTGGCTGGCGAGGTGATTTTACTCTGTCAACAAAAAGTTTGGGGTTTTGCTGGCATGACTCAGGATGGCTTGGGGTACATACAGAGCTGGATCTACCCACTGCCTCTTGCTGACAAACCTCTGTAGCACAGGTCAAGCGTTAGTCAGGGATTCGGAGTGGGGGAAAGGGCAGAGAGGATTTTTTTTAATGATGGAAACTGGAAGTTTCTGTTGGTTTTTTCCACCTGGGAGATATTCCACCTCCTCAGAGCCTTTTATACGTGTGGGGGCAATGCTGCAGTGGTGCTGTGGCAGCGTTGTGAGGACAAACGTTCTTTTTCCTGAGGAACGCTGGAATTACTGGGCACAACTGCAGCGATCTTGGATGTCATGGTGCTGCTTTGTGGCCTCAGTTTGCCGTGGATCTGAGCCTGCTCCCTGTTTTTGGAGCTGGGACAGGGCTCCCTGTGTGCTCCTTTCTCTTGCAGCCATTTCTCTGCCCATTGTGGAATGGGGTGGGTTATAGTGTGGCCAAGGGGAAGAGCAGGATTTGGGGGTCCCAGTGAGTAGGGGAGGAAGGAAATCATTGCCTAATGCTGGGGACCTGCAGTGGGGCGAAGGTGAGGATGAGGTGGACGCTCTCCAGCACCCACTGAGCTGCCACAGCCTCCATCCTCTTGCCTGCACTGTGAGTTGATCTGTCCTGTGCCCTAAGCTTTAATTTCATCATTTGAAATGATTTTAAATTTTTTTTAAAAGATAAATTTCCACTAAAAACGTAACTCGAGTGTAAGAGGAGGCAGGATGAGGAAGAGACAACACTTACCAGAAGTTGTGTGTGGAGCGTTCACCCTTTCTCCCCCCTCGCCACCACCAAAGACAAATCTGGGTTTGGAAAGGAAGAAACCTCCAGTGTGCTCAATAGAAGTGATTTCCCATCAGAGGCTGCTAACCTTAGCTGTGGTTTGGCACTGCCATCAGCCAGGCTGCTTGTGTCTGGAAATGGCTTGGACCCTTTTCTCCCTGGCACCTGCCTGTTGAGCACCAAGTGTCCCTTGTCACCAGTGTTCATCCCTGCTGCCTCCTCTCCTGCCGTGACAGTGCCTTTTAGGAAACCTAAAAGCAGCTTTTAATTCTTGTATTTCGTTCCTAAAGGTCTTGGAGGTTTCTCATAAGGAATGCAGCTGGGATGGGGTCCTGGCAGCATCTCTTTGGTGGTGCCAAGAGCCACATCCTCCCTTAGCATCCATGGGTGATGGGTGTGGGTGGGACCAGCGGTGCAGGACAGAAGGGACAGGAGGGGAAGCAGTTGTCCTGCAGGGCCTGGCAGGTGACAGTCATGTGTGTGACAGATCATGAACACACAGGGCTGGTTACGTGGATGGGCTGGGGGTGGTTTAGGGGAGGATGACGGGGTTATCTAGGGCGTGGCAGCTTGTCTGGGCTTGCAGGCCAGTCAGAAACTGCTCTGTGGTGTGTGTGTGTGTGTGTGTGTAAGAATTCCCTGCTAGCTGGGGTCTCCTGGGGATGGCTGACGCAGCAGCCTGGCTGTGCTGCAGGGGTTGGGTGCCGTGGATGTCTTCACTGGGGTGTGTGAACAGCAGCATCCTGACCCTGCACAGCTGGAGCAGATGTTCCCTCTTGCTGCACTCATCCCTGCAGGAGACTCTTTCAAGGTGGTGAAGGGCAAACACACTGCACTGTGAAGGAGTTTTTTGCTGTAGCATGAAGATCTTGGTTTGCTTGGTGTGGGAGTGGGAAAGTTGAGGCTGGAGAAGGAGATGATGAAGCAGCAAAGTGTGCAGCCCTAGGGATGGCCCCTCTGAATCAGCCCTGAGCGTTCTGGGCATGGCTGCAGGGGTGTGTTGTGCTGCAGACACCAGGATGTCTTTGCAGCTTGTCACTAAAAGTGACGTGGCTCCCGTGCTGAGGGCCAGATGTGCTCATGGTCAGGGCTTTTGAGGAAAGCTGCTCTTCATAGTTCAGGATCCCCAGCCGCTCTGCACTGTTGGTTTCTCTCCTGACCTGCTGCCAAGTTGCACCCGGGCCAAAGCTGAGATGATCTCGTGCTGATACGTGGCGTTGGCTGCTCTTTGTCATCTCCCAAACACCTCTGAAAGGTGCTCAGGGGTAGGTGACAGGCCCAGCCCCATGTGCCTGTTAGTAACACCCCCAAGAAAATCCCTGCTGGCACGGGGCAGTGCGGTGTGAGACACCTTTGTGTGTGTGTGCACGTGTGCTCAGCTGACTCCTGAGGTTTCCCCAGTCTCGCCAGAACTAAAATCCTCCACCCTGTGCCAAATCCTCACCTGTTTCACCCGTGGTGCTGACTGTCATCCCTGTGGTGGTCAGGGGAAAAAAAAAAATGTAACTGTGCAGGAAGAGGGATGAAGGTGCTGGTGGGTGGTGATGCTGCTGGAGGACCAGCCTGGACCTGACCAGCCCCTGTGCCAAGCTCTGTCTGTCTCTCTTTGGCAGCACCCGTTTTCCTGAAGTCTGGAAGCAGCTCCACACTGCTTTAAGGCTGCTAAAAAGAGGGATGTGGTGGGTGTTTTAGATGATCTGCTTGTACAGCTCCCTGTGTTCACTTTCAGTCAGCATTTGCAGCCTGTTTCCCTCGGGTTTCTGATTGATCCCTGCAATTGTTTGGCTGTGAGCATCAGAGGTGAGCACCAGCCAGGGCTGGGGTTGTCCTCAGTGCCCAGGATACCTGCAAGGCTGTGCTGTGCTGAGAATGCCTCTTGTGTTCTGCAGACACTGCTTTCTTACCCAAGAGCAGCTTTTTGCAGGTATTAATTACACCTGTCCCTGCCTGGTTTCTTGAAGGGTGGTGAGAGTGAAGCGAGGGCTGGAGGAGGTGCCTCCAGAAATAACCAGGCAGAAATTGTGGGTGAATTTCTAATTCTTAATCAGCTTTGTGTGTGCTGTGCTAAGGTGCTCGAAAACCACTCAGCTTTTCCTCCAGCAGCTCCCCTGTGGGTGTGATTTCTTTGTGTACATTCCAGGTGGCTGCGAGAGTTTGCCCTTAATTTTGGATCCACGGAGGGTTTTGTGTTCAGTAACTGTGGGTTTCCCCTTGGGGCTTTACAGCCTCAGCTCAGTGAGGGAAACCATGTGTGACCATCCCAGGGACAGGAGCCCAGGGTGTGTTTCCCTTGATCTCAGACAAGTTTGATGTTTCACACATCTCCTTCCAGCTCCTCTCCACATGTCACCCTGCAGAGAGAGCGCTGCTCCTTTCCCCAGAACACGGATGTGAGGCTCGCTCTTCTGGGAGAGAAAGGGGATTCTTGAAAATTGATTTTGTCTTACTCAAATGGTTCTTGGAAGCCCTGAGTGTGCCCCAAGACAGCTGCAGGCTGAGCTGAGCTGAGTCACTGCGAGCTCTTGAGCTGGGATGTGAGCCGGATGCGTCGGGACCAGCCCGGCTGCGGAGACCTCTGCCTTCCTGGGATGGAGAGGCAGCTCTTGAATCTGCCTTTACTAGGAAAAACCTGCAGCTCTCACTTCCCTGAACGCTGGAAAAAGTGCAGTGTGATAGGTGGATATGAGAGAGTGACAGAAGGAGGGGAAAGAAGATCCATTCCACCCAGAGGAGCAGCTGTGCCCTTCCTGCCCGGGGCCACGTGGGACCGTGGTGACAAAACATCACTGGGCATGTTTCCTGTGGAGCCCCTGCTTTGCTTTGTCATGAACAAACTGCCCTGTGGGTACTGGGCAAATCCACCAGAAAATAAGTGTTTTCCCCACGCAGACTTGATACAGCCTTTGGTAAGAGCCTGTGGAGAGGAGAGAGGGCAGTGGGGCTGGCAGTGTGCTGGTGGTCCAACCTTTAACTGGAGGGCATTTTTGAAGCTTTGCAGCAGGGAGTGTGAGGGAACGAAGGAGAGGAATGTTCTCAGGTGATTTCTCATGCACCAGCTGGACACAAGATTTGTTTTGGGAATGTGGATGTAGTCTGTCCTCTGGGGAAAGCAAGAGGTCCATGAGGTGGAGCCATAAGGATGGTGTGGGTAATGCCAGGAAAGGAGGCTGCAGGTCCAGCTTGTTGGGGCTGAGCTCTCCCTTTGTATTTGTCTCCCCTGCCAGGTTGCCCGTAGCAGAGAAAGGATGGCACTGAATATATGCACCAAAAAGAGCAAAGACTTGGTGTAGGACAGCAGGAAATGTAGGGATTTGTACTGCAGCGCTTGCCTGCTGCTTTCTGTAAGCTGCTGGAACAGCAACCCACTCCAAAGGAAATAATCCAAGGTTTTCTCTGCTGCTGCATCCCAGAGATGTGGTGCTGCTTCAGTGCTGGAGGTCAGAAGCTTTCCTCTGAAGATGCACAGGCTTTATCCATGTGAGCTACGGTGGCACCCAGGAGTGGGGAAGCATTCCAGGTGCCTGAGGAATAATACCACTGTGAAGGCTCTGAGCAGCTGCTTGGCCTGTTCCCCTGTGCAGATGCTGCTCCTGAAAGTCCTGCCTGAAGTCTGTGGGTCAGGGAAGCACCTGGGTCAGTCTCTTGTTTCTGCCCTTCTCCCAGAGCAGGCAGCTGTGGACATGAAGGGGTTTTTTCCCTTCCATAAATTCCATTTTCATAGCAGGTGCCTGCTCTTTTACATCATTTGCAGAGGTGACATCACTCTGTCCCTGCCCAAAGCAAATTAGAGGGAGGATGGTAGAAATCTTTTCTTTTCCAAATTTATTTTTTTAAAGAAGCAGAGAGGGGAATACTTTGCTCTCTTGATAAGTTTACAAGGACACCTGGAAGTACTTGAATAGGTAGATAGAAAAAATGTCAATTGATGCTGGAGTTGAGTTACTGCTGACAATTACAAAGTCAAACTTCCCTTTCCCACTGTGCCTCCTGTCAAGCTGATCTATTCCAAGGATGGTTTGAGTTTTCTCTCCCATCAGGAAACTGTCACTAGCCAGTCACATCAATTCCAAGCAGATTTTATTTTTTCATGGTTTAGCCTACAGAGTGAGAAATCAAAGGAAAGCGTGATGCTGGTACCTGCTGGCAAGGAGATGGGCACAGGTGATGATGCTTCTGCCTCTTCCTTTTCTTCTATTTTTTTTTCCTAGTGTGTTCTTTGTTTTTCTCTAAGCATTGTCTCCTTTGCCTTCTCCTGACAATCCCAGGGCATCAAGGATTCCTTGCAGACATGGCATTCCTTGCTTTGTCTCATGACAAAGCTGAGCTTTGAAGAGATGCAGCCTCAGCCACTGCTTTTTTGGGGGGGGAAAATCCAGTTTGAGCGAAGGATGCAAAGGAGGCAGCATCCATCCCAGAGGATGCTGTGCCTGCAGCCCAACTCGGTGCCTGCTCTGCATAGGTGCCCCTGTGAGTGTCACCACCTTTGCACTGGGGTTTTGCACTAGCTCTGGTGCAAAGCACCACAACTCTGGGCTCCTACATGGCGTGTCTTGTAATGTCACCGTGTGAGCGTCAGCCAGACGAGGCTTTTCAGCTTCCTGAGGGGAGCCTGGCCTCTGCTCACGTGTGGCTTCCATTGTCACAGGGCTGGGCCAGAGCAGGCTGACACCTGGGGATGAAATCAAACGGGTTTTTTTTCCAGCCCTCGAGGTTGTGCAGGTAGCCTAAAAATACAACTGGAATGTGGCTGGGCGGTGCCATCCTCCCGGTGCTGCCCCGGTGTTATCTGGCCCTGCACGGAGCCCGGGTGTGGCTGTGAGCCCCAGAGGTGGCCCTGCCAGTGCCTCTGCTTGTCAGAGGCTCTGGCTGAAGTGCCCATCCCCAAATTCCTCGCTGGGCACCGAGAGGTCACATCCTTCTCCCTTGCACGGTGGCACTGTGGCTGTGACGTCCTGCTCTGCTCCTGTGTGGCGCAATGATTGATTGTCCCCAACCATGGACCATGTCATGGCCCATCCGAGGGGATGAGAAAGATAACACTGTTCCCTTTCCAACTGGATTCAGTTCAAAGACTCTATTTTAAAACAGTTTCCAGCCTGTGTGTCCGGTGCATGGCTCGGGCACGTGGGGCTTTCCCGTGGGATGTGTTCCTTTTGTGTGGAAAATCCCAGCTTGGGGCAGTGGCTGCCTTGCAGCCTTCACCAGGGAAGCTGCTGCCATTCCTGCAGAGATGAGAGGGGTATCAGGCAGTGTGTTGCTGGGATAGGGCAGCCAGCTGGTGCATGGGCTTGTTTATGGTCAGAGAGAATGAAATATTCCATGAAAATCACACTGTCCCCGTGGTTAGACAGCAGCTCTACTTACAGGACGGGTGAAGCCATTAATTCTGTTGGTCTATCCCCAACAGGCCTATAAAAAGCTCCTTTCCAACCCCAAATGGGACACTTCTGCTGCTCATGGCAAAGCAGCTCATCGCCTTCTCCCCTCCCTGGCTGTGATGCTGACCCAGCCTTAGCTGAAGTGGCCTCGGGAGGGGCTGTGTGTCCACAGGGGAAGGGTGGGGAGAGGGGCCCAGTGTTGGCAGGGCACTGTTTGAGCTCATTGCTGTTTTTCAGGGTGTGCTCTTCCCCTTATTCAAGCCAGCCCCCTGGCAGGAGGCTGCTGGGAGGGATGAGAGCCATCCTTTTCCCTGGCTCTGCCCTGTGCAAGTCTGAATTCTCCCCAGGATTTGCTCTCCCAGCATCCCTCTCCTGTTAGGGGGTGACATCCCTCGTGGGGAGGCTTTGTTAACACCAGTGAAACACCTGATGCTTTTTGTTCCCCTGGGATTACCTGTGCCCTATAAAGGACTGGATAATTTCTGGCAAATGGTGCATGTCTTTCCAGGCCTGCCTATTCCTACTGCACCAGCAAACTTTGGAAAGAGTTCCCAGTAATGAGACTTGAAAGGATGGCTGGGTTTGTTTTTGTTTTTTCTATCTTTTTTTTTCCTTGTTTGTTTATTTTTGAGATGCTTTTGAGATGTCGGGGAGCTCCTCTTTACACCACCCTTGGTCCTCAGGCACTGAAACCCAACGGGACTAATTCAAAGGAAATCTTATTTCCCATCCCACCTGCTGGGTTAGGGACTTTCTGCTCCAGAGCAGCTCTGACTCTGTGGGTGTCTGTAAAGATGCTTGGAGTGTCTGTGTCGGGGTGAGAGGGAATCAACTGTTAACAGAATTAGTGATGGGAGGGCAGCACAGCCCTGCTCTCCCCAGGAGTGCCGGGGATGGGTGCTGGTGGCTCCCAGTGCCATCTGCAAGAGCAGCTCCTGCGTCAGCATCCTTTATGTGCTGATGATCTGTGCCTGAAACTATACCCTGGGAGTGGAAATGAGCCTGAGAAAATACCTTCTGCAGTCCTTCAGGGGCTTACATAAACACTATTTAAAATTAGAGCCACTCATTATGTTGGTATGTGCGTTTACCTCGACCTCTGACTTTTCAGCCTGCAAATGTGCCTGGTCCGGCACAGCCTGGAGTTGGGAGAGAGCTCAGGAGCAAAGCCCTGGTAGATTTTCTATAATTAGTTTAAGGTAAAGAATCTGGTACAGTATCTCCCCTCCGGGCTGACAGAGAAATTGAAAACAAAACTGCAGCCTGTCAGAGCTGAGGCTGGCTTTGATCAGGAACATCAGCACTGGCTTCTGCTGGAGCGCTTTTGAGGGGAAGGGGAAGAGCAGCAATACTTGGCCCCGGCTTTTCTTGCACGTGCTTGCAGAGAAGCTTTTATTTTCCCAATCTCCCTTGCTATTTCCCAGCCAAGTGCACGCAGCAGTTTATATTTTGCTGCCAGAGATGCCATCTCGGTTGTCACCCTGGAATAGCTGCTGAGCTCCGTGCCGGCATTGTCATGGAACACTATTTCTTACTATTTGTTGTGGTAATAGTCGTTAGTGGCACAGCAATTACCGTGTCACCTGCAGCACAACCAAATGTGACCTCTTTCCATCCCAGCACCCTTTTGGTACCCAAACCAGCCAGCCTGGGCTCTCTTTGGCTCTGCCGGTCGGTGCCCCCGGAGCAAGGGTCACTCGGGTGGGATGCCCGGGCCTGCGGGCTGGCCGGGAATGGTTGGATTTGTGGGAAGCCATCGCGTCCCACCGGGATGCACTGTGGCAATCCAGCGCTTCGGCAGCTCCCGGAGCTGGAGTTGGCTCCCCACCAGTTTCCTGTTGACGTCACCTGCTATTTCTCCTCTGCAGTTTTTACAACTGTTGAGCTTTCCAGGGTAATCGGAGCCCGCTCCGGCCAAGCCCGGCAGCTGCCGATGAGGGAACGCGGCTCTACCTTCCCCAATCCCCCCCGCTTGCCTTCGCTGCTGCTCCCAGCCTTGGGCACCCCCGGGATTTGGGGGCACCCGGCGAGGAGGGCTCTGTGAAGCCGCCGGCTGCTCGGGGCCATGCATTCCCACTGAAAACAATCATCGGTGCTTGCAAAGAAGCGCCGTGCGCTGGATCCTGCGGGAATTTTTTTTTTTTTAAATTTTTTTTTTCCCCTCCCCTCCCTCCTCCAGTCCGCCCCCATCCCTCTCTTCTGCCAGGCTTGCCGGCGCTGCTCTTCATTTCTGGGAAACCATGGACAAGAAGCAAGGTAGATGTTGCAATTTGCAAAACACGTGGTGGGGGAGAGCAAAAGGGCTGGTTTTGGTGCTAAAAAGGGGCTGTGTAACTTTCTGGGGTCGATCCACGCCGTTTTGTTTCTCCTGGCTTGGGCAGGGGGGTCGGTCTTTGCAGCTGGGGATCTATTTTTAAAAGCGCTGGAAAAGTTGCATGGTTTGTGGGGTTAAAACTCTGGCGTCTAAATTGAAAAAAAAAAAAAAAAAAGTGAAATCCAGCATGTCTGAAGGAAAATATGCAGAGGGTAAAGCTGGCTTCTGGCTCCGGTTTGAATCGCATTCCTGGGTTTTCCAGCAGCTCTTCTTGGTTGTCCCCTGCCTGTTGCATGGCAAAGGTGGGTGCCCCGGCAGCCAGCCGGGGGCTGTGATTCAGCACAGGCTGGGAGGCTGTTTTGGGGCTGCAAGGGGCTTTTTGTGCAGCGTGGTTTTTTCCTGCTGCTGGCTGGCCCTTTTGCAGAAGTGAGGAGCTCGCTGACCCGCGGGAGCCCCTCTGCAGCGGGACCTCGGCTGCCCGATGAGTGATGGCTCTGGGCAGGTTGAGAGCCCTTTTTCCACTTCCATGGAGAGCTTTTTCCATTCCCAACAGTGGAAAACAGCACGAAGTGTGCCTGTGAGGAGCTGGCTCTCATGACCAAGCACCCAAATTCCCCTCTCTGCTCCTCTCTGCACCCTGCCTCCAATTTATTTTTTTTCTGGTTTGTTTTTCCTTGATGCTTTTTTGTTCCAGCTCTGTCTTTGCAGCAGGGCTGGGATCCACCCTCCAGCCTTCTGCCCTATCCATGGCATTTGACTCTCCTCCTTGGATCGAGGAGAACCGGGATGCATCCAAAACATTTCCCCCAGCACTAACAAAGCAGAGCAACCTCCCGTACCGAGGACTTCACCTGGGGCTGCAACCAGAGCCCCGGGGGAGGCAGTGCTGAGGTTTAATTTCAAAGGTCGACTCAGGCAAATAGTTTTATTTGCAGTTCTTTAGATTGTCCTGTTCATTTCTCTCCGCCCACGCCAGCAGAGTGGGGAAGGTAAAAACCTCCCGTGGAGAGGTGCAGCTTAATAGGGCTGAAGTTGGTGGTGGCAAAAATGAGGATTCCGGTGTTGAATTAGGCAGTTCCAGGAAATGTCTGGCGGTTCTTAGCTGGTGGTGGTTTATAACATGAGAAAAAAATCTCGTTGGGCTTTTTTTTTTTTTCTTTAGGAGGAAATGGTTCCTTTCTTAGCATAAAGGATGCAGTTACGTGCCTGCAGCATCACGTGGGTTGCAATTTCATCCGCACCAGGAACTTCTGTCAGCTAATTTTCCCCTGCCTGGGTGCAGGGCACTGTGCCTTGTGTGTCCGTGGCTGGCAGCCCTTTCCTGTGCCCGGAATGGTGCCCTGCCATCCCGTGGGCTCGGGGCTGGCAGCAGAGCCCTGGAAGCTTGCAGGGATAACCAGGACATGTCCCCAGATCGCCTTGTCCTGCTGCTGCTTTTTGGCCTTTGCAGAGAGATCTCTCGAGGGGAACTTGTGCTTGCAGACACCCCCCTTGTAAGAGCCCAGTGCCCTGGGAAGCTGGAGGGTTTCCAGGATTTTCAGGTGACATAGGCAGCTGTGCACATTCTAGCAATTCCTCCTGCACCGACCCTGCCGGGATCCCAAATGTGGGAGGGATTGTGCTGAGTCTCAAGTGTAGGAGAGACAGTGCCAGGGACTCTCCAGTGGGAAGGAGCTGACAGCAGCTGCCTGCGGGGGCTGAAGGCAAAAGCTGCCCTGCCACTGAAGGGTTTGAGTTGCAGGGTCATGTCATGCCCATCCCACTGCCTTTCTGCTTCTCTCTATTTTACCATTTTTTATTATCTTCCCTGTTTTTTCCTGCACTCTCATTCGCAGGCCATGGGCTCTCCTTGGGGAGAGGCACTGATCCCACAAGCAGAGGGAGAAGCTTGCAGCAAGGAGTAGTTCAGGCCAGCCTTTGGGAGCTGGGAATCTCATGTCAAATTTTAGGAGAGCTGTAACAAATGAATCCAACCTCTGCCTCAGCTCCCTGGCTGCAGGGCAGCATCTTGGGTGATTTTATTCCTGCAGGCATGGGCTGAGCTGGGTTTTCTGCCCTTTACAAGTGGCTCAGGCAGAGCCTGGGAGTGGTGGTGTAATAGTTCCAGTTTAATCAGTGCTTTTTCATGCCGGAGCTAGGAAACGCTTTCTGGGGCTGAGCAGAACAGGCTGGGAGTGGGATAGTTGCTGACTCCCTCTCTGGGAAGTCAAGGGTGGTAGTTTGGGAGTACAGGGGAGTGTGCAGGGTGCCTGTGACAGTGGAGTTCGTGGCCAGTGCACATCAAAAGACTCCTGTATGGAACAGTGGGTTTGGAACAGGCAATCCCTTACTGCCCTGCAAATCCTGCCTGCAGGCTTGGGCTCCACTGGGCACCCTGTGATTCTCAACCCCACGCTGGGTGTTCCCAGCTCCCTGCAGCCAGAAGGGCAGAGGAAGGGCTGAGGCCATCCTGCAGGAGGCCTGGCTGGGGTGCCTGTGGACCCTGCTCCTGCCCTGTGAGTCACAGCGGCGGTGCCAGGGGAGCTGCTGGTGGCACAGAAGGCGCTTTGTGCCAGCTCTGCAGGGTTACTATGGCAATTGGGGAGAGGGAGAGCAAACAGATGGAGCAGAATCCCAGCCAGCATGGGGGGATTTCAGGGCTCTGTGTAGAGATGTGGCTGGTAACTGCTGGGGGTGGGGAGGGGCACTGTGTGCTGCAGAGACCGGTCTGAGTTTTGGAGCAGGTCCTGGGGGTGAAATGCTCAACACAGAGCTAAATTCATCCCTTGGGATAGGATGGGTGCCCACAGCAAGCTCCCCAACTTGCCTGAGTGCAGAAGGACTCAGGAGACCCCAGTTTGTAGATTGTGTTCTTGGCCTCCCACACTGAGCAGTGAGAGGCTGGGAGTGGGAAGGGGAAGCATTTCTGAACCCACAGACAACAACTTTCCCTTGGCTCTCTTCTGCTCCTGTCGTTACTCAACTGGATATTTTGCAAAGTGCCATCAGTGGGTGTGTGGGGCTATTCATGGTACCCCTTCCATCCCTGCTGGGGAAGGGAAACTCTGCAGGCTCACAAATCAGAACTTGTGATTGCTCTGACATGGTCAGGTGGTTTCCATCCAAGTAGGATGGTTTTGGGGTGGAGTGGCTCGTTGGCTGGTTTCACTGAGCTGGAAGTTCACATCATGGAAACTGTGCTGATCTTGGAGCTGATGGCTCAGCTCTGATGCAGGAAAAGTGGCAGATAAGGTGGGGGTGTGGACTGATCTGTGCTGATTCCCTCAGCAGGGAGGCATTCTGCTGGTCCTGCAGTTGGGACCTTTGCAGTATGTTGAAAACCAGCTTTAACCCACAACCTCAGTGAGGTTTGCATTGGAGGAAGGACCAGGCAGGAGGAGCGAGTCCCAGGCACCTGTTTTGTCTTGGAGCTGGCAGGGCACAGGGCTGGGGGCTGTCAGTGCTGGGGACACGTTGGGCACGTGTCACCTTCTGTCCTGCTGCAGCTGCAGGAGCTCTTGCACGGTGCTGCTGAAATTGCAGCTCCTGGCTCTCCCCTCCCTTCCCTGGCAGCCTTTGGAGCGCTGGACTTTGTCCACACGCCTGCTCCCAGCAGCCACGCAGGTAGGAGCTGTTTGGAAAGGCTGTCCAAGGCCACGCTGAGCTGTCTGCTCCCAGCTCCATGCCTGGAGCACACCTTGATATTCCTGCTTTCTAATGGATCTTCTGGCTCTGTGCAGCCAGAGCCCCTTTAGCTCTGCAGCTGCCCCCTTGTCTCTCCTTGGGGGAGTCAGGACCTCGATGCTCTCAGCTGCTGCACTGTTTTCCCAGGGAGCTGGGATGGAATTTTCACCTGCAGGTTTCTGGCCTGTCCTGGCCCTGCCTGAGCCCCGTTTCCCTCTGCAGCAGTGGGTGTTGTTATCTCAGGGCTGTTTGGAGTTGGGAGGAGGGCGACAGGAGCATCCTCTTGCCAGTCACTCCTGATGCCTTGTCCTGGTGCCTCAGCCTGTGCAAGCCCAGATTTGTGAGGGGTTCACTGTTGGCTGAATCAGCTCCTGTCTGGTTTTTCCCAGTTTTCCATTTGTTGTGGATGGGGTGTCTCCTCTCCTGCTGGGAGTAGCCCCTTGCTTTTGCTGGATGTCTCTCTCTGGTCATTTCCCTCCATGCCAGATCCAACTCTGCCTCTTCCCAGGAAGGCCAGGCTGGGGCTGGGGCCCTGGGGATCACGGAGCCTTTGGACAGGGAAGGTTTTTTTGGGAGCCCTGCACATCACTAATGGCGTGGGGACCTCTTGTGGCTGGAGAAACGGGGATGGGGCCAGGCTTGGCTGAGCTCCCAAAGCCCAGCTGCCTCCCTTTCCTGGAGATCTTCTGGGCCCATGAGCTGTGAGGGGTACAGGGCTGCTCTCTGGTTTGGCTGGAGCGTGAAGGCTGAGCTGGTGTCTCGTTTTGCTCTTTCAGATTCCAAAGGATCCTTGGAGCCACACAAACCAGGTAAGTGCCCAGCAGAAATTGCAGCTTTCACCCCAGAAAGGGTTGAAATCCCAAAGAGAGGGGACTGTTAATGGCCATGAAGGGCAAGGAGCACTTTTAGGGCACAGTGCTTTGCTGCAAGACCTGGAAAATGGTCTGTTGCTGCACCCTTGGCTATTACTACAGAGCAGTATTCAACAGTGTCATTGAGACCCACTTGTGCTCTGGCTCTTGACTGAAATTTTGGGCAAGTGGTCACTGTGACCTTTTTGGCATTTTGCTGACCATGGTGAGGGTCCAAGCCCTGCATTCCTTGCCAGGTGGCTGCTGGGAAGAGGGTGCTTGAAGGAAAAAAGCAAAACTCCATTTGCTCACGTGTGCATCTTGTCTTGCAGTGAAAGGCAAGAAGAAACGGGATCTGAGGATAACATGTGTCCCCATCAAACCACCCGCTGCCAACACAACGTGAGTATCTCTGCTGCTTAAAGGGGTTCTCCAGAGCTTCCTCCAGGGGAATGGCCTGGGAAGACTTCTCAAAATCAGCATAGTTATTCTTTTCTCTTAAGCTGTGACTCATGGGAAGGATTTGCACATGTATGTGCAGACAGGAGCACAGCGTGTGTCTCTCTGGGAGGTGCCTGTTTGACAGGGAATGTCCTAAAGGCAAAGACTCAGAATCCTCTGGGGAGCTCTCCTCAGTCTTTCTGCCATGGCTCTGCCAATGCCAAAGGGCAAAGATGTAGAGAGAGTGAATCTGCCTGAGGGAAGAGGAGGGAATAATTTTAGTGCAGGGGAAGAGAAGAGGTGATGGTAGCTGGACCATGACAGGAGCCACAAAGGTTGGGGAGTGTTTTACACGACCCAAGTGTCAGATTTAGTTGGAGTTGTTTGCAGCTCCTTACCCTGCTCCAAGGAGGACACAGACATCTTGCACTGCTGTGCCGTTTGGTGCTGGGGCCAGTGCCCGGCAGTATCTCAGGGCACTGGAATTATTCCCTGCCCTGTTTGCTTGGAGCTGCTGATGCTTGTTATGCCATGAGGGAGAGCCCAGGGTAGCAGTGCTCGGTTTGACAAAGAGCAGATGGCTAAAATTCCACTTCCATGGTGTTCTTCCAAAACACTTCGGGCATTGCCACTGCTGAGCCTTGTTTGCTCCAGAAACCTGTTCTAGAGAACTCTCCCAGCTCCAGGAGAGCAGTGAAGTCCCCAAAAGAGAAATATCACTGCTGAAAACCCCAGGTAGAAAGGGGGAGGAAGGGGAGCTCCCCCACTGATGCTGTGCAGCCTCGCACAGCCCTGCCCTGCCTGTGACAGCCACCTCCTTCCCCCACGGGCACTTTTGTCTCTGCTCCTGCCAGAGTTTAAATTTCCCCTGGAGAAGGCCTCATGCTGGAGTCTGCAGGGCTTTGCATGCCCAGAGGCTGGTGCAAGCTGTCCACAGCTCCTTTTCTCCCTGCTTTTCAAGCTGCAGTGCAAATATTTGCGCAGTGCAAGGCTTTTGCTCAGAGCCCAAAGTACTTCCTTGAAGCCTGAGGCTGCTCTGATGGGAATTGAGACTAAACCAGTTGGGCAATCTCTGCTCTTAGAAGCTCCCAGGGGATGGGGAGAGCCCAGAAGTGAGGCACAAGGGGCAGAACACTCTAAAAGCGCCGTGCTGCCCAGAAGGGGAAGTGGGCAGCAATAAGGAAAAAAAGCCATAAAGGCCAACTTTCACCTGCCTGGTGTTGTGCAAAGGGTGACACCAAAGTGCTGCCTGCTGTGCCTGCCTGGAGCAGGCAGCAGAGTGTACACAAATGACTCACAGGGGAGGAATTACCTGTTGTTCCCTCGCGTGCGTTTCGGGCTCCGTGGCTGTGCTGTTACAACACCTGCCTGTCAAAACATGACAGCTGAGCTGCTGTGCCACAGAAATGTCTCATCCTGCTGCTCTCAGCTCCTCGGGCTCCTCTCCTGAGTAGGAATGGTTTCAACAGCCTGGTGGTTTGGTGCATGTCTCACCTGGCTGCCTCCCCGGGGTTCTCACTGTGTTTCGTGGGTGTGGGGTGAGGTGTTACTGGCACGTTTTAAAGCGTTTGTGGGTGTTTGGAGGGGGCTGGTTGGAACCTACAATGAGGCACAGAGAGGGGGGAAGCAGCAGCTGAGAGTGCTCAAAGGAATGTGAAACCTGGCTGTGGCCAAGAGGGTGAATGAAGCTGGGATTTCTCCTCACTCTGTCTCTTTTCTTGCAGGCCCCCGAGGAACTTGGACTCCAGGGCGTTCATTACCATTGGAGATAAAGTACGTGTCAATGGGGTTTCTTTTTTCCAGTTTGGTTTTCCCTGAGCATGGAGAGCTCTGTGGGACTGTGCCTTGCAACCTGTCAGACCAGGAGTGCAGCCTCGTGGGGTACAACTTTCAATCTAAATCATTCCAGGATGATTTTAGGACCCGTGTATCCTGAATGAGGGTGGCCTCACCAAGCTCTCAGACTGCCCCTAACAAAGTCCCTTTATCCTGCCTACCCACAGGTCTGGGTGGCTGCTTGAGGCCCGGGAGAAGCTGGGCACAAAGTTTCTCTCTGGTTCTCCAAAGTCTTTCCTAGTGACCTGATGAAAAACACTGCTAGAAATAGCCACTGTCTCTCTTTTATTTCGTTCTCTTGTTATGGGCTCTCTTGGGGCTGCAGAAGCTGTTTGCAAATGAGCTAAAAATAGCCTGCATTGGATCAGCCCTATATCTAGATCCTTCCAGGCTGGGAGGTGGCTTGGCTGATGGGATCTGGGTCCCTTGGCCTCAGTGCAAGGGTTAGGATTGAGGAGAGGAAGCTCTGGCTGGGTCCAGAGAACAATCCTGCTGCCTGTGCTGTTTTCTGGGCTTGGTGTTGTGTGTAGCAAGACCTCTGGGAGAGATGCTCTCTGTGACAGCCTGGGCACTGTGTGTGCAAGGGGACAGTGCTGCAGCTTAGAGAAAACTCTCTAGAGTCACTTCCTTGCCTGCTGCAGTGTTTGCAGGAGGGGTCTGGTCCGGGTGTTTTGGAGTGACACGATGGAGAAGAGAACTTGGGCAGAATTCCAGCTGTAGGAATGGAGCTGGGTGGTGACTTTGGATCCGTGGGATCTGCAGAGGCCATGCTGTGCATCCCATTGTCCTGGGAGGGAAGGTGGGTGCATCCATCACCTCTTGTTGCTGGGCAGGGCAGCGCTGGTTCCTGGAATGTGCTGGGAACCGCCAGCTTCTGGGGAAGCCTCGGGGCAAATGCCAGGAAAGGAAAAACACAATAACCTGGAACAACCGTGGAGCACGTGTCCTAAAAGCACCACCAGATCCTTCCTGGAGGCCCCTTCGAGCCTGCACTGCTCCTCTGCCAGCTGCCCGTGGTGGGAGGTCAGACCTGTCCCCTCAGCCCTGCTCTGCTCATTTCAGGATCCACGTCCTGCCCAGGAAAGGGCCGGCACCTTCCTGTGCTGGGCAGAGCATAGCTCAGCACTGAGCTCAGGCACAGCCCTCCCGTGCTCCCTGCCTGCCACATCTGGCTGGAATCAACAGCCACATTTGGCTGGAATCAACAGCCACATCTGGCTGGGACCAGCGGAGGGAGTCAGGGCTGGCAGGAAGGTCCCGCAGACCTGGTGGCTGCTGCCTGTGCTGAGGGGACAGTGCTGAGGGGACAGTGCTGGGGGGACAGTGCTGGCCAGGGGCCTGGCAGCCACATCTCCCAGCCTGGCCCCTCCACTCCAAAGTTTCCTCCCTCCCTGCTCAGGGCGTAGCTCTCAGGCACCGCATCCGGAGCTGTGCCGTGCTCCTTTCCCACCCTGGCTGCCTTTGTGGGGCACTTTGGCATCCTGGTATTATTTTCGTTCCCTGGGACCGGAGGAAAACTGGAGGCTGGATAAAGCCTGGCTAAAAGGAGGCCTGTGACTTATTAGCAGCAATGAATGCAGAGTCCAAAAATAGCCCTTGTGTCTCACTCATGCCCTGCCCAGCAGAGCCAGCAATTACAGGGGAACGTGTCTTTAGGGAAACTTGTTTGTGGGTTGTGCAGGAGCTCGCTGGCTCCCTGCTGTGTCAGCCACTGGCTGGGGTGAGCACTGGCCATGGGGTTTTTTTTCCCAGCTTGAAGCAACACTTAGGTAGTTGTTTTCTTGGTGTTAACTCAGGTTTTACTTTGCTGGCAGCTTTTTGGTAGTAGGAGAAAGTATTGAAAGCGAGTAAAACTTGTTTGAATTCATTGATAATTAGAAATGGAGTTGCTGTGTGCATCCTGTCTAAAAGAGGCTTTGCACAGACGTTGTTAGACACACACAGGTGTATTTATGACTGATGATTTTTGGGATGTGGGGAGAGGTGAGAGATCCCTGGCTGCACACAGGGGTTTGGAGCTGTGGTGAAGGCTCCTGAGTGCTGCCCATGTTGTTAAAATCCTACAAATAGTTCAGCAACTGCAGAAATACCCTTGTGTGGGCAATCCCCTACAAGCAGAGAGGCACCAACCTTTGGTGCCCTTTCTAGTGGCAACGTTCCCTGGGCTTAAAGGATGAAAGTCTTGATCTCCAGCTGTAGAGGGGGAATTTAAATGAACCCTGGTGAGTGTGGGGTTGAGAGGGTTTGGGCTGTGATTCAACAGAGCCACAAATCCCCCCATCCTCTCCAAGCGTGGTGCCTCTGTAGGTACCATCGCTTGAAACGCTCTGCACGAGCGAGCTGGAAGCGTTGCTGATGTCCTTGTTGATAAATGTGCTTGTCCCTGATGTCACTTTGTCCTCTCTCCCTAAAGAACTTCGAGGTGGAAGCTGATGACCTGGTGGCCATTTCGGAGCTGGGCCGCGGTGCCTACGGCGTGGTGGAGAAGGTCCGGCACGCGCAGAGCGGCACCATCATGGCCGTGAAGGTGAGGACCCCTGGGTGGGATGGGCACCAGCAGGGGCAGCTCCAGGGGAGCAGAGGAGCTGCTGAGCTGCCCTGGTTGTGGCAAAATGGGTTTATCTGGGATTGGCAATCTGTGGTGTGTTTTGGCCGGTGAGGGGTCTGTGCTGATAGCGGCTGAGCACGGTGGGATTGATAACAGGGCTTGGAAATCCAGGATTGGTGCCTGCAGTGCAAGGCTTGGGATGTCAGAGTGCCTGTCCAGGCTGCTGGCCTGGCCCTGCATCCGCTGCAGAGCGTGCCAAGGGTTTGGCATTCCTTAAGGTTCTGCCTGGCAGAGGCAATTTGGGCGTCTCCTCCTGGGTGCTGCCAGCTGCAGAATAAGGATAAAACACCCTGGCCCCAGAACTGCAGGTCCTGAGTCGGGCTGGGGGATGATGGTGTTGCCCCACCTGACACCAAACCCTTCTTCTTTCATATTTGTCTCAGAGGATTCGAGCCACTGTGAACACTCAGGAGCAGAAGAGGTTGTTGATGGACCTGGACATCTCCATGAGGACAGTCGACTGCTTCTACACAGTCACCTTCTACGGAGCCCTCTTCCGTGAGGTACTGACCTGGTGGGTGCCTAGGGGCACCTGGGGCTGTGGCATTGCACTGGGGGCACCAACCTGTCCCCAAACACCTCTGTGTTCTTCAGCCCAGCTCTTTAACCTCCCTCGGATTTCCAGGGAATTCCCTCTCAGCTGTTTTCTCTCCATCCTGCAGGGTGACGTGTGGATCTGCATGGAACTCATGGACACCTCCCTAGACAAATTCTACAAGAAAGTACTGGAGAAGAAGAAAACCATCCCTGAAGACATTTTGGGGAAAATGGCTGTGTCTGTGAGTAGCCCTTGGGTTCTTAGATGGGTTTGTGCATGCCCTGAGCCTGCTGGAGGCCTCTCCTGTGGTGTGTTGAGAGGCTGCTGCTGCTGCATGTGACTGATGGATGCTTTTCCACTCTGTTTGTCCCCAGATTGTACGAGCTCTGGAGCACCTGCACAGTAAACTGTCTGTAATCCATAGAGGTAAATGCTGGATGGGGTTAGTGGAGTGTGGCTGGAGATCCAACCTTGAAATAAGCTAGGGAGGGACTCCTTTCCAGGTGTGCTGTGTCCCTCTGGGATGCCTGAAGTGGAATCTGCTGGTGCTTAGGGCTGTGGTGAACAGATCTAGATGCTTGTTCCTGAGATGCTTCCCTTTTTGCAGGATGTTGTTCCCTTCCTCCTTCCCAGATGAAAGGCTGAATGTAACAACAGATTTCCTCACTGCCTGATTTTATGAGCACCTCTGTCCCTCTTGGAGCACAGAAGTGCCTTGAAGGCATCTCTTGGAGATAAAATCCCCAAATCCTCATAGCTGGGTAGTTTTAATAAAGGGAGGGCTGAAGGAGACCTTACGAAGTCACAGATGGGAATTGTAACACCCACATCTTGCTCTCCCATCCTGAGATGAAGCTGTAGAGCTCCATTGGTAGAGCTGTGCTTTTGAGGCTATGCTGGGCACATAAATCTCTCCCAAGGAGCTGAAGATAAACTCCTCAACATTTTATTTCAACCTTTTGGCCTGCCTGGTTGGAGAGGGGCCTTGTTCTTCCTGAAGGACATGGTTGTAGTTTATCTGTGAATGACCTTTATTGCAATAAGACTGGTGGGGTTTTGTCTCCCTCCCCTTGTGTTGGGCCCTGCCTGGTCCCTCCCAGACTTGCCTGTTTTGTCTCAGACTCTTCAATACCCCTGCAAATGCCCAATTGCCTCTCTTGCATTTCCTCTCAGACGTGAAACCTTCCAACGTGCTGATCAACAAGGAGGGCCACGTGAAGATGTGCGACTTTGGGATCAGTGGTTACTTGGTGGACTCTGTTGCCAAGACCATGGATGCAGGCTGCAAACCCTACATGGCTGTAAGTGCATCCCTGTGCAGCCTCAGCCCTGACTGCGAGAGGCTGCTGCTTAGAAATCAGCCTGTTCCACCTCACCCTGAGATAAAAGCCACTCAAGAGTGCTCTGGTGTCCCTGACTCAGCAGAGCCTCCCTTTGAGCCCAGCTCTGTATTAATCCCACAGCGACTCTCCCTCTGCCCCTTCCATTTGCAGAAGGATCCAAAACTGGCTGGTGCTGCTTGTGGCACTGCTCCTTGTTGGATAGAAAGTGCTGAGGCTTTTCTTGGCAGGATTGTTTAGTTTCATCCTCAAGTCAGTGTGAATTTCCCTTTGCCATCTGTGGCATCCTTGTGGGAAGCGTGTGCTGCTGAGGCAGGGATCGTGCAAGTCTCACTCTCCTGCAAAGAGGCAAAGTTGGTGTCAGTTGTTTGGAGCAAGATGTGGCTTTCATCAGAGCTAGATTTAACCTCAGAGCCTGCCTCCCTGGGACCATGAGCCAGGGAAATCCACCCAGCCTGGCTTTGGGAGCTGGAGGTTTGCTCTGTGGGGTTTGCACTGGGAAAGCAGGAGTGGTAACATTTCCCATTTTGCTGTTACAGCCAGAAAGAATAAACCCAGAGCTGAACCAGAAGGGCTACAACGTGAAGTCAGATGTCTGGAGCCTTGGGATCACAATGGTAACACCAAGGGCTGGGATCTGTGTCTGCAGCCCTGGGGTTGGGGTGGGCTTTGGGCAGGTGGGGCTGTGCCCCTGCTGTGGGCAGTGCCAGCTGGGTGGGTGCCCATCAAGCAGGACTCAATTTGAGCATGACAGCTCAGGGCAATGAGGTTAATTACCCAGGGAATTCAGTCTCCCAGTGACAATATCAGGATGACAATGAGGATCCACGCTGACTAGCCAAGATTCTGGCTTTGAATTGCTCTGCAGCTCCCTGCCTGCTGGCTGAGGGGTGCTCATTGGGGCAGGGTTCGCTGCAGCTGGGGCTCAGCCTTCCTTCTTCACCCCCTCCATGTCACCAGAGACTTGCAGGGGATTCCAGTCCTGCTGCAGTGAGAGCTGCTGTGTGTGGTTTGCAGCAAATCCTGCCTGCGAGGTAGCTCAGAGCAGCCAACAGGAAGGGGAAATGCTTTCAGTTCCAAAATTGCAGCTGCTCGGGATGGTTTATCTGCCTCCTGCAAGAAACAGACCTTGCAGAAAGCAGCCGAGATCCTCTGGCGCCAGTGGACAAAGGAAATCCCAGCTGTTGCCTCCAAGGGATGCTGCCTGAGAAAACAGCTCCTGCTTTCCAGGAGGCTCTCTCTGTGAGGGTAGATTATTTTCAGAAAATTTTCTTGTGCCCTCTCAGCCGTTGCTTTTGTTTTGGGGGCTGCATGTTTTTGTTTTGTGCATGCTGTATCTTGGCAAATATTCCCTTTTCCCCAGCGTGGTCTCATCCACTGAGCCAAACCCCAGCCCCTCTCCTTGGTGTCCCCATGCCAGCACAGAGCTGGTCTGGGTGACTGGAAATGTCATCAGCTCTGAGCTGCAGGAAGCTGTGGGATGGGAGACTCTGAGTGATGGAATATCCAAACCTTCCCAAAGCTGGAAAGGGAGAGAGGAGTTTGCTGAAAGCTGGCCAGACTGCAGCTGAATGGGGCCCCAGAATGTTTGGTTCCCTCTCGTGTCTTCCTCCTGGGTTTTTTAGTTTTATTTTCTTTATGAAGGGGTTGGATTGGTTTCAGACCAGACAGTTTCTGGGCCATTGAGTTACAGGGCTGTTCCAGCCCTTCCTGGGCTGGTGGCTTCATTCAGTTTTGCAGCAGCAGGAACTGAGCTCCCCTGACCTGAGCCACAGGCAGGGCTCTGTCCCACTCTCTGTCCTTTCAGGTTTGTTATTCCTCCCATCCCATCACGCCCTACCAGGCAGGTCTCAAGGTTCTGTTGCCCATTTTGAGACAGGAACTGATCCTTGGCATGAGGAGACTGCCCAAGGGCTGTGATGGACTTTTTTTCCTGCTTAAATGAGGGATGGAGCAGAGGTGACTTGTAGGAAGAACTCAGTAATTGAGGTGGTTTTGGCAAAATGATGTTCTAGCACTTAATTTTTCTTGGGTTTGTGGATTTTTTTGTGTGTTTAGCTCATGCAGTGCCAGCCCAAGGCCCAGGGGCTGCCTTAGGGCCAGCAGAGCACTTTGGAAGCCAGTGCAGAAACTGTGTGCTGTTACTATTATCTTTTTAAATAATCCCATTTTACATATCTTTTGTGACTTCCTGTAAATGCATTAATATGCTGAAGCAGCCTGAAAAGGAAGTATTTTTGGCCTCTGGGTCTT
>VZSR01003816.1:5093588-5131971 GCA_013398615.1 Brachypodius melanocephalos
CTCGCTGTACCTGGTGCTCAGCATGGCAGGAAGCGCTGCCCAAACTGGTTTTGCTCTCAGCCTGACTCACCCAGGCTGGCTGGAAGATGCAGAGGTTTCTCTTCCCCTTTTCCTGTGCCTGCTGCTGAAATGTTGGTGTTTTCTGGCAAAGTGGCAGTGAAACCAGAACCAAGCCCTGGCAGCCTCCGGGTGAAAGCTGCCTTGTGGTTTTGTGGGAAGCTGCTCCCCCCAGGGTGTCCCCTGCTCCCTGGGTGCTGCCAGGCAAACCCTGCAGGTGCTGGGAAGCCATATCCTCTCCTTCCCAGTTGTGGGGCAGACTGCAGAGCTGCTCGGCTTGTGTTTTTTGTGGCAAAACACTGAGTTGTCCTTCCCCAGTTCCCTGCCTGGCTGCTTTGCTGGTGGTTCAAACCTGCTCAGCCAAGGAGGGAGAGGGATGGGTGCAGCCATCATGTTGGGTGGGAAGGGGAGATCCCTTATGACAGACCATGTACAGCAAAAGAAAAAGATCCTACAGCCTTTCTCTCCTTTTTTTTTTTTCTTTCCAGCTTAAGGAAGAACCCAGCTGAGCGAATGAACTATTTAGAACTTATGGTAAGTGCAGAGCTGTTTCTGCTGATCTTTATTCCCAATTTTGAAACTCAAATCAATGGTCCAGCAGGGAAATGGGACAAGTGGGTGATTTTTCAGGCACAGAGAGCGATGAGTGTAGTGTGTCAGAGGTGGAAGGGTGTTTTGATTTCATGGGTGTTAAGGTCAGGGGTTCCAGGTGTTTTCTCCCTCTGTCCTTTCTGCTCTTGGAGAGTTTAGACCTTGAAGGATGGTGGTACAGCTGCCAGGGTGGGGTGTCCTGCTCAAGCTGAAGTGAGAAATGCCAAAGTTCATCTTTTAGCTGAAGAATGGTGTCTCTGGGAGTGTGGGGAGGAGGTTGGAGTCCACCTCTGTGTTGACATCACAGGGATCTGTGCCTTGTTTTGATGTTGACTGACGTTTTCTTTGATCTCTTTGGCAGGAACACCCTTTCTTTACCTTGCACGACACCAAAGAGACTGACATGGCCTCCTTTGTGACAGAGATCCTCGGGGAAGATTCCTAACTCCCAGCTGCCAGCTTCCTGCAGCCCCTCCACCCCGGCTTCCCTGCAGGAGAGCCAGCGAGGACTCGAGTTCAGGGTGGTTTGCACAAATCACAAATCGACCCTCCCCGGCCCAGGGGCATCTCTGGCCCCATCTGGCCTCAAAATCTCTTTTCTCTTTGCCCTGAGGAAAAAAAATCCCCCAGGAGGAGCCTTTTGAAGCCAACACCTTCCCAGCTAAGCCAAGGACTCTGAAGGCTCAGGAGGTCCCAGGAGAGGAGCAGTGCCTGAGCAGGCAGAGAGTGCCAGGGGCCACCCCAGTACCCAGTGCACAACACAGGGGTTGTGTTTCTTTGCTGCCAGGGGAGGACAGAGAGAATCAGTGCTGCTGTGCTTCTCCCACTGCTCTCCTGCCTGCCCAAAGCCCCTTCCCTGGGCTCTGCTCTCACTCTCCTTCCCTCTGTGCCTGGCTCTCTGCCCCCAGGAGCCCACACAGCTTTAGGGGCTCATGGGGCTCCCTGGGCTGCTGCTCACACCAGAGGCTGTTTTACTGCCTGGCTCCACACCTTAAGGACCCTTGGAGGCAGCACCAGCTCGGGCATCCCTCTCCCTCAATCAATGCTGCTCCCTGGTTGGGGAAAAGGCATTTTTCCACGAGCTCACCGTGACACAAACTGCAGCCAACGCTGTCCCCACGCCTGCC
The DNA here is from genome assembly GCA_013398615.1 of Brachypodius melanocephalos. NCBI lineage: Eukaryota > Metazoa > Chordata > Aves > Passeriformes > Pycnonotidae > Brachypodius > Brachypodius melanocephalos. The sequence goes on from VZSR01003816.1 coordinate 5,095,364, forward strand.
CATGGGACTTCACCCAGCATCCATCCCTTCCCTGGTGGGCACAAGGTGGTGGAGACACAGCAGGAGCCCCGTGCTGCCTCTCCGCTCTCCTCCCTGCTCTGGGCATCACCTTCCACATCCCTGGCTCCCCGAGGAGACGCTGCTCCATCTGCTTTCCACCCTGGAGCTGATGTCAGACCTCTCACTGTGACACCCGCTCCTTCCTGAGGCTGAACTCGCACCCCTCGTGTCCCAAAGTGTCCCCAACCCCTGCGGGTGCCAGCGAGAGCCACACCCCAGTGCCTGGCCCGGGGCTGCTCACAGTTGTACATTTGATGTCTATATATAATGGACTGGGTAACGTCGTTTCCTAGGTTTGATCTAACTCGCTATAAATTAAAGCCCTTCTGTGTGGGAGGAGGGAGGGAGGAGCAGTTCCTTCTCTGCTGACAAATCCACTGTGAAAACCTGATGTGTTTCCCCATGCTCCCAGCCCGAGGAGCCAGGGGAGCAGGAGGGGTTTCTGGCTTCTACTGTACGTGATCACGGATAAACGCACCGGCTGTGGATTCTGTTTTTTTTGTTTTCTGGTGTTTTTTTTCTTTTTTTTTTAAATAATTGAGTTTTTCTGAAGGAATTTTTTTTTCTTTTCTAATATATATTTGTGTGTGTGTATGTGTGCTCTATATATATTATATATTTTTAAATCAATGATGAATGTGTGGATGTCTATGTGGCCAGCAGATCTGGTGTAATAACATTTTTCTGGCTAAATTTGGGCAGGTGGGGAAGGGGTCACTAGAAAACACTCTGGGCTAAGATTGCTTTTTTTTCTTTCTTTTTTAAAGAAATGCATCTATTTTTTAACTGAATCTTGTAAAAAAATGTTATTCCTGAAATTCCTGCCCTGGAGGCCTGGATTTCAGGGTGAATTTCCAGTGTTCAGGGTCCCCCTCAATGAAGAATTTTGTCCCCTTAAATTCATTATCCCCCCCTTCTCCTGCAGTCCAGGGTTTGATGCAGTGCTGGGGACCCCCTGCCTGGGAACTGGGGTGCTCCACACCATCTATCCCCACCAGCTGCTTCTGGGAAAGCTGCTTTGGGGCAAATGGTTTTCAGTCCTTGATGCATCACACAGCCACGCTTTTCCCTGTGCCATCCCTCTGATCCCCCTCCCTGAGTCAACAAACCCTGAGGGAACCAACCCAGCTGGGGCTGCACAAACCCTGTTCAGCCTCAGTTCGACCCTGATTTCCCAGCCCACCTTTGGATGGAAAATAAGGAAGTGATTGATGTTCTCCGTGTCTCCCTGCTCCTCACCCTGCTCTGCAAACCACCCGACACTCACCTGTACCTGCTTGGTTTGACAGCTTTGCTGCTGAGATGTACAATTGGGGGTTTTTTTTCATAGTTGGTTACTTTGAATTATTTTGTTTTGAGCTGAGCTTTTGGGTTTTCTCCCTTGTCTCTTTGTTTAAACACTTTTCCCCTTCCTTTAACTCACCCTTTTTTGGTGCTTTGGGGAATGGTGTTCATTTTTTTTAAAAAAAATATTTTTGCATGCTTTTTATTCTGTGTTTCTCCTCCTGGAGAAAGTCCTGTTTTCTGTATTTTGGGATAAAGGAGCATCTGCCCTTTCAAACACAGGAGAGATGGCTCTGGGGTGGGCTTGGGCCCCTGTGGATGGGCTGAGGCAAACACACCCCTCCTCCCTGTGCCATCTCCTCTGCTTCTTTCAACACAGGTCTTACCTGTCCAAATCCCATGTCCCTTTTCACCTCCCTGCTTCCCTGTCCCACCTTTTTCCCTCTGCAGTGGCAGTTCCCTGGGGAGAACCAGCTTGGCTCTAAGGTGGGTGAGGATTTTGACTCACATGGGAAGCCCCTCTACCCTTGTGTTTTTGGGAATGATCTGTACCCTTCAGCCCCCATCCTGGATTCTAATAAAATTCACCCTCAAACCTTCTGCTTGTCTTTTGTTGCTGTTTTGAGCATCATCTGGGGGCTGTTTGGGGCAGCAGCTTGGAGGGGGATCCTGCTTTCTCCTTAAATTGTGGGGTGATGCTGCTCCTGTTGTGTATAAGCTGTGACCCTTGGGATGGGATCCTGGAGCAGCCCCCATGGGATTGGGGAAGCAGCAGCTTGGGGAGTGATCCTGTTCCTTCTGTACTTTGGTGATGCTGCTCCAGTCTGGGGCTCGTACAGCCGAGGGACCCTCGGAGCTTCCCCCCGGGAGCGCTGCCAGGGCCTGCCCAAGGTTCTGCTGCTCTTGCGGCCGGGCAGGAGGGTTGGGATATGGATTTCTGGAGCAGGGAGAGGCTCAGCATGGATTGGGGATGCCCTCGAGTCGAGGGTCCCGGGGCAGCAGGCGCTGCCCGCGGCCGCGAGGGGGAGGCAGCGACCGGGACCGGGACACGGCGGGATGAGCCTGGATCCAGGGGATGAACATCCACCGGGATGAGCCTGGATCCGTGGGATGAACATCCATCGGGATGAGCCTGGATCCAGGGGATGAACATCCACCGGGACATGGCGGGATGAACCTGGGTCCGCGAGGATGAATGAACATCCACCGGAACACGGTGGGATGAGCCTGGACCCCTCGGGATGAGCCAGCCCCACGGGGATGAACATCCACCGGGACACGGCGGGATGAGCCTGGATCCGCGGGAATGAATGAACACCCACCGGCGGCGGGACCCGGCGGAGTCCCCCTTTCCATCCCAACCTGCTGTGACCCCCCCCATCTCGGCACCACCCAGCCCTCCCTCGGGATTAGGGCAGGGGGTCTGGGGGATCGGACCCGCGGGGGACCTGGAGTAAGGAAACAGTTCCCTTCCCGAGTATTTTCCCTGTCAGCCCTCTTCAGGCAGGGCCACCGGGTCCCTCAAGCATCGGGATCTTGGCGATGCTTTGCCTGGAAATGGGGCCAGGGGATGTCAGCGATGCTGGGGAGAGCAGAGACCCCAGGAACACCCATCCGTGTGGTGTGGGGACACACTTGGAGGGGCCTCGACCTGCAGGGAGCTGGAGTCTGCTCTGTTCCAATTACCAGCTTAATAGCTACATCGAGACCATTAAAAATGCATCAGTGCCTCCGAGGAAAGAACTTCAGGAGAAGTGGAAAATTCATCACTTTGAGTTCCCTTATTAGGAGAAAAGGTGTTTTTTTTCCCCCCCATTTGTCTCAAACAGAGGCAAAAAGAGGTTATTTCTGCCTGGTGACTCCCCCGTGGGACTGTCACGAGGTGTGAACAGGCAGTGCCCAAACCTGGGTGAGAAGGACACAGCTCCCACTGCAGAGAAGGGAAAACTCAGCACATCCAACACAGGCAGGGGGCACGGAGACCATCAGGGCTGCAGCAGCTCAGCCCTCCTCAGACGAAGCTTTCCCTGCCCTGTGCTGAGAACACGTGTTGGGAGCACGTTGAGATAATGAGCGATGCAGGGACCCCAGGCAGGTGCACAGGAGTGCTCTTTATTGCCAAACACTTGGCCTTTTTGAGCAGTTAGCCGGTTATCAGTTCACACAGCTTTAAGGCACAACAAGCCCAAGTCAACCAAGCACCATACACCAAGATGTGGACATGCAGCAGTCACACAGCATGTCTCTCATGTCTCTCACATCTCTCACATCTCTCTACCCCTATTCCAGCTGAGCCACTCTCACATAGTTCCCTTCTGCTGGAAGGGAACAGGCTGGAGCCATGTTACAAGGTCTTCCCTTTTTAAAACCTTACCTATGGGTAACATGAGCAGTCCCTCTAAAAAGACAGACCCCAATGCCCCCCCCCCCAGTACAGTACAGGTGTTTGTACTGGTCATACTGGCCCTTTGCAGGGGTGGCTCATCAGGAACTGTGGTGGTAGGACAAGGAATAACAGGTTCAAACTGAAATGGGAAAAATAAAGGTTTGAAACACGTAAGAAATTTTTGGCTGAGTGAGTGGTGAGGCCCTGGCATAGGTTGCCCAGAGAAGCTGTGGCTGCCCCATCCCTGGAAGTGTCCAAGGCCACATTGGACAAGGCTTGGAGCAACCTGAACTAGTGGAAGGTTCCCATGGCAGGGGGTTGGAACTGGGTGATCTTTAAGGTCTCTTCCAACCCAAACCGCTCAGTGCTTCCATTCTGTGGTGGCTCTCTCCAGGAGCTCCTGAGCTGGAGCTCACGCTGTTCCTAAGAGCCGTGTGCGGAGGAGGGCTGGCTAATGGATTAGCAGGGGGTGTGATGATGCAGCCAGTTTTCTGGGGCTGAGGGTTATTTATTTTGCTTAATTTTTCTTTTTTATTCAGACAGTGGCTGAGCCCGTATCTAGGACAGGGGTGATTTTTTTAGGTTCGGGTGGCCTGTGGGCACCTTGTCGCTCGATGGTGTAAATTAGCGAGTTCACCCAGGCCAGGGGTTTGTACCAGACGTGTTCAATCCTCCCCTAATAGCTGCCTCACCCAGAAACTTCCAAAGCTCTTGTAGCACCTAAGCACTAATGAGCTGAAGCTGCAGAATAGCAATGAGGCCTCGGGAATATGGATCAGCCTTCCCTGGCCCAGCCAGAAGTTCTAAAATCATTTCAGCTGGCACCCAGAGGGACCAGTGCAGCCCAGCTGGGAGGGAAGGGTTTAAGTGAGGTGCATTGGATGGAGAAGTCTTTACTGCCCATGAGGAGCTGCTGGGGATGTCTCCCAGCTCTCCTCTCTAAATAGAAGTGTAGGTGCCTTGTTTTGAGGTGAGGAGAGCTCGAATTCTGGTTTAACCAGTGGTATCCACATGCTTTGGTGCCCTGCCTTTCCACCTGATAATTGATCATCCCTGGCTGTGAGTTTCTGTGATTTGCTTTGTTTTTACTGCTGCCTTGGACACAGCATCTCCACATCTACTGCTGTCTGTCCCAGCAGCCTGGTTTGCACATCCAGCCCCAGAGTGTGTGCATTTATGGAGCAAGTTGCACCACTGGTCCATGCACAGCTGCTTTCCTGCCCCATCCCCTGGGAACTGCACAGGACCAACAGCAACTCCCCATGAAAAGGGTGCTGGAAAACCGGGGTGATTTCTCCTGGAGCCCCAAACCGGTGGGAAATGTCAACCCCCTGCCTTCCCTCTCAGCTTGAAACTCCTATTGATTCTTCAGAGGCGGGAACGCTGCTGGGGGAACGCGGGGGTGGGAGGAGGAAGCCTCGGCAGCGCAAAGCCTGAAAATATCAAAGCTTGACGCCAGCGCTTCGGGGGTGACCGGAGAGGTCACCTGCCAGGCGGGGAGCCCCGGTCCCCCGGTGGGTTTGCCGGGAGCCTTTCCAGCCCTGCAAGCGGTGGCTCTGGCCCCTCACACGCTGCGTTAACCTTTCTGGAAATACCAAGCGGAGCTGGAACAGGCTGTTTTATTTGCAGACGCCCGGAGCGGCGGCGGGCGCTGCAGGCGTGTGGGCAGGGGGCTGAGAGGAGCCCGGCGAGCCACGGGGGCTTTTGCGCTTGATTTACACCTCGGAGCAGCTCGGGGTGGAGGAGGAGACAGAAACATTGATGAGCCGAAGGTGCTACCTTGAGATCAGCTGTGTTTTCCTCAGTGTCATTCCCCGCTCAGGGCCGCTTGTCCTCTCCTCGAGTGAAAAACTCCTTTCCTGTAATTGAAGCGGGGATTTCATAAATAAACCCCCAGCTCTCAGACCTGGCTTGGGTCCGAAACTGCCCCAAATGCCACGGATGCTGTGTGGCTGCTCCGAGCACCGCTGCTCCTCTCGGAGAGGCGATTAATTAGCGTTTCCCAGGTCATCCCGACCCTCTGCGCAGGGCTCTGCACAATATCACCGCCTGCAACAGGTCCCGGTAACGAGGAGCTGATGGATGATCCCGAGGGTCCCCCAGGATGTTCCCGTGGATTGGGAAGGCTGCCGGGAGTGCCGGCTGTGGCAGGAGGTGTTTGGCTCCTGTGCTGCCGCCCCAGCCCCGGCAATGGGAGCCGCAGGGATGCTCGGAAATGGCTCTGTGAACACCCAGCAGCTGCGGGCTGGCTCTGCACGGCTCCGGGCACACACACACCCCGCAGAGCCGGGCGGCAGCGCTGCTGGCTGCGATTTTGGGAGCCTGCGGGAAGGTGCAGAGGTGCTGGTGGCACCCAGGGTGAGGTGTGAGGGGTGGCACTGGGGTTTCTCTGGTAGTAGTGCCTCCAGCCTGTCTTCTCACCCAGTGTTTTTTATAGGGGTTGCGGGGCATTTTTTTGTTTGTTTTGTGGTTTTTTGTTTGTTTGTTGTTGTTGTTTGGTTGGTTTGGTTTTTGTGGGTTTTTTTTTTTTTTGTTTTGTTTTTTAAAAAAACCTTACTCTGTGCCTCTTTTCAGGAGCCTCTCCAAACAGCCCAAAAGTAGTCTGGGGATTCTGGTGACTGCACCCCACTTCCCAAAGTCCTCCTGGGCTCTGACCTGGCCCCTTTTGGCGCTGGGGCCGGGACCTTCAGCTGAGAGGACCCTCCAGCCTCTCCCTCACCTTTGCCATAACTCAGAGTGGAATCCACAGGAATTTGGGGTTGCTGTAGGCTGGAGCACCTGATTGTCCAGTGGGGAACCTCAGCCAAGACTGGAGGGTTGTTTTTGGGGGTGCTGAGCAGCCTCTGTGACCTGCATTTGGGGGCTCCTTCCCCTTGAGGAGAGGGTAATGCCAGCCCCACAGGGCCTTGATGGGGGTCCCCACTCCCCTTTCAGTGCCCCCCCTGAGCCCCAGCAGCAGCAGGATGTTTCCTTTCTCATCATCCTGCCCCACCCTGAGCTTCTTTAATTACAGCTTTGAGACAGATCTTCCCCTTTATTCCCCCCAAATCTTCTCCTTAATTAAAAATCCTCGATCTGGGCCAGCGGGAAGCAGCTGTTGCCTCTTTGCAGCTTGGGTGTGTTGCAGGCTGCCAACCTGATTGCGGGACACGCAGGGACAGGACAGGGACAGTGCGAGGACAGGGGGCGCTGGCATTGTCGCTGTCACACCCGGCAGCCCGAGGTGACGCTGAGGGGAGCTGGCTGCTGGGAGCAGCCTTGCCCTGCCCCTGGTGAGGGCTGAAATCATCTGAGCTGTGAGTGGGGACCGAGCGCTGGGTCCCTCTGCATCCTTCCCATCATGGATCCCTCCCTGCGGGGATGCAAATGGGGAGTGCAACGAGCCCAAACTCATTTTGGGTTTGCCCAGCTCCTGACCTGGAGAAGGGCTGGATGATGAAGGTGGGGCTGGGGCTGGGGTTGTTCCTTCAGTTTTGCCCCTGGGATCCCGGGATCCCATTCCTCCTCTCCTTTAGAGGAAGCCCTGCGGACCTGAATCCATGGCTGGCACCTCACAGGGCTCATGGGACGCCCCTGCCACCCCCGTGTCCCCATTCTCAGTTTGGGGACAATCCCTGCCATGGCCTCTGCAGCCTCCTCGTGTTTTCTCCCCGAATTAGCCCAGGGAGGTGACTTTACCCCTCCCTGCCTGCTCGGGGTGGGCATTTCTGCCGCGATCCATTGTCACAGCAACAGGGAAGCGTCAGGAGCAATTAGTGAGCTGGTGGTGTCAACTTTATCACGGATGATGTGTCTCTTCTTAATGAAACTTGTGCAAGAGAAAAGCACAAAAAAAAATAAAAAAGGAAAAGGCTGCTGACAACAGATGTATTATTTCACCTCAGATTTACTGGTGCATGCATTTTTCATTCATGGAAGAGGTTGATATGTAGATTTATTCAGAACAGAGCAGGTACAACCCTTGGTGGATCAATTCCTGCAGTAGGCTTAGGAGAAAAGGACTTGGCTGAGCAAACAGCCATGCGAGGCACTTCCCAAATTTTGTGTCCAGGATAGGCTAAAAGACATATATATATATATATATATATACACACACATATTTTTTTTTCCCTCCAAATCCCTGCACTTCAGCCCCAATTCTGTTCCTGTTTTTGGCCAGGGGAGACTTCCACTGACCATTACAGCTTGTGTTTCCCATGTACTTCAGCTGGGGTGGCCTGGGTTGATTTTGTTCTTCTTCCAGCTCTGCTTTTCTGGGGGCTCAGTGCTCGGTGCCCCCAGGGTGGCTCCACCCCTACCCTGTTTTGGAGAGGCTGAATTTATATTATGGCCAATATATGTATAAAATATTTTTAAAATGTATTATTTATATTGAGATGGCTTCTTCTTTGTTCTGGCTCCTTGATCACCAAAGTCATACCTTGAACCTCAACACCAGAGCCAGATGTCTCTCACTGGTAACTAAAATTTGGCCTCCAGACGTGTCTGAAGCTCTTGTCCTTCCATACACAGCAGGTTGTGGTTTCTCTGTGATTTGGGGGGCTCTGCTCCCCTGGGGAAGGACACCCTCTGAAAGCCAAGTAGAATTTAATCTCCCTGCAGTGATGAAAGTGAATCCAAGAAAAGTATTTGAGGTGTTTTTCCCTCTCATTAGGAATGGAAGACAGGAGTCTTCTGTCTTCTGGGTACTATACAACCAGCATGAATTATTTAGGACCAAGCATCTCTCCAATAAATAATTTTTTTTTTTAATGTGGGAAGATTAAATCTGAAATTTAAAAAAAAATATAATAACAAAAGCAATTTCTCTCTCGTAAGTCCTCATATTTCACACAGCAACGAGATCCCAGGCATCCATTCCTGTATTGATCAGCAAATAGGTCCTTGTATAGATTTAGTTCACCCAACCTTGTTTAATTTTGGATTCATTGATTCAATGCAAAGATCTAGATGAAAAGCAAGTGGGCTGTTTCCAGTGCTGGTGATGCTATTTTTAAATAAATCTAGTGCATGCTAAAATAAATATGCAAAACATTTTGTAAGGCCGCGTACGGGGCGGGGAGACCAGATGTACTAAAATATTTAACAAACTTTTTTCCTGATTTCTCGAAATGAATGTTTTATTTACTAAACACCAGTGGAATTTAATCTCACCCAATGTTTGCTGCGAGGCTGTCCCACACCCATTGTCTGGGGTGAGCAGGAACGTGGGACCTTGGAGGAACTGTCTGTGCAGTGACATTGGTGGCACATTTAAATGCAAAGCTCATTAACCGTGTCTGGGATTTTTTGTTTGTTTCTCCCTTTTTTTTTATGTTCACGTTCCTTACAAGAGCAAGAGATGAATATACCCATCTACAATTCCCTTTCATCTCCAGGCATGTTTGGTTGGGTTTTTTATTTTTTTTCCTCCCTTCTGTTGCTCAGATGACAAAGTTTCTCATTTGGAATTTTATTTGATTTCAGAAGATGAGAAAGAATTAAAAGCATCTTCAGGAGGTTGGGCTCACCTTACTCTCTCCAGGATCCTTCAGAAGGAGGATGAGTGACTTGGCAAAGGCTGCTGCCCCCAAAGGATGGAGTTCATCCCAGGGTCAGAGCTGCTTTTCCTTCACCTGGGGTGACCATCCTGCAGATCCTACAGCTCCCAGCCTGCTCTCCTGGGGAATGGCATCCCGCTCTGGGTGTACGTGCCTGTCTCCTTGAAACCCTCTGCTTTCAATCCAATCAGATTTAATTGAATTGTGGTTTTGATCACGGCTGACGGTGGCAGAGATCTTGCTGATAATCAGATTCCCATGGGAGATGTGGAAATGGGGCTGGTGGAGGAGGGAGGAGAGACAGGGTCTTGTGTGAGGCCCCTTGGCCCTGTGAGACACCAGGGAAGTGACACAGCAGCCAGGCTCCATCCCCTCTGGGGTCAGGTCACATTTTGGGGATGGGTGAATTAACTGAATGTCTCAGTGGGGGCTGAACCCTGCAGGTTCTGTTGGTTTTGGTTAAAAAAGGGGCAATTTCCTTGGCAAAGCCCTCCACCTTGTTGCAGGTTGGAGCAAATCCAGCATCCCCCAGCCCTCCTGGTGCCCATCTTGGCCTCATCCTGCCCTGCCTGGAGCCTGTGCAGGGCTGTGGCTCAGCTCCCTGCTCATCTGCCATCGCTCATGCTTGTGTGTGGCAGCGGACGGCAGCAATTAATTACAGGGATTCATGCGTGATTTACATGAATTCAGCTGGAAGGGCAGCCCCTGGGATGGGGAAATATTCCTTGTAGAGCCATGCTGCCCTCTGCTCCAGATGCCTTTCTGTCAGCAAGTGCTTCATGGGGCAAATATGCTTCATGTTTGTTGTGTGTGTGATTTTGGGGGTAACGAAACAGGAGGGGAAGAGCAAGCAGCAGCCTCTCCTTCATCCCTTGGTCCTTGGCAGGGGTTTGGGTATGGCAGGGAAGGCCTTGGATATGCTGAGACATCAGGAATTTCCCCTCAGATTGGGATGAAAACAATATCCTCCACCCTGACCTCGGCTTCTCCCTAAGATGCTGGAGGGACAGGTGTCCCCCATTCCAGTGCCAGTGCTGCTGACCCCAGGGCGTGTGGGGAAGGGAAGATGAGGGTCCACAACACAACCCTCAACCCTCTAATGCTGTGATGTTGCCATTGCACAAGACCACAAGCCTTGCCCTGAGTTTGCAGGTTCCCAGGACAGAGGCTTGGTGGACCTGCTCTGCCTGAACTCTTCTTGACCTTCCCCAGCTCTGTTTCCCTTGGTTTGGGTGTTACAGCAGTTTTTTTCCCATTGAGCAGGTGGCTGTGGCTAATTCACCCCATTGCTGTCTGCATGGTGCATCCCTGTGGTTTGATGCAACCAATCTCCTTGGATCAGAGAATCCCAGAATGGTTTGGGTTGGAAGTGACCTTCAAGATCATTCAGTTCCAACCCCAGGACAACTTCCACTAGACCGCGTTGCTCCAAACCACATCCAATCTGTCTTTGAACAGTTCCGGGGGTGGAGACAGAAGAGATCTATGACAGTGGAGAGGAGGATGGAGGGCTGTAGTTGTGAGTGTACATGAGGAGACTCCTGCTAGGACCCTGCAGTCTGCTGACTTGGTCCAGGAGAGATAGCAACAAGCCAAGAGACTCAAATATCCTGGCCAGAAGGATGAGAGAACATTGCCAAGACAAGCAGGTGTCCAACAGAGCAACTCTGGGCCTGGAGGAGACGGGGGGAGTCTGGAAAGAGCAACGAGGAAAAGAAACTGAGGTGTAAGGTGACAGCTAGAAATAGAAGGGAGCAAGTGATATTTGTCTCAGAGGTATCCTGGGGAAGGCGTGAAGGAATCCAACCCTGAGATCCTCGGCTCCTCGTGTTCAAGCCTTTCCTCTCAAACCCAGCATAAACCATCTTAAAGCCTTGTCTCAGCTCACCACAAGAGAGGATGGAGCTGGGCATGGCAGCTGGGCACTTCCACTGGTCCACTGGCTTGGTTCACACCTCCACTGGTTTGGTTCTGATCAATAACGAGCTAATTAGTTGCTATGGAAATGTAATGTGCGAGAACTTTGGGGAGGGGAAATTATAGGTAATTTTTATTTGTTTGGGCCCTGTTCCTATAGCAACAGGAGAACTTGTCACTGACTACCAGTTGGTTTCCATGGAGTTGGCTGCTAGTTCTGGGTTATTAATGCCTCCAAGCATAAAACAACTTACCTGGTAGGGCTGGTGGATCGTCCTCCATCAACCATGGGAACTTTGCAGTTTGCCAGAGTCGGGGCCTGGCTCTGGCACTGGAATGTGCATGCTCCCAAAAGTTGGGCTGGAGTGTTCACCACCAACAGATGTAGTGCTGGAAGGATCGATTATTCTACCCCTCCCTTGAACTGAAGGCATCGTGGAATGAATAATCCATCACTTCATAGCTTGCTCTACTTGCAGCATTGCCCGATTTTTAATTGGATTTTCTCTGTCTTCGGCTTCCAGATGCTTGGCGTTGATCCGCCTTTCTCTGCTAAATTAAAAAGTCTTTTAGCACCTGGCAGTTTTGCTGTAAAGGGACTTACTGTAATTAAGTCCCTTCTCATCTCACCAAGGCTGGTTCTCCTGAATGAAGCCGTTTGTTTTCCTCCAGCCCCTCACCTGACGCGTCCCCCGTTTTTTGTGCTCCTCCGAACAAAAGGGATGTGGTGTCTGCTTTGCGGAGGGCTGGAGCTCTGTCGAGGGACCTCTCCAAACTCCTCCAGAAACCGAGCCTTGGAACCAGACCAAACACTCCTGAGCACTGAAGAGACTGGATTTGGGAGAGATTGGTTTTATGATAGGTTGTAATTTCCCTCCCACCAGCTAACTCCTCAGCTTTCCACGGGTGATAATTACCCAGTAGGAGCTAAAATGTCTCTCCCCACTCCCCTCTTATCAACCCATTCTCCACTTTGAAGGCATTGCCACTTCTTTCCAGAATGTCCTGGCCAATCTCTGCAGCCAAGTGAGCTCGGAGTGCATCCTCTGTTGTTTTGGAAGACGGTGCAGCATCCACCACCTCTCCCCACAGAGACCAATCTCTCTCCAGCTTTGAAGGCAAATAAGTTGATCAGCGTGTGGATAAACCTTCAATGGTATTTGGCTGAGCACTCCAGGCAGTCGGAAGGGAGGCACGAAGCAAAGGGCAGCTCCTCACAACCAGCCCTTCCTCGGAGCTCTTGGCAAGCTCTGCTGCTGGTCCCCAGCTCTGCATGCTGTGCTCGCAGCTGCTCCATCCCCGCTGGTGAGGCACAGCCCAAATGTCTCCAACGAGGGTGCAGAGGGGGATGGAGGATGAGTCTGAGGATGAAGGCTGGCTGTGGAGACGGGAGGAAAGTCCTGAGCCATCCAGGTGGATCCAAGATAGAAGAAAAGCTTCATCCAAGAGTTCCTGCATCTCCTTCCTGCCACTTGATTCGCAGATAATAAATTATGTAAGAAATCCCTCTGCAAACCCTGTGTTTGTTTTTTCCATATGTTTCTTTCCAAGAGCAGTACATATGGAAGGAGAGACTCGGGAAGTTCTGTGTTTAGGGAGCTGGCAAGGATGGCTTTAGCACAGACTGGCTGTTGGATGGAGAGGGTTAGCTGGGTGAAGGGGGCACATCCAGCACACCAGGAACACAGCTCTGGGTTGGGAATCCAGGCTGGAGACCCAGGAAAGGAAGGCAGTAAGTGCCCAGGATGTGCTGTGCTGGAAATGCACCGTGTTGTCCCTGCCTGGGAGCAGCTGCTGGGGTCTCTGCCCACATCAGTGTTGTGGCTATAAATAACAGGGATGTTCTGGGTGGTCACCTCCGGCCTGGCTGTGATCCGTGACTCACCAGCTTCCTGTCCACAGCAACGCTTCGGATTGACTCATGGCTATGGGAGTGTTTCACCCTGAGCCCACAGCCCTTTGATTTCACCAGACACCCTTGTGTGTTTACAAAGGAGAGATCTCCATTTCAGGGCTGTGAAATCTGGTGACATCCTGCAAAGCCACGCGGCAGATGATGCCTCATCCCAAGCTTCACCTGGTTCTCCTCCTCCCCTTCCCTCATGTGTGGCTGGAAAGAAATTCTTCCTGGCTTGGTTTTTGCGATACAGCTCTCCCAAGCTGGGCTTTGCTTCACCCGTGTTGTTGCAGTCCCTTGAAAAATCTGTGTTTTCCCATTTAATGTCTCAGCTTTCCTGAGCCTGGAGCAGCCACAGCTCAACACCAGAGCAGGCACGTGGCCTCTTGGAGGTGTGGGAAGGCAAATGATGTGGGCCTTGTTCAGCCACCCAGAAGCTGTTTGAAGCATCTGAAGAGGGGTCTGAGCATGGAAAGTACCCAGCACCCAGGAGGGCGAGACCAGCCTTTGGAAAATGGCTTTGAGCCACAGAATCGTGGAATGGTTTGGCTTGGAAGGACCTTTAAGATCATCTAGTCCCAACTCCCTCATCATGGGCAGGGACTTTGTGTCCCTGGTGACGGTGGAGCTGTGCTGCTTTGCTCTGAGCATGTGTCACCACCACGGCACAGCAGGGGGAAGGACGGCGTGTGCCCTGTCACAAGGTAAGGCTGGTGCCAGCTGAGAGAGCTGTCCCTTGGGGATGTGAAGGCTCCTGGCACGTCCATGTGGGGCTCCTCTCCTCCAGCCCATTCCCGTGCTCTGAGGGGCGTGGTGGAGCCACCTGAGAGGGCTGTGATGGGAAAGGCTGGCGTGGCTGTGGTGAGCGCTGGGGATCCCGCCCGGCTCCGTGGGCACTGTGGTGGGAGGAGGGGGCAGTGTTTGTTTATATGACACATGAGCACGATCTTCTACTCTGAGTAACCTCCTCCTGCCACACCATGGAGCCTTCCACCATGCCCTGTTCTCCCAGGGAGCTCCATGGCAGAGCTGTGGGCTCCACATCCAGTACCACATCCAGTACCTGCCCCTGAGAGCTGGCAGCAAGCAGGTGGCCATGGAGGAGCTCCATGCTGGGACAAGCCTGGGAGGTTTGTCCTTGTCATCCAGCAGCTCTGCCGTGACTGTAACAGGCAGGTTTGGGTTGTTCTCCACAAAGTAGGCCAGACCTGTTTGGGTACCATGTTGTCCCAACCTTCTGCCCCAGGTTTCTGTTGTCCCCAACCCTTTGTGACACCATCAGCTAGCTTTCTTGGGAGGTCCTCTAGTGCTGAAATGTCCAGATGGGCTTATGGTCAAGCCTTGGGTCCTTCCCAGCACTTACCTTTGCCTCCCAACACCCCCAGGGTTTGTCCACACCCTAAAGGTCAAACAAACTTTAGAGTAACTGAATTAACCACAGAATGGTTTGGGTTGGGAGTGATCCCAAAGATCATCTCATTCCCACCCCTTACCATGGGTGGGGACACCTTGCACTGTCCCAGGTTGCTCCAAGCCTTGTCCAACCTGGCCTTGGACACATCTTCACAGTCCACCCATTTCTGTTGTTGGTTTTAACCATCCATAGCTTGGACTTGCAGCACCCCGTGAACCTGCAGATCCTGGAGCAGCTCAGGAATGGGCAGGAAGAAGCATTTCTCCTCACGTGTGACCTCGCAGCTTCAGTCTAAAATAAAACTGAGAAGCATGAAGGTGTATTAGAACATCAGAGCTACAGTGGAGCAAGCCCAGGCTGGATTAGTCCTGGATGAGAAAACCCTTTTATCTTTAGCAATGGCCACAGCAGACCCCATCCTGCCCAAGGGACTTGCTGGCAGCCTCCTCTCCTCACCAGCTGTGGCCAAGAGCAGGTTGCATGTGCCAAGGGGTGGATCTCCTGCAGCCTCCCGTCCCCTCCCTGCCCGCTGCCGGCCCTGCCTCACTGGGAACATGTCTTTCCAGGTGAGCATGGCCAGGTGTTTCCTGTGGAGCCACTAACCAGTGGTTGAGCAAGCGTTGCTGGCTTGGAGGCAGGTTCTCCAGCTTCCCCAGTGCTTTCCCTGCTCTGGATCCATCCGTGGGGAAACGTCCTCCCCGAGCTGCCGACGTTCCCCAGCTCCTCATCCTCGCCCAGGGGAGCCATGGAGATGTGCTGGTCTCCTCTGGGCTCTGGCAGCAGAAGAGGGTGGTGAGATCTTCCTCCACCAGTGCTTGGGAGGCAGGAGCAAGAGGAGAGCTCCAGGAGCCATCAGGAGCTGACTGAGTGTGAGTCTGGGGGGACTCATGAGTTGGGATGGGATGGGATGGGATGGGATGGGATGGGATGGGTGAGCGTATGCAGCTGTCCCAGCCTTGTTTCACATCCCACTGAAGTCCAGAAGGCTCCTGGATTGCCAGGAATGGTCATTTGGAGGCTCAAAGCAGTGATTTACAGCCGTCCATGTCTGCTGGAAGTGTTCTGGATGCTCAGGGGATGAACTCTCCATCTCCCATGAGGCTTGGAAGGGTTAGGAGGAAATCTGGGTGTTTTTCTCCAGGCCTGGGCTCCTCATCTGCCCCCGGCAGTGAAGAGAAGAGTGGATGTGGTGGCCTGGGGATTATCTTGGTGCTTGGAGGGACTCAGGGTGGTTTCCTGGTCTGGCTCTGGGTGCAGCAATGTGCTCCAGCCCCAAGCAGGGCTTTTCTTCCCAGCTGGGCAGTGAGGCCAGAGCAGGTGTCTGTTTTTGTAGGAACTGTTTCTGCAAAGGGATTTCCTTGCTCTGCCCCTCCCCATCTCACCACAGGCTTTTCCATGGGGGTTCTGGGGGCTCTTTGCAGCACTCTGGGTGGCTGTCTCTGGCAGGAGTGCCTGGACTTTTGGACCCTGACAGGGATTTTGTTCTCGGTGCATGGACAGGTCATTTTGTGTCTCCTGTAACCTGCAGGGCAGGCTGTCCTGGGGCTGGTGGCTCTCTGGGGATGCCATCCTCTGTGTCTGTGCCAGTGAGGTGCTCCCAGTGCCCAGGGTTCAAGGGGTGCTGCCACGGGGATCTGACTCTGGGTGGGACCCACAGGGCTGTGTTTCATCTCTAGGACACCGTGCTCCGTTCTCCCTTCTCCATCCTGTTTAAACTTTCATCACCCAATCAGCTTCTGCAAGTGAGCAAACATCGTCTGGTAATTAATCTGCACAGATGGGCTTTGTTTGAGCAAGCTGGTGTGCTCTGGCCTCAGAGGAGGGTGCAGCAGGGAGCTGGGGTGGGGGCACCTCACCACGCCCTGCTCCAGCCTTTTCCCCTGTCCAGGAGATTCCTGGGATCACCAGATCTTTTGGAGCTGAAGGTGGCCCAGGACATTTGGTGTTGTCGAAGGAGAGAGAGACATGAGAAAATAGGTTTTATGAAACCCTGATGGAGCCAGGGAAGGAGGGAGGGAGGAGATTCCCACCCCACTCTTGCCTCCTCTTGAGCTGCTCCATGCCCTGTGATCACAGCAGCTGGGTTTGGACATGGAAAATGTCAAAATGCTGTCAAAGATCTCATCCAAAAAACCTGCAAGGAGATGGGAATCTGCATCTCCCAAGGAAAAAAACAAACAAACCCTTTTGGAAGCTCTCAAGTGCTTCAATACCCTTGAATTATTTTTGCTCCCCTGGTAATTATTGCCTTGGTTTGTGCTGAATGGGTGAAGTGCTCCTGCTGCCCCAGAACCTCATTTTTGAGGTGAATCACTGTTAGTTGATGTTTTCTGCAGTGGTGGCCACAGGGGCTCACAGCACCGTGGCCACAGCTGAGGGAAGAGGAGGGAACTCCCCAACCCCATCAGCACTGGGTCCAACTCATTGGGAACTCAGGGCCCTGCCTGCCCCTGCCCTGCCCAGGGAGTGCATTTTTGGGACAAACTGGAAACCCGGAGCTGTGCCCTGAGCCCTTTTGTGACTGAGCCCAGCCAGCCATCAGGGACAGAGATGCCTCCCCCACCCACATCTGCTGGCGGCAGGTGACAGATGCCATGGAGCTGGGCAGCTCCATTTATTTACAAACCACAGGAGAGCTGAGCAGCACTTCCCAGCCTCAGAGATTTCCACCTGCCCGGCAGCCAGATCCCAACCCGAGCTGCCCTCCTCCCTGGCCTCGATTCTGTGCCACTGCCGGCAGCTGGGGCTGCTCCTGTTTTTAATAGAGCATTTCTAGATTACAGCAAGTGACAGGAGAGTGATTTGTGATGGCTCAGGTTTCCTGCCCTTTCTCTTATAGCCCTGGCTTATAAAAATACGCTCCCTCTGGGATGGCTTCGGGTCCATCTTTGTTGGCTGGTTCAAATCCCTCTTTTTTATTTGTGTTAGGAGGGCTTGGGAAAGCTTGATGCCTCCTGGTAGCAGTGCCCAGCAAAGCCCAGCCCTTGCCATGGCTCCAGGGTGGGGAAGGCTGATTTCCATCTCTGTGGAGATGCAGGGAGGTGCCCTGGGACCCTCAGGCAGGGAAGGATTCACCTTGACCCCACTGGAAATGAGGCCTTGGCCATCCCATGGTCCAGTTTCACAAAGACTCATCTCATTGCCTGTATTTAGAGGTCCTGATCTCACTGCCTTTATACAAATCTCTGGCTCAAGAGTGAATCTGTTGGCTTTGGTGTGTGGCATGGGGCTGGCTTTGGTGGGGACTGATGTCTCAGGGGGCTGGGGGAGCTCCTGCAGATCCCAGAAACATCAAATGAGCAATTAACTGAGGCTGATGAAAGGACCTGAGGGAAGAGTTTTCCATGCAGGAAGCAGCATGGATCACATCCATGGTTCCCCATCCGTTGTGCCCCTCTCTGCCTCCCTATGGCTTCTCTCTGCTTTGGGAGATCTCAAAGGGCCTCACAACCACCACTAAATGGAGAATTATTTTCTTTTTCCTGGGCAATCAAGACTGTCCCTGCTCCCCAGACAGGGAAACAGGATGGGATGAGATGAGCTGTTCACCCAAGCCCATGCAAAACCTCAGCAGCAGATCTGAGTCCCAGCCTCCAGCACAGCTGCAAATCCTCCTCTGATCTCTGCTTTGCTGAGGAGCACCAGGGGATTTTTAATGGTCCCCTTGAGATTACTATCATTTTTCTCTCCTTACTTCCTCTCCACCTTGGCAGAATCCATTTCCTTTATTTGCTTTAGGCTTTCACTGTGGTGACAAAGCTAGGAGAAGACCCCTCTCTTCTTCAGGACCCCTCTTAACAAACCTAGGAAGCCTCCTCAGCCTGTAGGAGTGGATGCAAGTCTCGTTTCCCAGTGCTGGAGGTGCCAGCTCTTCCCTTTGAGAGCACTCCAAGCACTTCCACTCCAGCTTGTGAGAGGCACAGCACAGATGTCACCGAGAGCAGAACATTTCCAGGACCTTCAGGAAGACAGAGGCATGGCAGGAGATGCAGAGGAGGCCACCAGCCCCCCTGGGACATGCCAGGGAAGGAGAAGGCACCTTGCAGGATGAGCCAGTGCTGCATCCATCCCAAACAGGCTGGAAGTGCTGGCTGCTGGCTGCATCCCTGTGCCGTGCTGGGGCTGGGCTGCCGAGCTGGAAGGAGCCCAGGGAGAGAAAATTGGCTGGCAGAGGATCCAGAGAGCAGCAAAGAGCTTGTTGCTCAGGCAGGAAATTGCTGTGTCCCAGAACCCCGTGCTCTGCTCAAAGTCCCCCTCGTCTTGGGGTGGCGTGGGCAGAGCTGTGGTACCCAGCCCCAGAGGACCCGCAGAACCACAGCTAAAATCCAGCTGGGAATCGTGGAAATGCAAGTCCTGGCATTTGCCACCTGCAAGGGGACTGTGCTGCAGGGTCCCAGCGTGGCACAGCCCTGAGCTCAGCTCCTGATGCCTCTGCCTGGCTCCCAGGGCAGGGAATCATCCCCTCTTGCAGCACTTTGGGTAGCTGAGACCCTTCTGCAACAGCAGGAACTGGCTTTGAGTCTGATTCTGACCTGACAAAGCCCTGCTAATGCAGCTCCTGGATCGGAGCCAGCAATGCCGGGGTGGAATTTCACCTTTCTCCACAGAGGGAGATGCTCAGACTTGGATATGTGCAGGCAACATCTCTCTCCTGCTCAGACACCGCTCCCATTCCCAAGCCAAGCAGTGATGGGAGCTGCTCTCCCTGCAGGAGCTGTGGGGTGGGATTGGCTTGTGGCACAAACACGGGCTCAGCCTCCCAAAATCACTCAGGAGTGCGGATCTTTGCCTGCTGCAGGCATGGATGGATATGATGAGCTGCTAGTTGGGATAAAAAGAAATACATATCTGACTCATGGCAGGGTGGGCAGGCAGAGGAAAATCTTCAGGGTCTGCTTTGAGACCCAGAGCTGCAAGCAGCCTCCTTTCTCCCCTTGAGCTGCTCCCAGCTCTGACAGCATCTGCTGCCAAAGCCAGGTAGGGAAAAAACCTCCACTGCCTTTTGAGGATTTGATAGAGAAATGGGGAAAGCGAGACAGGGAGATGTGCTGAAACTCATGCCAGGAATTAATCTCAAGTGCTTGGGCTCCCTTGGCTTACATGTCCCTCTGTCTTGTCCCTCCTTCTCTGGACTAAGGAGGTCAGGAAAAAGGTACAGTCCCATCCTCATGAGGAAATTGCATCCATAGCCTGGATATGCAGCAAAAACATTTGCAAGATGGAAAAGGTCTGGAGAAGCTGGTTTCCAGGAGGGGCTCTTGGATGCTGAAAGACCCAGAAATGAAAAAAAAAAAACTTAAAAAAAAAAATCTAATGACTGTAGCAAATCTAGAGATCCAGCAGGTTTGAAGATGCAGAGGTGAACCCTTTTCCAAAGGGAGGGAGGGGACTTTGCGGGGTGGGAAATCTCCCTGGCAGTTATGCCATCCCTTGTGAAAACAGGGTGCCAGCCTGAAAGAAGCAGCCCCAAACTCACTTCCACCCCCTGGATTAAGCAGGAGGAGAAAATAATAAAAGCACAGTGTCCCGACAAATATAATTAGCATGAAAAAAAAAAAAAAGGGCAGAGATTTTTCAAAGTTTGGGTCCTCAGCGACGATGTTTTATTCATGGCCCGGCAGGGAAGTGCTGGCGGTGCCATTAATTACGGGAGCTGCCGGGTGCTGCGCCTGCTCCGGAGGGATGGACTCGCCTTTATCATCCTGACACCGGGAACGGGGAGCTGGGGCAGCCTGGAGGGCCACCACGCTCAGGGACACGAGCCTGGCTTCTCCTCCCTGCCACCATCCTTGCTGCTGGGTGTCCTCAGCCACCCGGAGGGTCCTGCTGACCCATGCTGTGCTTGGGGGATGAGCACCACGTTCCCCAAAAAAAGCAGGGTGGATAAGAAGCCCCAGGGATCACCAGCATCCCTGTGGCTGGGATGATCTTGGCAGTGCACAAGTGGTGGCTTGGTTAAAGACCCAAATGAAAAGGGATAATGGTGATATGAAAAAGAACATTCAAAGCACACCTAAAGAGCTGGTTGGGACCATCCCCGGGCTTGGTGCACCCCCCCTAGGAGCAACTCACAGCTCTGATTATTTCCTATTCTGGGAAGTCTCCCCAGTAACTTTCCAGAGAGGTAATAAATAAAATATTTGGTGTTCAGCAAATTAAAGCAGGTGCAAGAACAGCAGAAGTGGGAGAAGGGACCTGGGTAAGGTCCCTGTGGGAGTTGGCTGCAGCTTCCAGAGATGTGAAGGAGAGGGACCAGCACAAATGGGGCCAGCCTGGGAGAAAGGTGACCTTGCAGCAGGACATCCCTGTGCATTTATACTCCTGGAAGTGCTCAAGGCCAGGCTGGACAGGACTTGGAGCAACTTGGTGTAGAGGAAGGTGTCCCTGCCCATGGCAGGGGTTGGAACGAGCTGAGCTTTAAGGTCCCTCCCAACCCAAACCGTTCTGGGGTTCTATGAAAATATTGCCATGAAAGAAACTTCTCCAAAAATCTCTTTGAAACACAAAAGCGGTGAAGCAAGGCTGGAAACTGGGACAACGACCTGGGGGTAGAAGCAGAGGGTGACCTGTGGAATCATTAGATCCAGTCCAGGGCTGCACCCAGGGGTGCTGGTGTGCCTGGTTGGTGGCAGCACATAAAGAACAGGGTCTTTTGTGTCTGCAGAGCCTGAAAAGGCAGGTGACAAACCAGGAGAAGCTTTGAAACAGCAGGAGCATCCTCAGAGGAGCAGATGTTGGATTAATGAGTGAAACAACCTTTGGCTGCCTGGCAAGGAGGGCCGGTCCCTGGGAGTGTCGGAGGACGGGTGGCTGGGGACCCACCAGGCTCCTGCTGTCACCTGTGGTTCAGGGAGCTGGTGACAAGGGACAGTCCAGCCTGGCTCTCCTGGGAGGCTGCTGGGACCGAGTGCTGCATTCACCCATCTCTTTTAATCAAGGTAATGCTGAGTTGTGCCCGGGCCCGGGCGGTGTCGGGGGAGGATTGATGACCTGGCACACCCAACCCCGGTGACAGCCCGGGCTCGGATGGCCCCGCTCATCCACGCTTCCAAATGCAAACTGCATTTCATTTCTGCAGGAGATGCAGGAAGGGAAGGGGCTGTCTGAGCACTCCTGCCTGCATTCTCAGCCCCAAATCTCTCCTGGCCTTGCTACCCCATGGGGAGGGCTCCACCAACCCCAAATCTCTGCTGCTCCATGGAGGGATGAGCTCTGTTTCTGACTTTATGGGTTCTGGTTGGATTCAGTGGATTTTTAGGAATAAATAACATGTCTAAAGAGCTTTTTTGGGGAGATTCCATCCTACACTCAAGGGGCTCATATTCTCCAAAATGCAGAGGGCTTTGTGATCAGGGAACCAGCATCAGCTGCTCAGGAGGATGGAATTAATTTAATTGGTGTGAGTATTAGAGGGAAGATGGTGTACTCTTGCCCAGCTCAACCTAACGAGAGGAACAGCATCCTCCTCCCCAGCCTGCTGGTTATAAACAGGAGGAAACAAGCAGGGTGGGTTGGATGCTGGGCAAGGGGTGCCTGGTGTGGGGTCTGCTGGTGGGGGGATGAGCTGTGCCTGTGCTCAGCCCCTGGGTGCCTCCTCCAGCTCCCTCCAGGGGGTCTCAGTGCAGCATCTTTGGGGGAGGTGGCGTGGGACAGTCTGTCACTGCAGCAGGGCTGGGCTGGCTCCCAGGCATGGCAGCTCCATCTGCTCCTGCAGAAAGCCCTCCTGTTCCGCCTCCACAGCCAGCCAAAGGTACCTCGTAACCCTTGCTCGGAGCTGGCTCCACGCAAAGCCCTGTGCTCTATAAAAAGCCACGCTCCCTGGGAAGAACCCCCCTCTATTAGGACTTTTTTTAGAGGCACCTGATGATGAGCAAATCTCCCCTACAGTCTGGAGTGGATGCTCTTGGAAAGCAGATCTGGGAAGAAAGGATTTGTGAGGAGGAAAGGACACGTCCGTGGGGGCAGAGGGGAAGGGACCTGCTTCTGGTGGACTGAGCTGTTCAGGGGAAATCAGCAGCAGCAGCCCTTGCCTTATCCCTGAGCCCTTGCTCTGAACGTGTCAGTCCCTGAAACTTTAATGCCTTTACACTGATGCTTTAATTATTAAGTGTGGAGGTAATGGAGAAGCCAAGGTGGCAGAGGTGGCTGCTGTGCAGGGGAGCAGTCCTGCATCCCAGACATGCAGGAGGCTGCAGCGTGGGTCTGAGCATCCCAGGGCTGCTGTGCTGAGCAATACAGATCAGACAGTGTTTTGTGGAATTTCCCACATTATATTCCTGCTCTGCAGGGACCACAGAGGGTCTCGGTATCTCTTGCTCTCTGCCCATGGTGTGTTTGCCTGGTTAAGTTTGCCAGAGGGGGTGGATGTTCTCGAGGGACTGACAGAGGAGATGCTTGTGATCCCTCTGAATGAATGTCTGTGCCTTAGTTGTCTGTAATTTGGGAGAGAACTGTGAGCTGTGTGGCTGCTTCCAAGGTTCTTTCCCAAAGGGAACTGTGTCAGATTGAAGTGGAGGGGAATGAGCTCGTCTGCAGCCACGATCGGAGCCTGGTGGTGCTGGGGAAGAGCCTCCCTCTAGCTACAAAACTGCACCGTGCTTGCCAAAAAATGTAAAGCTCTTGTGCTAACAGGGTAATTAATTAATTACAGCTCATTAGAAGAATTACAATCCCATTAGTTCCTTTGGATCATGATGGGGGGGGGAGCTGATCCTCAGAGGATGAGACTGAGGGCACTCCAGGCTGCTAGAGCTGCTTCTTGCACTGGGGAAACTGGGGGTGCTCTGAGGCTGATTTGTGGGGATGGGGCTTTGCTCAGCCCCTTTTGGCAACCCCCAAATGATGGCCCTCTGCTCCCAGGGAAGCAGACACTGAGATTGCTCCTGCCTTCCCAAAACAGCAATGCCAGCACTGCTGTATCCCAGCCTGCTCCCAGGAGCTTGTGCTGGTTGTCAAACTCTGCTCTGTCCTGCCGTGCTCTGCCTACATCCCCGTTTAGAGCTGCCTCCTGAGACTGCCTGAGGAGGGATGGATCAGGATAAGTATCTGATCCCGTGTGGGACAGGTCATGGGCTCCTGGTACCGCAGCTCTCTGCTCTCTCAAATCCTCCCTCCTTACCCTCCTTGCCCTCCTTCTCCCCTTGAAATCCCATTAACGCTTCCTTTATTCTGTGCTTCGTGTTGCTGTCACTCGCCGGTCGCTCGGTTCTTTGATCCCTTTAATTTATTATTTTTATTTCACAGAATCTTTTATTATAATTTTTTTTTTTAAATAAGAAAAAAACTCTCTATCACCGAGGCTGGGTGAGTGGGGACCTCTCTGATTAAATATAGCAGTGAGACGTGCTGCTCACCACGTGCCAGCCCTGGGGTGTAGGGTTTGTCCTCCCAGAACTTGGGCAGTTTCCCTCCTCCTCCTCCTCCCTGCTGGGACATGGAGGAGTTCTAGGGCCTGCCACGAGTCCAGATAAATTGCTCCAGACCTTAAGCCCTGACTGGAACAAACACCAAGTTTCCTCAATTTCCGTTCCCTGAGCCTGATGCTCAGAATCTGGGCGTTTCTCTAATGCAGTAATGTACCTCATGAATAAAGATTAAGTTGATTAAAAAGGAAAACCCAGAGCAAGGCTGAATAAAAGTGATTTCCAGAGATTAGATGCTCTGGCACATCAGGAGTTCCCTAAAGGGCTGAGCTAACATGTTCAAACATAAGAGCTTTAAGCCCTCTTCCCTGCTTTGTAACTAATGGCTTTGGGTTGGGAAGATTGACTCTCCCACTTGATAATTGTCCCTGTGGGACACACTGAAGTTTCATGCATTACTCCAGAGGCCATCACCCCCTGTAACCTGTTCCCTGCTTTCCATGGGATGTGCTTTGGGCAGTAGCTGCACAAACAACTCCCTTCCCAGTGGCCAGATGTGGGGGGAAAGGAGCAAAGAAGGGGGATGAGCCTTGTACCCCAGCAGCCACAGCTTCTTCTATGCTCCTGGGTCCCAAAACTGGGGATAACTCTCTTGTGTGACTGAGTCTAAGGAAGAGAAGTAGTGAAAATCAAAGCTTTCTTCTTATTTGTGAAAGCAAGACTAAATACGAGGTGTGTCCATGTGATGCCCCAGCAGACACTGCCGTGTTTCAGGTATCTGGAACAAAGAAAAACACCCAATTCTTTTTGCTGTGCATCAAATCCAATGGGCTGCTGCTGTCACAACCTGAGCTTTCCCTCTGCCACATAAAAGCAAAGGTCGTCTGAAAAATGGGAGAAAAGCAGGGGAAAAGCCCCACAGTCTTTTCTTTCTCCAGGGAATCTCCTTCCCTGGATAGCCCTGGGCCCCAAAGCTTTGACCTGCCTCTTGCATGCTTGGGGTGATGCTCTGGTGTATGCTGGGAAAGGGGCACTGTGTGTTCTTTATGGGACAGCAGGGAAAGGAATGCGCACACGTAATCTGGAAAACCTTTTGTCCGGGATTTGCAGGGGTAGATACACGGACAGAATCCAGCTCACTTCATTTTAATGATGCAACCTCTGTCTTCATCAGAATTTCCCATTTGTGCTCAGTGCTGCAGTAAGGGGTTTGGGCCAGGGCTGTGTCTTGCTGAGCCCTGTTTGAGAGAGTGAGACCATTCCTGTACCTGAGAGACGATAACATACTTGGCCTTTTAAATTCTGACCTGAAAATGTGAGGTTTTCTGTGCCACATATCCCATTCCCCCGTCCCCATTCCCTTTCCTCTCTGGAGATGCTGTCACTGAGCTAATGCTGGTTGTGCCTGACTTGGGAAACCAGCCCCAAGGTGAGGCTTAGTGTGTCCCAACATGTGGGGAAGCCCTCCCTGAGGTGGGCACACCTGAAGAGGACCATCCTCAGGTGGCAACTCCAGAGCAGGATGCCAGTAGCAGCAAGGGGTAGAAAATGAAGCTAATTTAAAGATTTCCACGAATTTCTAAACTTGCTTATGCAGCTGGTGATGGCAGGGTCTGAACTTGGCGGTTCAGGGTCCTCTTCTTGTCCCTGCATGACCCAGGAGCTGCCATTCCTGCTGTAGTATTTTTTTTGTGTGTGTGTACGTGAGTCAAATTCCATCCCGGGTAATCACACCCCGTCTCTCCAAATCCCTTGGGGAGCAGGGAGGCAGTTGCTGGTCCTGTGCCTGCCGAAGGAGGCTCAGGTGTCAGCGAGCTGCAGCCTGGAGGTGGCTGCATTGCAGGCTCGGAGATGCTCGCGCCGCCGCGGCTGCTTCGCTCTCTGATTCCTTATCAAAATAAAATGCCTGTCTTCCTCCAAGTTTCCCAACAGCAATGGGAGGGGGGAGGTTTGAAGGGTGTATCCATGTGCTGCCTGTGCAGTTGGGACAGTCGTGCTCCGATGCTGAAGGATGCTCTCTTGGGAAGGTGGGAAGAGCTTTGAATCCAACTGGAAATGCAGCTGATGGAGCAGCAACTCCCCCCTGCTCCTGTCCCTCCTCCCTGCAGTCACAGTCATTCATCCCAAGCAGTTGTATCCAGCGCTGTGTTTCAGCAGGAATTGCTCCCCCATCAATCCAGCTGCTATTCCTCTCCCCCCGAAGTTTCCAAAGGCAGTAAGTCCGCAGCAACGTGCAAATATTGGAGAGCTGCGTGTGGGGGATTAGTGACTTGGCAATTAAAATATTTGACCTACATCTTGTTGAGTACCAGCAAGGTCAGATGGAGCCGTGCTTCTTCCCAAAACTTCTTCCCAAAGGAATTTTATTGCTGCAGTTACTTCTGTTGGAACAGGCTGCTACTGAATATAAAGGGGAAGGGCTCAGGGTCCAGATCTGTGGGGCTGTGTGAGGGGTGGACCCCTCAGCATGGATTTTGGGGGTGCTGGGACTTTCTGAGGGTGGTTTGGAGATCATCTCTACAGCACAAACACCCCGTAATATTTACAGGACTCTTCCCACAAACACGGCAGAGAACAAGCATCTCCTTTTGTTCCTGAGATTGTACGTGCTGAGAATCCTTGTCCAAACAAATGAGTGGGTTTTTCTTCCAGCAAACATCACAGATCTCTCCTTTTTTTTTTTTTTTTTTAAATTTTTTTTTCCTCTTCTTCTTTTCACGTGTTGTTGGCTCTGTTTTGCAAACAATGTTCTTTTCAAGCCAGGGCAAAAAACTCTGTGTGTGTCCAGAGGCAGGAGCCGGCGATGTCCGCTTGGCAGGGAGATTAAGCGGAAGCTTTTTATAAAGCTCCTCTCATCCCAAAGCAAGGGGAGGGGGAACAAAAACAAAGCCCCCCCAGTGCTGCTGGGTTTGGATGGTTTGCTCACAGCTGGGGCTACAGGGACAGTAATCAGAGGGTTCCTGGACACCCCCAGTCTGAGGTCGGGCACAAACCCTCCTTGGATTCAAACAGCAATGAGTGGCTGTAACAGGGCTGGAGGAGAACTCTGAATTTGCTGCTTTGGACTGTGGGCTGCTGATTGTTTCTCCAAAATCCACTTGTATAGCTGGCATCCCCCAACAGCCCAGGGAAGATGTTTTGGGCTATAGTTTGAATTGTAACAGGGATCCCTTCTTGTGACTGGGTAGCACAGGAGCTCCGCCTGTCACTCCTACCCTTGGAGTAGTGTCTGCTCTGAGCCTACCTGCTCCAGGCAGTGCTGCTGAGACACCAACTTGCTGCCAATCTAAGGCAGTTTAGAGTTCCTTCCTCCTGAAGCTGAGCAGAGCAGGCTGTTGGCATATGTTAAATAAACCCCGTGGTGATTGTAGCCCCTTGGGTGTGATCACAGGGAAGGGCTCTGCACAATCCCTGTGGCTGGTCTGGCAGTTGCTGCTGGCTCCAACACTGTGAAATCCCAATGCTCCTTCCCCTAAGAGCTAAGCAGGTGCTCCAGGATGCTGTCTCAGAGCAGGAGAAGCCCAGGCCATTGTTAGTCCCAACTGATGCTCAAACCAGAGTCCAAAAACCGAGTGGATCCTCACCTCCCAAGGAAACCCTGAGGTTTTACCTGTTGGACCCAAGAGCGTGAACTTTTACCAAGAGACTCAAGTAACAGGGTTATATAACAGGAACAATGCCAGATTTTGGCAGAAGAACAGTTAGAAAATTGAAACCAACAGGTTTGCAGAAACCCCCATGGTCTGTCATTCTGTATGGAAGTCACTCACCCATTTTTTCCATGCTGAGGGGTTCCCCATCCTTTTATTTTTTTTTTTTCCAGTGAGGTGATGCTCCTCAAAATGTGTGGGGCTGGGGTGAGAAATTCCCAGTTGCTGCTGGGGACTCTTAGTGAAGGTCACTGGTGCTGTTTGCAGTCATGCTGCCTGCCCTGGTCCTGCCTGCCTTCCCTTGCCTCCCCAGGATCACTCCAGGTGGGATTTGATAGCTTGTCTTTATTGAGCTGTGCTGTCCTTGGAGTCTGATAGCAAGAATTTCTTGCAGAGACATAAATGTCTTCAGGGCTACCAGTCTGTGAGCCAGCAGGGAGCGGGGAATTGCTGAGTTTGGGTAAACTTGTCATTAGAGAGAAAATAGTTCTTCAGGTTCCTCCCTGAGCAATACAAGACTTAAAAATAAACCCTCAAAACAACAACGGAAAAAAAAAAACCAGAAAAACAACCTCTTCAACAACATGCACCTCAGCATGGCTCAAAAGAAAAAGAACATCTTTTTTTCATTCAACAAATTTTCCTGCAACCTCTCCCTGATTTTCTTTGGGAAATGAACTTCTGGCTAAACCTATTCAATCTCACAAAGCATTTCAATTTTGACAAGAGTGCATATTCTGGAGGAACGTGGTTTCATCAGAGTTTCTCCAGCCAGCTCTAATCCCAAATGCCTCGCTGTGACTAAACCTCATTTCTATGTTAAGTACTTGAGCTTGCCTGTAAGGACCAGGTAAAAACTCAATCAGTCGAGTAGCCTCCCTGCAGCTGCCTTGTTAAACAGTGAGCTTTTAAAACTTTTCTTCTTTTTATCTTAATGGAGAAGAAGTGGAAGATCCCCTGGGGAGAGGCACAGTTTGATCCCTGATAAACCAACCCGAAAATTTACACTGGAACTTTGCTGACATCCAGGGAGACGTGGGGGCTTGGGGGTCCTGCTCGCTTGGGACTGGGCTCTGGGAAGGTTTTACTGCTTTGTCTTTCATCACCCAGCATGCAGAATGGAGGGGAAGAGAGGAAGAAAAAAGGAATTCTTCAGAAGCGTCTTTGTTGGGAAGTGCTGGCGTGGTGGGCAGTGCCCTCCTGCTGGCTGCAGCCCTTAGGGAAGGACATACACAACTTCTGCCCTGCCATGGGCATTTACAGCTGGTGACAGCCAGATTTCCATCCTAGTGGCCCTGGATTTGAGGCATGGGCTGCTCCAGCAGCAGGAGGAGTTTCCTGTCCTCCCAGAGATCTGGATCACACCTTCCCTGGGTATTCCACCTCACCTGTGTGATGCTTCTTGCTTTGGCATCCCCATGCCAGGTGCCTGTGCCTCCTGTGCATTGCAGAGGGGTGAGGTCCCCAATGAAAAGGAGGGGTTTAGGAAGTTCCACAGCAGCTCCATGTGGGAATCACCCCCTCTGTGTAATCCCTCTGAGCTGCTGCATTGGAGCATCCCAGAGCAGCAGGTACCACCCGATGGGACCTACGGTGCCACCCCCTCATCCAAAATGGAATTCCCTGGCTCACCCCACAGAGATAAACACCCCAGAAAAAGGGAAAGAGCATTTCCTCACCCCTTTAGGAGCTCCTTGCCCTGAGCTTTGCTGGGTGCTGTGGCTCTGATGGTGCTGGCAGCTGCGTGTGCTCGGCACTGGCACTGCAGAGCCTGGCACCCATCCCAAACTCATGCAGAGCTCGGGAATTACATGTGATTGCACAAAATGGGGCTGAGAAACAACTGGGAAGATCACGGTGCTTTACCTTTTGGAAATGTGAAGTTTTCAGGAAGAGTCAGAATGCTCTGTTTGGAGATTAATTTTTTCTTTTTTTTTCAATTGCCTCTTCTGCTTTGGAAAATGTCTTTTAAATGATCTAGAGGAGAACTGTGATTTACAAATGAGCTCAACAGCCTGGTGGGGAGTTGGTTCTTTTTGGATTGAACAAACTGCTTTGATGCTCATGGAAAAAAAACCTCTATAATTCAGTCTTTCACTTTAAACCAATTTGTTTCCATATGAATTTACAGTTTTATTTTGCTCCACGACCCAAAGAATAGCTCAGCCTTTCATCTACCTGACCCTGGGCATTACTGAACCTCTGTTTTCTCAGACCCCACCCTCCAGAAACCTTTCGTAGGCAGGTGATTTCAAAATGCAGCTCTGTTTCAGGCTGCCCTCTTGGCTTCCCTGGCACAGTCCCGGTGTTTGGTGCAGGTCTTGCTCATGGCTTTGAGCAGAAGGTGAAAACTCGGGGGGTTTGTGCCAGTTTGAGCTGTTT
This sequence comes from Brachypodius melanocephalos, assembly GCA_013398615.1. Taxonomy (NCBI): domain Eukaryota; kingdom Metazoa; phylum Chordata; class Aves; order Passeriformes; family Pycnonotidae; genus Brachypodius; species Brachypodius melanocephalos. The sequence goes on from VZSR01003816.1 coordinate 5,125,256, forward strand.
CTTCACTCTATAAATTCCAAGCACTTGGCTCTGGCGCCTGCAGCTGCCCAGTGTCACTGAGTGCTGTGTGCTTGGGGACAGGACTGGAGCAATCCTTCAGGTTTTTCCTTTATTGCCACCCCCAGCTCCGAGGGCTGCCACGGGCAGATGCTGGCCCGACCCCTCCGCCCTTTCCCAAACCCTGAGAGCTGCCAGCAATGGGCAAAGAGGCCTTGCCAAGAGCAGGAGAGCACAAATATTTGTGCATATGTTCCCCTCTGCCAGCTGCAGCGACAGAGACCCAAATTCTCTGTCTCTCTCTATTTCCCTCCCCAGCCCGGGGCTGGCTCAGCCTGGAGCTCCAGCGCTGATGGAGAAGCCGCTGGTGCTGATCCTGCGGGGATGAATTTAACCTTGCCCCGTGTCCAGGACCGCCCCGGGAGGGGCAGCAAGGCTGGGGCTGCTTTATTTAGCAGCGGGGGCGGGTGTGAAATGCCTCTTGTGAAAGACGGGGCGGGTTTGCAGTGACCGCAGCGTTTAAATGACCAGGGGAGGGTCGTGCCCTGTCTGCTCCCTCGGCCTCCTTCTGTCTGTCTGTGCCTCCGAGCTGATGCCTGAACCCACCGAGCTCAAGTGTGACCTGGTTTGGCACAGGAGGGGATGTCCCATGGATGGGCAGGTCCCCCAAGCCTGGTGCTGACAGGTAAAAGCAATAGTGAGCCTCGAGGCTACTTATTTGGGATTTCCTTTGGACAAAACCACTGCGGGTAAATCCTTTGAAGATGTGAGCCCAGAGAGAGGGAGGAAATAGTATCTGCCAGCACAGTCCTCAGCACAGTTTTCACCTCACTGAGCAGCCTGGAGTGACTGAAGATGTTTCAGTGTTGAAGATGCTCACAGGTTATCCATCCTCTGCATCCTGCTAATGCTCCAGCCCAGCTGGTTTTACCCCACAGTGTCCATCCATGGGCTCTCTCCAGCCTCCCAACTCCAGTTGTCTCCAGAAGGCTGCTCAGGACAAAGAGCAGCCTCTCTCTCTCTCTCATGACTCTGGCAGTGCTGAGAAATTTGGGGGCTAACCTTCCCCAGGGGAGGCTGAGATGAGAAATTTCCCGTGTGGTGGGAGCTGAGCACTGGCAGAGTCTCCTGGCTTGGTGTGATGTCTCCATCACTGAAGGGACTTCAGCTGTGGCTGGGCTGGAAGCACTGGCCTTGTGGGAAGGGCTGTTGGGCTCTTCCCAGCCCTGCACTCAGCTACCAAGTCCTGGAGAAAAAAATAGTTTGGGGGCAGAAACAATTTGTCATTTTGACCTCTTCTTCCATCCTTTTTTGCCTCTGGGGGTGGACAATTCTTCTCCACACGCCAGGGTTTTCCCTGGAGCCTCTCTGGCAAAGCTGAGATGTGTCACCAAGGGGATCTGACAGGTCCACACTGGGGAAAGCCCCTTCAGGCCCCCCAGACCTCCTCCTGTGCCTCTGCCCAGGAGGGAATCGCTGTGTGACATGGCTGAACCGGCTGCAGCCCCAGGCCAGAGGTGCTTATATAAGATATTTACTGTGAGCCCCAAGACTGCCTTGGGAAGGAGCCAGCGTGCTGATTAGGTGACGTCTGCCCGCGCCGGGTGGATTTGGCCTCGCAGCATCTGCTGCCTGCCCTGGTGGTCTCGGAGGCTCTGCCCTCGGGTCGTTTATGTAAGAAGCCAGTTGGGCTCTCTGGCTGCAGCCAAACCTCTGGGTCGTGTGAGGTGCCTGTCTGACCCCTGGGGTGTCCGCCCTGGGCTCTGCTCTGAGCAGCCATGGGTCAGATCATCGCTGCTGCTTTTTCCTTCTCCTTTCCTAAAATAATCCACCCTTTGGATGAGGGAAAGGGGAGCTGAGCATTGGTTGTGGAGTGAGGAGAGCTGAAAGGGCTCCATGGTTTCTCCAGGGTGCTGTGAGCTCCCAGGGGTGCTGCCCTTTGCTGCTCCTTTTGGAGCATCCCATGGTAAAAAGCCAAAGCTATGCTCACCCCAAGTGGTCCAGGCCATGGAGCTGGCATTGGGATGGTGCACAAAGTCTTGGAATTCCCATCTGCTGCCCCAAATCCTCCCCCAAAACGCTGCAGTCCATGACAGCAGCAGATAAGCTTCTTTCCTGCTGCTTTATCATGTTTTTTCCAGTCAGGATCCCAGAGTGATGGAGTCTCTGGCCTGGTCTTGGAGTGGTGGCATGCTGAGGGTGCATGGTTTTCCCAAACTGGCTCTGTTTTTGCTCTTCAGCTGCAGATAAGGAGCAGACTGCCACCTCTAGCCATGATGAAATGCACTGGCCAAGGTCTCCTCAAGTGTTTGTCCATTGGCTGGACCTCTCTGTGCAGCAGGGTGGGGTCAGCACCTTTCAACCCCTAAAAACTGTATCATGACCAGCTGGGAAATCCTCTGGGATTGTGTAGGGAAGGCATATTTTATGGAGGACATGGCTGTTTGGACTAGCACTGCTCATGGTGGAGCAAGGCTGAGCCATCCTGAGGTGAGCTGTGTGAAGAAGAGAAGCAGAGAAAGAGTCAGAGGAGGATGGTGGGGAGTGACTTTCCCTGGGGACCCTGCTGAAACAAGCTCTAAATGGGTGCAATTAAGCTGAGTAGAATGGGAAAATTCCCTAAGATGTGTTAGAGCCTCCCAAGGGACACGGTGCTACCCCAGCAGCACGGTCCCCAGGGCAAACACAGGGGAGCAGAGGGTGGGAGCAAAGCTGGCAGTGGGATCTGTGTCCCTGCCATGGGTTTGCAGTGAGCCTGAGCCCGTGCTGAGGCACCAGTGCTGGGATGCGACGGGGGATGCTGCCAGTGTCCGTGTTGTGGCTGGGGCTGGAATCCAGCTGGAAGCTGGATGGAGCAGTCCTTCATTAGCAAAATCTGCAGAGTTTCACTGGCTACAAGTGGCATTTCATTTTATCAACGGGCAGAAATACAAATGTCTTTTTTTTTTTTTTTTTTTTTTTTTTTTTTCTGTGCTAGCCATTCCGGGGAGAAATGGCTCACCTGCTCCATGGCTTTTCATGGAACAGATTATTGCTCCTGGCTGATGGTTCCTCAGGCCCAATCCTGCCTTTACTTTTCCTTCCTGGCTGAGTGGATACAAAGGTGTTGAGCAAGACCTGCAGAGCATGGTGCAACCAACCTATGGAGAGCCACTCCACATCCCCGCATGGCAATGGCCAATTCTTGCCCCCATCAGCAGTTTCTGGTCCCCAGGACCTCACTTGTAGTGCCAAAATAGCACAACAATCAAAAGACTTCAGCTGCTGTGCTCCTCCTGCTGGCAGCAGGGCTCCTTCCCTGCCCTCCCTCCTTCCTGGTCTCACTGAAGCACAGCCGGAAAACAGAGGTGCAAAGGGATGTGCATTCCTGTATTTCCAGATAAATCCATGGCAGTTCAGTGCTCCTGGGGTCAACCACCCTGAGCTCTTTTGGTTGTGCTCTCTCTGTGCCGACACAGCCCTCGAGATGCTCCGGACATGGAGGGTAGGTCTGAGCATCCCTCTCTCCATCATCCAACTGCTCCTGGACATCCTTGACTGCTCTCCCAGGCTGAGGTAGCACAAACATCTTTTCTCCTGCCCTGGGCTATCACCCTGCTTCCTCCCCTGTCACAACAGGGATGCGAGCAGTGCCCACAAACCCGTGCCATCCTCCCCTCTGCCTCCCGCATCCCCTGGCCCATTTTCTTCCCAAATCCCACCAGGACTTGGCCCTCTGCGTCCCTTTGCCGGCCAACAGCGCCCGCAGCAGATGGCCACGGCCGGCCGGACCCTTCCCCGCGGCCGGCAGCTCGGTGGGGCTGGGTGGGCAGGCGAGATGGGAGCCAGCTCCAGGCCCAGGCGTGTCCATGGCAAAGCTCACGGCTATTTTTAACCTGGATGGATGAGAGATTATTTCCTGAGCTGGCTCGTGCGGCGCAGCGGTCCCGCTGCCCAGTGGGATGGGGGGACGTGTTTGGGGTTATTGCATGGCAATCCTGAGGCTGCAAATGGCCTTTTCTAGGAGCAGGAGTGGGGTGCCAGGAGAGAGGAGCTGGTGTTCTGTGGGGATGTCCTGCAGTGGTGTCATGGTCTGGTGTGGGTTGAGTTCTGCGTGTCTTGCTGGGCTCCAGGGCGGGTGCTGCATCCATCAGCCTTGGGGCTTTCTGACCTTGTATTTCCAAGTCCCAGTTACCACACTGGACCCTACGATGGGGCTCCAAGCCTATTCCCCCAGCACCTCACCTTCCTCCTGCTGCAAAACCCATTGGAGCAAACGGGCGAGATGGGAGCAAACCCCTGCCCTGCGGGATTTGTGAACAACCCTGCGCCTTTTGGGGTTCAGCAAACCCAGTCTGCTTGAAATCCCACACTCTCCAGCTGCTGGGTTTTCGGAAGGGCTGGAGGATGGCGGGCTGTGTCCCCGCGGTGTGCGGGACAGGGTGGTGGCACCCGATCCGAGCCGGCCCGGTGCCATCGGGAGGACGGGTGACTTAGCACGTTTGCCCATCCCCGCGCCTCCCCCTCGGCCTCTTCCTCTGGGAGCCCTGACACTAATGCAGCGGGAGTGGGGGATTTATGGACGGCAGCCCTCCAATCGGGCCATCCGTCTTGATTAAATTAGCCCTAATGGCTCAGCGCTGACTCGCTCATGGCCCTGCGCAGCCGCGCTGCCGGCGCTCGGAAGGGGCTCGACCCCGCCGGGTGCACCCCTCGTTTCACCCCCTCGTTTCACCCCCTCGTTTCACCCTCTCATCCTCCTTCCTTCACTCGGACAATTCCTAAAAGATTGGCCACACATGGCCTGGGGCAGTGGGAGGCTGGATCCCGGCTGGAGCTGTTCCCTGGCTGGCAGCCCACGAGACATGGGGGTCCCCAGGGTCGGTCCTGCACCGACAGAAGGGGACGAGGAGCTTCTGCCCAACCCTGATGGGAAAACGTGGGGAACTTCTGCCCAAAAGCAGAGGGAATCTGGGGCTTGCTGGGATGGAAATCCCAGACCATTCATTTGCATTTCCTGTAGCAAACTGGGGAGAGAGGGATAAACCACCAGCATGGGCAGGTGACGGGGACCCCAGCCCGGCCAGCTGTGGCTGCCCAGCTCCACCCAGCCCTCCCAGCCCACCCCAGTCTGGGACTGGGGACCCAGTGGGTGCCCCTGGCCCAGGGCCAATCTCCCACCCCAGCTCTGCAGCCAATCTTTGGGTGCACTAATGGTGTCTGGTTTTGTAGGGAGTGTAAGGAACTTTGGTCTGGCACCTCTGGCTGGGTATTGGGGCAGGGAGATATTTGGGAAGCTTTCCATGGCCATGGAGGGCTGTCAGGAGTGGAGGCATCGGGGAGGAGCGAGCTGGCGTGTGGGGGGCTGCCTGATCAGAAAGGAGCAGTGTTTTGGGGTCAGGCTGTCCCTGGGTGGTCTTACACAAGACCACTATGCCCAGCGTGTGAGTTGGTGTCCCCTCTGATCTGCAAATCCCAAATCCCTGCTGTTAAGTGAGGATCCATCAGGGCTGGGGCAAGGCCCCGCAGGGCTTTTCATGCTGGGATTTTGGTGTTGGTTAAAATTCAGCGTTTCTGAGGTTTGTGGAATGGGGTGAGATGGGACAAGCCAATGTGGAGAGGGGAGTGGACGCAGCACTGGGAGCATTGCCCTGAGGTGCTCTGGTGTCTGGGGTGTTTGGGAGCAGTGAGGGAACAATTCTCCATCTCAGGAGAGGATGGGAGCTCTGCACCAGGAGAATCACTGCTCCAGGACGCTGTCGAAGGGGAGAGGAAGGAATTGCTGGTCCCAAACTTGTGGTGGGAGACACGGAAAACTGAGGGAGAGGCTGTCAAAGGGCAGGTGAGGAGGCAGCCTCTCCATGTGCTGTGTTCTGGGGGGCTTTGTGGTTTCTCTGTGACCTGCCAGCTTGTGACAGCCACACTGAGCAGCGCCGAGCATCGCTGCCGAGGCTGGAGGTCTCCTGGCTGTGATTTTCTTTTTTTTTTTTTTTTTTCTTTTGAACAAAGCCTGTGAATCCCCAAAAAAGGAGCAGGCAGCAGCCCTGGGATCTCGCGGGTGACCGAGTGTGGAGGAAGTGTAGCAAAAATTACAGACGGTGGCTGGTTTGCATCTCCCTCTGGCTGGGAGCCAGGCGAGGTTGTGAGCCCACTGCAGCATCCCTGTGCCTCCCGCTCCCCTCTGCGGGGGAAAGAGGCTGCCGGAGCAAGGTTTCACTTTGACCCTCTCCAAAAAGGCCTCGCTATTATAAGGATAGGGTGACCTGGAGACACCCAAAGCCTCCCAAATGGCTTAAAATAATGCTCACCACCAAAGAAACAAACTTGGACTCCGGTCAACCTTTAAAAAAAAATAAAAATAAAAATAATCCCCGCCTGCAATAAAAAAAAAAGAAGTGGCTCCAATTCTCAGCCCTCCCTCTGCCCCCCAGCTCCTCTCCACACACGCAGCCCCCTGCCCCTTAAAACAGCCCAAAGTGAAGCCTTCAGGGACTCTGTCCCCACCATTGATTTTTCATGGAAGGTGCCCAGGAAGGAGGGTGATGGAGTGCGAGGCCACTGCCCCCCGCCCGCAGCTGCCGGCGCCGGGGAGCTGAGATGGATCCATCGGGAAAGGGTTGTTGCTTCCCTGTTCTGCTGGAGCCGGGGCCGGGCTAGAAAAAAGCAAGCGGAAGCCATCAAGGTAGAGGAGAGGAAGCGAGGAAGAAGAAGAAGCAGAAGAAGCAGAAGAAGAAGAAGAA
>VZSR01003816.1:5139185-5251028 GCA_013398615.1 Brachypodius melanocephalos
CCTCACTCCTTGTTTTCCGGCATTGATGGCATTTTTTGGTGCTTTCAGCCCCCCTGCCCCAGGGAGGGGGTGCCACCTGCAAGGGACATTGTGGTCAGAGTGTCCCCAGCACGATTCGGCTGCGGAGCTGCCGGAGCAAAGGCTTTTCCTTAATGAGCTGGTGCTGCTTTGCTCGTTAATGATGTGGAGCGGCGCCATCGCCAGACAATTAAGGAGTGTTGTCCCAGGCTCTAATGAGGGCACAAAGAGCCGGCTGTGGGATGCTGTGGGATGCTGTGGGATGCCACGTGTGAGGGCACAGAGTGGGGCTGCTACTGAGGAACCCACCTGAGAGCACCAGTGACCCACCCACCGCCACCCACAGCGCTGCCTCCTCCTCCTCTCCGTCTTCCCCCTCCCCAAGAGTCACACAGGACCTTGTCCCCATCGTGTCCCCACGCTTGGTGAGGACACGGGGCCGTGTGACACCTGCCTGCGCTTGTGCAATGGCGTGTGCTCACTAATTAGCACAATCTGGCAGCCCACACCGTTCTCCCAGTCATTAATTATTATTAATTATTTGTTATGCAAATAGGGTTGAGGACCGCAGCACTGAAAGCAGACAAACACAAACAGTCCTGGGCCCAGGCGTTTATGTAAAGGCAGGCGAGGGGGGGCTGCAGGAGGGCCTGGAGCCATCCAGGCTCCTGTGCTGGCCCCTGCCTGGGGTCCCCTGGGAGCTGGGGACATGGTGATGGCATCAATGGCAATCGGTGCTGCAGGGCTGGTGCTGGAGGGGACTGCAGGAGTGATGGATGTGGGCTCTGATGGGGAAAATGGAGCTTTTCAGGGTCCTGGGGGATGAAGGTGATGGGGTGACCCAAGGGTGGAGGAGAGGGTGTTGGTGATGGGTGGCTGAGGAAGGTGCTGTGGCAGAGGTGGGAAAGGCTATCACTGTGTTTTGTGGGTGCTGAGGATGTCCTGTCCCACTCTTTTCCCTGCGGCCCATCCCCAGGAATGGTTCTGGGGAGAAGTTGGAATGTTTCACCAAAGCTGATTCAGTAAGTGGCAGTTTCCTTTCTCCATCCTCCCAGCTGGATGGTGAATGGGGCTGGGACCCACCCATGCATCCCTTCCAGTCCACTGCCTGGTGCTGATGGGGCATTGTTTTGGTGCTCCCCACCCTCCCCTTCCCCTCCATCTGGGGGTCTCTGCTCCATCCATGGCTCCCTTCCCTTTGCATTCCTCTGATCTCACCATCGACCCCAAATGCAGCCACCCGTCACATCCCTGTGTCACAGAGCAATAGCACCAGTGGCACCGTGCCATAGGGACACAGGCTGGCAGCAGCAGGGCTCTACCCAAGCCCTGCTTGAGCAACAGGAAAGGGAACCGAGAAAAAAATGGAAATTAAAGAGAGGAAAGAATTAATAAGGATCCTGCCTCAACCACAATGGCTTTGTTTCAGGAGACCTGATACCACATGCTGGCTAACGCTGCTCCTCAGAGGGTTTTGGGAAGCAGAGAGGTTTTGGCCATGCCCAGGTGCAGATCTGGTGTGCTGTGAATGTGGTCTTGGGCCCTGCCCAGCCACTGATATTCCCTGCTGCTGTCCTCAGCCGAGTGCTGCACCATGAGGCCACTGTTGGCATAAAGCAGAACCCTGGCAGAGTGGAGATTTGGGGGAAGAAATGTGTTCTCACAGGGCAGTGCCCAGTCTGCAGGATACTGCTGTGGTGCCATGACTTGGGACATGGGACATCCTGGAAGGTGGAGGGCTGCTGGCTCCTGCTGCACAGGGAATCACCCCATAGTCTGTGTATAGCTCACCCTGACTACCCTGAGCACAGAACAACCTGGGTGTTTCTAACTATTCCCTCTTCCAAATGCCAGGCTCCATGTGAATCACCTGTACATCTGTCTACATCCCTGTATATCCCTCCCCAGCCCTGCTGTTATTTGTTTTTTGCACTTCCCAGATCCCCCAGTCATTGCCCCATAAGGCTCCTTCCTGTATTTCCTTCATCCCGAGGTACTTGCCCTTTAGGGGAACATTTCTTTAGAAGGTATTCCCAGCAGGGATAGGAGAGGAGCAGCACTTTGCACAAGCTGTGCTCAGAGCTGCAGCGATGTCCCGACAAAGCTCTCCCATTATTCCTGTGCCTGATGTCCATGGGGAGCTCAGCCTCTTTTCTTCCTCCTCCACTGCAGAAATCAGCTCTGGCTGCTGCCGGGGTTATCTCCATCCTCCAGCTTGCAGCACGCTCTGCTGCTTCCCTGTCCCTCCGAGGGCTGGGGCTCGACCCCGGCCGGGCAGCACTTGCTCCAGCAGTGGAGCACCAGGGCTTTATTCTCCCATCGCCAATAATAAGCTCGGAGATAAAATCAGGAGAAAAACTGGGGACTTGTGGAAGTTCCCTGCCTGCCGCCTGGGCATTCGTGCGTGCTCTCTGCTCCATCCTGATCCCGAGCCTGAGCCGGGGGCTGCAGGGAGGGCTGGAGCCAGATGCCAGTTTCTAATAAAACTCGGCCCCCGCCGTGAGCCGCGCTCAGCCTCGCCCGCTCCAGATGATACCGGCGGGGAAGCCGCCGCCGGACGGACCTCGTGGTACACGCGAAAAGCAGCTGAAGGTGAAAGCATCTTGCATCTGTGCATCGATTCGTGGCATAAGGATGCTCCGAGGAGCATCTTGCCCCTGCCCCGTCCCCCGTGGGGGTTCAGGGGGCTGCGGGGGGCCGGAGGCGCTGGCGGAGGCCGGGGCGCTGCGTGGAGCGCAGCAGGAAGGAAGCGCTCGGCGAGGACACAGCCAGCACTGCGTACACGTCCTTACATGTGTGCTATTTTCAGCTTGACGGGGAGCAGGCCAAGTTCTCCAACAGATTGAGTCGGGAGCTGAAATCCTCCTCTCCTCCTCCCCGCTGCCCAGCGCCCACTGCCTGCGGGCGCGGCGGGTCCGAGGGTGCCCCGGGCACCGCGCTCTGCTCCGCGCAGTCCGTGTTCCCATCCGAGGCTGAACGCGCCCCGCTCTCTCTCCCAGCGGTGCCGCTGCCCCACCTCGTATCAAGGCCACAAGATCTGACCCTGCTCAGGGGCCGGCGGGTGCAGCTTCTCCCTTCCCCACTTTGGGCTGGTCCAGACACCGCCACCAGCATTCTCCCAACCCCATCCCATCCCGGATCTTCAGCATCACCTGCCTTTGGTTCCACTCACATTCCCACCTGCTCCGTCCTTGTTTTCTTTTTCCCCAAGCAGAAAATATCCTTCCTTCCTCCTCTTCCCAAATTCCCCCTTCCTCACCCCCATCACTGTGACCCCTCCAGAAGTGCAGCCATGTCCTCGCCCTGTTTGAAATGCAGGAAAGAAACACATGTGCAGCTTACTGTCTCGGCACCCTGTAATCATTTTGTCAGCCAAAAAGTACTTTTGTCAAACCCCCACAGGAAAACCGGGAGGGGATGGATTGGGAAGAGACATCTGACACCACTCCCAGCTTTTTCCCCCCCTTTTCCCATCCGGGGTTTTGCTTTACGGGCGGGACAAGCATTGAGTTTTTCCTCTCCTCTCCCTCTCCACGTGTTTCAGCAACTGTCCAGAGAGAGTGAAAGGAATAAGGGAAATGTTGCAGGAGAGCAGCAAGGGCTGGAGAAAATGTATTGCCAGAGGCTGGGTGTGCTCAACAAAGTGCAATTATGCAATGGGAGGAGAAAGCTGTTCGGCCAGAGAGGGGTTTCCAACCAGGACTAATGGAGCTCCAGGCTTGGTCACCTGGGATGGCCCCAAAGTGTCCCTGGCCCCTTTCAGGTGCTGGAGGGGCATTAAATGGCTCCTTCTGTCCAGCACTTGAGTTGCTCTGAGGGGTTTTACAGTGGGAGGTCAATGGCATTGGTTTGCTCCATCCTGAAAGGAACGAACTGAGTGACAGCAGCTGCCTGGCCCAATTCTGGGAGCCCAAACCCTTCTCCAGGGCCAAGACCCTAAAGGAGACAGGGTTGTCCTCCATGTCAGCTCTTCAGGAGGGGTGTCCCTTTCTCAGCCCCTTCAGCTTCTCTGCTGAGTGTCTGGGGTCACAGCAGCAGCTGACAACAGCCCTTTCCTCCAGGAAAAGGGTGGAGGCAGTTGGAGTCAGCATTTCATGTGGCCTTGAGGACAGATGGGGCTTCCCAGGGACAGGCAGACAGTGTGGGGGAGACAGGCTCTACTCCAAGTATGGGGACCTCTGATTTGGGTTCCGCAGCCTGGGAATGTGCCTCTCCCTTCCCTGCTTTTCTTTCAGCTGCCACTTGCCCGAGCACTGGGGCGAGCTGCCTTTGCCAGCCTGTGTCACATGAGCACCACGGGGAGTTTGCACAGAGCCGATCCTTTCTCCCTAACCTTTCCATTAATGAGGAAGCAAATTCCTGGGATGGCTGTAGTGCTGGAAGGTCGGAGCCACCACAGCCTGACAGCCCCATGGCTCTGCCCATGGCCCCATCCTCCTTTCCCACATCCTTAGTGGTTTGGGGTGTAAAGAAGAGCTGGGAATGGGATGCCCCAAGGAAATCTCATGTCCAGGATGGCACCATTGACTGGATAAATGATGTGCCACAAAGCAGAGCGCTCATTGAGCCCTGCCTAACGAACAGGCGCTCGTTAACTCTGCATGAAGTGTTTGCAGGTCTCCAACACAGGAAAAAAAAAATCGCCAGAACTTGCAAATGCTGCTCACCTAATTAGGGTACCAGGAAAGGCTCATCCATCCTCATGTGTCCGGTGTGTCCTCAAACACGCACGTGAAATCCAGGCCATCAAACACTCGGAGCCGGCGTCGCAGTGAGATGCTCCCGTCCGGAGACAGGTCTTTAAATCATCCCCGAGCTCTGGGAAAACTGCAGACAGCTCGAGAGCGGAAAATGAAAAGGCAGAACGCTGCTCCTGGAGCTCCTGCCCTGAATTATTTGCTCAGCTTTAATAATAAGTTACACACAAGCCAAAGCGAAGCTGCTCAGATGGTTTTGTGGGGAAAACCTGTCCGGTGGATGCTGCAGAGCAATGCCTGGTGCCTTGGTCCTCCAGCGCCTTTGGGAACTGATACGCTCTGGGAAGAGGGGATGGGAAAAGAAGGAAAAAGACCCTCTTTAATGGGCTTTTGTGCAGTACACAGGTGTGGGAGCTGGGATTGAAGCTTTTCATTGATTGTCCTGGAGCTGGAAAGGGCAGTGGTGGTGGGGATTGATGCTGCTCTGTCTCCTCTTCCCTGGCCCTGTTGTTCCTGTGGGTGAATAACTGGCAGGCACCAGCAGGGAAAACTCTGGGCTGTTTCCCTACCTTATTCTAGGCTAGTTTGAATAAATCTGGCTCATTTAAGATGAATCACTCCAGCACTGCTGGTTGTGACCTGCTGGCCACTGTGCTTGCTGAGCTTCTGCAATTCCTCTTTTATTGGTGAAAATGAGAAGTTGCTTTTTCTGCCCTTTTCTCTGGGATCACAGATTGCAAATAATGATTGCCTTAAACACAGGCTATTTCCCAGCTTGCTGGGGATGGGATTGCTGGGTGTTCAGTGCCAGTGGCACCAGGAGCCAGGCCAGCTCTGTGTTAACATGGTCCAACAAGCATCTTAATTTAACTTTCTGTAATTTAACTCTCCTTAATTTAACCCTCCCCTTTCTCAACTTTCTAACAGTCTTTTCTAATGGAGCAGAGTGGATGAGGTCTTGCCACGAGCCATGTATTGCATCCTGCACACAGGGCTCTGGGTTGGTTTCCATGTGTTTCTCATGGAAAGGCGATGTCTGGGCTGGATCCTGCTCTGCTGAGCTGCAATGGATCCCATTTTCTTTTGTGCCTGATTCTGTGGGATAACATGGAGCACAAGGTGCTGTTCCCAATGAGTGCCTGTAGCTGAACACATCTCCCTGGATTTATTGGTTTCTTTTACTGCTTTTTCTCCCGTTTCCTTTCCATGGGATTATTTATAGCCAGGCCAACTCTGCTGCCACCCTCCCCTCCCTCCAACGTCCGCAGGTGTTGCCTTGAGGAGGCAGGTAGCTTGAAGGATGCTGTCAAGGCTTAGCCCAAGGGCACAGGTATAAAACTTCCTGCAGGAACAATGTGCTGCAGGAATTGTGCTGAACCAGCCAAACTGGGTGGTTTCAAGGGATCAAGCAGGACTGTGCTGAGATGATCTCACTCGCTTGCTTCCCAGCCTGATCCCATTGCTTGTGTAACTCAAACATGTTTTGTAAGGAAAATCTGATGATCCTTCTCCCTCTGGACTAAGCCAGGACCTGATTTTGGTGTTCCTGGCAATAGCAAAATATAAATTTTCCCCCACAGCTTTGTGACTCCCAAAAGAGCCCTGAGGATTCTGCTGATGCCAAGTCATGTCCCTGAGACAGCAGCAGGTCTGGGCACATGGTTGAAGATGTAGACATGGATTAGTGGTGGTCATGGCAGTGCTGGGTTAACAGTTGGACTGGGTGATCTTAGAGACCTTTTCCAACCCTAATGATTCTGTGTGGTGCAGAAGGGCAGGGAGGTCTCCAGGAACCCAAAGAGTGGCTCCACGTCCACCTTGGGTCTATCAGGACCCAGCAACCTTTCCCCCAAATGAGAAATGTGCTTTTGGGGTAAAAAACCCTACCAAAACACACGAAAAAAAATCAGTAGCTGTGATGCCATCTGTGTCTGCAGCGTGGCACAGCGGGGACAAGCTGTGCCCAGACTGCTGAGCACCTATGCCAGGGAGCTGAAAGAGGTGGCAGGAGCCTTCCTCCTCATTTTCTCCCCCTGGGAGAGGAATGTCCTGTTTCTCTTGGGAACAACATATCTCCTTGGCATCTCTCTCTTTAGAAGCTTTGATTTCTTTTCCAACTGCAGCTCTCTAGCCTCAACAGCATGTCTTGGATTTTTTTTTCTCCCACCGGTCCCCCTCCTGTTGATCCCAGGGGAAAGACTGGCTGGAAACCTCTCCAGCAGCCCTGGCCAGAAGTAATAGAGGGCTGGGGGCAGCAAGTTGCCAGTTCATTTGTTTTCCTCCATGGGGTTTCAAAAAAAAAAAAAGTGATGGGCTGATGAGTTTGGAGTCTCAGGGGGGCAATTTCCCTGGCAGCATCCAAGTTGTGTCACCTCTCTGCTTGGCTCTGTGACGACAGTGTTGATTTGAATTCTTCCAACTTAAGACTGATTTAAATGATGGTGAAGTTGGGGGGTGGCGTGTGGGAGTAGAGCACTGAGCGCTATTCTTTTTCGGTTGTCATATGCCTCCATAAAGACTTCTGCCTTGGGGATTTGCATAGATCCCTGGTCCAGATTGTGCTGCAAAACCCACCGGTGGTCCTCAAAGCTATGGCAACGCTTCTGTGCTGGCTCCCAAGGCAGATGAAGCTGGGAAGTTTAGGTGTGTTTGCAAGTCTTAATGCCATGATTGTTCCTTTTTGGGTTTGGGGGATGCAGACGGAGCTTGGAGTGCAGCTGGGAAACCCCACTCCCCTCCTGACCGACAGCATTCGCCCTCCTCTGCAGCCCCATCCCCTGGGGAATGCCTGGCTGCATCTTTATTCTATTCTATTCTATTCTATTCTATTCTATTCTATTCTATTCTATTCTATTCTATTCTATTCTATTCTATTCTATTCTATTCTCCTCAGCATATTCTGCTTTGCTGAGCGCTCCCAGCCTCGCACTCCAAACCACCCTAAATTTGATGGCAAGATGGTGAGGTCAGGAAAAAAAAAAACCAACATTCTCAATGTTTTTGTGAAAAATAGGTGTTTGGGTAATGACCTCATGGGGAGGGAGGCTGCAGAGTGAGCCAGTCTCCTACCAGTGAAACCGCAGGAGGCGAACGAGTGGGATTGTGCAAATGTCCCAGCCACAGGGAAAGCTTAATTCGGTGGTTGTAATAGCTGAGGACACGCACATCTGTAGGGAAGCAGGCTCCCTTCCTCGCGCTGCTCCCAGAAGGGCTTGTTTGTTTAATTTTATCTCGCCGAGAAAATTATAAAAGGAAAAAAAAAAAAAAAAAAAAAAAGAAAGAAAAAAAAACAACCACCACTCTGTGGTTTTACTCAGCTGCAGCACAAAACCACCCCAGCGGAGCCTGGAGAGCGCCAGGAGCGAAGCCCTCGCCTGAGCCCAGGTATTTCCGTGGGGAAGAGGGGCAGCGAGGGGCCGTGTGACGGCGGCAGCCCCCGCGCTCTGCCAGGACCCCGCTGCCTGCTGGCACAGGGCCAGGCAGGATGGAGCCGGCTGTAGGAATCATCAGAGCTGGAGAAATCCCCACATCGCACCCCTTGCTCTTCTCTCCCACTTCCACCCCGTGCTGATAAAACCCCCACTGCCCGGGGCAGCGGTACCCTGGAAAGAGGGAGGTGTTTGCCCTTCGAGAGGCTGGAGGAGGATGGGGGTCTCTGGGGCCCCCCCAGCACAGCAGCCTGGCTTGCCCAGGTGCCACCAATGCACCTTCTGGCCGAGCAGAGTGGGCAAGGTTGGATTTTGGGGCAGAAAGTCGAGATCTTTGTGGTGGTCGGTGCTTTGCAAGCTGCCATGTAAACCCCGCCACAGAGATGGCTGGTGCGGCTGGATAACGTGGGAGCGCCCTGTGCTCTGGTTTCAGCTCATTTTCCTCGCTGTCATTAGTTTAAATTTCCGAGGGAGCCTGGGCTTGGCATCAGACGCTGACATCCTTTAATTTAACAAATGTAGAAACGGGACGGTTTCCAAGTGGAGTGATTAGAAACATCCCGCTCCGTCCCGCAGCCGCGGTGCCGGGCGCTGGCCGGGCCGTCGCCCCGCGCTGTCACCGCCACCCCGCTCCCCCCCGCCGGCGGGGCTGCGGCTGAGACCTCCCACACTCGTCACACGGGTGTGACATCCCATCATCACCATCCCTGCCCGCTGCTCAGCGCTGCCGGGAGCTGCCGATGGGCCCGGCTGGCGAGGAGCAACAGGGGGGATGGATGCGGGAGCGCAGCTCGCCGAGGGGAGGGACGGGGCCGCGCCCCCCGTGCCACCCCCACAGCACCCACTGAGACCCCGTCACCCCTTCGCCCTGGCAAGGGCCTTCTCTGCCTCCGGGCTTGCGTAGGATGGCGCGTGTCCCCCCTAAGCTGCTTAATGAGGGTTAAGAAGCTAACGGGCTTATTTCCAACAATGATTTCCACAGCTCTGCAGGTGTCCCTGGAAACGGAGTGGCCCCGCTCCCACCCCGGGAGCATCCTACTGGTATTCCCACCCGCCGGCCTGTGCTGCCGTGAGCTCGTCAGTGCTCAGCCAGCTGCCCGACTCAAATCAGTGGCTGTTCTCAGGCTGTTTTAACACCCTGTTAACAAAGATCCGGGCTGCGGTTTGGGCAGGGGAGTAGGGGGGTGGCATCCCTATGGATACATCCCCCACCGCCCTGGTCCCTCTGGCTCTGCCTCCAGAGCATCTCTGCAGCATCCCTGGGCGGTCGCCTGGAGACGGCCGCCGCGGGTTGCCACAGCGACGGAGCCTTCGCTCAGCTTCCCTCCGACTCCGCAGCCTTGGCCGAAGTTGGGAGAGAAAAAAAATATCCCGGGAAAGGGACTCCCTCCTCTCCTGGGGTGCCAAGCACAGGGCTGGGGAAACTGAGGCATGGCTGGTGGAGTTGGAGGCAGCTGTGAGGTGATGGAGAAGGGTTTGGAAGTTGCCTGTGGGGTGTAATAGGGTAGAGAGTGGTGGAAATGGGGCTGGTTGAGGGCAGGGGGTACCTGCAGTCTCTGGGGTGGGGGTCAGCACTGTGGGGGGCAGGTGCTGGTGCAGCACCTACACATGAGTCCTCCCAGCAGCAGCCATCGATTGTCACCACGTCAATGCCAGCTGTGCTCAGGTTGTCATCTGTTGTGACATCCAGCGCGTGCTGGAATGGGTTGGAGGGATGTGCGTGCCCTGGAGGGATCAGCCACCCAGAACCCGGACAAAAACTTGGAGTCCCCTGCATAGGATGAGGAGACTGGCCACAAAACCATCAGAGTCCCCAGGGACAAGGTTCCACAGGGTGACACGGTGGCATGGGCTGGGGCCTGGCCCTGGGGACTCTTTGCAGTGAGGGAGAGGAGGGTGAAGCCCTTTTGGGTGGCCGTGGCAGTGGTGGCCCCCACCAGCCCCACTACGAGGGCTGCCCCCCCATTCCAAGCCTATAATTAAAGACGATGTCCGTGGAGGGCGAGGAGAGGTTACGTAACTTCGGCGTTTGGAAAATTCTTTCTGCTCCCTTATCGGCTTTATAAATATCTCTACCTGGGGCCAGGCCAGGCAGGGAGAAAGGTGATGACAAGGGCTGCTGCCAGTCCCCATGCTCAGGCTCCTCCAGCCACTGTGCCTCAGTTTCCCCATCTCTGTGGACAAGAGCATTCCTACTTCTCCCACTGCTGTGCTGAGGGGAGGGCTCCTTGCTGCCTATGAGAGCAGTGAGTGTTCTTCCCCTCCAACAGGAAAAGAGGGGGATTTTTCTTCCTCTCCTGGAATAGACTTGAGGGTGGTTTTGGGTCACAGACCCCCTTAAGTCGCAAGACCAAAGAATCAAGGTCCTGCCTTGCAGCACTTACTGCCTTGCCCTAATCTGGTATCACATCCCCCAGGTTTGAATTTGTTGCATCCTTCTTGCTGGTCTTTGATATCCTAAAAGTCCCTGGGTGGGGGCCAAGCAGTGCCTTAGCCACTGTGCTTTCCCAGCAGGATGCTGGGGGTGGGTGCCTGCCCTGATCCCTCTGCAGCATCTCAGCCCTCCTGAGCCCCTGCCACGGCACAGCCCAGCCAGGGGACAGTGGGATGGCTGGTGACCACTGCAGGATGTCCAGGCTTTGGGAGGGGGGCTGGAGCAGGTCCCCTGCTCACGTGCACTTTCATTTACGCCACTTGCAGGGCTGTGTGCCCGGGGGGATGTCGGAGGGCGGCCGGGGCCGTGTCGATAGCAGCACGCACGGCACACACAGCCACAAGGGCGGCCGGGCCGGCGTTGTGTAACTCTCCACCAGGGGCATGTCACCGTGTCCCAATGCCACCACACTTGTCATCCTCCCCAGTGCCACCAGATTTGGCCCCTGCCCCAGCCGTGGGATCCTTTTGCTCTGTGCTCTCCCGTTGCCATCACAGCCACCCAGCCATGCCAGGGTGCTGTGTGATGTCTATTTTTAACGCTCAAGGGATGCTGGTGGGCAGGACCAGGACCCCAGGGGTTCTGCAGGCTGTTGTGGGTGGCAGCAGTATGACACCACCTTTACCTCCCCAAATCCTCCCGTGACAGCATTTTGGGTTTGCCTGCTGGTGCCCTTCTCCTTGTCAGCCCATGTGTGCACACACAGCAGTGCCTGGTTTTGCACTTGCCTTGTTCGCTGTAGGGTTGCCCAAGGACACACGTGGGGGTTGTAATTTAAGGGCTGGCCAAAAACAAAAAGGGATCCCTTCACTGCTGTTGTGATCCTGCAGTTCTGCCTGAGCCAGCCACCCACCAGTGACCTGCTCTGTGCAAAGGAGCAGAGGGGGAGCACAGGCAGATGTGCCCCAAACCTTGATGGTTTAAAAATGACCTTTTAAATGCCTGAAATTTGCAGATCTCTGCCACAGGCTCCGTGTCTGCTGAGCCCCTTAACAACAGAATGTGAAGTTGGGGCACAGAAATAATGAGTCATTTTAGGGACCTTGGTGTCTATCTGGTTCCTTCATGGCCACCTCAGTTTGAACAGGGCTTTCCAAGCAAGGTGGATGGTCTGGGAGAAAGAATGGGTGCCCTGGCTGGTGGAAATGGGTGCCCTGGCTGGTGGCAATGGGTGCCCTGGGATGTGGCAGAGGAGTGTCCCATAGCATCTCAGCCCCAGGCTGTGGACTACCAACATCAGTGGATGCTGATGTCAGGCAGAGATTTGACTTCTTGCTGCCAGGGTCAGGCTGAGAGGGCACCCATGGCTGGCCCCGTGGGCAGGGAATGAGGGAGGATTAATTGAGTCTCTGATCTCTGACGGCGAGAGGGGACGAGAGCAGTGACCCCCCCCAGCGTTATGCAATGCCTGTGCTAAATCTTCATGCAGCAGATAAAGACGGTCCCCAAAATACCCTGCCCTGCCTTTGCTGCCCTTCAGCTACTTGGGTTTGGGGTCATATCTGAAGTTTGGGGTTGTTCAGTTCTCTGGTGATAGCAAAGAAGGGTTGAAAGGGCAGAAACATTGGGACAGAAACCTGTTACCCCCTGGGAAGGAGATTTCCTCCAAAGAGACTCTGCTTGAGGAATGAGAGCTCTAAAGGGAGCTCTCACAGGATTTCAAAGACACTGAAACTCATGAACTGGTGAGGGTTGAGCCATGAGATGGAGGAGAACTAATAGCTGCAAAAACAGTGCAAGGGCCTTTTCTGTCTTGAAGATGCTGGACAGCATCATGAGTGTGCCAGGGGAGTTGGACACCCCCAGCAGAAAAGGAGGGGGATTTTTCTTCCTCTCCTGAGAAGATGGGGTTTGTGTCATGGCCATCATTAAAGAGCAAGAACAAAGTGGTCTTGCCTTGGAACAGTGACTGCCTGGCACCACTGTCTGATCCACCAGTTAGGAATATGTCTCATCCTTCTGGCTGGTCCTTCACGTCCCAAAAATCTCTGAAATCCCCTCCAAGCTGCTTCTATTCCAACGCCCCTGGGACCACTCAGGCATCTCGGGCTCCCCACCATTGTCACACCGCGGTTCCCCTCCCTGCCCCTTGGAAATGCCACCGAAGGTGCGCATCCCCCTGGCTGGCGGTGGCTCCCCGGGGCTGCGGCCGAGGTGCCAGCAGCTCCTGTACATGTAGGGAAGAAGCGAGGCTGTAACCTGAGCTCGGCAGCAATCAGGCAGGACATCGGCAAAGTCCCCGCCGCCCGCCCGCTCCCTCGGCCGCCGGCACCGGGCTCGGCATCCGCGGCTCTCGCTGCCATCGCGGGGTAAGTAGAGCCAGGAGGGCGGCTCTCCCCGAGCTTGGCGTGTCCTTCCTCCCCGATTCCTCCCTTCTGCGGTTAACAGTCACGTTCAGGGCTCTGCTGACACCTTAACCCACGGCAGTGCCAAAGAGAGCGGGAAACACAGCAGCACTTCAGGGGTGGAAATGACAACTTTACCGTGGCACGGCCGTGGAGCCAGGAAAACTGTCTGGGATAGCGGGACACGGGCTGTATTTCTCACCGAGAGTTGAGCAATTGTTAATGCTTTGATGTGATAGTGGGTTTAAGGTCCGAAAAAGGGTGGAAGGTGCTGATGAGCAGTTGATGGCTCAGCCTTGCTCACATCCCAGCTCTCCTGGCTGGAAGGGATGTGTGTATCCTGAGCTGGTTCTCCTGGCCATCCCTCTCCTTTCCATGTAGATTCCCAGCTGGAATGTCACCGCGGGGAGATGCCATCGCTGTCCCCACAGCTCCTGGCTCTGGCTGGCAGCTCCGTCCCTCCCAACCTGCCTCGTGTTGTGCCTTCAGGATAAACATTTCCTGGGCACGGGCTCTGCCCACACACGCGATTCCCTGGAGCGGGAGGCACCGCTCCTCGAGTGGGGGGGGGGGGGGGGAGTGGGGGTTGTGCTAGGTGAGAACAAGTGAAAACCTGCCTTGGGAGTGATGGGATTTGGGAAAGAGGCCTCAGTTGGAACGGGGCAAGCAGGAGGTACA
Organism: Brachypodius melanocephalos; assembly: GCA_013398615.1. Taxonomy (NCBI): domain Eukaryota; kingdom Metazoa; phylum Chordata; class Aves; order Passeriformes; family Pycnonotidae; genus Brachypodius; species Brachypodius melanocephalos. The sequence continues at coordinate 5,152,786 of VZSR01003816.1, forward strand.
GGATCAGTCCTGCTGAACGAGGATGAATGGATCCAGATCCATCATCTCCTGCCTCTGACCCTGAGGTGTGAGAGGGCTTTCCAAATAATCCATGCCTGTGATATCCCAGGGATGCTTCCAATCTGTCTGGTGTTACCTTCAGGATAGGAAGCCCTCAGCACTGCGGCCCTCAGCTCGTTTCCATCTGGTTGGTGATAAAATCCCCTTGGAGACATTTGCCCTTTCTGCCTCGCTTTTCCCTTTCTTCCCACGGTGGTTTTTAGCAGCTGGATGCTCCCCCCTTGGTCAGGGCCAGGGCTGGGGCAGGGGTGTTGCCTCTTCCCTGAGCCTCTTGGCATGGGTTGGATGGGAACCTGGCATTCCCAAGGGAAATCCGTGTCCCTGCAGAGGCCCCAGCTATGGTCGACTGATTCCAGCTCTGCCATCATCTGCCTCAGCCCCACTGCTGGGAGGTTTGGGGCTGGAGCTGGAGCCCAGCACATATCTGGATTTGGGAACACGCAGGAGGGACCAGGGCCGTGTGATGGAGACACCCCAAGGTCACTGATCCACCCAAGAACATCATCTGGCCCACCAGGAGGGAGGGAGAAGCCCACCACAGCCTGGGCAGGGAATGGGACTTGCCTGGGGACTTGTACAACCCACTGGCACCTTGGGCACGGCTGGGCTGGGTTGTATTTGAGTTCTAAGCCCTGGGTACCTCCCAGCCATGAGTACCACCCAGGGGGGCTCCCCTTCACCCTCCAAAGACCCCACTGATCCAGCACCAGCCATCTCCATCACCAGAGTCCCAGCCCCACCAGCTCCTGAGGCTCCTGGGACACTGTTACCATGGCAGGACACGGGCACAGGGCATTGCTGCTGCAGAACTTTAATTTGCAGTGCCCTGGGACCGCTGGGAGCAGATCTCTGACGTCCTGTGGGTCAAATCCTGCTGGGTGCAGGGCCTGGAGCATCATCAGGCTGGGAAACCTCCCCTCCCCCTCGCTAAATCCCTTCCCCAGCACAGGACAGTAGGTTACGGGACTCGACCAGAGGTTGGATTTAAGGAGATTACAATTCCTCCCCCAGGATAATCTAGAAATTCAATTAAAACTCTCTGTCTCTTGCCCGGGCTGCAGCAGGGCCCCGGGGCACCCTGTGCCCTGCAGCCATGCCCGGGGAGCGCCGGGGTGCCCCCGGGCACACACCAGGTAAGGGCTGACCCCTCCCCCGGGACCCCCCTCCCTGGGGAGCAGCTGGGGCTCTGCCCCTTCCCAGGATGATTTCCTGGGATATTAACACCCATCCTCTGAGCTGGGGGAGCTGGGAGGGCTGGGGGGGCTGTGAGGGTGTTCAGGGGGTTGTGGGGAGGGGTAAGGGGGTACCCCAGAGGTTTGGGTGGGTGTCATGCGGACAGGGCAGTCTGGCTGTATCTCCTGGGGTTTTGGGGCATCCTTTGGCAGCCCCTGGTGCAGGTGGTCCCTGCCAAGGCCTGCAGCCCCCTTGCCCTCATCCCTCCCCCCAGCCATGTCCCTCTGTCCGGGTGGATGGATGTGAGGGGATGGAAAAACAGCCTGTGTTTCCCAGGAGAATGAGATGGCATCCCAAAACCTGGGCTGGCTGTGGATTGGGGTGACTGTGGGTGTTGTGGCATTCCCAGATCCCTCTGACACTGTCCTGCAGCCGGGCAGGGGGACAGCACCCATGGGCACTGGGAGGCAGCAGGGGTGGATGTGCAGCCCCAGGGTCCTGTCACTGCAGGGTGTGGGTGCTGGAACAGGAAAGGGTGCTGGAACAGGGATGGGTGCTGGAGCTGGAACAGACAAGGGGGCAGCCGGACTGGGATGCTCAGTTCCCAAATCACACCATGGATTTGAGGCCAAAGGAATGCTCAGTGCAGCCTCTGAAAGGCTCTTTCCCAGGATCTCTCTGATCCAGGGCACATTTAACAGGAGTTTTAGGGTGCTTAAGCACAAGCCCATCACCCCACAGAGGCCACCTGGCCCCAGTGGTGACGAATGCTGCACATGGCCTTGTTTTCTCCTCCTGTACCCGTGGCGTCCACACGTGGCTCGGGGGACAGGGATGAGCCAGCATCTCTCTGGGCACCCTGTCACCTCTGGTCTTGCCACCAAGGGCCTTCCTTGCCCCACGTGCCTCAGTTTCCCTTCTGCATGTCCCACCAAGGCTTGCAGACAGCAATTTCTCGACTGCTTGTTGGAAATAGGGGAGTACATGAGGGTCCTGGGGAGGGGCATGTGCCCATGGCTGTTTTCTTCCCGTGTCCCTGCCAAAACAGAGCTGTTTTTTCTCATTAGGGATGCACTGTGGTGGGAACCTCTCTCCTGTCCTCGCTGGCAGTGGAGGGGAAACAGGGGCCCATTTATTCTCATTTATTCTCTGTATGTCCTGACCTGGCCTGCCTTGTGCTGACCCTTAATTTTTTGGCAGTGCTCAAAGACAGGGCATTGTAGGAGGGAGTTATTCAAGCATTGCTGCTGTCCCAGCGTGGCTCGGGGAGCCTCCAGCCCCTGAGCTGCCTCCCCTCGGTCTGTGGGTGCCTGGTGCGGGGTGGCTTTGTCAGGACGGGACGAGCAGGGAATATTTGGGCTCTCTCGGCTGTGCCGCACACAGAGCTCCCTCCTCGGCGCTGACATTGCTGTCCTGCCGGTGGGGCATGAAGGGCATCGCCGCGGGAGATAGCAGCGTTATCTCCCGGCGCAGGGCAGCGTTATCTCGGGCGCAGGGCAGGCAGCAGCCCCGAGTATGACCCGCTCACACCGTCCCTTCCCGCCCGGTCACCTCTCCTGCCCCGGGCACAAACTCATCATCCCCAAACTCAGCTCCTCCGAGTCCCCACCCGAGCACAGCCCGGTTGTGTGAACCCTTCCATGAGAAAATCCACTCTGGGAGGGTGCAAGAAGGGGCTGGCAGCCGAAACGCGTCCCCTCCAGTGGTGCAGGGAAAGGTGTGATGATAAATCGCTTTGACACATCCAGCCGGCTCCAACTAACGACTTCCCCGGCACCCAACACATTTTCCCAGCGTGCTGGCTGCTCCGAATATTGTAATGTTTAGCATCCCCCTTTAAGAAGATGAAAAAAAGTAAAATAAATAAAATTAACTGTGCAGTTGGCAGATTGCTGGAGGCTCTCGGGTTCTCGGCGGGGACCCGCTCCGCGGTGGGAGCTGCCTTGCTGCAGTTTCGTGGCAGGAGTTGTTGCCTCTCTTGGCAGCTCATTAGCTGGGGCAGTCCTCGGCGGCAGCGCTGCCTTCGGAGCCGCGGGGAGCCGGGGGCCGCTCATTCCCGAAATTCATCTTATGAGCGTGTTTTGTTTCCCACTTGTTAACACTGTTAGCTCTGCACGGGACGCGTGGCACCAACAGCAGGGGATGGGCCCGGGTTTGCACCGGAGCTGGGAATGGGATTAACGGGCAGTGATGGTCAGGGGAAGTTTTGCGTTTGTTCCTGTGAGGTAAAATCGTGACAGCCAGGTTTGTGAAACTCCTGGGAAGCAGGCAGGAAGGGGGATGCACCTCCAGGAACACCCTGGGGCAGTTCTGGCGGTGGGGAGATGCCAGGGTGGGGCTGGAGGATGCACTCCCGAGCCAAGGAGATGTGGGGTGACCACGGGGATGTTGTCCCGAGCTGGTCCCCTGTCAGAGCCATCCAGCCAGGGGTTTCCACGTGTTTGCACGAGCCCTGTCACAGCCTGAGCCTCCCGCAGCGGCAGCGTGGGGCTCCAGCCTTCAATTTTAAACCAAACCAGAAATTCAGCTTTCAGAGAACACGAGAAAGTGTATTTCCAAACAAAACTGTGCTAAATAAAGGACGAGCCGCAGGCGGCCGCCTGCTCCGGCACATCCACTTTGCTGCCTTTATTTAGCTGCCGTCTCCCCGGGCTGGGACGGGGGGGGGTTTGTCCCCCCAGGAGCGTCGGGAAGGACTCGGTCCGGGAATGTGGGGTCCCAGATGGGAAAGGAGCTGTGTCACAAGAATTTCTCTGTACCCAAAACGGAGTCGGCTCCTTGGGTCTGTCCTGGCATCACCCTGCAGCAGAGGGGTCCCTGAAACTCTGTGTGACATGGGAGGAAAGGGAAAAAGGGAAAGGGGAAAGGGAAAGGGAGAGTGTGTGAGGAAGGAAGGAAGGAAGGAAGGAAGGAAGGAAGGAAGGAAGGAAGGAAGGAAGGAAGGAAGGAAGGAAGGAAGGAAGGAAGGAAGGAAGGAAGGAAGGAAGGAAGGAAGGAAGGAAGGAAGGAAGGAAGGAAGGAAGGAAGGAAGGAAGGAAGGAAGGAAGGAAAAGAATGAGAAGGAAGGAAAAGAGAAAAGAAGAAACAGAGACAACAAGAGTGGAGGGAAGGAAGCAGGGATTGGAAAAGGGGTGCAGGCAGGGGGGAGCAGTGATGGTGAGGAGAGTCTGAGGGTCCCTGGAAACACCACCCCAGGTGAGGGCAGCGCTGCTGCCTCCGCAGCCACCCGGGCACAGCTCCCCTTCCAGCACAGTTAATCCAGACCACAGCTAATCCTCTCACAGGTCACTGAGGGCTCATTGCATTTTGTTCACTTCTCAAATGCATCTAGAATTAATTAAAAAAAAAAACAACTCTAAACTCCTCCTGAGCATTTGGTGTATTGCCCTGGGGTGAGCCAGAGGGGTGATAGAGGAGCAGCCTTTTCTGGCCCAAAATGCTTAGATCTCATTTGAAAAAAGAGGAGAAACATTATTGGATGCAGCCAGGATGGACAAGAGGAAGACTTGGGGTGGGAGACCAGGTTGGTGTTGGGCAGCTGGCCTGACAGATCAGCTCTTTGAGCTCCTGTTTGACTTCCAGGCACTGTAAGATTGTAAATATTTACTACTAATACTAACTATTTGTGCCTATTTTACTCTTCCCAGTGGCTCCAAGGAGGGAGAGGCTCTCATTTCGTGTGTGAGCCATCCCTCGGTCTGCTGAGATGCCAGCAAACCACCGTGGCTCTCAAAAAATCAACTTTGGGGATGAAAATGGTTGTGCTTGGATTGCAGCAGGGGGAAATGTGTTGTTTGGTGTAAAGTGGTGGCACACAGGGGTCTGTGTCCAGCACCTGGGAGGTTTGGGCAGGGTTGTTGTGCAGTGCTTGTGGAAGGTTTCTTGATTTTTAGGCTGGACTTGGGGAGCATTTCAGTAAAAGGCAGTGCAGGGTATCATTGCGAGCTGGGATGATGCAGCCCCAGGCAGGTTGTGCCTGGCAATGCTCCCTGGCACTGGCTGGCCCTGGACACTGTGTAATGGAAAGGGTGTGTTTGTCCCAGCGTGTCCCCAGGCGCTGGAGCTGATTGCAGGAATCGACGGCATCGATCGGGCCGGCGGATCCGGCACAGCGTGTCCAGCCCGGCGCTCCAGGCAGGAGCCGGGGCATCACGGGGGGCTCTGCAGCCGCTCCCTCCCCATGCTGCTGCCCTGTGCAGGTCTCACTACCAGCAAGGCAGTTCCATCCTCAGTGGCACTAAATAATAGGGTGACCTGTGGCAGGGGCTGATGTGTGGAGACTTCCTGTGGTGCCATCTCTTTGAGGTGCCACAGTCCTGTCCACTCCCTGATGAAGCCCCACGAGGATCTGGCTGGGGGGGCAGTAGCCTGGCAGAGTGTCACTGGGTTCCCCTACCATGTGCTCACCTTCAGCAGGGAGCCCACCAGGCTTGGGCCACCTCTCCCATGTCCACGTCACCTCTCTCCCAAGCAAAGTTGAGTGTAGGTCTTTGACCCTGCAGCTGAGCCTTCCAGAAGGGACTAAAACAGCTCCCCATTCCCCAGTGGCTGTTGTTCCTTCATGAGACTTGGCCAGCTAAACCCATCAGTGACCGTGGATGGCTCCATGTCCCAATGGATATGTTGGGAAAGTTGCTCCTCAGGACATCTGCCCTGAGCAAGTACCTTCCTGGGGCCTTCTCCAACCAGATGCACGCTGGCTGCATCCTCTCCCATCCCCAGGCAGGGGGACAGAGGTTAAATCCACAACTCCCTGTGCTTTCCCTCGAGCCCAGAAGAGCTGGTGCTCTGAGGTCGGCGCTGGGCTGGGCGTCGATCCATCTGGCAGGGGCAATGTGAACTGATGGAGCCGCTTCCAGGAGTACCTTTATTGGTATCTGTGTCCCAAGGAGAACAGCTCAGCCTCTCTGCTTTTCTCTCTGGTGGCAGAGCTCGTGGGAAAAGTGAAGTGGACAAACTCTAGGTTTTTCATCTGCTGGAGTTGTTGAGTGTCCCACAAATGGAGTAAGAGTTGTTCACTCACTTTGTATCATGAAAGAACAAACTCTAACACCTTCGACCTTTCCTCTGGGTGTTTTTTGGGAGCAACCCAGCCAAGGAAGGGAGAATTAGAGCAGTGTAGGAGGTTGGCACTCAACATGCAGCCCATCAGAACCATTGGCCAAGCAGCCCCTTGGGTCCCTGTGCCATGAGTGGTAACGGCCCTGTCTTTGTTCTCTCATTGCAGAGCTTCTCACGGGATCCGCGTGGTGACGTGGCAGCCAAGACGTGGAAGTTTGGGACTTCTCTTCCACCACAGCAAAATTTGGGGGGTGGGCAGGGGTGGGTCAGGGGGACACTGGGAGTCGCAAGACCCTTCATCTTCACTGTGGGCTTGGCTCAGGGATGACTACGGGCAGAGTCAACCCTTACAGCATCGTGTCCTCCGAGGAAGACGGGCTGAGGTTGACCACCATGCCTGGTATCAACGGCTTTGGCAATGGGAAAATCCACACCAGGAGGAAATGCAGGAACAGGTTTGTAAAGAAGAATGGTCAGTGCAACGTGGAATTCACCAACATGGATGACAAGCCACAGAGGTACATTGCAGACATGTTCACCACGTGCGTTGACATCCGCTGGAGGTATATGCTCTTGCTCTTTTCCCTGGCATTTCTGGTGTCCTGGTTATTGTTTGGGCTGATTTTCTGGCTAATTGCACTCATTCATGGAGACCTAGAAAACCCGGGTGGAGACGACACTTTCAAGCCTTGCGTTCTGCAGGTCAATGGCTTTGTGGCTGCTTTTCTGTTCTCCATTGAGACCCAAACGACGATCGGGTACGGCTTCCGCTGCGTGACCGAGGAGTGTCCGCTCGCCGTCTTCATGGTGGTGGTTCAGTCCATCGTGGGCTGTATAATCGACTCTTTCATGATTGGTGCAATAATGGCAAAAATGGCCAGGCCCAAAAAACGGGCTCAGACATTACTTTTCAGCCATAACGCGGTAGTGGCGATGAGAGATGGGAAACTCTGCCTGATGTGGAGAGTTGGGAACCTACGGAAAAGCCACATAGTGGAAGCCCACGTACGAGCTCAGCTAATTAAGCCAAGGATCACGGAGGAAGGGGAGTATATCCCGCTCGACCAAATAGACATTGACGTGGGGTTTGATAAAGGCTTGGACCGTATTTTCTTGGTGTCTCCCATCACCATTCTCCATGAGATCAACGAAGACAGCCCCTTGTTCGGGATCAGCCGCCAGGACTTGGAGACGGATGACTTTGAGATCGTCGTCATCCTGGAGGGCATGGTAGAGGCCACAGCCATGACGACACAAGCTCGGAGCTCCTACCTGGCCAGTGAGATACTGTGGGGCCACCGCTTCGAGCCTGTCTTGTTCGAGGAGAAAAACCAGTACAAAGTAGACTATTCCCACTTCCACAAAACCTACGAGGTCCCGTCCACCCCGCGCTGCAGCGCCAAGGACTTGGTGGAGAACAAATTCCTGCTGCCCAGCACCAACTCCTTCTGCTACGAGAACGAGCTGGCCTTCATGAGCCGCGACGAGGAAGAGGAAGACGATGATAGTCGGGGTCTGGAGGACCTCAGCCCAGACAACAGGCACGAGTTCGACAGGCTCCAAGCCACAATAGCGTTGGATCAGCGGTCGTACAGGAGGGAGTCAGAAATATGACGCTTGGTCCTTCCGTTGACTTTTCCAAGGGTATTATTTTTTCCTCCTCTAATCTCTTCCCCTACAACCCGCTCAAATTATGCAGAACAATGCAAGTGCCATAGGAATGCTTGAGAAATTAGTATCGTTCATAGTTTTCAGTTTCATCGCAATAACCACTGAGCGGTCTGCAGGAGGGGACGGTGGCAGGCCACGGCGCGTCCCCCGCGCCCGGCGCCCGCGGCAGGGCACGGCTCTGGGGGATGGATGAATGGACAGATGGATGGATGGATGGATAGATAGATAGATGGATGGATGGACAGAAGGAAGGATGAGGAGAGGAGGGTCTGTGGGGCGCGGGCAGGTGCTCGCCCAGCGCGGCCCTGTGGGGCTTTGTTCTCTCTGTGGGGAAAACACCAGTGTTTTCCTGGAGCCGAGCACTGCGAGATCCAAAAAGAGGAAATATCAGGAAACAAATCTCACTCTCTCTCTCTCTTTCTTTTCTTTTATTTTTTTTTCCTTTTATTTTTTAACTGAGCAGCAACAACAAAACAATTGCTCCTTCGGCAGGTGGTCTGGTTCAGTTGCACAAGAACAACACTTGAAATAACATGCAACATTAATGTACTTCTTTTTAATTTGGGGAAAAAACGGGGGAGGGAGGTGAGAGGGTTTTTAATTTTTTCACTGCACCGTTTGGGAGACTGTTTACCAAAATAATAATAATAATTATTATTATAATTATAACAATAATAATAATATTAAATCTGAAAAAGTCATTCAGTATTTTTTAAAAATGAACAAGGGAATGAAGAAGCCACTGGGGTTCTTTGAGGGGGTGACTCATTGGGTAAATGCAAGAGCTAAAAGTTAAGATTGCATCCAGTTTTGGAGGTTTTTGGCACTGGCATGGCTTCATAGGCAGAAAACAGATGTAAGTGACTGTAGGTCCGTGGCAGTGAAAGAAAGTAGTGGAATTATTGACTGAGGATGTAATAAGGATAAGCAGGGCTGTGAGAGAAAAAAGCATTGTAAGCACAGTAATTAGCCAGTTTCTGGAAATGTTGGATTTTGGGGTGGAAATGGGGTCTGGAGCATCAGCTGCTGAAGCGTTGGGTCTCTCCCAGCATCTCTGATTGGGAATTCATAAGATTCACCATAACTGGGACAAAACAGTGAAAAGCACAAAAATGAGAGTGGACAGCTCTCAAAATTGGGTATTTCCCCACTTTTCTGACCAATTTGGTATTTTTCTTCCTTGAAGAATATTTTCAAACATGGAAATCAATGGCAAAGTCATCTCGTTGGGCTGCACTTCTAGTCCTGGAGCTGTGTTCATGCCAGGCTGGGCTTTATGAATTCCCACCAGAGAATTCTGTTTCAGAGGCAGATGTTTTCCCCAAAACAACAGATGCCAGTCGAGAAAATCACCCCATCTTGCGCTTCAGCCCATCCCCGTGTCCCAGCCTCAAGGTGGATTGTGCCTTAGAGATGCGAACTCATCCCGTGTCCCAGCCCTTCTCCACAGCCCCCACCCTGCATCCCCCCTCTGCAGGTGACGCCCCCTTTGCTCTGCAGCACCCACATCCCATCATCCACCTCCTTTCAGGCTGGCCTTGGTGACAACCTGGTTTAGCTTTAGCTCTGGCACAAGGCAAAGCACCCCTTGCACGGGAAACCTCCACTCCTGCCCCGCTCCCCACAGAGGGAAGGAGTCAGGAAGGTGCAGGTTTGTGGGTCCCTTCATCTGGCTGTGCTGCTCGTTGGTGCTCTGGGAGCCAAAATCTGGCTCCCTGCTCCCTGTGGCCATGGGAAGGGCTTTGTACCCATGGGCATCCCTCGTGTGACCCTGGGCATGGAGCCCCTTGGGAAGAGGGCTCGGCAGCGGGGTCCTCCACAGCATTTTGGCTGTGATGAGCTCCCGGTGCTTTTCCCCCCACAGCCCACACCAGGGAAGCTGTGTCCTGAGGTCAGGACTTGCTGTGGCATGTCCAAACATGGGTGGCACAAGCAGGATTTGTCCTGTGTCCCCATCCCCACCTTCTTCTTGCCAAGGGCTCTGCAGAAGGGCTGCCTCGAGTGTCCCACTGCCCTGTGCCACTGAGCACCGTGTTGGGGACAGGGACATCATCCCTGCTCAGTTTTTGCTCACCAGTGTCTGTCACCATCACCCCACACTGCCCACCAAGGGGCTGCTCTCTTTCTGGCTTCCACTAAAAACCACTGGGAGAAAACCTTCTCCAGGGGCAGCACTGGGAGGCAGCTTTCTCAGCACTGAGTGCCCCAAATGCGTTGTCCCCAAAAGAGGGGACACGTAGGGATGTGCCATTGAGCTGCAGCCATGACATTTATGTTTCTAAGGTAGCAAAGGTGGATGTCATCCCATCACCAATCCCTCTGCTCCTGGGGGGATGCTTTCACCCTCTGCTTTTTGCACCACAGCATCTGGGGGGTGGGAAGGATGGAGGGGGGGCAGAGAGATTTTGTGTGAGCACTACTTATTTATTTTTTTAAAACAAATGCTTTTACGTGGTTTTAGGTTCTTTTGAATAAATAATAATTATTAAAAAAAAAGGTGCACATCTTGCTGCTGTAGAGTTCTCAGAGGGTTAACTTCTTTATAAATATATATATATCACAGTAAATATTTGTATAAAAACGAAAGAGAAATAGAGATGTCTTTAAGTAAATTATTGCTTTTAAAGAAACTTCTATGACTGTACAGTGTTACCTGGGAGAATAGAATAATATATACACATGTATTTTTAAACTGCTGTGTAGGAGGATGTGAACTGGGACAGGGAGCACCTGTGGCTGACACAGTGAGGGGATTTTGGACCTTCCCTGGCCCCTGTTCACACACCCCCTGCCCCAAACCCTGCTAGTGAGGGTCTAGCTCTGGTGAGATGTCCTTTATCTACTGTATAGTCCTTGTCCTGACCATGGACCACGCCGGTACATAGTGTATAAATGTTATTTTTGACTACCTGTGAGAGCTCAGAGCTACTGGTCTTTTTTTCCTACCACCAGGGAGCATCGGGAAGGCTGCCCAGCCATAGTTTAAATCCCATCAATTGTCAAAGACAGGAGTAAAAAGAAAAAAGGAAAAAAAAAAAAAAAGTGGGAAAAGCCCAAGTTCATCACTTGGGTTTGCTTAGGGGGCTGGGAAGGCACAGGGATGCTCTGGAGGGGTGGGTTTTTGTGGAGTGGAATCCCTGTGGGAAAGGGCTTGGAGAGGAGCAAGGTGAAATGTCCCCCTCACAAAAAACAGCCGCCGGCCATTTCCGCGAGCAAGCCAGCTCCATCCCCGGAGTTTACTCCGGCGTTACACTTGATCCTTGGAGGATGGCAGGAGTCCGAGAAAGGAGAGAGCCGCTGATCCTCTTGGGCAGCATCCCGCAGGGATTGCCCCGGGCCGGGGCTCGTGGCAGCCTCGGGCAGCAGCAGCTCCCCAAGGTGGGGGTCAGGGCTGGACCTGCTGCTGCTCCCACCTGGCTTCACTCTAAAAAAAACCCCAGCGAGAGCAGAAAGCAACCCCGCGCCCTAAATCCACCTCTGGGAAGAGCATCCTGTGCCCTGGGGGGTCCTCACTTGGCCGGGGGTGGGGGCATGCCCGGGGCCGGGGGCCGTCGGGACGAGCCTTAGCTCCTCATCACCGAATTTAGAGCACTTTGTCTTTTAGGGCTGGGACAATCACTTAGCGCTCAACCTTTCGCGATTCGGTGCCTGCTTGACCTTCAAACCTTTTGTAGGAGATGATTTCAGAGCCACCTTTTCTATCTTTAATAAGGCAGAACAAATACGTTTATTTTTAAACCCTCCTGCTCTTTCCTTTCCTCTCGTGCTGACAAACCAAAAGAGTCCCCTGTGTGTGTCCCCCTCCACCATTTCTTTCACACAGAAATGAGAGTGTGGCAGCCGTGTCCAGCACTCTGGCCACATCCTGCCCTGCCACCCCCTAATTCAGGAATGCTGCCACGGGGGGGTTGGCACAGGGCAGGGTCCAGATGCGTCACGAGCAGGGACAGGACGTGGGACCGTGCCCGACCCGATGCCACCCATCCCCTCGCCCAGCAGCTGTGCACATCTGTCCTGCTGCCCACTCCCAGGGCATCATCTCCCCTCCATCTCCCCCCCCAAACCCACCCCAGTGCTCCCCCAGGCTTGGCCCCACGTGGATTTGGGGATGGAGACCCGGCACCAGTTCACACTGGCAGGTTGGCAGCTGGGAGCACTGGTTTCCCAGGGGTAAACGGCTGAGTCTGTTCTCTGGGGCAGTGGTGGTAGAGAAGCTGAGGGATGCAATGAAGTATCTGTACCTTCTCCACCTCCGGTGTTTCTCTGTCTCATTGCACATATATTTGAGATATATGTGACAATGTATATATATATTTGTAAAATGTATTTCAGATGACAAAACTGGCCAATTTTATGTTATTTTAAATATATTATATATATTATATATAAGAGTCTCCAAAAGATATAAATAGACTAGAGAAAATAATATAAATATGTAATAAATGTATTTTGATCTATTTAAAATATCTCGCGTCATTGCTGTATATTTTAAAGATCATAGTGAAGTGTCTGCCTGTAGCCAACTTCCAACGTGTTTCCAAGTCTGTCAGTTGTCACACATACAGGATATGTGGAGCAAACTTTGAGCAAGACTGGGGCCAGCACGACAAACAGGGATTATTTTTAAGAGCCTTTTAGCAAACATCCATCCTGCTGCCTCTGGGCAGGAGCAGAAGACACACACCTGAATTTTTCTTGGGAGGATAATTTTCCTCCCTGCTGCAGGAATGCTCAGGATCACGGAGGGGCTCTGCAGAGGCCCCCCCAAAACAGCCCTTCCTTGGGTATCACTCACTCCAGTGCCCTGCCCTGATGGGCTCAGCCATGCAAGGAGCCCGGAGATGGGAAAACGTGTCTGGAGCCCAGGCAGAACGAGCCCAGCCATCCAAGACGCACCCAACAAATCTTCCCAGAGTGACCTTGGTCCCCTTGGGCCCTGCCAGGATCTGTTTCCTACGGGCATTGCCTCCTGTGGGGACCTCAGGGGACATCAGGCCATGTGCAAGTGACAGTTTAAATGTCTTTAATGGTGCGTCACGGCTGAAGGGAAGCGGGGACAGCGTGTGAGATGCTATTTACAGAGAGGTTAATGGCCTGGTGGACACAGAGCCCCTGGATTTGCCACCCTGGATTTTCCTCCTGGCTTTCACACCTGGCTGCCACAGGGAATGGAGCTCGTGTACTGAGATAACCTGGGGAAATTATCCATTATCATTCCTCAGGCTGGGCACGGGGCTGAATCCAGCTCAGTGGCTGATAATTTCCACCCTGTTGGGTCCCATCGACTCCATCTCTTTCGCCATAAGGAAGTTTTTTACTCATTTAAAAAAAAAAAAAAAATATCCCTGCTAGCCACTCACTCTAATCATCCCAAGAGAAGGCTGGGGCTAAGCAAGATTTAAGAGCAAAGCCCGTTTAATTTGGCAAAGGGGGAGACTGAGAGGTGACTTGATTACAGCATTTGTCACGGGGAGGATACACTGGTACAAAGAGGTAACTCAATCTAGCAGGGAGAGGCATAATAACCAGCTCTTCCTGGAAGCTGAAGCCAGACAGATCTATCTTGGAAATAAGGAGAGATCTTTTAATAATGATTAGCTATTAGAACAAGCCACCGATCTTTGTCTCTTAATGCCTTTAAATCTGGACCAGATGCTTTTCTGGAAGCTTTTCTCTTGCTGAGGAGGGGAGCGGGGGGTTCTCGGGGACGACAATGGCCTGTTACAGGCAGGGAGGCAGGGGAGGAGATGGGAAAAAAAACTCTACTCCAAACCATGGGCTGGATCTCGGGAAGGAAAATGCCAGGCAGGGGGCGGGGGATGCTCTGGCAGGGCGCTGCCAGCATCTCTCCTGGGGACACGCAGAGGCCCGTGCAGCAGCTTCCCACGGCTCCCGTGCCTCCGCTCTCAGGGTTTGCTCTGCCATGCGGCAGTGACTCCTCACACAGCCGCTTGCACTACAAACCCCGGAGCTTCATTTGTGGAAGCATTTAATGATTCAGGAGCCGGCAGCTCCCTGGGGATGGTTCCCACTGCCTCCAGAATTCCTCCCTCAGTGGTTGCTTGTACAGAAATCCCCGGGGAGCCGAGCTGATGCTGGCACCGCGGGAAATGTGCTGCCGGGGTGTTTGGTCCTTGCTTGATTTCCAATCCAACCATCCTCATCTTCCAGAGCTGAACTAAGGGGTGGGAGCAGCAGGGATGGGAAGGCACTGGGTGGCTCTGAGGGGAATGACCTTGCTTACACCTCATAGGCCTGGCTGGGAAGGTTTCAGCAGAGAAGGGCACCAGTGTAATGAGTCTGGGGCTGTTTCTTAGCTGGCAACCTCCACTTCTACTATTCAAGATCTCTTTAAGGGCTGAAACCCCCTCTGAGCTCAGCATTGCACTCACTGATTGCCCTCCTGCCCCTTTCCCTTCAGATTCAGGGGATCAGAGCAACTCTCTGTGCCCTTGCAGAAGTTTTTGACCTCCCCAAAAGCAGGGTGTCTTTTCATCAGCTTGGATAGGTTTGGCTCAAACCCACTGAAAAATCTGGCTGAGCCAGTTGGTCATCAAGAGTCAGGGAGTGGGCAGAGGGGCTGGGAACTCTGGATTCCCACCAGGACCTCATCTCAGAGGGATGAAGGCAAGGAACTTTGCCCTGGCCTTACTGGAGATGCTGCTTCTCCATCCAGCCTGGATTCATCCTCTCTCCAGGCTGCTCCAAGAGCCTCAGACCCCACAGACCCCTCCAAATTTGGTTCTTTGCCCACCCGAGTCGCCCCAGTGCCATTCCAGGTGTCTGAGAGGAGCTGGGGTGCCTCAGGGCCATACCCAGGGATGCTCTGGGTGCTGCAGGGCGATACCCAGGGATGCTGGGTTGTCTCTGGGGGTAACCATAGTAACGGAGCAGCATCTCTGCTCTCCTGCTGGCAATTTGCTTTTTCATCCTACATTAAGGTGGACCCTCTCCAGCTCCTTTCTCCCCCTCCATAAAGGCAATAGCAAGAGCTCTCCCAGAGGGGCCAGCTCTTCCACTCCATCCCACTCCAGGTTTTATCCCACTGAAAGCCAGGATCCTGCCAGGGAAGCAGCCTCCAGCATCCTGCAGGGAGTCCAGGAAGGCGGTGGCTGGAGTTTCTCCTTAACACAGATTTATAATTGTGAGTGGGACAAAATTAGGGGTTTCCTTACACTTGTTGTTAACAGGTCACTGTCAAGGTTAAAAATCTCAAATACTTTAATTTTTTTTTAATTGTAAAATGCCTCTACTAGCAATAACACTCCAGCTTATTAATATGGATTGATTTTTTTTTTCAGTGCAGAATGTAATTATCACCCGTTAAGTACTTTGTTCACCTTTCACATTTCTCCTCGCTCGGGGAAGGCAAACACATGAGTCAGCGTCCCTTTTTCTGTCACTTTTAGGCAGTATTTTTTGTGACAAGCCATTGTGAATCAGCACAACACCACAAAGTTCAGGTCCCAAACGCTCCTGAGATGCTGCTCCACAGGGAAAACCAGTGATTTTTAAGAAGGAGGTGAAGGACATCTCCTGGCTTGACCCTGGCCTTTGGGGAGAAACCCCAAATGAATAAATTTGGAATCAAACCGGGCTCGGTGGCGCTGATTTAAGGCGAGAAGTGAGAAGGGTTCCCCGTGGGCTATCAGGACGGAGAGGATGTGTGCAAGCTGACAGCTCAGCACCCCTTCCCCAGCCAGCCGACACTCCCTCTCCTCTTCCCCTGCAGCTGGCACGTTTATTTTGGAAACACCTCATTAGGATGTAATTAAACCTTCCCCTCTTTGCCTGACGACCCCGAGCATCGCTCCCGTGCCGAGGCTGGGGCGCTCCTCGCTGTCCCCTTGCAGGGAGGGGGTTCCGCACGCTCAGGGGTGGCACTAGCGGAGGGGACGGCCCCAAAAGCCCATTACCCGTGGATCGGCATCCCCGCCTCGGGGGCTTTGCTGTCCGTTTGGGTTCGTGGCTGACTCAGCCCCAGATGGTTCTGAGCGCTTATATAACGCGTGTTTTGGCGGGGGCCGGGACGCGGAGCGCGGCGAGGAGGTGGGCGCGGGGGCGACGGAGGGAACAGAGCTAAAGATAAGCCTGGCAGCTCTGACAGTGCTTTGCCAGGCCCCGCGGGAGCCGGCAGGGGAAAGGCTGCCGGGGATCGGCCACCGAGCTCGGGGTCCTGTCGCCATCCCTCTTGTCACCTCGCTGGGACCCGCCCGGCCCCACAGCGCGCCCGTTCCGGGTTCACCTCCCTCTGCCTCCCACGAACAGACCTAAAATCACCCCGGGTGTTTCACAACAGCGTTTCCCCCTCCTGGTGTTTCATGATCCGGGTGCGGCAGGGAAGCGTTTTGATTGTGTAAAGATTTCCCAGACCCTTCATCCCCATCCCTCCCTCTCCTCTGCTTCACTGGTGACTGCTGGCCAGCACTGGAGCTCACAGTGGGAGCACAAAACTGGTGATATTTCTCTTGAAGGGATGTTTTGGGTGACCTTTGAGCTCTGTAGAAGTCTTCCTCTTTTTTCTCAGTTTATGATTTCAATGTACACACAAAGATGACCCTTGTTTTAGGAGAGTTTTATTTTAATGCTCTGGAGATTTGCTAAATAAAAACCATTCTAATACACAGGATGTCCTGGATGTGATGGCTCTTCTCAGGTGGGGCAGCTGCAGGGTTTGGGGCAGGTTATTCATTACCTGAGACATTGCTGCATGTCCCTCAGCAAGGGGTTAACCACGAGCCCCCAGACGTGGCTTTTATTTGTCTGGAGCTGCCCTCAGAGGAGCCTTCCCCAACCCCAACAGAGCTGAACATGGATTTCATACCCAAATCTCCTCTTTCCCAAACCCTTGGGGGTTGGGAAAGAAGAGATTGCTCTGGGGGTCAGGTCCCTTAGCCCTGGAGGGATTCCTGGGTGCCTGAGGGTCCCTGCTGCAGGAGGGATGGAGAAGACCCCTGGCCATGTCCTGGTGAGCAGGATGTCACCTCTGAGAGCTCCACAGTGACAGGCTGCGGGGGTGACAGCAGGAACAGGCTCTGTCAGGAGAAGGAGCACCGGCACCAGCCCTCGGTGGCAGGAAGTCCACAGCTCCTGATAATTAGGAGAAAAACTAAATAAATCCCTCTGCAAAAGACAATGATGTGGGGAGAAGCTCAGGCCTGGGCTCCTGCCAGGGGTGGATTTGCAGAGCCGCCCACGCGGGACAGGAGCAGAGAGGGGGATTGTCCCCACAAGGTCAGGGGGACCAGGCTGTGGTGGCACTGGTGACATCCAGCGTGTGCAGGGCTGGTGGTGGCCCTGGTGGTGCTGGTGGTGGCAGGGTTGGTGGCTGCCAGCCCAGGTTGGGGGGTCTGGGTGCCCCCCTCACACGCAGGTCTCTGAGGGTCCCTCCAGGGCAGGGCTCCATCCCACAGCCCCCAGTGCAGGGAGGACTGGATTTATGGGAGCAGGAATCTGGGGATTACGCCGCCAGAGTCTGACCAGCCAAAAATTGTTAAAAATCAGAATATCCGTAGCTCAAATCCAGCTTAAAAGTCAAACCAATCATCCAAACCATCTGCCTCACCATTGAAGATAATACTACTTTTATTGTTTCCATAAGCTGCTAAGCAGCTTTTCAGCAAGAAAAACCCTCTCTGCTGGGACATTTGTGGCTGTGGGACAGAGCAGTGGTGGCAGCCAGGTCAGGGTGTGGTGACCTGGGGGCTGCAGGGCAGGGAGTGGTGCCGGGGGTTAAATTCTCTGTGCCATGGTGCACATAACCACTGGCAGCCACCTGCTGCCACCTCCCTGGAAATCCACCAGTGGAGGAGGGGTGGCACTGCCAGCTCTCCTCCAAGACATCCCAAAATTTTCTGGAGGCTCTGGCAGCTGAGGGTGATGCATGACAGCCTGTAATGGGAGCTGCCCGTGCTGCTGCCCACCTGACCTTCTCCCAGGGGTATTATTAGCCCATCTGGAGCAGCCAGCCCCTGCCACAAGCTGTCCATCTGCAAGTCTTCCCTGGCTGTGGGCCAGAGAGGGGAGCTGGGCACGATCCTCGCTGTTTCTCCAGGGAGATTTGGGTTGGAAGGGACCTTAAAGCTCATCTCATTCCAACGCCCTGCCACGGGCAGGGACACCTTGCACTAGACCTGCCCTGTCCAGCCTGGCCTTGGACACTTCCAGGCATGGAGCAGCCACAGCTTCTCTGGGCAAACTGTGCCAGGGCCTCACAGCCAAGAATTTCTCCCCAGTATCCCAACTAACCCTGACCACTGTCAGTTTGAAGCCATTCCCCCTTGTTCTGTCATTCCAGGCCCGTATCCAAAGTCCCTCTCCAGGTCTCTTGTAGAGCTCCACACTAAAGGCTTCCAGCCACTCTCCAAAGTCTGCTCACCAATTCCTGGAAGATGTCCATGCCCAGGAGAGAGATCAGTGTCCTGCCTCTCCCAAACCATCCCTGTTTCATCCCCCTGAAATGGCTGCCATGCAGTTCACCCTCTCCCAAGACCTCACCCGAGCAGCCTCTAAGGCAAAATGAGCTGATGTCTCCATTCCCACCTACAGCTTCTCTGGGTAACAAAAGCATCATCTATCCCGTCCTTATCTGACATCCGGACAGACAGACACCCCCTCCACCCATGGGTTTCCAAACAGGGAATGTGTAAATATGAAAAAGCCAGGTTGGACAGAGCTTGGAGCAGCCTGGTCTAGTGGAAAGTGTTCCTGCCCATGGCAGGGGGTTGGAACATTCTCTGGGGTCTGTGAGTCTGTGCTGATGCAGTGAGAGCACAAGAACCCCTTAACGAAATCACCCTGGAGTCACTGACATTGTACATGCTGTGACTGGGTGCTCCTCCTGCCCTCGCTCAGGCTGAGTTTGCTTGGAGAGATTATTATCCCATGGGAAAACACCCAAAACAAAACTCATTTCCTCACGTGGAAATAAGGAAGGAAAAAGAGCTGATAGATCAGCAACCAACAAGTCAAGAGGAAACTGCACTTCTGCAGATCATCCAGCTTTTATTCTGTCTGATTTTAAGTGCCTGGCAGCCAGTTGGCCCTTCCTGTCCCCTGGCAGAGGCAGAGGGCTGCCAGCTCACCAGAGCGTCCTGGGATTTGCTGCCTCCTCTGCAGAGCCCCAGCTCCCAGCTCCACGTGGTTACTGGAGCCACCAGTGCCATCTGGAAAGGGACTTTGCAGCTGGCACAGAGCATTTCACTCCTGCTCAGCAACAACCCAGGACACCCTCAGCTGCCCCACATCTCTGGCAAGGTGGGTTCTGATTTTGTTCTTCCTCTGGAGGATTCTCCTGGATGTTTGGCTCCTCTGCAGCACCCGACCATGGCAGGGAATGTTCCAGGCTCCAGGGATGGCTCCATCCTTCTCCACCTCCCAACCTCTGCCCTGGGCTTGCCTGGGGGACCTGACTTGCAGCTGCCAAAGCCACATCACTGATTTTTAATTAGGGAGAGCTGCAATTAGTGAAACACAGCAGAGTGAGAGGAGAAGCCCTGGCCTGTCAGTCTTGGCTGCGAGGTCCCTGACACTTTCCCTGATCAGCCCAGAAAGACACATTGCCTTGGCTGTGACAGTCCAGAGAGTGGGGGATGCATCAGACCTCGCTACAAATCCCAGCTGGATTTACCTCCTGTTGGCTAAATGTCTGCAGAACACCACCCAGCAGAGCAGCCTGGAAGTCTTCCCCCTTAGGAAAAAAAGATAGGTGATATCCACAGTTCTACTCCTGTGTGTGTGTGTCTTTTGTCCACACAGCAAGGTAAGGGTTGTGCTGAGAGTGCAGCAGAGGGAGGTGCTCTGTGCCTGCATCCCCTCCACGGCGTGTTTCCAGTCCTGGGGATGAACACAAGGTCTTTGATCTCCACATCAGAGATGTCCAGACACGGGGATCCAGGGAGACACAGCTGGGAGGCACAACAGGGTCAGACCCTCGGAAGCTGGGTTAGCCTCAGTGCATCCCTTGCCACATTTCCACATTCTCCCAGCTCATCCATCCTTCCCCTGCTGCAGCAAGAGGGATTTGCTGCTCTGAGGTGCAGAGAGCAGGTCCCTGTCTGACAGTGCTGGGGCTGCGATCCCACCGGGGCCGTTTCCGAGATGCTGGCAAGCATCCCCTCGAGAGGAAAGGAGCTCAGCCAAGCCTGAAATGACCTGCTGGGGCAGGGCAGGCTCCTTCCACTCTCTCGTCATGTGCTGGGATTTATTTAAAAGGGATCTTTGCAGGATGGGCTGAGGCCGCCCTGAGGAAGGGGATGTTTGCAATGTGAGGCTCCCAGAGCACAGCTGGAACACCCCCAAGGATCAGGGAGAGCCCCAGCCCCTGCCACAGAGCCCCTGGCTCCTGTTAAAGTCAGGCTGGGCTTGTGTGTCCAGTCACAGCACAGGGCTCGGGGCTGTGTGATGATGCTCAGGTCTCTGAACAGTGACCAGACCTGTGATGCCACACATTCCTGCACCCCCAGCTGGGGCACAGCACCCTGGTCCCTCTTCCTCCTCCTGTACCTGAGAAATTCTTATCCTGTTCCTGTGTTCCCACAGTGCCACTCTCTGAACAGACCCCATCCCTCTGGTGTCCCCACACCCCAGAGCAGCTCTGCTCCCTCTCCAGCACAGAGCCTGTGAGCTTCCTCCCCTCACAGCTGCTCCCACACTTCCCAGACTTTGATTAACTCCAGGCTCCTCTCTTTTCTCAGCCCCTTGGGAAATGAAACTCTCCAGTGCTGCAGATTGTTTTCAGGTGATGGAGAAAGCGGGGGCTGAACCCTCTGGCAGGGCCACACTCACCTCTGCTGATGGATCCAGGATGGATTCTGGTTGGGAAGGTGTTCCTGTGTGGCCAAGGACATTGACAAATTTGACTAGCTTGCAAAATTGTCATATAAACTCAAAATTTATTGCAGCCACATCTGCCAGGCTGACTGTTCTGGGACAGCATGGGGGCACCGGGAATGAACTGGGGTCCCTGGTATTGCTCAGACACAACCCAGTATGGAAACCACATGGAAAAAGAGGCAAGCTCAGAGAAGGAAATATTGCAGTGGTTCTTGGGAAGCTGGGCTTCCCTGGCTCTACCAGGATCCTTTCTGTGTCTCCTGCATGACTCAATCCCATCAGGACCTGGTTTCCAGCTCCCAGTCCCGGTACCAAAGCACAGTCACTGTTTTGACTCCCCAGACTGGACTGCAAAGCTCTAAGCCAGGTCAGGTGGGAGCATCGGTGGCTCCAAAGTGAGAGAGCATCTCCTCTCCCAGCGGGGTCTCCAGGGCAGGCTGATCCCAGGGAAAGGATCCCGTGAGAAGGAGCGGCCACCCCGCATGCCCAGCCCCTCATCCAACCCTGCTCCCAGGGCCACGTGCACACACGGTGGCGATGCCAGGCGCTCCGCGGGCACTGTCACCTGATCCCCGCTGCCCCCGCTCCGAGCCCGGACAGAAATAAACCCGGGCTGGGCCCACTGTTCCAGTGATAATGCTGGCTCCACTCACTGATCCCAGAGAAATGCAGATATTCCAGCCTCCTGTGCAGAGAAACCATGGCTCAGGAGCAGGTGGAACAGCAAGGGATACGTTTTTATTCCCCACCCTGTGAATTTTCTTGTTGATAGCTCCCTTCCTAGTGGGGCGAGCCTAAACTTCCCACAGGATTTTTTTTCCCCCCCTTCAAAGTTTTAATTTGTTTAAGAAGAAGGGCAAAAAAAAACCCCCCACAAACCCTCACATTATATCCTGAAAATATAAAGCCTGAAGCTCCAGCATCCCTGGTCCTGGCAGGGCCTGATGTTCCTGCTGGGCAGCAGCCTTTTGTTATATAAAATTGGCATCTCCTTGCAGCTTCCATGGTGCTTCCAAGCATGTGCAGAAATACCTGTGGAAGGGCTTGCTGAGGCCAGCCAAACTCATTTCAGTCGTGACCTGAGCAGGTGCTTGGTTGGAAAAGTCCAAAGCTGGGGCAGTGGCTTTGGCAGGACAGCACTGGAGCTGTGTGGTGACAGAGGGGACACCACAATCAGTCATTCGGGGTCTTCTTCAGCACTCACCTGAGACAAAGCAGGCCTACAGAGGGACCCAGCGTTTCTGTGGTATGTCCTGGGCTGTCACATCCATTTGTGTGGCTGGAAAGTTGCCCTCACATCCCCCTGATTTGTCCTGCAGAAATAGCAGAGACTCTGCCCCGGAGGATTTTTATCTGCAGCCACCCCAGCCCCGAGCCTGGCTGAGCTCAGGATGTGCCCCAGCTCTGCATCAGCAGCCTCAGGAAGGTTTTGCCACAGGAGACCCCGCCAGGAGAACCAAAATATGGGCACCAGCTGCATCTCCTCGTGCTCCAGGTGTCCAAGAGGCTTCCAGGGCCCCTGCCCTGAGCAGGAAACATCAAAGCCTCTCCCAGGCACACTCCTTCCAAGGAGCCCAGCGTGCTCTCAGCCTGGCAAGGCGATCAAACGGGAGGAACAGACAGATCTGAGCAGAAAACTGGGAGAGAAGGCAGCAGCAATATGGTCCCGGAGAAAGCAGGAGCACAACCTCGGCTTCCACTCCCTGCTGCTTCCCCTTGCTTCCCAGAGTGCCTCCAGCTCCAAATGCCAGAGCTGATCTCCTGGTGTCCTCTGGGCACCTTCAACTCTGGAGCATCCACCAAAGAGGCTCCTGCTCCTCCCAGCAACCTGCCAGAGAAATCACAACACTCTGGGGTAACCAGCAGCTCTCTGGGGACAGACCCTGCCTGCATCGTGCTGGCTTTTGTCTCTGTCCCCAAAGGCTGTCTCCTCTCACCCCCTCTTCCCCGGGCCATACCTGGCTCTTCTGAAGGCGTCATGACTTCACTGTCTATTTTTATCCAGCCCACTGCTAAGTAAAAGCAGAGTTTACACTGGCTTTTGGAGAAAAAAAAAAAAAAAAGAAAAAAGGGGAAAAAAAAAAGAAAACAAGGCATTTTTCTTATTGTGTGGGAAAAGATCCATGGGCTGGGTTTTCTTTTTCTTCCCCCTTAACTTGGAGATCTCCCAAAGCAAACAAGTGCTGTTAACTGGAAAATAGGATGATTCACCAGTCCCCTGGGCAGATGGTACCCGGGCCCTCTCTTCTCCAACTCCTGGCACGGGTAAATGCCCCCTGT
The DNA here is from genome assembly GCA_013398615.1 of Brachypodius melanocephalos. Lineage (NCBI taxonomy): Eukaryota > Metazoa > Chordata > Aves > Passeriformes > Pycnonotidae > Brachypodius > Brachypodius melanocephalos. Next base: position 5,175,865 of record VZSR01003816.1, read on the forward strand.
AAAACTTAAAATAAACAGATGATCCTGTATCCATCACGGGATCTGCCCTGCAAAGCCCAGACATCCTCAGCGACCTCCTGCATGTGCCCAGAGCACTTGGGCCATCCCCTGTGGGTGTCCTGCCCCAGGGGGGCACTTGGGGGCATGCAGGACCAGATCAGGGGCACAGGAAGCTTCCAGAAGCTGCAGCCTGCCCGTGGATGCTGGAAGCTGAGCCATGTGCTGGGTTACAGCCCCAAAGTGAAGGAATGGAGCAGCCCTGAGCCGCCCCAGGAGCTGGAGCGGAGCTGCTGCTCCCTCACAGGGTGTCTGTCCCTCCGTGCAGCAGCTGCCACACGATGCCCTTGCCCTGGGGTGCTGAGGAGATGCTGACACATGGAAAAGCTGGCCAGGAGATCCCCGTGGGTGAACAAACAGTGGGGCCAGAGCGATGAAGCAGCGTGATCTTCCCTGCAGCCTCTGACACGTGTCACGGGAGGGACCGTTCCCTCCACGATGTGACTCAAACCCCAGATGGATGGTGCAGGAATCTGCTGTCCTTTCCAGAGACAGGGAAGGCCTGTTTGAAAATGCCCCCAGCTCCTCCCTTCTGCAGGCGATGGAAACTCTCATCCTTATTGCACTCCTCTTCCAGATTCCCGAATGCTGGCCTCATTTCAGGGATACAGCAAAGTGAGGGGCTCTTGAGGGTATTTTGGGGTATCATGACTCCTGAAGCACATCCCAGATGGGAAGTGCTCATCACCAGTGCCCTTTCAAGGCAGAAGCTGTGATGGTGGTGCTGGGAGAGACTGGGGTGAAAAGAGAATTTTGAGAGGGCCTTGGGGTGACCCAGGAGTGAACAATTCCCTGTTCCCTGTTGAGATGAGGGTTCCTGGAGCTCAGGAGCAGGGCTGTGTTCAGGGTCTGCCTTTCCCTGCCTGGGACATTGAAACAGCAGAGGAGCCCCAAGCACAGGCTGAGAGGCCAAATTCCCAGCACTTTAAAATTCCCCCTTGGAAGCATTTTGGCTGCTGGAGGCCTGGGTTATTTCTGGATGCACTCGGCAGGAGTGTTTTTCTCTTGCTTCGTAGCAGGGATGAACAAAGAGCTGAGCTCTCTGCCTGCACAGAGCCAGCCCCACTGCCCTGGCAGCACCCACACCAGCTGTGTGCCCTCTCCTCTCCTCTCCCTGCTCTCCAGGCCAGGGATGAGCTCCCACCAGTGGGGATCAACCCATGAGCTGCTCCCTGTACGAGCCAGAGACACAGGAAAGTCTCTTCCTTCCTCTCACCTTTAAATCAGACCCTTTTTTTAGCCCAAATGCCCAACAGCCCCCACTCCTCACTGCTCCCTGGACTTCCTCCTCATCCCTGCTGGAAGCAGGACGGAGATTTTTGGGCTGCACAAATGCCTCAGCTCCTAAGAGGGCTCTTGGGACAGAAAAACAAGGATTCTCAAACAAGCCAGAGATGCTAAGCCTTAAAATAAGCGACAGCCAATTGCGGTGTCACCGCATTGCCCACATTGCCACAGCTGCTCTGGGCATTTTTATCAGCTTTGCCCTTCTCCTGTTGCTTTTGTGTTTTATCCTGAGGCCCCCACTCCTTGGGGTGGGCAGCAGCCTCTGCCTGGAACCCTGCACCTCTGGGCATGTCTGCAGAGGGATTAACAGGAGGAATCCCATTTATTTAATGCCAGATTTATCGAATAAATTGTGCTGTTACAGACTTAGAAAGGAAATCCAGGCAGCACCCAGGAGTTTTGGTTTGGCAGCAATGTGGGCACCCTGCAGGCAGGAGGTGTTTGGGTTTGGAGGGTGAGGAATGGTTTTAGGGCTATGATTGCCCCTCTGCTCCCAGGGAGGGGGCTGAGAAAGGCTGGTTTTGCACAGAGCTATTCAAGAGAGCCAGGCTTGACCTGGAAGGGTTAAATTCACCCAGTTCATGCAGCAGACTGGTCCCATTCCCCTCCCCATCACCCAGCCCTGTGGTGTCCAGCTGCAGCAGCAGGAAGAAGGGGTTGTAGCCCCTGCTCTGACCACCCACCAGCTGCCCTGCCTGCTCCCCCAGCCAGCTGAACAAGCACCCAGCACTGGGAGATGGTGGGCTTAGTGGTCCTGAGGGACACGTGGGGGGTGAGGGAGGTGGGAAAGGCACTGGGTGAGGCAGATGGGGATGAGAGATGAAGAGGTGACCTTAACCCTGGCACCTGGAGTGGGGCAGGTGGCTGGGATGAGGTGGGTGGTCTCTGGTGCTCATCAGAGAGGTTCCTTCTAAGCCTCCACGTGTGGGGAGCTGGCAGAAGCACAAACATCCCAGAGCTGTGATTTGGGATTGCCAGGATTCACTTTGGCCATAGATTTTCCTGGCCTGGCTGCAGCTCAGAGAAAAGTGATCTGGCACCTCTGATCCCAAACTGCCCCAGCTCACCTCACACTCAGCCCTAGGGGTTTCTCTCTTGGATCCAGTCCCCAGTTGAGCCACTGGGACCGTTAAGATCTTTCCAGAAGGCTGAGGGCAGCTGGAGGGTTCTTTTGTTCCCATCCCAGTCAGGGTACGGTGGCAGTTCCTGGGACAGTGGGACAGGGAGCTGGTGTGATGTGGCTGCTGGGGTGGGAAGGCTGTGTCCCTGTGCAGAGGGGTCACCATGGCACTGGGCACCCTCATGTCACTCCAACCACCCCATGGAGGTTGCTCCTTCAGCCTTTGCTCTCACAGACCTTGCTCAGAGGGAAGGAGAATGGGGGAGTAGAAAGAAGAGCACATTTTAGCCCATCAACCCCAGTGCAGACACACCTGGAGGAGACCATTGCTGCCACTGGCTTCTCCCAGACAAGGATCTTTATCCTGGAACAGCCCTGAAAGTCTAAACTGGGAACCAGCACCAAGCCCCACGAGGTGCCAGGAGACACAAGCACTGTCCTTGTGCCCCCACTGCCCCACAGCTCCTGTCCCTGCCACCAGCTGCTGCTCTCCGTGGAAATTTGCCCTTTTTCCCCCCTGACAACAAACCCTGCCCAGCTCTGGGTCTGACTGTGCTCCCCTGCAGTGCTCCAGGCTCCCAGCATCAATCCATCTGCCAGGCTTGGTGTCACAAGTGCATCATGGAAAATGCCATCGATCCACCAAGGTGGGGACTTAATTGGAGGGCTCTAATGAGGCAGGGATTTAAGCTTATTACACCAAGGTAAGTGGAGCTGCTGGGTGCCCTGTGCTGGAGGGAACCTGGTGGTGCTGCTGCCCAGCTCCTCATGTGGGAAGGTGCCTCCAAGGGCACGTTGGTGTTAGGGAAGGGCTGGGTTTGTGTCCACAACTGAGTCAACATCTCATTGTGCTGGGGTGTCCAGGCTCCTGGTCCTGCCCAAAGTCACAGGGGAGTTCAGATCCCAGATGAGGTCTGAGCTGCATGTCTCAGCATTGCTGTCTCTAGTGCCTCCCTCCATCTCCTGGCTCCTTCCTTCCCATCTTCTGGCTCCTTCCTTCTCATCCCATGGCTCCTTCCTCCCCTCCCATCTAATGGAAGCCTCTTAGTGCCTCGAGTTAATGTACTGTTTCAAAACAACTTGTCCTGGCTTCACAAAAGGGTAGAAAACTCAGGGGAGAGCACTCATTAGGAGACTTCCAGCCTGCCACCAATTCACTTTACATCTCTGATGAAGTCCTTTATTCCAATTTCCTCATTAATGCACCACATTAACATGATCACTCCTTAACTCTCCCTTCCCTCAGGCCATGCAGCTTAGCTGCCTGGACATCTTTGGCTCTCCAGGGCCTTTGGGACACAGCCAGGACAGAACTGTGTGTCCCCAGGACTAAAACACTGCTGTGGGATGGAGCAGAGAGCCCCAGCCATGCCCAAAGGCAGCCAGGAGGGCAATGGGACAGCCGAGCATCCGCTGAGGTGCTCCTGACCTGTGAACAGCCAGGCACAGGGAGAGCAAGGAGGGAAGGTACAGCCCTCACCGATCCATGGGCTGGGGAATGTGTCCTCTGTGGCCTGGGGCAGCTCTCACTCACACCAGCAGCTCGGTTTTACAAACCATCAGGGTGATGACTTTAATTCCGAGTCTTTCCTGCGCACGGCAATGATTTTTCCAACCACCCTGACCGCAAGCTCAAAGTATCAACCCCTGCTGTGCTGAGCCCAGAAGAGCCCTGATCCCTCCTGGATTCCTGAGATACCACCACCATCCCCTGCTCCCTCCAGAAGTGTTTCCTCTCCTCAGCTGGAAGCAGGTGCAGCCTCCTGATAACTCTTCTTTCTGTCCACAAAGGAAATGGGGCGTGAGAACAGCCCTGCACACGAGCAGGATGACAGCCCTGCTCCCACTGCAGATGACTCTTCCCTGCTCTCTGCCAGGCCTGGGAAAGTGAGACACTGTGAATAGAAAACAAAGGCTTAAATGTCCCTAAGCCAGTGATCCCAGCGATGTCTCAGCACACCCTAACAACGAGGATCTCCTCCTCCTCACAGCTGGTGGAGGCAGGACACAAGCACATGGTGGAATGACTGTCCCTGCATGCAGGACTGTTGTTTTCAGCTAAAAAAGATCTCAGCACACAGAGATGAGGATATTAGGTGGGGCTTGGAGCAACTGGTCTGGTGAAAGCTGTCCTTGCCCATGGCAGGGGGTTGGAATGAGATGAGCTTTAAGGTCCCTTCCAACCCAAACCACTCTGTGACTCTGTTCCTCTGGCCAGCCATGGCAGGCACTGGTATCTCTGCAGAGCTGAACTGTCCTTTGAGCTGTTGGTGTAGAAGAACACAGCCTCAGCATCAGGTGAAGGTTCTGTCCTGATGGTCTCAGGAGCAGGTGGCTGGAAGCAACATCCTGAGGTCCATACACCTTTCCCAGCTGTGTATGAGCATCTTCCTCATTCTGTCCAGAAGATCCAGGCAGTGAACGTGGATCCCCACAGCGAAGTGTGGTCTGACCCACGAGAGTAAAAAACATCAAAGAACAAAAAGAAACAAGCACAACAACAAACCAGAAAAGCTTTTGGAAAATGGGAAAGAATCACAGAGTGATGAGAAGGAGAGGAAAAAGCTCTTTACCTTCTTCAGGCAGGCCTCAAGCCTACCAGATCCAAATCTCCTATAAAGCCTGGGCAACCTCACCCCTTCCCACACAGGAAAAGCTGCACACGAGGTCCACCCAAAGGGAGGGTCAGGGAGGGATTTCCCCCTGCACTCCTTCCTCCCACCATCACCAGCTGGTGAGGACGAGGAGCAGGGCCAGTGGGCTTCCCCTGAGAGTGGGGGGGACACTCCGCTCTCACCTGGTTCCCCGCCAACCCCGCTCGTGTGTGCACATTCAGCAAGCAGTGAGTGTTGCAGAGACACGTTCTCCCAAACACCCTCCCTCCCTCGCCGCCTCCTGCAGAGCCTCGTACGTCAGCGCCTGTGGGGGAGAAGCGGTGGGCTGGGGACCGAACTTTGGGCTGCGTGGGCAGCTCCCGCACGCAGCAGCAAGGGCGAAGTTGAACGGGGATGCTCAAGAGGATCCAGCAGCTCCACAAAGCCCAGGAGCTCTCCCGTGCCGGCTGGGCGCGTTGAGGGCGGCAATCACGCGTTAGGAATGCCAAAAGGAAGGCTGGGGAGGGATGTGGGGAGAGGCAGAGGGACTGGGAGAGGATAAGGGAGCCGGAGAACTGAGGAGCCCTGTCCTTTCTCACTCTTTGACATGCAAATCAAATTTGCCTTTCTACATCTTGGCAGGGCTCGGAGAGACAAGGCTAAGGCAGATCCGTGGAGTAAGTGACTCCTGCAGCCAGCCTGGAATTGTATCCTACAGCATATCACACCCCCCTGCCCACGCCCCCAGCAACCCTCATTTTAAACCCGGTCAGCACTGGGATTCCTCTGCAACCATGAGTTGGAAATAGGTTGCTGGGCGAGACAGCTGCCAAGGGAGAAAGGTTAAACAGACCTTGTGTTCCAAGGGGGGAAAAAGAAGGATCCAATTCAGCTTTGCAGTTTCTAAAACAGTCTCATGAGATCCTGAGTGAAGTGTGCGCAAGCAGTTTTGGCAAGGAGAAACAAAAGACCTGAGAGGAGCAAGAGGAAGGATGAATGAACAAAAGACAGGAAAGCTGCACATGTTTCCAGTCCCTGAAGTTCACTCATCTCTCTTTTCATGCCCAAGCCCTTTTCTTCTAGAGGCACCTTTGGGAAAGGTAGGAAATGAGAGGTGGGAGATTTACTGCTACTGGGTTTAGCACTAGATCCTATTAACTAAAAAGAATGGGAGCAAAGAGAAATTCCCAAGGCGAGAAAAAAATTCCATCATTAATTGACAGGTCCCTGGGGGGCTGAAGCGGAGACGTTGAGCCGAATTCAATTACAGACCTGGTCAGAACCAGGCAGGAAGATGTGGCTTCTTTCACCGTGTCAATTAAAGGACTGGGAACGATAGACTTCTCTGACCCATGAGTCAAAACAAGCTTCCATCCGGCGCTGCCTGATGGCCCCGTGGCTCCCACTGGGAACAGATGGGCCCATGGGCAGTGCAGGGATGCCAGAAGGCCTCCTTGCAGGCTGGGCACTCGACAGAACCAAGCCTTGTGCCCGCTGCAGAAATTGCTGTTCGCTGCAGGAAGGTGGCATCGTTAACAGTAATTAATTTGCAGCCACCGTGCTACCTGAGCAGAACCGAGCGCAGCATCACTGAGCCAGCAGCTCCCTCGCCAGATTTTGGGTCTCTCTTTAGCATTTCCCTTAGGGAATGAGGAAATAACTGGCCATGTGAAGAGGGAAAGGACAGAGAAGCTTTCAAAAGGTATCTGGGCATTAAAAGCTCTGCATCAGATCACAGCCCTTTCCCGGCTGGTGGAAGAAGCTCCCCTCAGACCACTTGGTGCTGCACAGCCTGAACCCTCCAGCTTTCAGTCCCTGGTACCACAGCAAAAAGTAGCTGTCAGTAGAATATCACATCCTTTTCCCTTCACTGTTCTCCGCGTTAGGATACCCAGGTTTGGGTATCCCTAATTTTCAATTTTCCATCATTTCCCCTACAGCGAGGCTGAGCTGGGCAGGGCTCTGAGAACATGGCCCAAATAAGAGATGGGGCAGAGCATGGTCACATTCCCTGCAACCTGGTCCAATGGAAGGTGTCCCTACTTATGGCAGGGGTTGGAACCAGATGAGCTTTGTGGTCACTTCCAACCCAAGCCACTCTAGGATTCTATGCTTGATTCCTGCTGGATTCAGGTGGGCAGGAGTGGATCCTTCCTTTGTAGGACCAGAAAACTTCAAAGGAATCTCCCTCTGTTCCATCACCACTTTCTGCTGTACTTGGGATAACGTGCACATCCTCCCATTTTCAGCTAACTGCTCTCTTCAAAGGAGTAACAGTACTATGTTCCTACTGACACCATTTTACACCTTAAAAAGGATCTCTCTTCCTCCAGATTCCCCTTCAAGGGTTGAAAACATCCTTTCTTCTACTCGTTCCTGCTACTTTCCTTCTCCTTTGAAGATATTTATTTTATTGAACAGTCTCCTTTGCAACACGTGCAGCCTATTTCTTACCATCCTGAATGCATCATGCCTGGCCTGATCACAGGATACCATGGGTGGCTTCAAAGCCTTCTGGGCATCCTCACACAATCTCTCAAAAATAAAAGTGAGAAAATGGATGCCAGAAAGATCTGATTTTACTCTGGGAACACAGAATGCAGGACTCCAAGGAATAAGGTGGATAAGGGCTGATCCTGAGCTCTCTGTGGACCAGCTGAAACCAGGAGTACCACAAAGTTATGAAGAACAAAGAGGTCCTGCACAAAGATCTCTCTATATTTATAGCTCTTGAATGCTCCTTTCCTGTTGGTGCTTAAGTGGCACTGCCAGCACCTGGGGAAAAGAGATCCTCAGGAGATGGGTTAATTGATGGAATTATCCCTGGTTCGTTAATGGATAGCTGCTAATTGGTGGAAGAGGCTGAGCAGGGAGGCTGTGCTGTTGGAAGATCTTCTCTGAGGCCTTGGGAGGGAGAAAGAAGCCAAGAACAAAGGATCTGTGCAGTGTCAGGCAGGGCCTGGAGCGGGAGGAATTTCTCTTTCTCATGTTCTTGGCTTATTTACAAAGATTCCCAAAACTCCTGTAAGGAACGGATGAGCAGGATGAGCAATGCTTCACTCCCGGCCCCAGAGCACAGTCCCAGCAGCAAAGGGAGAGGTTTGTTACAGTCAACAGAAGCCAGCAGTGTGTAGGGAAAGGAGCTTTTCTGCTGCAGACCCTCTGCTTGGGGGACCCTGAGGGTGTGGGGATCACAAGTGGAGGTCTGTGAATCCCTCTGACCCCCAGTGCTGGTGGTGTGGAAGGAACAGACTGTGGCTGTAAGCCAGAGCTCCAGGAAAAAGCAGAGAGGGAAAGTGTCATGTCTTTCTGCCTGTAAGCCTTTGGGCTCATGCCTGGGTCACTTCTCCATCCAACAGAGCACCTTCGTGCCCCAGGACACTTCCAGCTCCTCTCCGCTTCTTTCCCTGCCTCTCTCAGCTTCCTCGGAGCCCAGAAGGGATTGAGAAGTCGTGGAGGTGAAAGACAAAGCAGCCTCCACTGGGGATGGTAAGAAACACTCTCCTGCCCCAGTCCTGAGGCTCATTCCTGAGGAGAGGCTCCCGAGGCCAGCAGACGCTGTCAGCAGGAAAGAGAGGAGGGGAGAGAAGGAAAAGGCACGTGCTGTACCCGCCGGCGCTGACTAAACCCTCAGGCTTTGTTTGCTTGGTCTCTCCAGCCCTATAAAAGTCAGATGAGCCTTTCAGCCGGGAGCCTGGGGAGGAACAGAGAGGCCTGGGATAAGTGCAGCAGCGTGGGCCATTCCCTCCTGTACCTCCCCATCTGGGGGGCCCAAGGGAGCCATTCCAGGTCCTTTGGTCTTACAGGAATTCCTTGGTCTGCAGCTCCTTCTCCTGCAATTTTCTCCTTTTAGGAGCAGTTCTGTCAGCCCATAAAAATTGCCGGACTTGTGAAGGGCTCAGCTTGAAGCTGAGCAGGGACTGAGGACAGAGAGAGGTTCAGCAACTCCTTCATCTCAGCCTTCACTCCCCACAGAGACCAAAGCCAGGACTAAAGGGCTCCCAAAGATGAGGAGAATTTTGGAGTAACAAGGCAAAGAGCACAAACACTCCCAGACCAATTCCTCCAGCCTGGGAACTACCACAGCAGCAGCTGGAGCAGCAATTTTCCCCGGGAGGAGGAAGGGAAGGAGTGAGGAGCGCTTAGCAGGGAGGTGTAAAGGGAAATCCTACTTTACAAGGGCCCAGCCAGTCCTGCTTGTACCAAGTGACAGACCTGACAGGAACATGTGACAAAATACAAACAGTGTCTGGTGGGTACAAAACAGCAGCGGGGACTCATCGCTCTCTGCCCCAGCAGGTATTTGGATGCTGAGAGACGGTTCCCAGGTAACACGTGGGGCTTCTTATTTGAAAACTGCTCCTTTTATTGTAATCTTTCCTCCCAGTGCAAAAGGCAAAGAGAAAAGAGGGAGAGTCGTTTGACAAGCTGAAAACTTCTCTGGGGGGTGGTGAAAATGAATAAGTGGGGGAAAAAATGAATAAGGGGAGGAAGAATAAAAACGCAGGTGAAGAAGGAAATACAAAGTCAAAAGGCTCAGGGCTGACTCAGTGTGGTGCAGGGTTTGTGAGGGAGACTCTGCCTTTTGGAAATCAGTAATCCAAAGGGCTCTGCATGTGTGCATAAAGTTATTGACTGACTGCATTACATCCACTTATCCCCCATTAAGCAGCAGGCTTCAGCTTGATCCCCAACAGCAAGGAATTAGAGTAACTCTACCCTGCGTTTTTAGAAGGGTTTCCATCTCGCAGGAATCCAAAGTGCTTCAGCAGCCCTCTGGGGAATGCAGGACTGACATCCAGATCCTTCCGGGGTGGAGACTGCCAGTGGGACAGGCTGCTGTGAGCAGCAGAGATGGGAGGGAACCCTGGAGCTCCTGTATGAAGCTATAGGATCTCTATTATGCAAGCAGAGTAGGAAAGGGTTGGCTTCCAAGGACACAGAATATAATTAGCCTATCTCAGAACAAGGAGCGATTCCTCCTCTGCTAAGCTGCTCTCAGTTCAGCTTCAAACAAATCATCTCTGCTCCCTGGCTGTGTCTCCACACACCAGCACCAGACAGCTCTTCACGTCTGGAGGGGACAAGAGGCCGTAGGTCTCCGTGCAGTTACTGAACATTTTCAAAGCTGACTTTAAAAGTTTTTGTTCTTTTCTGCCCCCACTTCAGTTTGCCACCCCCTCAGCTGTACTGATGCAACTGCTTGTGGATCTATGGGGAAATGAGACCACAGAAATGATCTATTTTTTTTTTTTAAGACATATTCACTTGCATCACTTCAGCAGAGCAGCCCCCAGTCTCAGAGTAACACAAAATTTGGTGAAGAGGTGGAAAGAAGCTCCCAGGGAGGGAGGAGAAAAGTGAAGGAGCCTCAGGTGCCTCCATCAGCTCTTGCTATCCTGAGGTGCTCTGCTGTGGAGCCACCATGGCCATGCACAACCCTGGTGACCCTGCAGCTCTGCCAAGCCAGCTCCATCCAGATGTCCCTGCAGCTGGCACTGAGGGACACTTACAACTCTCTTGGTTCAAAGATGCTTCTTTCCTTTGTGTCCCTGCCCTCACTGCCATGCCCCAGCTGATTTCCCACGTGGCACGGCTGCTTTGTCACGGATGTCACCGGAATGGCTGCTTCTCGTGGAGCTAAAGAAGAACTGGGAAGCTCTAAAGGAGGAGGAAACTGCAGCTCCCTCCAGGGGAAACAGAGACAAGTGAAAGTGCAGGGTTTCCAGGTCATCCCAGACTTCTAGGGCAGAACTGGGGAAAGGCCTTGAAGGAAGAGATGAAATCAGAGTGTTTAACCCCTGCCATGAGAGCAGCCATGGAGGGCCCAGCACCAGTGAGATTGAGAGGGTTCACTTCTGCTACAACAGAGTGCAGTGGTCCTCAACTCCTCTGCCTCTGCACCACTTCCAAAAATCCTCCAGATGGGAGCTGGGGATGATTGTGTTTGTTGCCTTGCAAACAGTGATGTCCCTGTGCAAAGTGGTCAAACAGGGAGCTGTCAAACTTCCCTTTACCCCCTCTGCACCCTCCAGACAGTGCATGAGAGGCACCTTGTTTATGGGCTTGACACTGGGTATGACTTAACCAGCTTTGACAGGGGTGATCCTATTTATAGGAGGAACTCCTAATGCCTCTCATTCAATGTCATGTTTGGGAAAAAGTGAGAAATGAAACAGAAATGACCCCTGAGTTTCTACTTTCAGTAATGGAAATTTCAGCTGCTGACCTGGGCAGGATGGGCAGCACTGAGCCAGTTTACTCAAGGTCACTGTGAAGTTCACATCACAGTCCAATTTCCCCTCTTTGAATGTCCTTCCTGGCTTGGCTTGACACTCCTGACGCATTTTCAAGTCTGGATCTCTCGCATTTTGGAGCCTTCCAGAAATTCAACCACAACTCAGCCCACTCCATACGGATGGGAATGTGAGGAGCTGAAGGACAGGTGTTATTTCATAGCCTGCCACTCAGGAGTTGCACAAATGCTTTGCTAAACACCCCTGAGCACAGGTCAAGCAGAGAAACATTCAACCAACCACCTTTATTGCTCCTTATGAACCAAAGGCTTCAGCAGAGGTCAGATTTCATTGGAGGGTGCAGCTCCTCCTGAGAGCAGTGCAGGGGCAGCTCCAATCTCTGCTCTCTGGGAGCAGGGACAGGACCCAGGGAATGGCTGGAGCTGTGTCAGAGAGGTTTAGGCTGGAGATCAGGGAAAGGGTCTTCCCCCAGAGAATGGTCACAGCCCCAAGGAGTGGGGAGCCACAGCTCCAGGATTGTTTGGACAATGCTGTCAGGGACAGGGTGGAATTGTTGGAGTGTCTGTGCAGGGCCAGGAGTTGGACTGACAATCCTTCCAACTCAGGATATTCTATGGTTCCACAAAAAAGTCCATTTTTTAATATATATCCCTGTGAGTTTTCCTAGCATCTGAAAGGATGCAGTTGGCCACCAGTCCTGGCCCTTCTCAAGTCCTGTGGTCTGTCCCTCCTCAGAGGGGAGCATCCAGAGGTGCACTGCTGTGTGATGAGCCGTGCCAGGAGACAGCACGTGTGCGAGGCATCCTGAGCTCCAGGCGGCTCCGATGACTCAGAGCCAGTCGCCTTTTTCCCTGCAGTGCAATTGTACCAGGCCCTGACAGCATCAGCTGGCTTTTATCACTGCTCCACATCAGAGCTGTCAGTCCTGAAGACAATGGAAGGTGTGTGGAGGGGGAGGAATTGAGCATCTCCGCGCTCTGTTGGCTTCGCAGAATGATGCCGAAGTGGCGAGCAAAGAGGTTTTGATTAAGCAGCGACAGCAGAGATTTTGATTAGCAGCCTGCTGCAGCAAGAGGCTCAGCGAGAACGTCAGCACTGAAATAAAGAAGTGATACTTCTGGAGCTTCCTCCACTGCTGTTTTGTGGGGAAGAGCTTGACCGATGGTGATGAGAGCTCTGGAGGGGCACGCAGCCACTGATGGTTCATCCCTGCTCACAGCTCTGTGGATGGAGGGCACCTGTCTTCAGATCTACTGCCTCCAGTGGGGTCTGCAAAGGGTTTGAGTCATTTCCTCAGTGCAACTCATCTTCCCCACGTGTAACTTCTCAAACTCACCTGTTGCTGTGGCAGTGAGGACCACAGAGAAGGAAGAGACTTGAAAAGCAAAGCCCGGGGGCATTTAGCGAACAGACAAAAAGCCTCAAGCGAACAAAAAGATCAGATCTTGCCAGCTGAGGAGCCAAGGAGGAGAGGGGTGCTCGTGCCTCCCTCAGGTGTTTCAGGGAGTCTCCTGTGGCCCAGGTTTGCTGGGAAGATCACCCACATGGATTCTCAACCCGCCCTTGTCCCGTGCCTCTCCCTCGCGCTCGGGGGCCGCTTCCTGTGAACGCCCACGGAGTGATTCGTTCTCTCCCTGCAATCCCCGATGAGATGCCGATGGAAAAGCTGACAGCAGCAGTGCCCAGGGTCTATTTGCCTGTCAGCTCTGCCTTGTTTCATTCCTTCTCAGCAGACTTGCACCTGCCTGTTGTCCTCGTCTTGCACTTGTGCACCAAAGTCCCTTTCAGGTTTTTATTCTGCTTCTAAAGCACAGAACACGAGGACTTTGAGCCATCCAGATACTATGTTTATCCTAAAACCAGAGCGAAGGAAAGTGTTATATTGATTATTTTCCAGACTCAAAGGTTAGGTTCAAAGCAGGGTAAGTGATTTGAGAAAGGTCTGGGGAAATATGTGAATGCTGTCAGAACAGGATCTGTTTCTCTCAAAACTCAATCCAAAACCTGAAGCAGAAGTCCATCCTTCCCTCCAGGATGGACTTAAAACAAGACTGTTTCCTAAATTGCTGAGGCATTATGTAAAATAAATTAGCTTGGTCTGTGCAGGCCCAGGTACAATGGGTTTCTAAATTAAGCCCTTGCAAATGGAAGCGGTAAGACAGGTGTGAGAGAAGATACCTACAGGCTGGAAAGCTTAATCAGAAATGAAAGTTGCTGAATGGACCAGCCAGAGATTTCAGCAAGCATTATGTGGTGTTGCTGCAAAACAGCAACAAAATGGTTGTTGTTTTATTGATCCCACAAAGCCTGCTCTGCCCATGCTACTGATCAGGCACTGTGTCACTGAGTTCCTGAGAGCTGCTGCAGTGACAGAAGTCACCACTTGTCCCTGGGCCCTGTATGGCTCCAGCCTGTGAGTTTCCATCCAGCCCCCACAGGTGGAATGCCCTGTGATGACCAGTTGGCATTTCATCTCCACAGTATTCCTCTGGAAGTGACACACGGGGAAAAGAACACATTCAGCACCTGGACAAAAGCGACAAAATAAGCAGAAAGGGAGGAAGTTTAAAAATTAATGAGAGCTCAAAGTGCTGTCAAATTTTTCCTCCTCTTGCCCTTTCTGGACACACAGCCATCACCAAAGATTAAAACTGATCGACTGACCAGGGCAGGGCAGAGCAGATGTGATAATAGGAAAAAAGAGAATGACTTCAAACTTCCAGAGGTCAGGGTTAGATGGGATATTGTGAAGAAATTATTCCCTTTGAGAGTTGTGAGGCCCTGGCACAATTTGCCCAGAGAAGCTGAGGCTGCACCATCCCTGGAAGTGTCCAAGGCCAGGTTGGACAGGGCTTGGAGCCACCTGGTCTAGTGGGAGGTGTCCCTGCCCATGGCAGGGAAGTTGGAACTGAATGATCTTTAAGGTTCCTTCAATAAAAGCCATTTTAGGATTCAGAACATTGTGTCAGACTCTCCTGGAAAACAATTTACAGATCTCTTCCTCCACCCCCTTTCCTCTGTAGCTTGTTCCTGTTCCCTTGCTGTGAAAAGTTTGGTTGTCTTCTCCTTTTTCTGGCTGAGTCTTTCCACGGCAGTTAGCTGCCATGGTGATAGAAGTTAGAGAAATTAGTAAGAAGAAGAGTCATAATTAACAATTGACTGACAGTCCCATCTGACCTGAGATGGTAGCTGAAAGCTGCCTCCCACTTCAATCTGCTTGCCACAGAACAGCCAGGAACAGGCAGTTCCACTAGCCAAGGTGGTCTGGCTATTGGCTCCATCCCTGCAGTGGCTGCCCTCAGTGGATTTGGTGCTGGGAACCTCGGTGAGGATGTGTCACCATTGCCCTCTTCTGGATCCACAGCCAAGCCTGCTCCAAAGCTTGGGAGATGTCACGGTCTAGTGATGGCAACACGTGGTGGCTCCGAGGGAGCTGTTTCAGAGGTGACCACTGGTGCCTCGTGCAGGTGCTTTGCACTATTTCACTCCAAGAGCTTCGAGTTCTTTTGTGTTTCTCCTTCCAGAATGGGGACTACAACTGCAGGGCAGATTTACAGCAGATGGTGGATTCAAAGGGAAGGAGATATTAGAAAACAAATTAACACCAAATATGTGACTAATTCAGGATCTTTGTGAATGTGTACCACTGTGAAAGGTGGGTGGTTCAAAGCCTCCCAGGAATGGGGGGATCTCAGGTTCAAAAGAAAGGAGACGTGGTTAAGCTGAGGAACTCCTTGCCACAGGATGCTGAAGAGGCTAAAAATATATATGAACTTTAGAACCTGGAAGAGTTTGTGGAAGAGAAATTCAGTGAGGGTTACTAATTACACAGAATTTCTAACCATTTCTGTAAGTTATATTTCTACATGGAATACATATTTATGGAAGAAAAGGCTTCCTGGTCTATTCTAGGTACCTTCTTTTGGTATCATGATCCTGAATCAGCCCTTTGCTGACCCAGTGTAGCTCACTCCTGTTTGTATGAATATGGAAAAGCAGGGGTCAGGTCCTCAGCTGCTCCCTCAAGGTTTTATTCAGCTTGAGGCAGGTGAAGACTCAGTAATTGCTCAGTAACACACTTGGGGCCTGGCCCACCATGGAGCCCTTGAGATCTGGTGTTTTTGTAATGCACAAATTTATGCAGAAACCTCACTGTTTTGTACAGGCAGGAAAATTAGCCCAACTCAACAAGGCACATTACTTATGGACTGAGAGAGGCAATTTTTCACACTCAGCTGGAAAGAATTTCTGCACTTGTCTGTCTGCTGGAGTTCATGCAATATGGTAACACAGAGAACCAAACCTGACACTGGAAATTATGGGGCTGTTGTCAGCATCCAAGGACTGAAAATAGGCAGCAAATAGGAATCTGGTGAGGAGTTTCAACAGCTTGACCCGGCTCTGTAATGGACTTTAGAGTCAAGAGCAGGTTGATGACAGCTGTTAATCCCTTCTAGCACAACTCTCCCTCACAGATCTGCCTGTGTTCCCTGCTGTTAAATAATGTATCTCCCAAACAGGGAGAAAAGAGGAGCAGGCATCTCCTGTTTCACCCAGCATGGGGGAAAGGAAAGATGGGGGGATGATGGGGATGAGAATGATGTGTCCCTGACAGGAGGGAGAGTGATGGATGAGGAAGACAGGGGATATTTGGAGTGCCTGGCACATGGAAGGAGAATGGTGGGTCCAGGGTGAAGGGCAGAATACGGGGGACATGCATCCCTGAAACAAGGATTTAGGGGGGAATTTGGCACACACACCTCTTGAGTCAAGGGGTGGATCAGTGAGGTAGAGTAGGATACAGGCTGGGATTATCCAGGAAAGTAAGAATGGAAAGCAAAGTGCTCCTAGTCCAGTGCAGGCGCTAAGTGTGAACAGTGTGACGGAAGGGACAAACCCACAGCTGAGATGTCTCAACATTGTCTCCAGGGGGTCTCTGCCAAATGAAGATCCAAACACTGAACTGCAGAGTTCTGGAGTGGAGCCTGTGAGACAGAGGTGTCCAAGGGTGATAAATGGGACACAGCACAAAACATGCATAAAAGAAACTCCTCAGGGCCTGGGTGAGAGAGTGCCAAGAAGACAGATCAGGGACTAAAAGTCAGGATTCCTGACCCATGATTAAATTTATGGCACATGTTAACTTACACTGGACAAAAGACAAACTCTGCCCCAGTTCCCTGCTTTCCAGCAAGTATAAGAGTCATTGGCTGCCCTCAAAAGAGAGCATTCTCCATTCATGTTTGGGAAGCTCCTGGAGAGCAGAAGTTGTGCAAGTGCAGAGCATTATCTCCTCAGCTTCCTGCAAGAACATGCCAGCAACATTCAAGCTCCCCTCAAATCCAGTGGCAGGTCACAGCGATTGGCGGGTCTCGCATGTGTGTGACTGTGAGTCACCCAGGATAACTGATCTTCATATTAATCTATTGTTGTAAGTGACTTGGAGCTGCCTACAGACAATCCTTCAGAGCAGGGAACAATGGAGAACCTGCACATCTGAATAAAGCCTCCTCTGCGTGGCAACTTATTGCCATCGTAACCAGCATAAACAAGAGCAATTAAGACAATTTCAGAGCATCACCTCCTCCCTCTGGGGTCTTAATGAGAGCACGCTCAGAAGGGGGCTGGAGCAGAAGCTGCAAGGGCTGGGAGTTAACTTGTGCAGGAAAAGAAGGGTAGGGAGAGTGTTGGATCCAGAGGACTGCTCCTCTCCACTCCATAGGGTAACACAAAAGGCACCAGGGGGAGAGATTCAATCAGCTCTGGGATGGAGAGAAAAGACTCTGAGAAGCAGAGCTTTCCTGCTGCCTAACCCTCACACCAGCTGTCTGCAGATTTTGCTGGCATATCCAGGTGACCAGAAGTAGCCAGAAGGGGTGAGAAAGACACAGGCACCACACAGAAGGATAACAGGGTTCCAAGCCATAGTTCGTGGTAGAATCAGGTTGGATTGGACTGATGGCTTTCTAGGAGCAAGGTGTTCAGGAAGAAGCTCTTCAAAAGAGGATGATTATCCATTCCAGAAAATAAATGCAAGCCTCCACACAGTGCTATTTGATTAGTGTATAGGTTGCACCTTCTCCAGAAATCTTTGCTATATGCTACTGATCTACAAGATGACTGAGAAGCTGTTTGTGGGCAGCTGTGCAGTGAGGAGAGACGGAAGATTGGAAAGCTCTCCCTTGAGGGATCTGTCAGGAGATGAGAGGGACTGACTTCTACAAATACTCGAGGGAAGGAAGGGAGACAGCTCCCTATCAGCTTGGTGATGGCACCTCTTTCTTTGGAAATCTGGCCCCTTGCAATGGAGAAGAAATGGATGGGGCTCTGGGGCAGAGCCTTTGTGAAGGTTTTCATAGGACGGAAGGAACGATATGATTTTTGACTGACCCCTTTCAAATTTAAGGCACAAGTCAAAAACGAGGTTCCTGCCCTGTCACAGTGTATAAATAGCCTGATGGAAGCATAACAGCAGCTCAGTTTGGTATGTATCATGCATTCAAATAATTTTATAAAAAACCCCACAGAATTCTATCCAGCTACTCCTGCAAGAAGCTCACCAGCTTCTGTTTAATGTGCGTGCAATGACAGCTAACCATACTTCAGGTGGATCACAAAACTCACCCTAGAACCAAAATGGTTCTTTCCATTCTCTGCAGAGACAATTTTTTCTTTTTAATTTGAATTTCGCTATCATAGATTTGATTGTCTGCTTAAAAAAAGAAGAAAAGTGGCACATTAACTTGCAAAGAGAAGAAAGGAGCTAAATCTGAGACCTCTTATCTGAATCTTCCCAATCCCTAAGTGCTGGATAATTGGAATTGCTGTCTGAGCCATGAAATGCAGTTTTGCTCAGATGTTCCTAACCCCAGATAGTCTTCTCCTTTCTGCCTCTCCTTCAGAGGCATCCTGGTTCTAAGATCTCAGGAGATATATCAAATGTGACCTTCGATGGAAAAAGATCCTACTTAAACTTCCTAGAAGCCAGCAGAAGATAAGTGCTTTGCAAAATGAGCAACTCACTTTCTTCGGAGTCAGGAGTTTTTTGGAAGCACAGGGTCACTCAGCCAACCACATGGACCAGTTTTCCCTTAGCTAAGAGTTTTGACAACCAGAGTTCAAACCCTCCCAGCCAAAGCACTTCTTATCACCAGGTAGGTTTTTAGGATGGAAATAGCTGTGAAATGGTCACCTTTAGGAAACTGGGTGTATCTGCTGTGCTCATTGCCTTGTGCTTATTCTGTGTGCATCACCTTGGATGAGTGTGCAGAGCTGGAGTCCACCTGAAAATCATAGATGAGTCTATAAGGAGAAATAACTATTAGTAGTTGCTGATATTCAAGACAAGACAGCTTTCTCCATGGATATCTTGTTTGGGTACTGCCTGGAGGGCAACTAGTGAGGACTCAGCAATTCTGAACACCAGCTTACATCTTTAGGAACCTCATGTCAAATGTGTCCTAAAATACAGCAAAAAAAAAAAAAAAAGGCATTTGACAGAGAAAAATGGGGAGATGTGAACAGCTGAATCTGTTCTCTGCCACTGACTCACCAAGGGACATGGAGCAAACCACTTTCTTTTTCCATGATTCAAACACCCCCTTGCAAAATGAGGCCAACAGAAAAGCAGGTCCAGCACTTCCCATAACGCTCAGGTTTGTACCTGGTGGGGTATGTGTGTCAGCTGGGGAGCACCAGAGTTTTCAGTTCACAGGGAAGGTCTGTAGAGAGACATCAGTGTTTGTTAATCCATGCCTTATAATGTTCTGACATCTGGAAGGGCAGAGCAGAATCGTTATTGTTCGCATGATGACCACTGTGTCCCTTATTAAGAGGAAATTAAAAATAGGAAGTGGTTATAATTATCATTTTGGACTCCATTCCAGTGGCATCATTCTCAACACAGTGCTGGGATTATAAAGTAATAGCCAAGGGAATGTCAATTTACAATTCCTTTTTTCAGTGCAGCACGAGTGTGAGCCAGTGCAGTCCCTGCTATCTCCTTCCCCAACATCCAGCCGTGCATTTCCCAGTACTGCTCCTTTGCCTTTCTGCGGTCCATTGTAACATTAACAAAGGCTGCCCGGTGCTATTGTCACATCCAAATGATGGACAGAGACAGAGAAAAAACTCCCAGTACCTCTAGAGATGAAAACAATAATCTTGTACCACTCCAAACGGGAAGAGAATTTCCCAGATAAAGATTTACCTCTGTCTCCTGCTCTAAGGCAAAGTGCTGTTGCCCGTTCCAAGCTCACTGGCTTCGCTCTCCACTCCACACAAGGAAGCAAGAACCTGCCTTTGGAAACTGCTAACCTTTTCCTGCATGGAAAACCAAACGAAAGCACTTTGTTTGGGAAAGGCTCGTGCTAGGATTCATAATAAGCCATCATTGACGTGACAGACCTTGTTGTTGACTTGGAGCCAAATCTTGAGGTCCTTGCCTGAAGGATCAGAAGGATTTGACCCCAGGACTGTTATTAGCCTTGACATCACCAGCTCCTGACATGGGATAGTTTTCCAGTGAACTTGCTTGAGAATGTTTAGAAATGTCAAGTGGCCGAGCCACGAGGACACAAGAACGAGAAGGTATCAAATTCGCCCAATTGAACGGGAGAATTTCAGTCCTCCCCCTGCTCCCGCTGGCGATGGCAGCACTGCTGACAACGAATGTCAGGGTTACACTGCCTTATCAGGCCCCTCTCAGCCCAGCACCCTTCGTCAGCACAGTCCACTATCCCAGCCAAGCGAGAGCAACGGGATCCCAATGTAGGCTCAGAGACCCGCGAGAGAACTTTTCCAGCACTAATTGTGTTGTGGTGGACAGAGCTTGTACCAAACCATTTACACAGAGGATGGACACTGTATGAGATGGATTGGAGCCTAAAAGTTCTGGTTGTGGTGTGGTAACTTTTTGCCAAAGGGTTCCTGATGTCACGTCACGCTGAGAGCTTTGAGGGTGGGGAAGGAGAGGGGCAGAGGAGACTGAAGAAGGCACAGAGCTGTAGGCACTGATGAGCTTGTGAGGTGCAGCCATCTCATACATTTACTTTTACTCCATATAGGCCAGAACTCCATGCTCAACTCCATGTGTTAGGTAAAACTTCTATCCGAAATTTCTCCATGCAGGGAATGGCTACAGCACTCACTTCAGTACTTGCAGAACAACTTAGCTCACCATTGTTTAAACCAAACTTCTCAACAACCTTTGCCATTCCCCACTGTCTTCCCCATGTTCAGTGCTGCCAGCTTTCCTTGCCCACATCCACAGCACAGTAAATCTTCCTCCTGTGCTCCCCGACTCAAGCCACCGTTCTGGTTGCTGACATTAGTCAAGGTCTAACAGGATCTACCATTCCATTCACGCCTCCAGAAGATTTGTGCCACCCAGATGCCCTTACTGAGTGAAACTCTCATTGTTTCATGCAGCTGAAATCAGTTCCACTAACAAAAATGATAAGGTGTCAGAATCCGTATCGATCATATATCCACCCATCTCTCTTGCCATCTCTCCGCAATTTCCACAATCCTTGAGAGCACCGCTGGTTAGTGCGCTGCAGGAACTCATCCAAAATGCTTTAAGATCCCTAAATTAACCATGGAGGATTCACCTTCCTTTCCATCAGGGAAAACAAAAGCTTGAAATTCAAGGGGAGGGCTGGAATCTCCCTGGCTGATTGGCTGGAGGATGCCTTCTCGCCCACACGTCCTGCTCGGTAACATTTCCAAATATTTTTGAGCAAGCTGAAAACAATTGTGTTGGAGGGGCAGGGGGGCTGCTAATACCCTATCGGTTTCACATTCCTAGGAGAGTTCCCAGCCCACCAATCTGCCATCCTATATCAGGCAATGAGCCCTCAGCTGGAAACTTTACCCTGGCTCTACCTATTGTCCAATGTTTTCCTTCCTGCCAGATGATTGGAATTGCACCAGTTGTTAATTTTACACCTGCTGTTTGTGAATATCCCTGAGTGACCTTTCCGACAACAGCCACCCCGGGGGGATTTCTTGGTGGAGAGATGCACACACATGCATGCAGGAGCAGATAGAAAGGGAACAGGAAGGGGCCTCCTGATGAATGATGAGGGATTAAAATAGCTCTTGCTGGGGCCATAGTGGGATATTGAGCAGCAGGAATGATGAAGTGGATGTTTAAAACATAGCAAAGTGTCGATCTAAGCACAGAGGGCAAAACAGTGTTAGCAGATCCCTTCCTCTTTCCAGCCCTCTCCTTGTGCCCAGCTGGCTGAGCAATGCAACTCCCAGAGCCTCTTACAAAAAGAAGAATGGCTCCCTGAGATGCTGAAGCCAAGGTCTGGAGAGTCTGAAAACCCTTTTATTTGAGAATCTGAAAGGAATATCTGTCCTGTGGCCCCATTCATCACTTCTTACCTTAGAGTAACTGACCCTAATACCATCTCTGGAAGGTATCAATCACCCCAGAAGCAATGTGTCAGTACAGCATGGACAGGAAAAGCCATTGGCTTCTCAGTCCTGAATTGTGGCTGGTCTGAGGAAGTCACAGGTGCTCAGATATCACTGTGACCAGTTTTAATACTCAGATTAGGTTAAACAGATCTAGCCCACTTTAGAAGTGGATTAAGAGCACTCTGGTTATTAAAAATGATTTGTGGGGCCAGAGATGGATCAGAGGAGAAACTGTCCATGGGCTGTAGCCACATAACCTCTACATTTCCTACAGCAAGCTGGTACTTGGCTGTAGAAAGTGGAATAGTATACAAATAGGAGCAGGATCTGGCAAATTTTCCTCTGAAAAAAGACTGAATATTGGATAAATAACACAGTGGTGGATGTCTGCTGAGTGGTAGCAGATGTTCAGGGACAGGCAAGCCTGACCCTTGTGGAGGAGAAATCACTGATGTGGATATCAACAGAATTCTGTGTGTACAGTGCTCAGTCACAGGCATCCATCCCCCTGGTACAGCAGGGCTCCGTGTGCCAATCTCCCAGATCTCTCTCCCAGAGATCTCAGCTCAGGATAATGCACCCTTTCACTGGAGAATGGCTCTGGCTTGGGAACTGATTCTGTTCAGAGATGATGGGGCAAATCTTGCTTCCATCCTCTAACCTGGCCAAGCACAACTCAAATGGAAAAGGCCACCTCAGATCTGAAACCCAGGTCCAAACCAAGCTGCCCCCAACTCCTGTAACTTCTCACTACAGGATGAGGGGCTCCCATGCTGCTCTAGAGACCTCCTTCCAAGTGAGGGTCTCCCTGCATCTCAGCTAATGAGCATCCCACTGTATCTTGTGCAATTTGGGAGCTCCAAGGGTTGGCCACTTCCCAGTTTTGAAGAACAATATTCTGACAATCTAAACTCCTGCTTTAACACCAAAAGACATTCCTCACATCTTCTCCTGATCAAGTGAAGGGAACAGAACCATTTCTGCAGAGAACTTGTCTAAAAATGCCAGGGGAATAATCCCAACACACCTCTAAAATAAAGGATGTCCCTAATGCATCATTTTGCTATGGTGTTCTTGTGAGTCCTTCTTCAGAGGCTTTCAGGCCACCAAGCCACCACTTTCTAAATACTCTTGGCCAAAAACTCACTCAAATGAACAGACAACTGCAGACAGTACAGCGTGCCTTGGGCAGCACTGCAAAGGGTCTGTCTGTCAGGTATCTCCAAACTCCTGGGAATCAGGGGAACAATACTTGTAATCTCCAAAAAAAGAACTCCTTTAGCTGAGTGAAACCCATGGTGGAAGAACAGGGATGGCAGATGAGCTTCTCTCTGCAGCCTCATCAACATGCTAATGGCCATCTGCATCTCTGGATTCAGCTCCGTCCTTGGCCAACTCAGTTTAGAAAAGGTTTTGTTTTTCTTGGGCTGGTTTTGTTTACAGCTGCTTGACCGAGGCAGAGAGTTCACTAGCAGCTGAGTGCAACCCAGGCTCTCCCAAGTGTAGTTCTCCAGTGAAACATCTGGTTACAAGGCAAGGTCAAAACAGGCCTGAAATGGGAGAGGGCCACAGATTCTGCCCGCTGAGATGCAGCCAGCTGGGAAAAGAACAGGCTTTTCTGCGTATGTTGGAGGATTTGGCTGGGAAAAGGAAGGAGAAGAAGAAACATGCTGCAGAAAAGCTGTGGATCAAGAGGCTGATTCTTTTATTGGTTAAAAATCAAGACCACCCTAGTTGTCACATGGATTGCTGAGCCTTATTTAGCAGGAATTCCAGTTTCTCCCAAACAGACAAAAGGTCTCTTCAAATCCCTCATTTATACATATTTCCAGTGTATGTATATGAATCCCTCTATTCCCCATTATCCTGGGATTACTTCAGACACACATCTCAGACCTTCTCACTGTTCTTTCTAATTTTCACCTCTCACTGGAGCCGGAAGGATAAAGGCAGATCTGACTTGCAGCACATTGCAAACCTTGATCTCCTAAATTCCTTGGGACAAGGACCACCCAGCTGCTTGGTGTTTGTCCAGCACCTGCACCACTGGTGCCCACGCCAGTGTCTGGATGCAATAATGACACAAATAACAACATTGTTCAGGACTGGTGTGAGAGCTCCTGCAAACCAAAGAAACCATTCAGGAAGCCTAAAGAACAGATCCTTCCATGCAGCCCCAGGGAATGCTAGCAGCAAGTATTTAGGGTTTCTTTGTTTTTAAAACAAGGCTTGTTCCTCTGAACAAGAATCAGGAAAAAAACCGCATGTGAACTGGATGAAACAAGCACACAGAACACCAAGAGAGGAAGCTCATCATGCAGACACAGCAGGAGCCATTTGGTGAACCGGGATTGATTCACGGACAACCAAAAAACGGCGGAAAACACTAAATTCACATTATGGTGTTTATGCAGGATGAGCTGACCAGCCTTAATAACACTAATGCTTAGTACATGATTTTCAGAGAGAAACAAGTGAAGAATAATTGTCTGAGCTTGGGACCAAGCACTACTTCTGAGCTGTGATACTCCCTCCTTCGGGACTTTCACTAAATATCCCGACCTGTTTGTGCTTGAACATCCTTCTCTAAAAGGATAAGGACAACAGCAGTCACTCACCTACTTTGGTGGGTAATAAATGACTCAGATAGCTCTCACCGACCTCTTCAAGTCCTACACACAATACCCGATGTGTCATGCAGCACCTCAGAGCAGCCAGAAAGCTGTCACCTCTTAATGGGCCTGCCTTGCCAGCGTGATGGGCAGGGCAAAGCCTGTGCAAGGTCCTTTGGCACCTCTATCCAAGCTGGGAATGGTTTGCAGAAGGATCCACTGTCCCATGGAAGGAGTAGAGAGGGAAGGGGAACATCCTGAGCAGGCTGTGTGCTGCCATTTCACCGGGTCCTGCTGGAATCCGGACATTGCGGGCAGAGGCATCTTTTGAGGCTCAGCACATCAGCTGCTGCCTTCATGCACCAGAAATAAAGGACTCCAAATCCGAACCTGGAAGCCAACCAAAATACCAGAAGATCGTTGTGCTTCTCATGTGCATAATCTGATGCCTAATTTGCATGCACCGCTTGTGTATCTTAATCCCAGCTTTCCAGGGGATGCTGTCCCATCCCTGATCCCATCAACAGATGGACTCCATCTGCCCAAATGAAAGCTACAGTTTCACCCTGCTCAGATTTTTCCCACCAAACTGCTGGGTGCAGCTGTTGTTACCCAGGCCCCTGCCTTATGCAGCCCTTGGTCTGAATGCAGAGGTTTTCCTTCACAAGATCATTACCATTTCAGTCACCCTTCCAGCTGCCTGGAAATGAG
Source organism: Brachypodius melanocephalos (assembly GCA_013398615.1). Lineage (NCBI taxonomy): Eukaryota > Metazoa > Chordata > Aves > Passeriformes > Pycnonotidae > Brachypodius > Brachypodius melanocephalos. Next base: position 5,200,931 of record VZSR01003816.1, read on the forward strand.
TGAGCTCTGGTCTGCAGTCACCGTGCTTCAAAAAACTCTATCAGCACTTCCCAGCACACAGCACTGCCTGGAATCTGCCTGGCTTGGAGCACAAATCCAGTGCAAAACTCCACACAGAGCAGCCAGTTACTCATAAAATCTCTACAAGGCATATCAGGAGTGGGACTCAACTCACACACGTATCTGGGAGTGCAAAAGCAGCCACTGCTTGCTTGAACACATATGTCACCTTTAAACACTTCCTTAAAATACTTCTAGAAGCCAGCCACGTGATTTTGGCAACTTCATGCACCCCTCATGCTGTCGGTAATATTCAGTGAAAAGATACATTTGCTCTGACCCCCTGGTATCTGCAAATAGTATTGGAGCGATAAAATGGAACCTGGCCCCATGCTTTTTTCCCAGAAAAGGGAAAACCCAAGACACATGTGAGACCCTGGCAGAGGCTGTCCAGAGAAGCTGTGGCTGCTCCATCCCTGGAAGTGTCCAAGATCAGGTTAGACAGGGCTTGGGGCAGCCTGGGAGAGTGGAAGGTGTCTGTGTCCATGGCAGGGATTGGAACAAGATGAGCTTAAAGGTACCTTCCAGTCCACACCATTCTGAGATTCTATCATTCTATATTTCATTCACCAAATAGCAAGCAATAACAAGAACACAAAGTCACATCCTTATTGCTGTCTCCCAAAACTGAGGCAGGGGCATTGGGAAAAGGTGCATTTGCAAACCCACAGAATCAGATTAGCTAGGACACACTGAAGAGTTAAAAGGGCAAAAAAAACAAGTGGGAGCACTAAGTATGCACATGTAGGAAGACGCTGTAGAAACTGGGCTTGAGAAGCCACACAGTTAAATGTTGATTCATCCTCATCCCTTTCCTTCTCTTCTGTCTTTTCTCTCATGATGGGAACAGTCTCTCTGGAAAAACCTCAGTGTTTCTTTCAGTCATGATAAAAGAACCTTCCTGCTGCCCACCCCAAACCCATGTCTGAGTGCTTTAAGAACAAAGTTTTGTCATATGGTCAAATAGTTCCGCTCTCCCTTTACTCATTTACCCCATGGTAGGTAAATCTGGGTCATTCCCAGCCTCTAATGGGCACAAGGGCTTCTTTGCCTATTGAGGCTGTACCAAAGTAGCCAGCAAAGTTTGTCAAGGCCTCCTCTCTCTCTGCTGCCAGGAGGGAGGGAACCACACTGGCTGAGAAACTGTCTGGGACTTGGACACTTCCCTTCCTCTTCCTTTCAGAAGTGCTTTGATTAAACTAGTAAAACCATTCATTCTCTCTATCACTCCTTAACTTTATTTTTGTTACTTCTAGACAGCTCGGAACACTCTTTCCTAGGTAACGTTCACTAAATCTGTCTGAGAAGCCAAACCTGCTGCCTCCCCGCACCCGAGTGACAGAGACATTCCCATGCAGTCAGATCTGGCATTGCCTGGGGAGCACCAAAGAACCCACCCACCCCCATTTCTCTGCTCTCTGGTTCTGAGAGATGCCATCCTCCAGCTGGGAACGATCCCTGCCTCACTCCCCACTCAGTCAGGGAGTACCATCCCTGAGCCCCTGAGCTGGGAACAGGGAATGCTGTGGGGACACCTCCGTGGCCTCCCCATAGCAGTGGTTTAAGGGTGCTGACTGAAAGCATCCGCTGTGGCCGGGCAGCCGTCCAAGCACGTTGGATGCAGGCTCAATTGCACTTCCACAGGGATCACACTCCCGGATCGCCAACCCTCGATTGTAGCAGGCAAAATCCTAAAGCAGGGAAACTGTCCTTAAAGCTTGTTCCCCCTCCAGTTGTTCACAGCAGGGATAAGTAAGGCCTCATCTATAATCACCTAAAACCATCACATGATTCCTGCTCTGTCAGTACAACAGCTGAGCACGCTGCAGGATACACAGCAACACACATTGGTGATGCACCATTACACACTTCCCTAGTGCAAGCCCTGTTGAAATGCTGCCATCAAATTATTTCAACTGATCAAAGCAGGAAAAAAAATAGAATATTAAAGCCCCAGATAACAAATTAATAAGAATAAAAGCATGTAGGTGAGAATTAAGAAGGCATTAACATTCTGATGGCATCTGCTGCCTAAATTAAACTACAGGGAAAAAAAAAAAAAAGAGTTCAGCTGATGCTCAGGATCAGGACAAATAGTTCTCAAATGGAAATTACAGTTTTGAAAATTATGTACCAAAAAAGGATCCAAATTAGGACATTTCTGATTTTTGAAGTTCTTTCTCCAGGTGGGGATCTCAGGCTTGACTGGAGGGCTGGCAACATGATTGGCAAGATGCTGGAGCTGCTCAGTTCCTGCAACCCACAGCAGGACCAAATTGGCCCAGAGCCCAGCTGGGACAGTGTCTTGTCACTTCTCTGATCCCTCTGGGGTTCTGTCCCTTTTTGGACTTGGACCATATGGATATGGTGTGTAAAGTGTGTTTCACTCATGCAGACACCGTCTTGGAAAAAGAGGAGGAATTAGGCCTGGATTTCTAAAGAAGCTCAATGCTACATTATGTGAATAACTGCATCAGTAATTTACATGAGCAGTTACTGTGACAACTAATAGTGAACAACTTAAGTAGCCAGTTGAGCATGTAATGACCTGAGTTATATGCACCATCATGTCTCTTTGGCACACCAAATTAGGTGTGCATACACATTTTGCATGCCCTGAAGGACTTCTACCTCAGCAACGAGCCTTAATTTCACAGCACAAGCCTGATCTCAGCAGCCTAGCACAGCACAGCCAGTTTATGCAACGCAAAGAGCTGGCACAAACTCCATGGCCCAGGTCAGAACGGATCCTCAGACAGCTAATTAATTTTTACTGCTCCTTTGTGAACTGTAAATTACCCTTCATTTCCTAGATTTCTGTCCCATTTTTTGCCTGCCTTTCTCTAGTGAAGCAGTAAAAAGGGAAAAGTGCCAATAATGGGCTCTCGTTGTGATAAAAGCAGCCACGATTCACTCACACTTTGAACAATGCTCTGCTTATGACCAGAATATAAAGGCAATTGGGTTTCAAGAAACTGTCCAGAGATAATGACTTTTCCTGTAGATGGGAGGATAGGAGGAATATTTTATAAAAAGAGGGGCGGGAGAAGTGTCTGGTTTTGCAGGACAAACACAACCAAGTTCCTCCCCTGCAGAGGGTTAAAAATAAGATTAATAATCTTCACTTAGAGACCAAGTTCATCAGTATTGCCTGCACAAGAGAGAAGGGAAACTGCTTACAAGGCTGAACTGCCAACAGCCTCCACTTCTCATTCAGACAGGAAAGAAGAGCCTCTTCCAGAGAAAGAGTGACCTTCAGACCACACACACACCCCCAGTGTCTTCTGAGAGCAGCCCCTGAGCAAACGGTGCTGGAGCAAGGATGGGCGGGGTGTTTTCAGTACTGCTGTGACCCTGTGCAAAGACTAAAGCTGCTGATTCTGCTGAATCCAGAAAGCAACACCCTGCCAAGAAAAGATCTACCAGTGTATACAATCCTGCAAGCTGCGGTTCCAGTCTATATTCTCTGCTGATGTCACTGTTCACAGAATCACGGAATGGTTTGGATTGGGAGGGACCTTAAGCTTGCCTCGTTCCAGCCCCTGCCATGGGCAGGGACACCTTCCACTATCTCAGCTTGCTCCAAGCCCTGGCCTTGGACACTTCCAGGGATGGAGCAGCCACAGCTTCTCTGGGCAACAAAATGAAACTAAACCTTTTACCTGCAGCCACACACTGATCAGAGGCAGAAGCAGCTGTAGGGAAGAGATCACAACACACCTGAGATGAACTTTGCACAGGCACTGCTAAAATTCAGGGCAGATTCAGCATTGTGAGACTCACTTCACCCTTGTATCAGGACACCAGTATTTGCATTAAACCCGCAAATAACAAAAAGGTATTACTGGAATTTTCATGTGGTTCCATCTACCAAATGCCCCTTGAAAGGCCACGGCCACAAGAACATACGGAAGATCTCCGAGTCCCAGCTGTTGGGATGCTGCAGGAATGAGAACATGGCACTGCTGGGGTGCACTTATGGGGCCTTCAGCATATGAGATACTTACATTGCAAAACACCACATTCCTCAGCTCTGACAGAGCCTCTTTTATCTCCGTGGCAGATTCCTGAATCACAGCCACTGCCAGATGAGGGTGCACAGTGAGTTAATGGCCACAGACCCTGAGCTCCTCTTGCCTCATTTACCCAGAGCACCAGTGACGTTATCATGTTCAGCCCATATTTACTACAGCTACAAACTGATTCAGAGAAACCTGGAGTACAGGATTAATCATTACTCTTGGGATGTTGAAAATGGATACCAGAACGGACTTCCAAATTAGGTATCTAAAAGTCCTGCATCTCCCAGGAGAGCCCCATTACATCTCCCTACTCCTTCTAATGGAATCTATAGTATGTGAGCACGGTTTTGCCTCCTACAAGCCCTCCCTGTGTAATTATCCCCAGCTCAGATTGCTGCTTTCAGTAATGGCTGGAGAACCACTTTCTTCAGGCTACTGAGATGTAAAGAGGAAATGTTTATTGCGAAATGCAACTCAACCACAGCCAGTGGGTCTGGGCCATGGTGGAGGGATACAGAAATGGCTTCTTCTTCTTTTTTTGGCCTCAGAAATAGAACTCACTAAAAATAGCAGTTCCACAGGAACAAGACTGCCTGAAAATAGCTGTTTCTCAGGAGCAGGGCTGGCTGCTTCTGAAAGAAGTAGCTATTAATGTATAATTGTCCCTGAGGCTGGTTTCTGAGAAAATGCTGTACATACAGAGGGCTGTAAAGAGATATGTTCACAGCAGGGAATACAGGCACCCCTCTCTTGTCAGAGGTCCACCAAACTCCAGTAGCTCATATCAGTGCATTTGGTTCACTAATCATAGGCACAGTTAGATCCATCAAAGCACTGGGAAGTATTTCCATCTGTTCTAGTTAAAGCAGCACTCTAGGAGGCTCTTATTAGCTACACCAGTAAATAAGAAAGGCTCCACAAGCTTTAACCAAACATGCACTGGTTCCTCTCCCAGGACTGAGCAAGCCTTATAGGCTAGAGCCAGCTCTGAAATCCCAGCACTGTCTTTCCACAGAAGATCCAAGAACTTTGTTGAATTGCAGGTTGTGCAATGTACTTCCAATTTCCTGCTCTACTCAGCACTTAGAGTTTTCTCGCACAGATGCTACAGGGCAATAAATCTTCTGAAGAATGGCTCTACATTTCTCCCACTATGGTGTTGTCTTTTAATGAGGAAAGACAAATTGCTTGTGAGACTGGCTGATTGGTTAGTTATTCCCTAAAATGTCTCACTCATTCCTCTCATAACACCATGGGTTCAACAGCTCATTTCTTCTGTCTTCGTTTTCCTTCCCAGCACAGCCAGACAATATCTGTATCGAGGCCATTCTCCTCCTGTTCTTCTCCCCTTAAGGAAAAATCCATCTGGCCAAAAGTAGCAGAGATTATAAAAGGTCCACAAAAGGCAAATATTGGAAAGCAGCAGCTTTAAGGAAACTGCAGTGGGGATGAAGTACAGAGGGCCTGGCTGCTGCCATCACTTCAGTCCTGCAACACCAGTGCCAGCTCCTCTGCTGGGAGCATCCTTGGATCCCAAAGGCTGTGGGACTGGGCTGGGTCATCAGAGGATGGAAAGCTTAGACTGCTCTTTCCAGGCTCTGCTCCAAGTGCTGCTTCAAGTCATATCTCCTCTGTTCACTGGTGATCTGACACTTCAGCATTCCAGTAACAGAAGGTGCTTTCCACAGGAAGTGTATGGCTGAATTCTACCCATCAAGTGGCCCAAGGCTGGTCTTTTGAAAAGAAATTACTCTTTCTTTTCCTGACTGAATTTCAGAAATGGCACCCTGCTTGTCCTTACACCAGGCTGCAGTTTCCCGCATGGAAACTACTGGTTCCCTGGGAAGGTTTACATTGCGTGTGCAATAAAGAGCAACATTCCCAGGCTTCCTTTTATCCTCATTTGCACAGGACAGAGAACGGACATGCTGCAGCCTGGAGGATTTCACATGACTACAATTGGAAAACATCTAAAACACAAAATATCCAGTGCCAGAAGTGTGGTGCCTGATGTGGCCCAGTAATACTGGAGCAGGTACACATACCCTGTCACACAGCCATGACATCCAGCCACACCATTCTGATCTTTCCCTTCCTTGTTGCCAAGTGGTTTGTTATATAATCTAAACTGCATACATAAAGGGAAAGATCTATAAAATACAGAGGCACAAATATGCTCCTTGCCTTTTTATTTTGCTAAAGTTTTGAAAAATGCCTTGGGATCCTCAAAACCAATAGCCCATGAAAGATAAAGTACTTGATTCCTGTTTGATAGCAGCAGGGTGAGGATTTTTTTTGCAGCTTAGATCAGTTTGATTAAACAAGGATTTTGTTGCAGCCGTCATACAGTGCTCATTAAAAAATACTCTACATTTGTGTAGCATTTATCATCCAAGAATCTCATCATGTTTTACAAAATGTAATTAATTAAACTTTACAACTCCCCCTGGAGAGGGATAAGGAAAATGGAGAGTTGCTTTAATCCATCACTGAACTGCAGCAGGCACTGGGTTAGAGGAAAGCAGCTTTTCAACAGCACACAGCAGCACTGGATCAAGAAGAGAACATCTCCAGGCAAAGTCACCCAGGGAATATATCACACACCTTGTGTTTGCCTGAACCATGCACTTCCACTAAAGGTTAAATGCCAATTCTTGCAGAGAAGAGGGGAATTTTTCACCTCCATCCCGCTCCCCAGGTTTGTATCTGAGGCGCCTGGCAGCACAATACTTTCCACTGAATCCCCAGCAGTTCTAAAGCCCAGGGGCTGCCACTGCCCTGCCCGGAACCCAGGAGGCAGAAGATATAAAGCCACGCAGCCACAAATTGCATCTCACAGTCCTGGAATGTTGTGCAAGCTGGTGCTTAAAGTGGAGGGAGGGTAAAGTCCCTTTAATCCCTTGCTTACTTTCCTCTCCCCTCCCCATCCGTAAATCCACACCTGTTAAAGGTCACCCTGAAATGAAATACATTTAAATGCTTCCTGCCGCTGCTTGGCTCCCCTGTGCTGGTCCCCTGTGATCCCTCCCAGTTCACACTGCGGAGCAGAGGGAAGGGGGGTGCCCACGTGCCCTGCTTGAATGTCAGAGTCTCATGGCTGAAATCTCAATCCACTCTTAGCTGATCTTTAGAGAGGAATCTCCCTCTCACCCCAGCTTTAGGAGTATGTAGGATAACATGGCCATGGGGCAAGCCTGATTAGACACATCTGTTATGCCACTTTCACTACGTAGGAAAAAGCTAGAATTGATCTGGTGCAGGCTGGGGAGAGAATGCAAAGGATTGCTTTTGTGAGAAAGTATGACAACAAAAGCACAGGGATATGTGCCAGGAGAGAATGATGCAAACAAACACATGGCAGGGATAGATGGAGCAGCACCAACTCATTCACCACTGATCAACATAGCCATGAATCCAATGGCAACTGCATGTATGGATTAGGGAAGGAGCCTCCCTCTAACCCTCCAGATGTGCAAGTACCACACTGGAAGGCCTGGGCTACCTGTGGTGAGACAGACTGGCTGGTGGGGGCTGAGCTGTGGCTCTCCCACTGCAGCCCTCCAAACCTTCTGATTCCTCTGTGTCTTCCAAGGAGATGCTCAGCTCACCCACTGGTACAGCCTGAGGTCTCACTGGCACAGCTGTTTTTCTTGGCTCCTTGGCACTTGCTTCAGCCTCGTGTCTCCGTGCTGTCACAGGTGAAGTGACTGCAGCTTTCAGGAAGAGAAAGCCCAGCACACAAACCCTTCCAGTTCTCAATGGGAAGATGTGCTGGGTTGAGACTGGCTGTGGTCTGAGATCTGCAAGAAACAACAGGTGCCACAGGGCTTTGGAGGCAATAATGTCCCAAAGCCATCAGTGTCTTTGGTCTGAGTAAGGCTCAATTACAGCAACTGAGCTTCTTCCAAAATACAAGGTAGGAGAGGGAGAACAGCCATCGGCTGCTTCAGCTGGGAAGGTCAGAGAGACAATTTCCACATTTATTTTCATCAGACATAAATGTGGGAAGAGAGGAAAAGTACAAGGATCGTGCTGGAGGAACTGACAATGGATAAAAAGATGGTAACAAGATGATTTATTTTAACCCTCTGTCACATCATCTAATTAGTCTCCAAATCCTCCCCTGGTAATATGAGGCCCATTTGTACATCCCTCCTGCTGGCCCACTCACATTTAGCCAAACAGACACTTGGATAAGAAGGAATTTATCACACCAATCTTCCTCCACTAATGAAGGCAGATCACCCTGCCCTTCTGGACTGATACCACCATGCCATTCCCAGTGGGTACATGCCTTTCCTCTTTTTAGCATGAAGAAACTGAGTTTTACTGGTCGCTGGTTTTATTTTCATAAATAAATTGTCTCTGGGAAGCAGCCTCAGATACAGCTGTTGCTGCAGCAGATTTATCTCTGTGAAAATTCCTGCTTTGGTTTTGCAAGTGTTTTAATTAACGTACATTATTTTAGTACACTTTACTACTGATAGCATGTAATTATCTCCCCACAGGTATATATTTAGCTAACCACCAGGCTGATCAAAGACTTATAAAATAAGATACTTTTGCAACTGACACCAGATACAAGCAAAGGCCAGCAAGACGGAACCAAAGGAATTCCCCTCCCCACTCCTAAACCCAGGGCTCAAATTTCACCACTTGAAAAGATAATCACAACATTAACGTACACATTTTATCAGAGGACCATGAAGATGCATCAACACTCAAGTGCTGTGAAGGAGAAAAGAACTATGTACATGCTAAACTATTAATCATTGGTAAGTGATCTCCTCTGCAAAGTGTTTTAAGGTTGATGAAGGAAAATGGCTCTCTAATAACACAGAGCAAGCAATCTGCTTGCAATCACAGGTTCATTCTCTCAACTGCTTTTGCCATGTCAATCCCTAGGTATTATTATCTCTGCAAGGTAATTCACCATTTTCCAGAGGAAGCCTGGCCATGGAAGAGATTTCAAACTCCACACCATTTTCTTATCCTATTCAAAGCTGGAGTCTGGTTTCCACTGCAAGCACAATTTTAGATGAGCGATGCTGAGACCTCAGCAGCTGCTCTGCTCTCACCACACCAGACTGTTCATACAATTAAAAAATAACTGACTGGATGAAGCACCTGGGGCCATAACTTTTCTCCAAATTACTGGCTGATAGAATGTGCATCTCTGTGTTGAGCTTCTGCAAGAGCTGGTAGCCTGTGAATTCTCTTTCTCCTTGATGGCTGCAGCCCCTTAGCCTATGCTGGTGGGAATTCATCAGATTGAAATGAGTGCTTTGGGGCCAAGAGGCATCCTGTGCCAAACCACATGTTTCAGAACTGTATCTGGTCCACAAACCACTGAAGGTTTGATCCTTTATTAAAAGCACTGGGTGCTTTGTCATCAGTTTCAGTGGGCACGGGATCATTTAGGTAAATCCTCGTTTCTTGACCTTCTTGAAGGCCACTCTCGGCTACCTCCCACACCTGCAGACACTGTGTCTGTATATTCCTGCAGGAACACTGACCACCCAGGTGAGACCCTGAGTCTTCAAAGGGTGGCACATGGAACAGGAAAAATGATCCCGACCTCTGAGGGAGGCTGTTCTGCTTTTTACTTTTTCTTTTCAGGAACTCATATGAAGTGTGACTAAATTTTTTGGGCCACAACTGAATCGTTGGACTAAAAGCTGCAATATTATGTGTTACCCTTGTTAGTGGAGAAAGGAAATCTCTCTTGTATCCATTGACGTCTTTTGCAAAATGCTCTGTGTTTTTTGAATTTCTTTCTATTTCTACTTCTATTATTTCTATGCCATTATTTACAAACTTCACAGCATTTTCTAGAGAGGTCTTCACTAAGACGAAAACCTGAGGGCAACACTCCATTAGGCTTTTATTTTTAGAGGCTGGGCTAAACCTCTTGAAATTGGTAGGTTTAACTGCATTCCTTTATTTAGCGTAGCTGAAGGAGAAATTAAGTCTATTGCCACCCACAATACAAGATTGCTCAAGAACCTGAAGGCTCTGGGAGGACAGTTTGGAGTAGGATATTAAAAGAAAAGGTTATGTGTGGATGTTACCATTCAGGTGGAGGAAGAGACAGAAAGACAGAGTAGGGAAACAAGCAGAGAACGGAAACTTCAAAGAGCCTGAACAATCATTGATATAAGACCTGGACAGAAAACAAGGATTTGGGGTCACATTGCTGCCTGGAGCAGGTCTGGAGCTCTAAGCAAGGCAACTGGCTCTCAGTGTGAGAGTTCTTCTGTGGTCAGGAAAGAAGGGCTGTGAGAATTCTTGTAAGCAAACAGAAACACATCAGAAACACCTTTCTTTGTCACAGGTCCTCCCATCTGGATCAATCAACAAGACCCTGAGTTTTGGCCAGCAGCAGAGGTCAAAAGCAGGAAATGTGCAGCAAAACCTCCTGCACATCTGTACCATTCCACTCTTCCTGCTGGGTCAGGTTAAGGTGGCATAAAGAGAACAGCCCTGTTCCTCTCACCCTGCCAGCATGGGCAGCTCAAAGCCAAGGCTTGAGTCACTGCTGCCTCTAATTGCATTGGAGATGAATCCTCATTAAGGATTTCCATTCTTACCCTGACAATCCAAATTTCCCCAGATCTTGCTATAAGCAGTTTGAGCAGCTTTATGTGCTCTTCTACTCTGCAGGGAACTCCTTAAAACGAGGCCCCCACCACTGGTTTTCTTCCTGTAGGTGAATTAATCTGCCTTGCATGAGTAATCCTATTTAAAACAATAGGTTGCCTTGCAAGAACGAGGGAAGCAAGTTTGGAGTATGATTCTCTGCAAGTACTGTAAAAAGGGCACATAGTAGTTCATCAGGGGACACTTCAGCCATAAAATGAGAGTTACTGGTAAAGCCCAATAATAAAATAAAGGATAATTCAATAAGAGGATTTTAAACTCATTTAGCAGGGTCTAAATTTGGAACCCTTTCTTCAGGTGATCAGACACACTATACTTTCCTAATCTTACTTTCTGTTAATAAGGAAAAAAAAATTTAAAATCAGGCTGCAAGGTACTCCTTCTGCCTTTTTGTTGTTGTTGTTGTTGTTGATGTTATGTTATGTTATATGTTATGTTATGCTATAGAAGTACTCAATGTAAATAAATTAATTTTGGTAAAATAGAAGGTAAAGCTAGACATGGAGACCAGCCTCTGATGTGTGACACAGTTCCATATATCTTCAGACAGCACAAGTCCCTCACCTCGTTTAATACTGGGTAACACAACCCTGCAGACTCCAAGAATTCTGCAGTGGCAGAAGGGAGGAGTATGGAATAAGACTCTGTGAGCTAAGAGAAGTAAAAGCTGCAGAGATTAGTGTTTATGTAGGAGCCCTGTGGGCTCCTTTCAGCGTCCCTAATTTAGTTTTCATCTCTGATCCGCTCTACCAGTCCTCTGTGGGATGGAGATTTCATATCCAGGAATCCCGGGGTGCTGTTTCACCTGTCAGCAGCAGCGGGGGAACGGCTGCTCTCTGTTTACCGCTGCAGCACTTTGCTATTCGGCTTCGGCACAATAAACAACAACAAACCCTGACACTGCTATGAACCTGCACGGGAGGATTTGAAGCCTCTAGAGGTCACTACACGGCGACCATCAGCCGCAGCCGCTGCCTGCGAGTGACACCTGCTGGAGTCACACCTGGTGCCACCACCCAGGGCTGCAGGTGTGCTCACGGTGCGCCCGAACATCACAGAAAGGCTCTGGGGAAAAGGAAATAAATCTGGATGGCTCTTTCCGGTTTTACTCCGAGCTGGTGCAGTCTGATCTCAAGTTCTGGGTGCAGTTTTTGGCACCGCCATACGAGATATAAAGCAATTAAAAGGAGGGCTACGAAAATGGGGAAAGAAGCAGAACAAGGAGTGGTTGAGGTCACTTGGTTTGTTCTGCTGGAGGAGGCTGAGGAGATTCTCCGGGGGCTGCAGCTCCTCCTGAGGGGCAGCGCAGGGGCAGCTCCAATCTCTGCTCTCTGGGAGCAGGGACAGGACAAAGGGAATGGCAAGAATGGCAGGGGGAATATCAGTAAAAGGTTCTTCCCCCAGAGGGTGGTGGGGCACTGAACAGGCTTCTCAAGAAATGGTCACAGCCCCAGGGCTGCCAGAGCTCAGGAGTGTTTGGACAATGCTCTGTTGTTTTCTCCCAGGCGGGGCCAGGAGTTCGACTCTAATCCTTGTGAGTCTCTTCCAACTCGGGGTATTCTGCAATTCCTGTTTCAGGGAGGTAAAATTAATCTTTATCTGCACATTAACTGCTCCACCGCTCTGGTTAGATGGGTTTATTTACACCGTATACCCCAACCCAGCTTCTTCTTTTGCCTTTGACAGCCTTCCAGAGGAGCTGGAGTAGAACATAGCGTATTCCCACAGGGAAAAGTCCTCAGTGGGCACTGCAAAGGGACTTCTTACAGTACAATAAGGGACAATTTCAATGTATCTTGCAGTATATACTGTCTGCGAGCACACATTTACCGTGTTAGAGCTGCAACTTAAGAACACACTGCAAAAGGTTCATTTGTGGGACATCGACAAGATTGCTGATGGAGACGTGTGAAGATGCTGATGACAAGTTGTGAATTTTTCTATATTTTCTCACATTCTGAAGCACTGCAAGGAGGGCACCTGATATCCCGTAACGTGGGACGGTGCGAGGCGCTGCCCTGGGGGATTGAAGGACATCTTTAGGAGTTGTTTACCATCCCCTGAGGAAGGGTGCAGCTGATGAAGGGACCTGCTGGACTGAAAATGAAGGAAAAATCCCTCAGGTGCCCCAGCCCTCTGCCAGGCTGGCATGTGCAGCCCCCACTGGGGAATTGTACCCCAGAGAGGAGATCACAGAATCATGGAATGTTAGGGGACTGGGAGGACCTTAAAGATCACCCAGTTCCAACCCTCTGCCATGGGCAGGGACACCTTCCACTAGATCACGTTACTCTGATCCCTGTCCAACCTGGCCTTGGACACTTCCAGGGATGGGGCAGCCACACCTTCCCTGGGCAACCTGTGCCAGGGCCTCACCACCCTCACAGGGAGGAATTTTTTCTGTATATCTAATCAAATTTTCCCCCACTTCCAATTAGTGCCCATTACTCCTTGTCCTCTCCCTAGGACAGGCTGGGCGGGCTCAAGAGAACATCGGAACAGCCATGGTCTCTCCTGAGGGGACCGTGACACACCCAACATGGCGCCCTGACACGCCCAACATGGCGCCGGCCCCGCCCCGCCCGCCGTCCGCGTTCCCGCCCTTCCCTCCTCCCATGAGCCCCCGCGGCCCGTCCCTTCCGGGCACATCAAGATGGCGCAGCCGCCGGGTGAGTGCGGGGGGATCAAGGTGACCGCGGTGCCCCCATCCCTCCCTCAGCCCCGCGCTGACCGGGCTCTCTCCTTCTCCCTGCCGCAGTTCTCCTCAAGGACACGAAGCTGATGGACGTGAAGCTGGGCCAGCTGGGCAGCTGGCTGGCCATGAGGGACTTCACCCCCGGCGGCATCTTGGGGGCCATGCGAAGAGGTGAGGGGGCTGCGGGGGAGGCCCGGAGGGTGCGGGTCCCTGATTCCTCCTGACGGAGCCAGGGAAAGTAGCACGGAAGAATCCCTGGCTGCCGGAGTGCATGCTGCCTGGGGAGGGGCGTCTGGCAGCACAGGGGCTGCTGCATGGCGAGTTTTGCCTTCCCAGAGCAGTTTCCCCTGTAACACCTCGTTTTTCCATCTGTAAATTTATTTCTCATGTGGGCTTTATCCACTGGATGTTTGTTCTCAGTGTATCCCTTCTTGTATAAAGGGGAAATGGGGTGTGCTTAATCCTGAACCCGCTGGCTGAAAATCTTGGGGTGTCACAATATCACGTGTAAACAAAAGATTATTAAAAGGCAGTTGATCCCTGCAGATGGTAAAAGAGGAGACAGAGCTCTTATGGATCACTTGGGACCAGTGTCGTTTGCTGTAGGTAAAAATGTCATTCAGGTAGATTTAAACACAAAATGTCAAATGCAAGTGTCTGCCTTTGATCATACATGTGTGCATGTATATAATGTATGGAAGAGTTGGATAATTCCAAAGCAGCTTGAGCTCATGAAAGTCACAATAATATTTAGGAAAAAAAAATTCTTTTTTCCCTTTTGATTTTTTTAAGGCTTAGGGCTATTAACTTGGGATCACCTTGCTCAACTAACACACAGGTTGCCTCAGACTTGCTTCTGAGACCTTCAGATGTTTTATTAGAACCAGTTTCCGGAAGTTTTGTGAATCCAGGTTGCTTCTTTCTCTCACAGGATAACACCCAACTCATCTGGCTGCTCTGAAAAATTTTCCTCCTCCACAGGTTACGAGAGATACTACAACAAATACATCAATGTGAAGAAGGGGGGCCTCGGGGGCATCTCCATGGTGCTGGCTGGGTATATTGTCCTCAGCTACATGTGGAGCTACAGTCACATCAGTAAGTAAAAACCATGGCTGAGCGTGTCCAGAGCAGCTTGGAAGGTTGCCTGGGGAATAAAAAGAACTGCCTGTTGCTGCTTTTAGAAATAAAATGAAAGATTGTTGGCCATAGTAAACTTAAATGCTTACTGAGTATTTTCTTGCAGCGAAGGAAGTTTACACCTTGGTGTCTGTCTGACTTGACAGCACTTAGGAAATACATGCTGAGGGGTTTTTCAGAGTGCTTTCTTGCCTGTAATTTCAGGTGTGGTGGTCTTTTTTTTTTTTCTTGTGAGTTCAGCAGAATTAACTTGCTGTGCTTTGCTGCAGAGCACGACCGCAGGAGGAAGTACCACTGAGACACCATCAGCAGGTGAAGGTGCAGCTCCTGGCACAGCTACCCTGACAGAACTATGGATATTAAATCTGTACTCTTGTGACCAATAATAAAGTGCATACACTTTACATTTCCTGTGCTGACCCTCTCCTAATTGAGTTGTTAAATTTACTGTGCAAATAAATTTGTCTTCTGAGAGTTTCAACCCTCGGGGTGAGTTCAGAGGGAAAGCAGCTGCTCCTTGGATTGTATTATGAACTGGAGGAAATGTTGGCAACTGATTCCTGTTTGATAAAATTTATAACATTGGATTGCTTCTTCCTGACCGTTATGGACAGGCCAGGCTGGACAAGGGGCTGAGAGGATGTGATTTGATTTGTAATATCTGTGCCCTGGTGGTGTTTCTGGTTCTCAGTCAGGATGTCACTAGGGAGTGGATGGAGGTGTTTTGGGCAGTTTTCCATCATTGCAGAGCAACTCTCCTTCTGTCACTGCCTCAAGATAACCCAAAATTTCCATCAAAATTCTACCTCCTCCAGCCATAGCTGGGCGGTCATTGGGAATAAGCTTCAAACTTCTAATCCATCAAAATAAAGAAGAGGAAAACCTTCCTTCTCGACTTAAATGCAGCTTAAAGGACTATCTGTTGGTTTGGCCCCAGCTCTGAGCTTCCTCATGCCCCACAGTCACACCAGCATGTGGAGCTGGGCAGTGCTGCCCACTGTACCATCCTTGTCTGAACAGCAGGGAGAGTGAAAACCCCTTCTTGAGGGACATGAAGAATCTCCCAAGAGCTTGGGTGGTTACAGGAAGGCTTTCAGTGTTGGAAAACTGGTACTGAATCCCAAAAAGTCCTGACCTCGATGGGGAAGGTGATCGGACACTGGGGTGTTTTAGTTCCCTTTCCACATGCCCAGTTACACACAGATCACACAGCTCAGTCTGATGGGGGCACAGAGTGTTATGAAAGCATCTGATGGTCTGTGACTTCAGACTTGAAACTTCCACAGTGAAATAACTGCAGTCATTGACACCAACACAGGCTCTGGTCACTTCTCTTAATCCAGCCACATTTACCTTGTTCATAAAGAAAAATAAATCCACAGCCAGCTTTTGCCATCAGTACATTTCAATAAAAACAAAGTATAAAGGCAGGCAGCAAATGAAGAGATGGGGTAGAATCAATAAGGCTCACATTGTGGGTAATTCTTTTAATTAATATTTTGTCATTGGCCCTTTTGAAATAGTCATCTTAAACTAAATAGGGTTTGGGTTGGAAAAAAACAAACTGCTCTCAGAAGGAATCTCTACCAACACTTTAAAAGCAGTGTTCCGTAAGAATATAGAGCTCCACTTGCTCATCTCTAGAGTGTGGGAATACCTGCTCAGTGTGAGCTGGATGATGGGGGCTGGGACAAGGCTCTTCTACTCCAAGCCGTGCTTGTTTCCCTCCCTTCTGCAAGTGGGAACTGAGCACAGATGCAGCTTTCCTATAATCATTGTTCCTTATTGTCTGGCTAATCAGAGAGATGCTAATTTATTCTCCCCTTGATCAGTTCTCTCCCAGAAGACTGATTTCCAACCTTCAGTACAGCAAGAAGCACAGAAACAAAGCAAGTGGACACGGGTTTTACTGCCTGATGTACGTGAGGGATTTTGTCAGCCACCAGACAAGCTCACCAGGCTAACCTGGAAACAAGACTTTGCTTTTGAAGAGCTGCAGGACAGCAGAATCCCTGCTTCCTCACTGAGGAGAAGGCATTGAAAGTGTTAAGTTTTCCCAGTCAGTCTTCCTGCTTCCACAGGGAGGGCTGAAACGCTGCAGAATCTCCAAAGAGAAGTGGCAGAAGGAAAATACTTTAAACACTGGCCTAAGATGTGTTTACATGGAGTGCTGCATCAGTAAGGGCTTGGTTTATCTACTGGCTTTTAGATCTACTTTTCATAAGGGCTCAATGAAAACAGACGGAGGCCAAAATCGATTTTAAAAAGGTTAAAACTTAAAAAAGTTGGGGACAGTTACAAAAACGTTGCTTAGCAGCAGCCAGCCTCTGACCAGTTCTTTCAGTAATGGCATTAAAAAAACAACCTGATTAATAGCTCCAGACATTGTGCTAGGCAGAAACCTTTCCTCAGTGGTAACAGCTCCCTTGCACCTTCCTGCTGCTCCTTCACTGTCCACTGAGAAAGGCCAGGTGTCCTTTGGTGCATCTGTTGGCATAATGACCTTTTTCACCGCACTGAAAGAGAGACAGGAATTAGTGCAGAGTTCCAGCTTTTTCCTCCTAGCTGCCTTTATTAAGGCACCCAGCAACTGCTGCCATTTGGAAGCTTTTCCACACATGCAAGAAGCAGCATTTAACAGGTGAAGTGAAACGGGGTGTCAGGAGGGACAGGATTTATGGGCTGCTACCACTCCTTGGAGTAAAAGCTGCTTCTATGCTAGGAGTAACCTGATGCCACGTTATTCTAAGGCATTTCAAAGGAGAGAATCCTCAGCACACAAGGAGGATTCCAACATTTGAGCCTTCTCAGACTACTCCATGTGATATGCACCATACCCATGGGGACTCTCCTGATCTTCATGTATAAACAGAGAAAAGCACCTCTGAACTTGAGAAAGTCACAGATTCATGATTTTGCATCTTAAAGCTACTCAAACACAGAGAAATGCCAGTACCTGGTGCAACAGCCTTCTCCAGATCTGTAATTTACTTGCAGATAGAATAGCCAGCTATTAAAGGTTTTCAGTGAAATGGATTCAGCTATTTAATATCCCTATCCAATCACAGTGATTTTCACCCAAACAAGCACCTAAGGCTCAGAGCTGACATGTAAAATGTTATACCTGTCAGGGCTAAACGGACAGGAAGATTCTTTGTCCTTTTCTAGTGACTGGGGCCTTTGTGGAAAAATAAGGAAATGGAAACTTGATTGTGTCCAAATTTTCCTGGTGCTCCTCAATGAGCAACCAAGTTGAACAACTCATTCCTTGGTTTGATACCACAGGGTGCATTTACAGCTCAAATACTGAGCAAGCTTTGCAAACCTAATTTCTGTTACTTTCAATGACCTTCCAGGAAACGAGAGAAGAGAATCTACACCCACCAGTGTAGGCAAATTGGCTTATGAGACAAACAATTATTATTAGCTCTTATTTTGAAATGGGCAGCTTGGCAGTCAATCTTTGGGGCAGGGTTTTCCTGTTTATTAACAGACAGCAAAGTCCTCTAGAATTTGTCATTGTGACAGCAAGTCCAGGACTGGCAAGGCAGTGACCTCAGAACCCAAGGCCAATTCCCACAGCTGTATCCAGGCACCACACAATGTCTACTGAGCAGAGCTCAGAAATCATGAGCCTTTTCACACTGTGAAAAATCCTTTTGCTTTCCCTCCTCAGCCCTCCCCTCTGCATTACCTTGTAGCAGGTGACCTGCTCCAGCGGCCGGGGTCCTCTGTTCCCACTGTTGTTATTTTGAGATTGCATGACTCCAATGACTTGGGGTGTCCTCTGTTGGGTAGGAGAAGAGTTCTGACTCGTTAAGTGCATCCAGGATAAAGATCTTTTGTGGTTGTTGTTTTGTTAAGGAGGGAAAAGAGCACCCCATATGTCAAATGATCAATTTTCCTCCAAATCTGTGTGTGGGTGCTCTGCCAGCTGGAGCACCAGAGAGAAGAAATCAAGCACTGAGCCTCACAAAGCCCAGTGATCCTGTTTTTCTCTGGAAAGCTGATTTGGAGAATAGGTTTAGGCTGCTAAAATATCATTGCCATCACAGAGGGATGTCACCCTGATTACGAAACCTGGCAGACTGCTGCACAACCACATATGATGTGCTTCTGTGTAGCGTGGGAGTGTTCTGTGACATGATCTCCATGTGAAGCAGGAACAATTGTGGGGTTTCATCACTATAATGGCACTCACGGTTGCTCACTGCTTAATTCTCCCTTCCAGACTCAAGAGCCTGGGTGCCCAATTTTGACCACCTGACAACCTGTTCTATTTTAGAGCACTGTGGGAGAGGTTTGAGGGTGGCTGTGTGGGGAGGCAGGGGATCTGGGTACCTTTTGCTGTGTTTGTGTTGGCTGAGGCAGTGGTGGTTGCTCTGTGGTTCCCATTGGCAGTTCAAACCGAGGGCTGGTTTAGATGGAAACAAGAAGATTGATTCTCAAATAATATGCCAGCATTTTATCATCAGCTCAGTCAAGCAACTCCAAACAACAAAACATTCAGCCAGTTAAATCTGGCTCACAGGAAACAGACCTTCCCCTCCCCACTTCTCTCTACATATGTGTAGCATATCCCTCTGCCTTCTGGAATATAAATCCATGTGATTCCACTGCACTGATGGCACCTAATCACCATGCCAGTCTTACCGGGAAGTCCCTGGAAAGGCCCTGCCCCATATCACACATTGGTTTGGGTGGGAAGGGATCTCAAAGCTCATACAGTTCAACCCCCCTGCCACAGGCAGGAACACTCCACACTATCCCAGGTTGCTCCAAGCTCCATCCAGCCTGATCTTGGACACTTTCAGGGATGGGGCAGCCACAGCTTCTCTGGGCAACCTGTGCCAGAGCCTCCCCACCCTCACAGGGAAGAATTTTTTTTCCTAATGCCTAATCTAAACCTACTTACTTTCAATGTGAAATCATTCCCCCTTGTCCTGTCACTACATGCTCTTGTAAATACTTCCTCAATCCTCAAATCAGTAAAAATTTGGCCAATCTCCAAACCATTGGGAAGCACGGGAGCACCCTCATTTGACATGTACCAGACCACAAGGGAAACAGAAGGCTGCAGGGCAGGCCTGGAGTATACTCACTGCATGAATTTACAGGCAGGCCCCTCTGGACAGAATCCTACCAGGTAATTCACACAAATGACTCTCCGAGTGTGCCGATGTCTGCAGAGGGGACCTGCAACACAAACCTCGGCAGGTCACATTCCACACATCCATCCAGCAGATCCCAGCAGATCCCAGCACATCCACCAGCAGATTATGCAAAGATGGAACAGAAACATCCCACCCTTGATCCCCATCCACAGGAACAGCAACTGTGGGAGGCACATACCGTGTTTACAGAAGCCTCTGTCATACCAGGGACAGTCTTTGATCTTCGACTCCGGGTCAATGTGCAAGAATGGACATTCCTTGTTACTGCATTCCCCTGTACCAAAGGCAAACACACTTCTCAGCCAATTGTGCAGGTTTGACATCAACATGACTCTCAAAACATTACTTGGATCATGTGGCTCCCACAGAGCTGTTACCAACATTTTTAAGTTCTGGCACAACAGTTTCACTGCCTGCCTTAACCTCTACAAAGAGTTCCAAGGACTCACCTCTGGTGAACCAAGTTCTACCAGACTTGATTATTTATGTTTTTAAAAAACAATGGGGGAGCTAAATTTGAAAGAGCAGTCATGGTAACAAAACCCGAACATTTAGTGCACCAGAAGTGTGGAGAAACTACAAATTGCACACCAACCTCAATCCAAGGAAACCTACAAGACTGTAAGTTTCTGGCACCAAGTTGCCTCATTGTGCCAGGATCTCCAAAGCAGGAAAGCAAGTGCGCAAATGTTTTGCACCCCCATGCCCTCTGCTGCTCATCAGCTCCCCAAAATAAGAGTTGTGCAAAGACCAGCTGCTCAGCCTGCTCATCTCATACCCAAAAGAAATCAACCTAGGGCAAAAAAAGCAGTAAAAACAGCAGTTTCCCCCCTCTTCCTTCAAGGGAGAAGCAGTCAAGTGAAGACACCTACAATACAGCACAAATTTATGTGGATAATAAAGTGAAGCAGACCTGGAGAAATATCAATCTAACATCAGACACAGAAGAATGTAATGCTCTGAGGAGGGATCTTCAGGCTCCCACAGCTGCAAGGAAGGCTAAGCAGGAGCTACTTACCAAATTTGGAGTAGAAGTAACACTCAGGCATCTTGGTCATGTCATACTCGTGCAGGAACTCGCACTGGTCTCCCTTTTTGCACAGTCCTCGTAGCCAGTGTTTACAAACAACTGTCTTTTCCCCACTGATGTGTCTGAATGGGCACATGCCTCCTGGGAATGGATGGGTGGGGCAAGGAGAAGGGAAAAAAAGAACAGTTAAAATATGCTACACAGAGCAATAGCAACCCCTCTGCAAGAGGGGTTTCAGAAGACATCACCTATGATTTCAGCCTTAAGTGATAACAGCAAAACAGGGAGCTCCAAAACAGCCTTGTGTGAACCTCTCATGAGCTTCACAACAAACTCTCCAGCTCTTAATCCTGGCAACTACAAACCACAGCAACTAAGAGGCAGATCCACAGCAAAGTCTGCTTGTGGTGAGATCAAACCTTCCTTTAACAGTAGTTTTGCTTATTTACTTCCCAGCTCCCTTAAAAAAACCCACAATTTCCCAATTGCTGCGGTTATTCCAACATCCTTCACTTTTACCCTCTAAGTTATCCCCTCAGCTTTAAAAAACAAGAGCACTATAAACAGTGCTGGGAAATCTGTTTTCACCCCTCCACCCTGTGAGAATAACTGCCTTTTCCAATATTCCACGTAACTTGCCTTTTCCACATGCCGCCTTTAAAAAAAACTCACAGACAGCTGCGCCCGATTCTGTGGAGAGAACAAGGAAACATTATGTATTTTAACAAAGCTTCATGGCAACTTTTACAATATTTCCTGCCCTAGAAAGAAAATCTGATCTCCAGCATCAAGAGGAAAGTAACATTTTGGTTTGGGGAATTTACTTTCCTGCAGAAGTTCCTTGTTAAAGCCTGGCGCTTAAAAATATGTTTTCTTCTTGAGGGACACCAAGGGGAATTTGGAGATTTGGAAGTGCATTGCAGAGATTTGGAAGTGCTTGTTTTGCTTTTCAGCTATTTAAGTTCTCAACTGGGTTTTTCTCCGCTGTTAAGTCAGTCATATCACAGAATATCCTGAGCTGGATGGGACACACAGGGATCATTGAAGTCCAACTCCTGAACCCTGCATTTCTAGTCATGGCATTAAAAGACTTATATTTCTTTACCAGAACTGCCTGAAACAACCATTAGCATGTTATCCTTTGCTGACCCTGACCAAGAGGAACATTCAAGGGAGTTAAACACAAGTTTAGTACCCCAGCCTGAAAAAAGCCCAGCAAACTATGAGTCTCCGGAGTTTGTGTCAGACTGCAGGAAAAGATTTAGACAGTCAGCCACGGATATACCTAAAGATGTACCTCTTTCCATCGAAATACCTCATCTGACAGAAGGGAATGAAAAAGGAACTATAAAGTGTTGTAAAGGAGAGTAATGTTTATTCACGGCAGCATCTCAACTTTAATTTTCCAGCCTGGGTGGCAATAACTACAGATTTCACTAAGTAGAAAAGAAAAACATCTGGATTATGACATAAATCTCACGGGGAAAGCAGAAGTTGGGTGGATCTATGGATAAGACCTGAGGAAGACGCTCAGGTCCCTGGAAACCTCCCAGGCACCCCAGGCCTGCCCAGCCCACCCTCGTCGGCCCCATGGCCCCGGCCCGAGCGGCCCGCGGAGGAGAGAGCCCACACGCACTGTCCATTCCAGGGAAGGGAAGCGGCTGTGCCCCCAGCTGCTGCTCCACGGCCAGCTCCAGGTCGAACGTGATGTGGTCCACGCTGGCGATGAGCTCTTGCATGGTGGCAGCTGGGGGCCGCCGACAACGGGAAGGTAGGGGCGGAATGGTGGCGGTGTTGGCAGCGGCGGGCGGGCGGGCCCGGGCGGGCCCGGCCCGGCCCGCTCCGCTCCGCGCCGGCAGCGCCTTCAATGAGGGGAGGCGGCGGCGGCAGCCCTGTGGCCGCCCCGCGCCGCCCGCCCGCGGAATGACGGGACGCACGGCGGGCACGGCCGCCCGGCGGGCAGCGCGCGCGCTCCGGCCAATCAGTGCCCGGGGTGCCGCCGCCCGGCGGGCAGCGCGCGGGCACCCGCCAATCAGAGACCGAGGAGGACACGCCCCTTCCGTGTGCGTAGACGCCGTGGGTCAGGCACGGGTGAGGGGGGCGGTGTGAGCGCGGGGTTGGGTGCGCGTTCTCATCCTGCTCCCGGTCCCGATCCCGGTCCCGGTCCCCTTCTCGCTCCACACCCGCTCGTCTCCCGGGACAGCGGGCGCATCATGGGCTCCCTGCGGCTCCTCGTCCCCCGCTGGTGCCGCTACGCCTCCCCCGCTCTGCTGCGGACGCGGTGCGCGGCCCCCGGGGTTGGATCCGGGCAGGCGCCGCTCCTGTCCCGGCCCCCAAGCCAGGGCTCGCTGCCGGGCTGGAGAATGTGCAGCTCCTCCCAGGCCTCCTGCAAACTGCTCGGCAGCGATCCGAGAGATATCAGTGCTGGCAGCTCTGCTGAAACTACCGAGGAGCAGAAGGATGATGATGATGATGAAGGTGTGGAGTTCGGGACGCTGTCTGATAAATTTTCCTCTAGAAAATATTACCACAAAACCACAGCGCGTTTTCGGGATTTAAAGCTTCGGGAAGAAGGAGAAGAAGAACCAGAAAGAAAACCTCGACGTGGCCGTAAGAACACTCCATACTGGTACTTCCTACGGTGCAAGGCCCTCATCAAAGAGGACAAGGTTTGATTCCAGCTTTTTTCTTGTTTTTAGTAGCACTGATGAAAGATGCAGCTCTGACCAGTCTCTATCACTTAGTATCTTTACAGAAAGAATTAAAATAAGAATTTCTTGTACAATCATAATAGAACAGTTTGGATTGGAAGAGACCGTAAAGATCATCCATGAGCAGGGACACCTTCCACTATCCCAGGTTGCTCCAAGCCCCATCCAACCTGGCCTTGGACACTGCCAGGGATGGGGCAGCCACAGCTTTTCTGGGCAACCCGTGCTAATGCCCTCACAGTAAAGGATTTTTTCCCAATATCTAACCTAAGTCTCCCCTCTGTCAGCTTAAAGCCATCCCCCTCTGTCCTGTTACCACATGCCCTCATTCAAAGACCCTCTCCAGCCTTCTTGTGAGGGGCCCCACACTTTATAGGACTTGCACTACAATCTGCCCACAGCTGCCTATATTAATATTTGTTGTAGTTGATTCTCTTGCTGCCTTGTGATGGATTTTTTTCTCGTCCTTGTAGCTGGCAGAGGCTCTGGAGCTGTTTGAGGTGCAGATGCTGAAGGAGGAGCGTGTCCAGCCAGACGAAAGCAATTACACTGTTCTCATTGGCGGCTGTGGCAGGGTTGGCTACGTGAAGAAGGCATTCAGGCTCTACAATGATGTAGGTTTTAACTTCTCCCTCAAAGTATTTTCTAAGCTAAAACCATTTCAAGCATTCAGTCATGTTTCTTTGTCTCCAAAACACCTTTGCCTTAGTGTTGGCACCTTCCTAGCCTGAAACTCTTAAAAGCCAGTTAAAAAATTCAAGCTGTCCTTTTGCAAAAAGGCCAGTTCAAATCCTTCTTCTCTTCCTTTAGATGAAAAAACGAGGGTTAATCCCCACAGAGGCCACTTACACAGCCCTGTTCAATGCCTGTGCTGAATCTCCCTGGAAGGACTCGGGGCTGCAGAGTGCCCTGAAACTGCGGCAGCAACTGCAGAGCAAAAACGAGGAGCTCAACCTCATCACTTACCACGCCCTGCTGAAGGTCTGTGCCCTCTGCTCAGACCTCAGGATGTGCTTGGATGTACTCAAGGTAAATTGGCTGCTTTTTCTCCTATTAAACCTATTCTGTGCTGTAGTTAAAGTTCCTGGAAGTTGTCATGCTGCATCAGATTTTAGTTTCATTTCCAGCAGAGATAAGTACAGATCATGTGTTTATATTTCATTGATCCTTATTGTCATACAGTGAAATTGTACCTACCAAACTCTAAGCTTAATTACCTAAAAGGCGGATTTCTCTTTGGCTTTAAAACTGGCTGGGTGTGTCCAAAGCTCATTAACATCTGTCCCCAGAAGATGGCAGTGGTATTTGAGCTTCATCACACAGGGTAACCGAGAAGTTTAATGCTCTCTCTGCTCTTTTCAGGAAATTGTGCAGAAGGGCCATGTCCTCACAGCTGAGACCTTCAGCTTCCTTCTCATGAGCTGCATAAAAGACAACGAAAACGGCTTCCGATTTGCCTTGCAGGTTTGTCCTCATGTTCTGAGAGGGGGGAAAGTGGTGCTGTCTTGTAACTCATCACCTGAACACATGGAAAGCCCTGGGAGGAGTTCAGCTCCTCCTAGCACAAGTTCTGAAAACCAGACTTTGCTCAGGACGTGTCATATGCTGGTAAATAATGGTGGATCATCTCACAGGGCTCTCCAGCTCAAGGTCACTGTCCTTGTCATGCTGTAAATTCACTCCTTCTCACACAGATCCCATTAACAGATGTACTTACAGGCTGCTAGAGATACTCCAGTTATTTAATATCCATCTTCCTCTCTTTAGGTTTGGCAGCAAATGAACAAACTGGGAATAAAGGCTGACAGCCACACCTACAACCTGATGCTGCGTGCAGCCAGAGATTGTGGGATTGGAAATCCTGCTGTGGCCTCTAAACTCCTGCTCAGTCCCCCTGAGCACTCACCTCAGCTAAAGCTGCCACCTGGCAGGCAGAAGATGAAAAATTGGAGGAGGAAGGGATCAGAGGGTGCTGCTGTCCAGCTGGATGTGGAAGCTATGGAAAAGCAATTATTTCAGGAGAGTTCGGCACAGCCTGAGGAACAGCTCCAGCAACAAAGTAAAGATGTGGCTCCAGTTGAAGCAGAACCAGCTGCTCCTGACAGCCTCAGTGTCACTCCCAGCAGGGCTGGAGCCTTGATGAGGAGAGCCCAGAGTGAGCTGGAACAGCCACACCCAAACGAGAAGCTGCCTTTCTGCAACCTGCCCAACTTGTTGGATTCCAGGATGGTTGACCCAGGCGTGGTTTCCCTGGGGACAGTGGCCACACCATCCCATAGACTGGCTCTGATGGGGGATGTGGAGGGATTCTTGAACAAAATGAAAGAGGACAATGCAGAGCCCAACATTAAAACGTTCACATTACTGGCTGAGCTGGTGGAACCCCAAAGCCCCTCAGAGTCCTCTTTGTTGGCACTGCTGGATGATCATAAAGTGAAAGTAGATGTGACCTTCTTTAACACTTTAATGAGGAAGAGAAGTAAACAGGGAGACCTGGAGGGAGCAAAGGTGAGAGAAAAATGTCAGAACCATCACCACCTCCTTGTCTCAGGCCTCTCTTTTGCTGAGATCCACAACAGAAACAGATCTCACACCATTTCCCATAAGGCGGTGCTTGCGTTAATTTCTAAATATTTATGGATTCTGTTCTAGCACATCCAGCTCGATGTCTGGAAAGCTACAATGAGAATTTCTGGGAAGTGATGGCAACACTTGTATCTTGCAGAGCGTGCTGCCAGCTCTGGTGAAGAGGGGGCTGTCACCTAACCTCCAGACATTTTGTAACTTGGCAATTGCCTGCCACAAACAGCAGGATGGACTGCAGCTGCTCTCGGATTTGAAGGTAATCACACAAAAATCCTCTGCTGCTTGGGGTTGGAGCTGCAGGAAGAGGCAAAGTGAAGTGTTAATGCTTTTAAAAGAGCTGCTGAGGTTTTTGTGGCGAGTGGTTTTGATTTTTTTCCCAAAAACATGCAGCTTAAGAGTAGCTGGAGCTCAAGTGGTCTGTCTTAGGCACTGCACAAGCTGCTTCACAGGTCCTGTGATGAGAGCTGTGCTCCTTGTGTAGAAACTGCCTCTGCCTTTTCCTTCTGCAAGTCCTGCACTATTCAGCAGATAAACTCATTTAACTGTAGCATCTGTTCTTTCCAGAGGTCTGGAATAACTCCCAACAAGTACATCTACAGCACCCTCATTGCTGCTGCTGTGAGGCAGCTGGATTACAGTTACCTGACGGAGATCCTGCGGGACATGAGGAATAACCAGGTGCCTCCCAATGAAGTGATCATCCGGCAGCTGGAGTTCGCAGCACGGTACCCTCCCAAATTTGACAGGGTAAGGAGCCACGACTCGCAGGCTGTGAAGGCATCACAAAGGACACCAACAAGGGAGGGGAATCATAAATATGATGATTTAATGTCTTCCTGAGTGTCCTTTGGGTTTGTCTGGTCTGGCTGATGATTACTTGATCGCTGTTTCTTTGGTAGCATCTTGTTGGTCCCGCAGGCTGGTGCTGAAGCGAGCTCTCATCTAATAGAAACTTGTTCTGTTGGTTTTCTCTTTGCAGTATAAGTACAAAAACCCATACCTGGAGAAGATTGATGGTTTCCGTGGTTACTACTACCGGTGGTTGAAAGTAATGGCTGGAGAGGAGACCCCCCACCCCTGGGCCAAGTACAGGACAGCAAAGCCTGGAGGGCAGGACAGCGAGGCAGAGGCTGAGCAGAAAAAAGGAGCAGGATGCTGAAGTTTCAAGTTCTTCCAGCACAAGGAAGATGCATGACTTGCTTCTTTAAACTGGCTTGTAGTAAAGCTGCTTTGTGTATCCCCAACCCCCAGTTCTTGCAATAGTTACATAATAAAATATTTCCTTTTGTTTTAAGGAGGAGCAAATATATTTTCAGTGAATTTCCTTCAACTTCCAAGGATTGGATGGGCTGTAGTTTTGCAAACCCTGTGCAAAACAAGGAAGAAACAAAATCAGATTTACCAGGGGTTTAGCTCAGTACTGGTTTTGTCCCTGTCCTGTCACTTCACATGTGACCTCTAAGTCTCTAGAGTGCTGGCATTCCTGAAGGGATCCGTGCCTTAATTCCAGGTTACAAACCTCAGCAGAGAATTCCAGTGAAATGCGGCTTCCAGCTGCATGTGGTCAGAGAAAAATTCAGACTGGACATTTGGGAACTGTATTTTCTTTCTACACAGCCTTTTTAGTTGAGAAAAAATCCCAGAGCAGCTCACGATGTGCAAAGCAACCTTCAAGCACCCAGAACCATCCAACAGGACAAGAGGGGCACAGGAATATTTCACCAGCAGATCACACCACTCTCTCAGGAAGGCAAGCTTTATTTTAAAATAAATGGCTACACAAAACCCTACTCCAAAGTACCCCCCATTTATGCATGATCCAGGTGATCATACTGCTGTTTTAATTATATTACAGAAATAACCCATCACAGAAAATGGCTGTAATTGCACTCATAGTCCATTGAGGAGGAGGAGGAGGAGGATGTCCCTCAGAGTTCAAAAAACAAGTTTGATGGCAAAAGGCTTCACCCAGAGCAGCCTCTGCATCCACAGTGAGTGCACTCAATGATTCTGCCCTGAAAAACAAACATGAGGAGGGTGTTAGAGCAAAGCCATAGCTAGAGCAGCAGGCTCGGACCTTGGGTGGGAAGGGTTTCCACAGTTTGGTGTTATTTCCCAGAGTTTTAACAACCTTAAATGAATGCCAAAGCTGACAGTAACTTTAGCACTAACTGGACACCAATTCTACCAGCAAATGCAGAGGAAATTACCAGGAAGAACAGCACTGCCCCTTCTGCTGTCCCTGAGCTGACAGAAGTCAGAACAGCTACTGCAGAGCAGAGGAACAAGGTGGACACTCACCACTTCCAGCTTGCTTTTGGGGACCCTGCAGATGCAGTTGGTCCCAAAGTTGGTGTCCCGAGTCTGGATGCAGCGCAGGCAGCAGAGGTTCTCATAGCCCTGCTTCTTCCACTTTGCAATCAGGTTTTTGTCAGCGTATCCCTCCTTAATGCAGTACTCATAGAGCTCTGGGGAGGAGCAGACACTGTCACATATCTCACTATCAGGAGTTACCAGCTGCAGTAACCAGCAGGGAAAGCCAGGCAGCTGCCAAGCCATCCCTTCATCCTCCTTCCCCAGAAACTTTTTCTCCTGCCCTCCTCACCTCTGCTGATTGCTTTCCTCTTGTAGAAGAGATCAAAGATGTAACGTGTTTTCTGGTGGTGGATCCTGAAGATGGGCCAGAGGGACTCCACCTTCCTCTTCCCTTCATGCGGCTCTGTCTCCGCTGGGAGGGAACACAAACACCAGGTGACCAAGTGCCTCCCTCAATCACTTTGCAATGAACTGTTCCAAGAACGTTCATAACTTTCATATGTGACAGGGATAAGGCTGAGTTTAATGGGAGGAGACTCAGAGAGACCTGAGAGGATATAAAACCAGTGGTAATGGGATGACATGACCCACACTGGGATCAGAGGTGACTTCATGCCCACAGCAACAACACTGACAGGAACTACCACTTCCTCCACACACCCATGAGCTTCATCCCTAAACCAGCTGTAACCAAACCTCTGTGCTCCATGACCCCAAAATTAGGGACCAGCATGACCCAGGATCAACCTGCAGCACCACTGGAGGCACAGACACAAAAACGATCCACCTGTATTCATGAAGAAGCTCTTCTGAGCTTGTTTTGGGGTCCCATCCCTGAGAACACGCACTCACCTTCTCTCATCTTCTGATCCAGCTCATCCAGCGTGGGCTCGATCAGCTCCCAGCCATCCGGGGGAGGCTTCCTGCTCCTCTTCACTTTGGGCATTGCCTCGGGAACGAGAGCGCCAAAAAGCGAGGGAAACTGCCAACACTCCCTCAGAATCACTGGGAAAAACGAAAGGAAAGCAGCTGTCAGGTATACTTCTCCTAAGGTTTCTGTGCCCCCTTCCCGTTTTCCACTTCAAGAATAAAAATGAGCTTTACGGAGCTCATGAAAGAGGTGAAAGTTCTGTGACTGCTGCAAGATAAGTCAGTTTTTCTCCTCAGCAAAGCGCGGCAGCTTCTCATTCTCCGAGGTGACAACTCCGGTCTGAGCCCGGTGATACCAAGGCCCGGCCCAGCTCCGGCAGCTCGGCCCGGACAGCTCCACAGCGGAACCCGGGGCTCGCGGGATGAGGAGAGGCTGCAGGTCCTGGTTCCGATTCCTGTCCTGATCCCGGTCTGGCTTTTGTCCCAGTCCTACTCTTAGCCCGACCCTGATCCCTGATCCCTGTCCCACTCCCGGTCCCACTCACCGGCCGCTCCCGTCGCGCCGCCGCCGTCACCCGGGGCCTCTCGTAGCCGCTCCGCCCTTGGGCCCGCCCCCTGTGCTGCCTTCGCGCTGCCTGAGCAAAACGCTCCCGCCGCCCGCGCCGCCGCCCCGCGAGAGGAGAGAAAGCACCGGGAGAGAACCGGCCCCGCTCCCCGCTCGGCTGCGGGAGCACCGGGAGGGGCGGCGCGGGCAGCGGGAGCGGCGGCGCTCGGGCAGCCCAGCGGCGGGGGCCTGCGGTGGGGGCGGTTCCGGTTCCGGTTCCGGGCGCCGCTCGGGCCGGGGGGGCCGCGCCGCCATCGCCGCGATGCCGAAAGGTGGTGGGGGCCGGGCCGGGCCGGGCTGAGGGTCCCCCCGCGGGGAACGGCGGCGGGGGGACACGGGGGACAGACAGGAAGGGGCTGAGGGGGTGTGTGGGCCGCTCAGGCCGCGGCGCGGGCAGGGCTCGTGTTCGCCCCCGGCTGTAAAGATGCCGCGGCGGGTCCTCTCTCCCCGGCCTCGGGGGAGCCTGCGGGGGTCCCTTTGCCCCTCACCCGCGGTCTCCGCGCTGCCCCCGCGGCTGTGTTTGGGCTCTCGAGGGGGTCTCGGGTTCTCTTTCCCTCCGCCCTGTTCTCGGGGGCTCCGGGGATGCCTCGCCCCCTCGCCGCCCTCAGCAGACGGCGCGGTTCCCTTTGCCCCTCACGGAGCCGGGGTCGTTCTGTGCCCCCCAAAGTGCCGCGGCAGCGCAGCATCCCCGAGGGCTGTCCGGGCCTCCCGTGGGACCGCGCTGGGCTCCATGTGCTCCCGCTGGCACGGGATCCGCGGCCGGTTCCCGTGGGACGGGGCGTGGGGCTCACGGAGCCCCGGGGCGGTGGGTACGGCCCCACCGGGGGCTGGCGGCCATCCCGGCCCGGGGCTCCGAGCGGCCGCGGAGGGGATCCCGACCCGGGGGGGGTTCAGGGGGGCTCCAAACGCGGCTCCTTTGATGTGGTTCGGGCAGCGCCGCGTTTTGGGTGTTCCGGAGCGGGCACCGACTTGCTCCTGGTGTGATTCAGGAGCGGGGATGAGGCAGGCACTGCCGGGCTGTCACGGCTCAGCAGGATCCACCCAGAACCTTCTCCACATGCACCATCTGCATAATTGGCTCTTGCAAACCCCGGTCACACACGTTAAAAACCAGCCCTCCTCATTACTCTTCCCTGCAGTTGTCTCCGCTTTGTTTCATCAGCATTTCCCAGCCTTTAGCACCAAACTGATTCATTGCTTAGATTTTATTTAAGCACTTCATTGTGGATCCATTTGCCCCTCCAGTGATAGGAGATGGGGCTGAAGCTTTTACATGGTTTTTGTGAAGGCAAAGAACTGTGGTGGGTTATAACCCCATTTTTCATATTTAAATGCCATGTAATTTAAGGATTTCCTCCTCTTTATTTCATTGTACAGACTTAGATATTTGGTTCAAACCTTTTGCTTTCTGGAAGACAGGGATCTTTGGTTGTTTTCCCCCCAGGTCATTGGAAATTGTTGGATTGATGGCATAAGAGTAGATTTTGGCCCTCACTGTTTATATAAAAGGGAGGGGCATTAACCAACTACTAATACATTTTTACAGGATTATTTCTGATTAATTTCCTTTTTTCTTTCCCATAATACTTTGATTTTAAAAATAAGAGATTACATCAGTATCATTCCATTCTCTTTCATATAAATTCCTTAATTAGGCTGTTTAAAGCTGAAGACAGTTGTGTTTGAATGTGGGCCTGCCTAGGCACCACTAGGATTTGCTGCAGATAAAATCTGCAGGTGATTCTATTTTAAAAGTGCTTCAGAGGTGGAAAAGAAGCATTATCCCTATTTTCAGATGGGGAAACTGAGGCACAGAGCTGGTCAGTGGCAGGTGTCAGACCAACTCCTCACGTCTGATGTAAGATTTGATCTCCCTGTGAGAGCAGAGCCCCATCCCTGCACTGTGCTGAGCTCCCATGGGCTTCATTCTTCCATTTGCTTCATTTTAGACTTTTAATGTAAAATAATTTCTCTTTAGTTGCTTCTCCCCCTTATCACCACTGTTTATTTGCAGTAATGAGGAGTTTGTGTTCCTTGGTCCTGAGCCCAGTGTGGAATTCCAGAGCAGCTGGGAGAGGAGCCTGGTCCTGGCCAGGCTGGGAGCACAGTTTGTTTATTTAGGGGTTGGTGTGTCACAAATGTCACCGTTGTTCCATTTGAGGTGATGTCATGTGCTGGGCAGTGAGGCAGTGTCTCTCCAGGAGCATTCCCATGGCAGATCTTCCAGGGGGTGTCAGTGTTCCCATGTGGGATGGCTGGGAGCAGACAAACAGAAAACACCTGTCTGGCTGCACCAAAGCCTTTGGTTGTGTTTAGGGTTTGAGAGCCCATGAGCTTCCCCAGTTGAATCCAGGGAGAAGAATTTGGTCACTGCACTTGCCCATTTCTCTTGGCAAAATATCTCGGGAGTTTCTGTAAAGCTTCACAGTGGGGTTTTGGGACAGAACTAAGAGAGAGTTTGGCTGTGTTGAGCCAGGAGAATTGGTCAGAAAATGTTGGATCTCTAAGGCTCCCAGTGCCTCCCAGTCCAACAGCACACAGTGAGGGAGCAGTGGCAGATCTCCCTTGGATCCCACACAGTGCCAGGGAGGGAGGGATGATCCCTCATCCCTCCCCATCACTGTAAGGTTCCCATTGTCCTCAGCAGGTGAAGCGGGGAGGATGAGAGACATCCACATAACCAGAGCAGTGGCTTGAGGGGAGCACTCATGGCTTCAGCAGTTCATTAATCAGCAGAATTTAGAACTTGGGGCAGTGCCAGCCACAGTGACTCCCCTTGGTTCCTAGAGCTTGTTTTTATTTTTCCTCATAAAGCAGTAAAACATGGAGGCTCCTTTTAGTACTTCCTCAGCTCACATTGTAATTCCTAAAGCTTTTGTCCAGTTAGCTTCCTATTTTCTCCTGGCACAGTGGGAGGGGTTAAGGAGCCAGGCTTGTTGGAATGTTGGTTGTAACCACAGGAACACCTCCTGTGCAGGAAATTGGGACATGCAGTGGGACTGAGCATCCCTTGCCAACCTGGGAAGGGAATTGGAGAGGCCACGAGCACAGGCAGGGAAGGGTGATACCAATAATCCCAATTCTCTGTGCACCTCACGTAAAAATCTTGGAGCATTTCACCAGGTTCAGTGGGGGGTTTTGTTGTTGAATCTATCAGAGGAACTATTTTGGTTTGTCCTATCCACACCTAAAATGCAGAGAGTGCTGCAGGAGGAGCAGACCTTTCTGGAGGTTCCCACTAAACCATTTGTTATTTTTATTATTTTGTGCAGGTAGAAAAGGAGGCCACAAAGGCCGAGCAAGGCAGTACACAAGTCCTGAGGAGATTGATGCCCAACTCCAAGCAGAAAAGCAAAAGGCAAGGGTATGTGTTTGCTCCTTTGTGTGCTTCCTGTCCTAATTCTGCCTTATCCAGCCTGGTTATTTGCTGTTCAGGAGCAATGGCAGCTTAGCCAAGTGCTGCAGATCATTCCAGCAGTGATCACAGTATGGATCTCAAATATCTCCATCTGGGGAGATTCCAGGGTGTCATCCAGTCTGGTTCCTGAGGCCTGGGAGACCACCCAGGGCAGCATTTGAGGGTTAAAGGATGGGGGAGCTGATTACACAGCAGCTCTGGAGATCTTTTCCCCCCATATTTCATCATTCCAGTCTCCAGTGTCAGCTCATTTGTTCTGCACCTTGGTTTTGGAGAACAAGGGCCAGATCTTGTCATGTTATTGTATGTTGAAATTATTGTATTTGCCCTCTTTCTATTGTAGATTTTTAGACCAAACTCCTTTGACTTCTTCCTGGACACATGATTTTCTTGTTTGCCTCTGACTTGTAGGGAAAGATAACAGAGTTTTCTGGTGTGGGGCCTCTTGTGGGTGTGTTTCTGTGCCCCAGCATTTGACTGTAACAGCTTTCCCCACTTCCACCACGACCTGACTGCTGCCATAAAAACCTTGACTGCTTTTGGAGGCTCTTGCTCTCTTTATTCCCAACTTATCACAGCTCTGGTGACACTCCAGTATTTTTCTGTGACTTTTTGAAAGTGCTGCCTCAGCCCAAATACATGATTCCAACTGAGGCCTCCCAGCACTGACCACAGGAGGATAATTACAGCCTGTGTAGGAAATCTTGGTGAATACCTCTGAGATGACTCTTTCAAGCAGTTCTGAGCCATGGTGTTGAGTCCTTTTTAATGTTTTGTCCAGCTGGAACTCAAGATGGTTGTTTGGTTTGCTGCTTAGCCACATATTCCAGCTTTGTGTTTGATTTCTTCTTCCAAAGTGTGACTTCTCTTGGTTAGTTTCTGATTCCACTTTCTTGGTTTCATGCCATATTTCCAAATTCTGAAACCACTTATGAGTCTCTTCCTGTTTTCCAAAATAATTCCAACTCCTACCAGTGTGATGTCATTCACAAACTGTGTAAGTATTCTCTCCTTCCATGTTGTTAATAAAAATACTGACTGGAAATGGAATAGAAAAACAGGACCCACTTGAAATGTGTGTCTTGTTTCACAGCAAACCAGAGAACTGCTCTTTGAGAAGGATTTATTTTTTGTGATAATCCATATCACATAGTGATGGTTACATGTAACACTCATTTATTAATGAAAGCTTTAAAAAACCACCCACAATTAACAAAATTACTCTTCTTACTGTTCCTTGCTCATCCACTTTGCTGGTTGCTTGATGAGAGACGTTGGTAGGGTAAAACAAGCTGTTCACACCCATGCCGGCTCTTCTTATGATTCAGAAATTAACTCCCTGACTTCTGACTGGTGGAAGCTGTGCTAAAAGGGTTGTAATTCCTTGATAATAATGTTCTGGTTGATGGATGTCAATTTTCTCCTCTTAAGTGTTTTTATTTATCCACACTCAGGATAGGACCCAGCTCTAAGCTGCATCCATGTAGTTTCCAGTCTCTGAGGTAGTGTGCACTGGAAACCCAGGCCAAAATTCTTCTGGAGAGCTTTCATTTGGGGAAAATAAAGTGCCAGTGGTCTTTTACAGTCTTTTACAATCTTTTACAGTCATTTTCCTATTAGAGGGAACAGCAGAGTTGTTTGGAGGTGATGCTGTTGCTGAGGAAGAGCTCTGACTCTGTGACAGCCAGACCCCCGTAGTGGCACACGGCCACATCAGGAACACCAGTGCTCAGAGCTGTCTCTCATCCCTCCAAAATCCCATTTAAGAGCTGAGTTTGGGATTTTTAGTGACATACATTTCCTCTGATTTTGTAGGAAGAGGAGGAGCAAGAAGAAGGAGGTGAAGGAGCAACAGGGGACCCTAAAAAGGAGAAGAAATCTTTAGATTCAGATGAGAGTGATGAAGATGATGAGGATTATCAGGTACTGCATTCTCAGGGCACTTAAGGCATCTAATACTTGGGCTGAGTGGGAGATGCACACTCTGGATTCT
Source organism: Brachypodius melanocephalos (assembly GCA_013398615.1). NCBI lineage: Eukaryota > Metazoa > Chordata > Aves > Passeriformes > Pycnonotidae > Brachypodius > Brachypodius melanocephalos. The sequence continues at coordinate 5,236,210 of VZSR01003816.1, forward strand.
GAGCAGAGCCACCAGAGTGCATTTTTATAGAACTACAAAGGCAACAAGATCTTTTAAAAAAGCTGAAGGTGCCTTGATTCATAAATGGTTTTACTGGCTAGTAGTAGAACCTTGTCTTGTGCTTTTGGGATGCTTTCCAGTGTGTTTGGGGAGCTCTGGTACAACCAGAGCTGGGTGTGAGAGTTCCTCAACCTTTCTCTTGTTGTTGACCTGCAGCAAAAGCGCAAAGGAGTGGAGGGGTTGATAGACATCGAGAACCCCAACCGTGTCATTCAGACAACCAAAAAAGTCACTCAGCTGGACCTGGATGGACCCAAGGAGCTCTCACGACGAGAGAGGTGAGTGGCATTTCAGCCTTGCTGCTGGCAGGTGTTTGCCCTGCTCTGTGTCAGTGTTTCAGAGAGAGGCTCTGTTGCTGCCTAAAGCAGGAACTGAGCAGCAGCAAACTGGGCTCACTGTGCTTCAAAATGTAGTGCCTTAGAAACTTCACAGGAGTTGTCTGTCCTCTGGCAGCAGCTGTGGCTATCCTGGAGCCAGGCAGCCTGCCCTGGAGCTCTGAGAGAAAGGGATTTAGGCATTTCCTTTCCTAAGGTTTTATGCCAAAAATCAGACCCAACTGAAACCCTGAAATCGTACTGCTGTGAAAGGGATTTAGGCCATTCCTTTCTTGAAGTTTTATGCCAAAAATCAGAAATCCCTTAACCAGATGTCACCTTGCATCCACTTTACTCTCTCTGTAGAAGGTGCCCTGGTGACAGGTAGCAGTTTCCCAGATTCCAGATACTGTGGTGAAATTTTTATCTGGTCAGATGAATAACCTGAAAACCAAAGCTTAATCTTCTAGTTTCATTTAGCAATGATGAGGTTTGGAAGAGAAGGTTTAATCTTTTTTGTTTGGGATAGATTGTTTCAGGAGAAGGACACCTTTGTGGGTGAAGCTGGGAAAAACACATCAGAGTTCTTGTGGTGTGGGGCTAATTCATTTGATATCTTGTGTGTCCATGTCCTTACTTAGCTGAGGGAAGGTAGAAATAATCTCACCTCACCCCCGTTCAGACCCTGCAAATAGACAGAACCTGTGCTTGAAAGCTGGTGAAGGACCCCCAGTTTTGGAGTTTTTCCTGGTTGGAAAGCCCCACTCTGCCTGTTCCTGTGGGCTTTCCTGGATACTCTGGTGACTGGTGTGTTTTCTTTGGGCAGAGAGGAAATAGAGAAGCAAAAGGCAAAAGAAAGATACATGAAAATGCACCTAGCTGGGAAAACAGAGCAAGCCAAGGCAGACCTTGCCCGATTAGCCATCATTCGGAAGCAAAGGGAAGAAGCTGCCAGAAAGAAAGAAGAAGAAAGAAAAGGTTAGAGAATCATTAATCATGTTCTCCTACCTCTCCATGCTGTGGCTGCAGTGCCAAGAGGGCACACACCCCTTACCTGAGCCTGTGTGGTGTTGCTGAGTGTCATCAGCTCCCCTCAGCAGAGCCAGGCTCAGCTCTTTCCCTCTCATAAAGTTCTTGCTTTATAAACAAGAGCTTGGACACTGGAGCAGGGAAAAAGAGAAGGGAATTGCCCTTGATATCCATCTTGTGCCCTGCTTCCCAGGCAGTGCTGGCTCCAGTTTGGGGGTTTAGCAGGCTCCTTGTGCTGGTGATTTATCTGCTTTGCATGTGGGGATCTGAACTGCCCAGGGAGTTCACAGTACTTCCCTTCCTGGCCTTTCCCTGGGAGGCATGAACCAGGAGTCTGAACACGGCTCCTTGGTGGCTTCCACAGAGAAATTTGGGCATCAGGGTGATTTGTGGACACCTGCAGAAGAGAATATACAAGAGGAGCTGTGCCTCTTACCTCTGAGAAATTGGTGGGAAGGGTGGGATTTTTTCCATTACCCAACTGGCAGGATTCTGATCCCTGGGGCTGCCAGTCCACCCCCAGTCCCTGATCTGCACCAGGAAATGATGGAAGTGTTGTTTTCCTCCCCAGCAAAAGATGAAGCGGCCATGGCAGGTAAAAGACTGCAGTCACTATCCCTTAACAAGTAAGCCCAGGCCATGCAAGAGGAGGAAACAGCAGGGAACTGTGCCTGGTGCTGCTGGGAGCTCTGCCGTGTCGCCTTCCATCGATGCCACGCGGGGCATCCTGCAGCCTTGACCTCACCTCCACCTCCAAGAGACACTGACGATGTGTTTGTCCTCATCCTGGCACAGATTTCCATTTGGGGTTAGGGGCAGCTGCTCTCTGCAGTGCAGAGCTGTGCTGGACAGCAATTCCCTGTAACAGTTCAGAAACATGAATGTTTTTGCTGTTTTTAGGATCAAGAACTCGTAGACGGTGGGGGGAGGGCAGGGTGGGAGGGAGCTGTGGGGGAGGGGAGGTGCTTCAAATACTAGATTGCAAGAAAATAGATTGTGGGGTCATTTTGGGGTGGGGCATGGGGTGGGGAACTGACTTGGTGTGAAATCCCAAAGGATAATGTATCTGAGGAATCCAGTTGGCAAAGAGCCCATCAAATTTTGCTGCAGGGCGTTGCAGTATAAGCTGGGAGCCTGACTTCATGGACATCTGGAGTGCCGTTCCTTCCTGGATCCATCCCTCCTTTCTTGCAGCCAGTCTCCCCTTTTCCCTCCTCTTCATTTTCTTTTTCTCCTCCTTATTAGGGATAGTGCCAGTTTTTAACCACATCATCCTTTGTTTAAAGGAGAAAAACAACATTTATTGTGTCAGATCCAGATGGAAAAAAACCCAAAAAGCAAAAAAAAAAAACAAAAACAAAAAAAAAACCAAACAAAAGCAAACAAACAAAACACTTGATCAAGTTTAAAAACCACCAAGAGAACTTGTATATTTGGCTGATTAAACTGTAAGTTATCAGAACTGCTGTGGGCTCATGTGTGTGGGAAGGGCACAGCTGAGGGGTCCTGGGGGAGGCTCAGCTGCAGCTGGGGGGCTGCTGGTTGTGGTGTGGAGTTTGGCTCTGGGCTCGGCCCGCACAGCCTGGCGGAAAAAAGCTCTTCCTGCTGATTCTGATGGATGTCTTACACAATCTGTTGACCACGGTGGAGGAAACAATTACCCTCAGGCCACTGTCTGGCCTAGTCACCTGTCAGAAGGGCAGTCACGAGCTGTTACCTCCTCTCAGATGTGTCTGGAGGGGAGATGCTCCAGCCTGCTGCTGCTGCCAGCCTGGTCAGGGACACCAGTGCTTCCCAGACTCAATTCCCAAAGGCTGGAGGAGATCCAGCCCCAGGGCTTGGAGCCCTGGAACTCACTGTGGGGAGAGGGGTTGCAGCTGTGGAGATGAAGGGTGACAGATGGGATTTGTTCCCTGTCACCCTGGCCATGCCTGGGCACAAGGGTGTGACACAGGACTGTGCCCCAGGGAATGTCACCGTGAGCTGCTGGCTCAAACCACAGCTCAGACAAGCCAAGATTTGGGATAGGAAATATCCTGAGGGAGCTGTGGAAGATGAGCAAGTGCTGGCAGGAGGGGCCTGTGCTGTCAGCTCCAAGTGGGAGGAACTGATGTGGGGACAGCCTGACACGGGAAGTTTGTGTGATCCTTGGAGCACAGGGAGCTGGATGTGGCAGGACAGAGGGAGTTCTTGGGCTGATGCCTGGAAGAGTGGGATAAGAGCCACAGGGGGAGAGCGTTGACACTTGTGAACACATGGAAATGGGTGGAAAAATCTCCGAGTAACACCTCCCACTGAGGGCTGGAGCAGAACTCAAATGTCACTGTCCCTTTGCCAGCCTGTGCTCCCTTGCCAGGCCGTGGGTGGTGTTGGGACTGATCTGCTCCTGAGATAAGAGGCTGGAATGGCACAGGATTAGTTGAGGAGCCCAAGGTCTCTGAGCTGGCTCCAGGTTTGGGAATTGCCCACCTGACAGGACTTTACCAGGGAACTCAGAGAATGGGCAGCTTGTGCTCCCTGGCCACTTCCATCCTGTGCCGTCCCTTCTCCCTGTCACCAGTCCTGTTCTGAAATGGTGCTGAAGGAGGGAAGGAGAAGTGACATTCCCCTTATCCCCATGATCCCAATTCCCTCTCAGCACTGGTGGCAGAAAGGACGTGACCACCCCTGGTGAGCATCATGATTTGCCCTGATCACATCTGTGTTTGCACTGAACTTGTTCTAAAAAAGTGCAAAAAAACCCCCATTTTGATTTATCCAGGAAAATCCTTTATTTGGTATTTCTCCAAGCAATGTATGACCAGCATCAGGAAGGATGGTAAAAAAATAGTAAGAAAAATGGTTTTCTTTGTCTGGAAACAGCCACCAGGGCTGGCTGGCAGCGGGGACAGGCACTGGTGGCATCGTGGCTGGGTTGTGTGGTACGGGGGGGTGGCAGAGGGCAGCAGGCAGGGGGCAGAGCAGGGGCAGCTGGAAGCTGGGATACCCTTCCCAGATGGCTCCTTCATTTGATCTTCAGATCCTTCAGCGCCGACTCCAGGCTCTGAAATGAAACAGGAGGGTGTTCATCAGCTTCCCAAAGAAACTGGAGATGGTTGGGGAAATGAAAGGGGAGAACTGGGAGGGAAGATGGTTCAGTGCTGGGTACTCCCAGCCTGAGGGGTCCAGGGGGATTCCTTACCTTGACATCCCAGATGCTCATGCCCCCATCCATCCCTGTGGTGCAGAACTGAGAGCACTTGTCCTTCCCACCTGTCAGCACTGAGATCTGGCTGTGGGTGCAAAGAGGGAGCAGGAATCAGTCCCAGTGCTGAGCCCTTGGAGCTGCCTGGCAGCCAGCGCTGGGAATGGGGCTGGACCCCTTCATCTCCTCCACCACTGCAGGAAGGCACTGGGGATAGACAGGGATGCTCCAAGAATGCTCCAGGACCACCCCAGTTTTTGGCACTAGACCTCTCTATCTCCCCTTCCCACATGCAAGGATGCTCTGGGGATACCCAGGCATGCTTGGGAATACCCTGGGAAAGTCTGGGATACCCAGGGCTGTCACAGCTGCTGATGCTGGAGCCTCAGTCTCTCCCTCCCACTTGCAGGGATGCTCAGGGACACTGGGGATATCCAAGGATGCTCCAGGGCTGGACAGCAGCACACCCAGGGGATGCTCAGGGATCACTACCCCCAAGCAGCCCCTGAGGTGACCCCAAGCCTGTCCCTCCTTGTCCCACACCTGATGCTGTTCTTGTGCAGGGTGTCCAGGGTGGCGTTGGCCGTGTCCGAGCTCGCTTTCTTGTCCAGGTTCTGGAAGCGCTCGCGGGCGGTGAGGCCGCGCTGGGAGCTCTGCTTGGGGACATCCAGCTTCCCCCCGAAGGTCAGGGTGCCCTGGCTCTCCTCGTAGGTGAACAGCATCGGGCAGCAGTCGTGGCCCTGGGGAACAAACCTGCCCTGCTCAGCACCCTCCGGCCGGCTCCAGGCAGAGCCCCCACCCCCTGTCCCCGCCCAGACTCACCGCGGCCACCAGGCTGTTCTCGGTGATGAAGGTGACGGCCAGCAGGGGCAGGGTCTCGGTGCACAGGGAGGCAACACTGCCAGGAGTGAACAGCGAGCTGAGCTTCAGCCTCAGTGCTGAGACTGGCACAGCTCGTCACACGGGTGGAACCCACAAGGGGAGACACCTCCTCCACTCGTGGTGATCTGGGAATGTTCCAGGGGTGTCCCAGGTCCTGGGGCTGAGCCCTCTGTGTCCCACATCCATGTACAGGGATGGTCAGGGGATAGCCAGGAATGGTCAGAGATACTCAGAGATACTCCAGGGATGCTCAGGGATACCCAGGGCTGCTCCAGGGCTGTCCCAGCTCCTGAGGCTGAACCCTTCCATCTCCCCCACCCACATGCAGGGACACTCTAGAATTGCTCTTGGCCCAGCCCAACCCAGACACCTCCATCCCCGTGTTGGTTTGGGGGGGGTCAACCCCTGCTGCCACCCCCAGCACAGCCTCCCCCAGTCCCCCCGAGCCCCCTCCTGTCCCCAGCCCTGCTTACGCCATCTTCTTGCCGGCGTCGGCGAGGCACAGGGTGCTGTCGTGGCTCACCCAGGCCACACGGGAGCCACTGGCTGAGAAGCAGATGCTGTGCACCCACCCACAGCTGCTGCTCGACTCGAACATCAGCTCCCCAAAGGGCATCTTGGAGCCCCAGGGCGTGGGGCTGGGCCGCTCCTCCACCTCCTTGATGTAGGCTGAGAAGATCCTGGGAGGGAGAGAACCTTGCTATGTGTTCCTGGATGCAGGACCTGTGACACCTTCATCCCTGCCCCTCACCTCAACTGTGGGACTCAGTTTCCCTGGCAGAGCCTGTGGGGTGCCCCCCTACCTCCCACGGGTGCTGTGTTCCTGGGATGGTCCCCAGACCTCCCTGCATCTCCCCTGTGCCCCATTCCCTGCTCCAAACAGCACCTGGGGTGAAGCCTGCTCCCAACCCCTGCTTGGGGATCCCCCTGCATGAGGCCCCCAGTCACCCAAGCCCTGCTCCTCACCTGCACTTGAAGTCACAGGAGCCAGCAGCCAGGAGGACGTTGTTGGGGTGCCAGTCGAGGCTGAGCACAGTCGAGCGGATGGGCTTCTTGATGTGCTTGCAAACCCACCTGTGGGGAGAGGGGGTGGCAGCAGAGGGGCAGCACCACCATCCCCAGAGCCCCCCTGGGATTTTTGGGAGCTGGCTGATGTTGGTCAGGGCTCCAAGTGCCCCAGGAGCTGCCCTGGGCCACCATCCTGCAGCAGCACCCACCCACCATCCATCCATCCATCCATCCATCCATCCATCCATCCATCCATCCCCCCTCTTCTTCCCTCAGGACAGACCCACCAGGGCCGTGCCAGAGCCTCACCAGTCATTCTCCTGCTCGAAGTAGCAGATGGAGATGAGGCGGGAGCCGCTGCCCACAGCGAACTTGTTCTCCTTGGGGGACCACTTGACGCAGCGGGCGGCACGGTTGATGCGCAGGATCACCAGGGTGGGCTTCCAGATGTTGCCCTTGAGGGTCCACACGTAGGCGTTGCGGTCGGTCCCGCACGTCACCAGCCGGTTGCTCTCCGGGGCCCAGTCGATGCCTGGAAGGCAGAGGAGGATGGTGGGGTGGGGATGGGGAGGTGGCACTCGGGGCTGGGGGATGGCTGAAGGTTGTGGTTGTTCTGGGTGGTCTCTGCTCCACGGTTCCTCTGTGGAACCATCCCTCCTTCCCATCCCTCCCACCTCAAAGCATTCCATGTCCACCCATCTCTCTCATTCATCCATCCATCTCATTCCACCCTACCCCATCCATCCCACACCATTCCATTCAATCTCACCCCATTTTTCCCACCCATCCATGTCCCTTCCCATTGCTCTGTCCTTCCTTCCCACCCCTCTCCATCTCTCCCATCCCTTCCATCCCATTCCTGGCTGCCTTCAGCTGGACACCACCTGCTCCATTCTCCTCCACCCCTGCACAACCCCCAGCCACTGGCAGGAGCAGGTCTGGGAGCAGCTCTTGGACAGCCCCACCCACCATCCATGTCCCTGTCCCCTCTGCCAGCCAGGGCTCACCTGTCACCTGCCCGTTGTGCTCCTTCAGCTCGTGGATTTTGTTCCACTTGGCCCCGTCTTTGCGGTAGATGTGAACCTCGTGGTTGTTGGGGCACAGGGCGATCTCTGGGGGTGACAGTGGCCGGGGCAAAGGCCTCCCCTGGGTCACAGGCAGGGCCAACCAGCACCCACCCACCCCTTCCTGGGCTCCAGGTCCCCACTGAGCCCCAGCTGCCTGGGGGGGGGTCCCACCAAGCCCCCCAGCCCCGGTCCTGCACTGTCCTGATGCTGTAAATTGTCCCTACGGGAAGGGAGAACCCTGCGCCCCACAGGCCAATATCCTCTTTTCCCTACAGTGTGGTCCCATGGGGCTGGTGGGATGAGACAGGACAGGAGGGGATAGGATGGGATGGAGCAGGAGGGCTGCGGGTGCACAGTTCCCAAATCCAGCCCCATCCCGCCCCGCCTGCCCGGCGCTCCGGCCGCAGCAGAGAAAGCGCTTTTTGTTCTCTCACATCCCCCGGGCCGCGGTCGGGAAATGCCATCGGCCGTGAATCACCCGGCTCCGCTCCGTGTCCATCCCTCCCCTGCCCGTGCCTCGGGCCCGGACCTCTGTGCCAGGCTCTGTCCCGGCAGTGGCACCGGGGGACACAGGGGAATGTGCCGTCCCAGCCCCCAGGGATCTGCTTCCCCAAACCCAGCCTCAACTCAGCTCTGCCCCGCCCCGGAGCATCGCCCACCACGGGGATGTTCAGCCAGGGCATTTCCTGGGGATGTCCTTCGGAATTTCGGGGTGCCCCAGGCGTACTCACGGGTGCGGTCCTTGTTCCAGGCATGGCAGCTGATGGGCTCCAGCAGGAAGCTGTGGTAGGCCATGGCTCACGGGCTGGGGACAGGGAGAGACCCTCAGGCTGTCAGGACGTGCTGCTGCAGCCACAGGGACAAGATCCCAGCCCCACAGAATGATCCTCCCCGCTGGGATCAGCACTGTGCTGCAGCCCACCATGTCTCTCCTCTGCCGGGGAGAGGGGTTTTCCTGAGGATTTCCAAGCTCAGGAACTGTCCATTTCCAGGAACTTCTAAATCCTGCTGTCATCCTGCTCCAGCTGGCTGGAATTTGCTGGGCAGGAGTGGGCCGGGCACACAGGGACACTGGGGTCCCACCATGGGCAGCACCTCCTCTGTCCACCACAGCAGGGCCAGATCCACTCACTCCTCCCACACCTCTCATTTTGGAAAAGCCAAAGCCCCATGGAGGCACTTCCACCCCATCCCATCAGTGCTCAGCCCTCAGGACCAACCCCTTCTGGCTGAACTCCCACCATTTCTGCTGGTCCCCAGCTGTCATGGGATGGAGAAGTTTGCCCCAAAGGCCCCTCCAGGTGCCACAGGACCGGGAAGGGATCCAAGCAGCCCCTTGGCCATCCGGGAGTGCAGGGATGTAGGGAAACACCTCGCCAGGGCGTGGCAGACAGGAATTACTCACAGCCTGCTCTCGGCTATTTTGGGAACTCCCTGAACACGTCCCGTTTTCTTTGGCAGCTAAAAACGTTACAGGGGAAGGGGGAAAAAAAGTCTCTCTTAGCAAAGCTCCATCCCTGGGCTGGGGAAAAGAAAATCTGAGGAGCTCCTTCAGCTGCCTTCTGCACGTGGAGGAATTCCAGCGGTGATTCCAGCAGGGCACGAGCCCCGTTGTCACACACTCCCTGGCCAAGGACACGGGCATGGATGAGGAGGCAGCCACCCTTTCCAGCCCCCCCGACGCCCCTGGGATGCAGCACAGGGTGTCACAAGGAGGGTACAAAGCTGCTGCCACCTCGAGCCCTGCGGATGGAGCAGCACCACGAGGGACAGACAAAATCATCAGCGACAGGGACACAGCTGTCGGCATCGCGAGAGATCAGGAGAGGGAAAATGTGTGAAAAAGGGATTTGGCTGAAATGAGCACCCGGCTGAAAGGGCTCCCTTGGAGGAGGGATGGGAGGTAGGACACACTGAGGTGTTTCTGGCTTCGACACTAAGAAAACAGCAATAATTTTTCTTTTTCCAGGTGGAAAACAGCTAGTTCCCTGCTGGTGCCCCGCTGGCTGAGTCCTGCTCCCGCCCTGAAGGGACCCACGGGGGCGCGGCAGCCCCTTCCCCAGCTGGGAAGAGCATCAGAGGAGCTGTGCTTACATCCCCACCCTCTCCACCAACCCAGGGGCTCTTGAGAGAGGAAAATGGGAATTTTCCGAAGGCCAGACAGGGCGGGATTGGGAGCTGGAGCAGCTCCGTTATCTCCCCGGCCAGTCCAAGCAGTTCGGAAACATCCTCGGAGGAGATAACCAAACCTTGGCAGAGCCGAGTGCCGGGGGCTCCTCCCAGTCCCGGGAGAAAGCCAGAGCAGAGGAGCTGGAGTTTGGGATTTTACGAGCCTGGAGGGGTGGCGGGAGGAGGGGTTGTACCCAGTGAGGATCCTGCTGGGAGCTGGGACCCCCTGAAGCTCTCCCCGGACACTGTGGTGGACCCCTGCACCACCAGTGACCCCAACAGCGACCCCCGGGAACCCCTCTGCTCCCTGCGGCAGCTGAAGGTGTCACCGCCCGTGCTCCTGCCAGCCAGGCTGGGGACACCCGTCCTCAGACCCCAGTGTTGGTGAGGGGTACCCCATGAGCCAGCCCAGCCCTGAGGGGACACCCCCGTCCCAGGGCGGCTCTGACCCTCCTCTTCCTCGCACCGGGCAAAGCGGGGAGCAGCCGATTCCCGAGGATGAGAGGACAGATCGCGGCAGCTCTGCCTCAGCCGGCACCAACCCCGACGGGACCCCCACAAGAGGACTCTTTCCAACCCTCTCCCCCCAAGAGCTGTCAGACCGCCGGCAAGAGGAAAAAACCCTCAACGTTGCTGACAAAGCTGGGAGAAAACCCCAAAACATCCGAAACGCAGCGACAGCGAAACTCGCAGGGGGCGAGGGGCTGCCCGCACCCCCCTGGATCCCAGCCCGGGGGGACCCCCCGAACCCTCGGGCAGGGTGTGAGCTCCAGCAGCGGTGACAGCCGCAGCCCCAGGGGACAGCCCCAGGTCCTGGCAGGGTGGCAGAGCTGCCTGCCCGTCCTTACCTTGCCGGGCAGCGCGGGCTGGGCTCGGTTCCTGCGCGGCGGGGCTCGTTCATGGACTCTGGGCAGTCGACACGAACGGAGCCCTCAGCGAGCGGCTGGAGCTGTGCCTGCCCCGCCGAGGCAGCCCGACTTCCCTTTTCCTCTGCGAGAAATGCAACCACTTCCTTACGTGGGCGTTGGGGGAGCGCAAGGCAGCTCTGCGGCCGCCCTGCCCCTGTGCCTGCGGGCCAGGCCGCTCCGGCACCGCCGCACGTGGACGGGCCCACGGCCCCGGGATGCTCCCGGCCCTCGGTGAGACGTGGAGAGCTCGCCCTGGGTGCTCCAGGGAAGGATACAGCCAGGGGGACAGAAGGGAAGGATCCCCGCCGTCTGTCTCTGGCAGCGGGAGTGTTGTTCACCCCCGGGCCCCGAGGCGTTTCGGAGGCATGGGGACTCCCCGATGCCTGTGCTGGCCCTCACCAGGGAACAGCCGTGCCTGGAGCCCACCCGGGGCGAGACCCCCGTGGGCATCGCCTCCCACGGCCGGGGAGATCCGCAGGACCCCGCGGAGCCTGGATCCGGCCGTCCTCGGCAGCAGCTGCTGCTCGTTCCTGCATCCCACACAGCCCAGTGGGACCCGGTGCCAGGCTGGCTGAGGTCACCATGCCTGCATCCCCACGCACCAGACATCCAGCCCTCTGCGTTTATTGCCTCCTGCTTCAGAGCAAGTAATTTTTATCCCATTCCTGCCTGGATGCAGTCACCCCTTCCCTCCCGAGCACAGGGATGCACTCACTCACCTCGTCCCTCGGGTCCCGTGCGGGGAGGGCAGGATCCCTACTCAGCTGTAGGATTTGGATACAATAACCTGGAATTCAGGTAGACAATAACCTGGTACTGGCTGAGCTGCAGAATCGATCCCCACGCGAGGAGGGCACAGAGGGGGCAGCCCCTCGCTGCTCCTCAGCCATACCTGGGCTTCATTCCTTGTGTGTTGCCATGATCCCTGCAGGCATGGGGAGATCCTGAGATGTCTCCCAGGCAGGGATGGGAATGAACCGTGGATCAGTTTTAACTGCTGCAGGAGGCTTTGGGGTACCTTACTAAGGGAAGGGAGAGCACAGTGTGACCCCTGCTCCTCGCCTGCCATCCCCTTTCCTCATTGCTCCCATCCCCAGGCTGCTCCTGCTCCAGTCTGTGCTGAGTGCCAGGAGCTGCCTCCACTGCTTTTGAACACTGCCTAGGGCTCTCCAAGACTCGATATCCCATGGGAGGAAAATCTGGCACTGTGGCAGTCAGGGATGGAGGCTCAGCCCTGCTGGCCCTCTGCCAGACCTGGTTCATGTTTGCCCAAACCCTTTACCTCCTTTTTCTTCCGTTTCTGAAGTGGGGATCGGGGAGATCCTCCTGCCTCACAGCACGTCACGTCCTCAAAAAGGCTGTAGAGGAATTGTCCCACTGCACAGACACTCTGGGGACATGGGGACACTTCTGGTGAGGTTTTCTCTGGGGTTGGGGCAGTGCAGATGATGAGCAGCAGTGATTGTGTATTTAGGGAGTGTCACAGGCAGGCTCCAGTATTCTCTGCTTCCCAACCCACCCATCCCAACCATGATCCCCTGACTACAAGAAATGAAATGTTGATTATGTTTAGAAGGGAAGGGAAATTGCAAAGTCAAGCCTGACTGCCAGGGGAGAAGGTGGGAGACACAAGGAGACCAGAGAAGGATCCAGCTCTGCGATGGAGAGCAATGGCTGCCACTCAGAGCCGATTTTCCACCTTCCCCTTTCAGCCCCACCCCGAGGTGAGAAACGAGCAGGGTATGAAACAACTCTGGTTCCAGAGGAAGTGGTAAATTTAGTCACGGGTTTTTTTAAGACACTTCTGCATTTTCTGCAGAAATGAAGCTTTGTAAAGCAATGCCATCAGCCAGCTAATCCCTTCAGAGCACAGCAAGGCAGCAACACAGGGATGAGGAACTACAACCCTATGAATAAAGGAAGTTGTGTGCAAATGCCTCCAGGAGCTCCTGAGGATTGGAGCTGAACTGCAAAAGGTACCTGGGGAAAAAAGATCTGCACAGAAGCCAGACCACACTGACAGCTCTGGTTGGAGCTTCATCTGCCCACCACTCATTATAAATACAGGATGTTACGGGTTGAGAGCTCAGCTCTAACAGGACACAGAATTCCACAACCACTGAGGGTTGGGAGTTCATCAAGTTTATCGAAGTTCATCAAGTCCAACCTGTGACCAATCCCCACCGTGCCAACCAGCTCAGAGCACTAAGTCCCATGTGCAGTTGTTCCTTAAACACCTCCAGAGATGGTGATTTCCCAGCCTTGAAGTTTCATAGGCTTACCAAGTGAATTCCTTTTAATTCGTCTTCCCCAGACGAGGCTCAGCAGATTTTTGTCTCACTTTCCACACAGAGCATTCCACTCTGTCCCCTGGGCACTGCCCTGGGAACAGCCTTGGGACCAATCCCAAAGGCAACTACAAATAATTCTGGTCACTCACCTTTGGAAAAATGTCACCCATTGAGCAGACAACAAAAAAGACATTCAGGTTAATTTGCTGTTGTTAAGGATTAAATGCAAGGCAGACAGAATGAAGAGAAGTAGGATAAAGTCATTTGCCCTCCAAAATCATCACCTCCAGGTAAGAATTCCCCTGGATGAAGCTCATCTGAATCTTCACATCCACATCATCAACTCCAGGTCTGTTAACTTTAGTACCTTTCAGTTAAGATTAACTTCTCCTGTTTTAAGGCCATAAAATATCAGTGCAGGGTTTCCCCCACTCCGTCTCTCTCCTTAACATCCATTTTTTAATTAATAAGCATCAAAACAAAGAATCAGTTTTTCTCTTTTTTATTATTATTATTATTTCTAGCAGACAATTTACATAAAATTCCCCTTTTAAGTTAGTGATTCATAACTTCCTGCAATAAACTACTTAAGGAGCAGCTTTGGTAAAGAATGGAATGAAACAACCAACCAACAAAAAAAAAAAAAAAAAAAAAAAGAACAATCACAGCTGATTTTGAAACCAACACAATTCACCAAATTTAGATTCAAAAGAAAATATGCCAAGCCGTATTTTCTCAGTGTTTCCAAATATTTCACCTTCCTCCTCTCCCTTTTCAGTTTTGTGCAGATGTGGGAGCTGCGTTCTGTCAAGCAGTTTGTCCTGCTAGATCATGGAAATCCATCTTTACATGATTCGTAGCCCTTGGATTGAGGACTCTAAAGTCTTGAAGGAGAGAAAAAAAATCTTAATTACAATGTGGTGCAGTAGCTTGGGTTAAATAATTCAGTGTAAATGTCACCAAAACCATGTAAAAACATCAATGTTTGAAATTAGACTCAGTCACAGAATCCCAGAATGGTTTGGGTTGGAAGGGACATTAAAGATTATCTCATTTCAGCCCCTGCCATGGGTGAGGACACGTTCCATATTCCCAGGTTGCTCCAAGCCCCATCCAACCTGGCCTCGGACACTTCCAGGGATGGGGCAGCCACAGCTTCTCTGGGCACCCTGTGCCAGGGCCTCCCCATCCTCACAGGAAGGAATTTCTTCTTTAAGTAAACGATCTCTTCCTAATGTAAGAGCCAGACACCACAACAGTCATTCCTTTCAAACTCAGGCCATGATACAGACCTGAAAGTGCACTAAAGCAGCTTAGAGATCACCTCAACTTCCTGTTTGACTCCTGTCGCCACCAGAGCACTCTGGTACCACAGAACACAGACAATCTATTCTTTCCCTGAATCAGCTCCCATATCCCAGTTTTGAGAAGACCAACAGGGACCTCTGTTGGCCAAAGCAAGCATGGACATCAATACATCCTTTTAGGAATTTCAATATTGTATTTTCCAGCTGTTAGACACAACTTCTTACTCCTTGGCTAAGTTAATTCTGAGAGGACAGGACCATATTCTGCAGCAGGACAATGAGCAGAGTTGCATGGCATGAGAGAAGGAAGAGGTAGGGGGAAGTGTTGTACAAATTGCTCCAGCCCAACTGTGGCTGATGCTGGAGAATGAAAGAATTAAGGGGATTCCTTCAGGGACATTAAGTAATTCTATTAAAAAAATAAATCTGTATGAGCACCATCTGCTTAATAAACTGCATCTGTATTTATGCAGATTCTTGGATCAGTTTTTCTTATGGACCTTCACTAATGGTTTTGAACATTCCAGTCTGAATTTCCTGCTGATACTAAAACCTGGCTTGGGGCTGAGCCCCAGGAGATGATACCAGAGATTAAAAAAA
>VZSR01003816.1:5251038-5287028 GCA_013398615.1 Brachypodius melanocephalos
AAAAAAAAAAATCCACCACCCCAGCTAGTTCACACAAACATGGTAGTAAAAGCACATTTTTACCTTAAAATCCCAGATGGTCATTGCTCCATCGATGCCGGTGGTGCAGAATTTCCGACAATCCCGTTTGTCTATCTCATAAATAGACACTTGGCTGCAAACAGAGAGTGAGAGCTCCAACACCCATTCCAGAGAGCCAGAAAACTGGGAGATTTGGGTTGAATTCTACTCCTACTCTTTCAGATGGAGACATGACTATACCAGAGCGTACACTAGATTCTTGGTAGAATGCCTCAGAAAAATAAGCCAAGAAAACGATGCTGAAAGCTCTTCATGGCTTGGTGAGATGAAATGTCTTCCTTGAATAAAGAGAAATTGCTCAACATCCTCTGGGATCAAATGCTTTTTAATGCAAAGATATTTTACCCAATGAATGAATCCTTTTGATTAATAGAATGGTGGAATGGTTTGGGGTGGAAGGGACCCTAAAGCTCAACCAGTCCCACACCCTGCTATGGGCAGGGACACTTTCCACTATCCCAGGTTGCTCCAACCTGGCCTTGAAAGCTTCCAAGGATGGGGCAGCCACAGCTTCTCTGGACAACCTGTGCCAGAGCCTCACCATCCTCACAGGGAAGGATTTTTCTGTATGTTTAACCTAAATTTCCCTTCTTTCAGTTTGAAAACAGTGCTATATAATAAATAAATACACATGGCAGTAACATCTGAAAGAGGAAGCTGGCACATGAAATTTAGGTGGATTTTGCTGACTGGATTTTGCACAGTGCCACCAGCCTCTTGGAAACTACCCACATATTTGATAAGATAAGCTGTGTCCAAGGTACACAACACATTAACCATGAGGCAAACAGCTGTAGCCATGTCAATGATTAACTTCACCAGCACCCATGTAAATCCCAGAAACAGAGAGCTGCTAGGGAAAGACGGCAAGGAAAAAGGAATGCCAACCACAGTAAACCTGAGGGTTTGCAGAACACCCACTGGGCATGGAGAACATTCCCGGCCCTCCCCCTGGCAGCAGGACACTCACGTTATACTGTTTTGGTGCAGTGTCTCCAGGGTGGTGTTACGGTCTTCCGTGGTGGCTCTTTTATCCATGTTGCGGAAGCGTTCCATGGCGGAGATGTTGCGTTGGATGCTCTGTTTGGGAATGTCGAGTTTGGAAACGAAGCTCAGCAAGCCACGCTCGTCACAGTTGAAGAGCATCGGGCAGCAGTCATGGCCCTGCAATCACACAGCCATCAGGGAACACCTCCTCAGCACCGCCACCCTGCCCTTCCAACATGCAAACACTGAGACCAGGGCAGAGCTCGTCTATTATTATTACTGACTGTCCAAAACATGACAAAGCTCTACGAGGAGGAATGAGCAGACACTTACAGCTGCCACCACGCTGTTCTCAGAGACAAAGGACACGCTCAGGAGTGGGAGGAACTCTGTTTTCAGCTGCGAAACCCTGAGCAAGGACAAGGACATTTGTTAGAGGGATTCACTGAAACCTCTCATTTTCAGCTCTAACAAAAAATAGGCGCTGTTCCCACACAAGGATTGTTGGAAAAGTCAAGGTAGCTTGGCTGTCCTGTGGTGACAACAGAAGGTTTTAATTTGTAGTAAGAAGTTTCTGCCTAATGAAAGCATGCTGGAAGATTTATAGCTAAACCAAGTATTCCAGGTGAAAGGCTAACATTACCAAAATTGTGTGTAAACAGGGGCAAGAGTTTAAAAGGAATAACCCCCAAAATGTCTGTATTGATGAAGATATTAATTTCATTTGAATTAAAAAAACACTTGGAAGTTTTGATGCTTGACATCTTTGCAGAAGGAAAAAGCCTTGATGTTCACTTAAGTCAACTTCTGTGATTTAATGATAAATAAAGAGAATTCTTAAACACTTTATAATGAATGATATTTCCTGTCAGGTACTCATACAACTGTAGTGATCAGAGCCACAATTCAAAAAGAATCCCAGCAATGCCTGGACGACCTCAGAGACTTCTGCTACCAAAACATATGGTGAATCTCATCCTTCCTGGCTGGAAAGCCAAGGACACTGCAAAGTTATGCAGATCAAGAGGAGGAACAGAAGAAACAACTGTTAGTAAAATATTTTGTTGGATTGGAAGGTGCAAGTTGAAACCTTGCATCAGCAGCACCTTAAGGACAGAGGTTGAAATTAATATTTCATTAACTTATTTTCCAGATTCTGGCTGGGGATGGGCATCTTGGTTCTGCAGTGGGCATGCTTCTGGATTCTCTTTGAATTGGGAATATCGCCTGGAATATTGTTTGGAATATTTTGTATTGCAAGTATTATTTTGGAAAAGAAAATATTGTTTCCCTGGTTACTCAGTGGAATATACCTTTTTTCCCAAATGTCTATTTTTTCCCCAAAAATTAATTTGCCATACCCTCACCTAAGGATTCTTATAAAGAATTTAAATTATACAATCTAAAATTCACAGAATAATATAGAATTCATTCTATATTATTTATAGAATATTTACATTTACATAAGCCTCAAGGAGACTCCTGGAATCTACAGTAAAACAAGCAACAGAGCTTGTGAGCCCAATATTCCACAGAAAATCACAGAATCATTTAAGGTTGTAAAAGACCTTTATGATCATCAGGCTCACCATACCAGCAAGGGGATACTCACATCATGTTTTTGGAGGCATCAGCCACTGACACGGTGCTGTCGTGACTGACCCAGGCCAGGCGGTTGCCGCTGGCGGAGAAGCTCACGCTGTGCACCCACCCTCCGCTGCCCGCGCCCCCAAATTCCGACATCAGCTGCCCAAAAGGCATCTTGGAGCCCCAAGGGGTGCTGGCTGGCTTTTCATCCACTTCCTTAATGTAAGCAGAGAACACCCTGCAAATAAAAAGATTTTGGCGTGAACGAAGAGAGAACAAAGCTCCTGGGGGCATGGGATGTTTCATGTCGGAAGTGGAGAGATGTGTCCTGATTGTTCCCAAATAAAGTATTTTGGTGTCTTTAAACAAGCCTGGAAGCAGCAGAGTGCAGAGAGAAAGCAGCAGTACAAAGGGTGTAAAGCACACAGGTTTCTCATAAATGCTGTTCTTGTAGCTGTCTCCCTTTTTTCCAGAAGATGGCACAAAAATATACACTGTCAGTGCATTTTCCCCCGTGCCAAGATTTCCCTTTCATCCCTTTGCGGTGCTAACAGCTCTCTGGAGTCAATCCTTCAGCTAGAGAAAACCCAGGAATGGCACTGTATAATTAGAAGCTAATACAAACACCTACAAAATTACCCACTTTTTAAGAACATGCCCGTTTTAGCAGGATCTCAAAGAAAGAAATGTGATGTTCTAATGCCAGCAAAGGAGCTCTGAGCCACCTTCTTCCGGCTCATTATTGCAAAAATCCCCTGAAAACCTGAAATACTGCAATGTTTTTACATTTTTTTTTCCCAGCACTACAATTTTCAAGATATGTTTAAATAGAAAGCCTCCCCCTTTCATCAAATTCCTTCTGCATGATTCAGACATGCCACAATATGGTATTCTTGACTGTTACCATGGAATTTAATGGGACGTCACAACCATAGGATTTGAGTCCATTGAACAGCAGGAGCAAGGCAGCTACACCATGCTACTACCAGAGGGGGAAAAATCAGTATAAATGAAAAACTATGATCAAATATTCATGGTTGCAGTCACACACAAATAGGAGTTATTTTATAGTGAGTTTAAGGAAACGTGGCTCCCCTTTCCCTGTTTTTTGTATCTTTCGTATGTGTGGGGTAAGCACTTCCAAGGTACCTATATTCACCTTATTTCAATAAAGCTGCTCATTTGGAATGAGAAGGATTTAACTGCAGCTATATTAGGTACAGATTTTCAGGGAATTAAATATGGATATATATTAGGCTCTATCAGTTTAAATATAATCTAATGATAATCCTTAAAAAACCCGAATTTTATAGAGCTACCTAAAATGATGGTCCTCTTAATGTATGGAAGTAGGACAAGATGTTTAAAGCAGCAGCCTTTGACACAAGGCAGAAAAATCATACCTAAGTAGGGAAGACCTTGAATTTAACTGTTAGTTAAAAATATAAGAAGTCTTTTCCCTTATTAAAGTCTCCCTGTCTTTTAAAACCAAGATCACCTCAGCTTGAAGGCCCCAGCCTTCAAAGAATGTTGGGAAATGACTTTCATTCCCTCAGCAGGAGGTGGTGCTCATAGCTACAGATACATATATATTTCAGATAAATAGAAGGGGAGCTCATTTATCTTGGCCACACACCAAAAAACTGCTGAATACTCAGTAATTTGCAGCCTCCTGTCCTTCATTCTTTCCCCAAAATGTTTCCCACTTAGCTGCTCATTACGTGGTAGTGGCTCTGGCAGATCTGTTTCTTAATTTCCATCAGAACAGGTGCACACTTCAGGCATCTTAATTTTTTTTTAATATGGAACTGAAGGGAGAACTGGAATTTTAGAGATCTGTACTCATAATTTACAAAAGAGAGTAGTTTTTCATGGTTTGGGGGAAGAAACAGAATCCTAGAATGGTTTGGGTTGGACACACACACACATTTCAGGTGACCTAAGTCCTGAGGTCTTTTATGAAACCAAATTTAAAAATTCCACATGTGCAAAGTAGCTGCTTCTGTTTCACATCTCCTGATTTGTGACAGGAAATAAATACATACAGTTTATCTCATTAAAACTGGAACTAAGTCAGGAAAGGGGAGACAACTCTCCCCTCTCTTTCCCAGCTTCCATTTAACATCTTTCCTCACATGAAAAGGTATCAAAGGATAGGGTTTAGATGCAAAGGTTTCATTCTGAGATAAGGAATGTAATAGTCAGTCCCACCTCCCCCTCCTACTTAGTCATTTTTAGTACACACTTTGAAGCTTAAAAATTGCCCTATTACATAAAGAATTTAAGAAAAGAAGCTTTCATTATCATTCAAGGTACAAGTGATTAAGTCAATGTGGATTCAAGTCAGGCCCTGCAGACTCCCCATGCAGACTCCCCTGCAGTGACCCCAATCACTCAGCACAGAGCAGTTTGCAGGGCCCATCCCTCACGCAGTAATTTCACAATCAGTTGCAAAGCCTCTCCCATCCATCTCTCACACCAATCTGCTTTTAACAGCCTCTTTTTTTTTTTTTAATGATCTTCAAAAAACCTCTTCTATTGTGTTGAGTTGCATGTGGATCAATTCCTTGACTCTGCTCCCCAGAGTCAAAGGTGAGAAAAGGAACTCAGGGAACAAAAATGGGACAACACCTTTGGAAATGGCCAGCTACTCTGAATTTTGGAACTGCACCATTAGGATATTTCTTTTTAAACTCTAACTAGCAGTGTTGGTGTTCTACAAGATGACATCTGCTAATCCAGCCTAATGACCAGCTCTCAGCCTAAAAGCTGTTTAATGCTGGCCACCAACTCCCCAAATTCAGGTGTGTCCCTCAGCAGATCCATGCTGGCTGTCCAAAGTCAGGACACAGCAGCACCAAAACCAATGTTTCTCAAGCTGGATATTTTATTTTGGTACCACTAACAGTACACAATGAGCCACCTTTTATTTTAATAGCAAGTGCAAATACCTGATATCATGCTCAAGCTACTGATTCGATCCAGTAACCCAAACTGCAGATAGATGTTTTAGTTTCTCTCACCTGCACTTGAAGTCACAGGATCCTGCAGCCAGCAGGACATTGTTGGGGTGCCAGTCCAGGCTGAGGACAGTGGAACGAATGGGCTTTTTAATGTGTTTGCTCACCCACCTAAAACAAAACCAAAATAAGACATAAAATTTATATGAACATATTTTACCTGATTCCCACAAATCCATGAAGCACTCCTCAAAAAGATCACTCCTTGTCAATGACTAAACACATCGATTTTGGAAAAAAACTTCATGTTCAAATCTTTCACATTCTCTTGTGCAGTCTGTGAACTTTATGGTTAGCTTAATTAAACTTTCAAATATTATTAACAAACTCAGTAAATACGTATCTCCTCAGCTAAGTCTTATTCCTCTTCAAGCTAATTTTTATAATGCATCAGATAGAGCTCCTTGATGTGAATTTTGCACAGGAACTGCCAGGTCTCTTCCCCACAGTGAACAAGAGGTCAGCTGTGACTGTGACTCTGAGCTATAAGCAGCACCGTTTTCATGGATCACCAAGTACAAGTCCTTCCAACGAGTTTTGTAGTCACATCTCTTGCCTATTGACTTTTCTACTGTTTAAAAATACAATAACTATACAATACAGCAAGAAAATGGGGGGACTGCCAATGACCCAACCAGTGCATTCATCTCAATTATCTGCAGTGCAAAGTGGTCCTGCTGCTGAATGCATCAATAGTGGCCTAAATATGTCTCAGCAGATTTGGTTTATCTGAACTATTTACAAACTAGTAATGAAATCTATTATTCGCTTGATGGCCTTTGGGATGATGGTGCTTTTTCTTTGATTTTACTTGTATCTGGCACAAGTTTTAAGGCTCACAATTTACAAATTATATTTCTTTAGCATACAGACTCTTGATTCTTTTGCAGACAAGTGAGGCAGAGAAAAAATATTGATAAGTGAATATGCTGGAAAGCATAAAATCCAGAACAATCTTTAAAATGTATTTTGCAGATGGTGCCATTGTTTTTCATCTCCACATGGCAGACTGCACACAGGACACCTGTGTTTTTGTGCCTGTTTATGCAACCCAAGTAAGAGATACCTCGCACACTGATTTCAGCCACAGATGATACAGCAAATGCAGCTCCAACGTGTGCAGCTGCAAAGGGGGGAGATGAGAAGCATTAAGTTTAGATGGTAAAACGAGAAAAATGTTAATAGTGGAAATATCTTTGTGATATTCCTATGTCAAGTCTATAAACTGTGATAAAAGACAAAATGCAGAACAAGTTGATGATCAGCTCAAACGTCATCTAACAGACTACCCTGCAGATGTGACAGACTCAAACCTCTAATGACAGGAAATGGCCCAAAATAATAGATAAGGAAGAAAGACTTGAGTGAAGATGTCTTCATTCATTCTGGCACAAAGAGGGGGAAGGAAATATTTCTCTTTCTTCAACCACATAGTTGTAGTAATGAAATCTTTACTCTGCATTCTTGCACTTTTAGAAACACAACATATGTTTATGGCAGTCAGGCAGAACACATCCACACCAACTTGTAGTGTCTGAAAACAGGCAAAGTCAAAGGCCTTTAGGTGCTACAGTAGAGTGAAGAAGAGAGAGAACCTTTCCCCTTAAATGCTGAAGTCCACAAAAGAAGTGATGAGGCCATCTCTCTACCTTTCCTGAATATTTTATGAATTAGCAAAACAGTAACCCAGCTACCAGCATTAAACAGATTCACCTTTCCCATGCAGCCCTTTACACATATAAAACCAGCTCACCAGTCATTTTCAGACTCAAAGTAGCACACGGATATGAGTCGAGCTCCACTTCCCACGGCAAATTTGTTCTCCAAGGGAGACCACTTGACAAAGGTGGCAGCCCGGTTGATCCTGAGGATGACCAGGGTGGGTTTCCACACGCCGTCCTTCTGGCTCCACACGTAGGCATTGCGGTCAGCGCCGCACGTCACGATGCGGTCGCTTTTGGGAGCCCAGTCAATACCTACAAGTGAAGGGCTCACAGGAATTAATTATTCCCCTTGTGCTGTTTGCTTTATGTTAAGGCAAAACAAAGATCACCTCAAAGTCCTCTGTCACAGAATCCCAGAATGGTTTGGGGGGGAAAGGACCTTAAAGATCATCCAGCTTCAACTCCGTGCCAATTCCCATTCACTGTCCCAGGTTGCTTCAAGCCCTGTCCAATCAGGTCTTGGACATTTCCAGGGATCCAGGGGCAGCCTCAGCTTCTCTGGGCAATCTGAGCCAGGGCCTCACCACCCTCACAGGGAAGAATTTTGCCATATGTCTAACCTAAATTTCCCTTCTTTCAGTCGGAAGCCATTCCTCCTTGCCCTGTCACTGCAGTTCCTGATGAACTGATCACTGAGACAGTTACTACTGTTATGTCACTCCTCTTCATCTTTTATTCTCCAGGAGCTATTTCAAGCTGTTAGGGATACTTGTTTCTCCCTCAAGCTTTCATCAAAACTGCAGATCCCAGGGATTTGCTGGCTGAGGAAGCTCCGAGGGCTGGCCAACAGGTGGAGCTCTGCAGACCGGCCAAGGCCTGTCCACCAGCACCCTCTAAACCTCTGACTTCTGCAAGATCCCTCTCAACAGCTGAAACTCAGCAATTCTAAAACTGCACAACCTCTAGCAACATTTTGTGCTTGCTGCCAGACTGCAGCCATGATCTAAAGCTTAGATAACAGGGTTTTTTTTGTTAGACTTCTCCAATCTTTATGTACTGACACAATCCTTAATTTTTTTTTCCGTGCCTACTTAAGCTGTGCCACAAGAAAGGTTTCTGAGAAAAAAAAATAACAAATTCAAAAAATAAAATAAAATCTTTGATAAGGCTGCCATTGCTTCTTTCCCCTACTAGGCAATGAAGGATATTCCCAACTGAAAAGTCTTATGGGAACATTATTTTTCATCTTTTCTCTAGCATCCTTTGGGATGCAGTCCTCAACTCTCCTGCCACAAAAATTATATGTCAGTGGTTTTCCATTACTACACTCAGTATTAAAAACATCTCTTAAGCTCACAAACTAAAAGTGGGATAAAAGCTGTGGAAAGAGTTTATACTAATGTCACCATATTATTAATATGTTGTTTACTTCAAAGTAGGTTTATACTTAAAAAGCAAAGAGGTTGGTAGTCTGAAACCACAGTTACAGGAGTTCCAGCAGTGCTTTTGAAAGTGCGACCATCCTGCCTCTCTTTTTCCTTCTGCTGCCCAGCACCTCCTCTCACCAGCCCTGGGCTGTTCTGACTTATGCCAAGTTCAGATTTTTAGCTCAGCAGAAAACTAAGCCAAGAGAGTGAAAAAAGCTCTTCCTGTGAGTGAGCAGAGGCAGCTCACCACAAACCTGAGTCAAGAGAAGGACCTTGTCCCCTGTGCTCAGGAGCTGGTGTGGCAGCAGCTGACTCACTCCTGTCAGGGCTTATGAGCAGTTTGATCAGTGGCTCTCCTGTGTGTAACCACAGCTTAACTCTCCTCTTTACAACCACCAGTGTTTTGTATTCCAAAGGTTCACGCTGTGCAGGAAAGCAGGGAGAGCTCTTTTCCCAAGTCACGAATATTTGGCTTCTAACACTAACAGGTACAAGTAAAATGTCTTGGGAGGACACAATTTGTAAATGCAGCCCAAGGGACTCTTCACAAAGAAGCTGGGGCAGTTGTGCTCTTGGACAGCAAGAACTGGAAAAATTGAATAAAGTTCCTGCAAAATGCTGTTGGACTGATACTTATGCCCATTAGTGAGCTGAGAACAGAATTTGCTGCTTTGGGCAAGTGCTTGTATTGATTATGTTTGTTTCCTTAAGAGAATAAAGCCCTTTTAAAAAATCACCATGAAAAAAAAAAAAAACCAGTAATAAAAAGACTACCACAGGATAATCACATTTTTTAAAACAACACCTTGTGACTCAATGTGGCAGCTCTTCTTAATTTTCACTGTGGATGTACAGATGCTCTGGGTTTGCAAAAAAATGTGCTCATTGATGGTCTAAGTCCAAAACTGACCACTTCAAATGTTTATACAGTCCCTAAAAACGGGTATTTATTGTTGTTGGAAACCACAAAGCAATGCTACAGTCATATGCTTGATGAAGTTTTAGTACTAGCACTTGAAAGGGAGCAGCATGCATCACTGTGACACAACCACATTACTCCAGTAGACTGAAAATGTGTTCTCATTATGTCATTAGGGATGAAAAATAAGCCATAGATAAGAAAAAATGGCTCAGTAACTCCACTGAAATGTCTGGAAATGAGACAGAGCTTTTCTTCCTAACATTCACTGCATGCAGTTCAGAAAACTGCTGCAAGACTCTCTCTAAGTGGGAATGCCAACCTATAAAAAGATCTATTCACTCAACACTTGCAGATTTCCTGTTCAGAATCTCAGCTGGGGAAAACACAAGGGGCTGGAAAACTTCATTTCTGGCTCAGCACAGTCTCACCTGTAATGTGTCCATTGTGTTCCTTCAGCTCGTGAGCCTTCACCCACTGGTTCCCACTCTTCTTGTAGATGTGCACTTCATGGTTATTAGGGCTAATGGCAATCTCTTAAAAGAACAAATAAAACAATCCAATTGTGCAGAAGGCTTTTTAATAGCAAATGCTGTGTTTGGAAAGACTTTTCCCATCTAAAACCTCTACTCACAAATTTGAGAGCGTTACATGGGCTTTGTAAACGAAGGGCCAAAATCCCTGGAAAATCTCCAATAATTATGGATAGAGAATCATGGAATGGTTTGGATTGGAAGGCATCTTAAAGATCATCAAGTTCCACTCCTCTGCCATGGGCAGGGACACCTTCCACTACCCCAAGTTGCTCCAAGCACCACCCAACCTGGCCTTGGACACTTCCAGGGATCCAGGGACAGCCACAGTTTCTCTGGGAATTTGTGCCAGGGTCTCCCCACCCTCCCAGGAGAGAATTTCTTCACAAAATCTCATCTAACCCTGCCCTCTGGCAGTTAGATACTGGCACACATACCATGGTCATCAGTACTCTGCACAGGAGGACAACACATTTGGAACACAACAATCCACATTATATAGAAAACCTGGCCAAAAGGCAAAGCTTTGTGGAACACCAGGAAGACTCAATTACCTCCTATGCCACCAGGTTCAGAAAAACTCAGATTTGAAAGACATGTGCTTTTTGGATCAAAAGTAGAACATTTAACATGTAGAACTATGTATCTGATCACACCTTCCCTAAATGCGACCCAGAACATCACAAGATCAAAAACTGAGAGCAGAAAGAAAATAGCAATTGGGGAAAAAAAAAAAACCCACCCAAACTAAAAATGAAAATGAACTTATTACTTACGAGTACGGTCTCTGTTCCAGGCATGGCAGGTGATTGGCTCCAGCAGGAACTGATGTAGAGACATTCCGAGTTAAAGAGATTCCTATGTTGTAAAAAGTGAAAAGGCTGAAAGGTGTAAAATTGAAAACAAAACTCTTCAAAATGAGAGAACTAATAAAACAAAGTTAACATTCAACATTTGCCAAGCATCTTTCAGTGTTACAATTTATTTACAGATCACAACTTAATAAATATGATGAGGCTGTTCAGGAGCTGCCTGTGTCACACCCCCAGATATTTTCAGCAGGATGATGGATTTTCATTGTCCTGCTTATGTTAGATAATTGCAATTACCCTAAAAGCCAGATACACTTGCTTCTTTGTGTATCCTCACAGACAACAGAGCAGGTCCTCCAGAAATCTAATAAACCTATTAATTTTACTATGGAAATAGAATAATTAAAAAAATAAGTATCTAGGACAAAGCTCAGTGAACTGATTCTAAAGCCTGACTTGTATCCCGGCTCACAGGCAGCAAAATCACTACAACAAAATCCTTTTTTCAGGAAGTCAAACTGATGCATAACTGTGACCTCCTGATATATTATTTGATAAAACTTCATAATAAAACCATTTATATGTATCCTGGGGAAAAATTACTAAGATTAGTAATTAACTAATTAGTAAATTTGTCAAATTAATTCTAGCACTGAACTGTTTGATAATCAGGCTTCTGCCCCATGAAACTCAAACACTAAAACAAACTGAGTCATTGTAGTTTTTGAGTATTTTATTTAAAAAAGGCTAAATACCTACTTTTTTCTTTCAACTTATGGCTGTTACAAGAGACAGTGCTGAAAATCTGCAATTGGAGGCACATCCATCAGCAGACACAAACTTGTCTAAAATGTTTTTATTATATTATCTTCCATCCATTTACGCTGCCTTTGGTTAATACAGGACATGGAATAGTATATTTTTAAAATCAAAATATTTTAGACATCAAAATATTTTAGGTATTAAAATATAGTATTCTACGTGCTGTGTTAACCAGAGCAGCATAAATGGATGGAAGATAACACCATAAAAACTCAAGGTCACCTGTAATAATAAAAAATGTTCACAGTTCAACACATCCAACTTGGATTTGTCAATTCCTTTTGCATATTCCACTAATTTTCACAGCAATTTATCACTGGTGGATCAAAGCATTTTTACCCCCACACATCCATCTTAAAAGAACTATCCCCGTGATGTCATTCCAAGACATCCACACCCATTACAGCCTGGAATTACAACATACCCAAGTATGGCCATGTTAGCAGAGGGTGGAGACTTCAGGACAAGGTAGGAATTTGGAAGCAAACAGGAAATGAATGGCAGTCTAACTTAAGAAACTTAAGAGTGAAAGAAGGATGAGTACACTCTTACTGGGACCTCAGGAATTACTTTCTATCTCACCATTAGTTTAACAAATACCTTGAAAGTGCTGGATCTTGGAGCAGAGGTGAGACAGTATTTCACCAATGCAAGTAACTGGAGAGACTTTTTATTACATTTAGATTTTTGT
The DNA here is from genome assembly GCA_013398615.1 of Brachypodius melanocephalos. Classification (NCBI taxonomy): domain Eukaryota; kingdom Metazoa; phylum Chordata; class Aves; order Passeriformes; family Pycnonotidae; genus Brachypodius; species Brachypodius melanocephalos. The sequence continues at coordinate 5,263,582 of VZSR01003816.1, forward strand.
TTAAGGAAATCGAGCACTGTTATTCTAAGAATATGCAAATTATGGGTGCGTTTCAAATGTACTTGAAATGCAACTTTTAACAATAGGAGCTTTTAGTCCAGCTCACAATTTTAATCAGCATGATTTTCACGGTTCTTATAATAATCACATTTTACCAATCAAATGAAGTATTAAATACACACAGTCCTAGGCAAAACAATTAATTATTTTTTGTTAATGTGAAAATGCTGCCATAATCTGGCAGCACCTCTGCCCTTGGACATCCATCATTTGCCATCCCACGTGTGAATATAAGCAAAACACAACTGCAAAGTGCTTTTTCCAGGATCTTGCTCCAGCTCCTGCCAACATTCAGTAGCAGCACATTTCCATATACAGGAAAAGTTCAAGAGCTGTTCCACCAACAAGGAATGCTCAGCCTTTGCTACTCTTTCCGAAATAAAATGTAAAAATATCCAGTCTCCTCTCCCCAAGGAATGCAGCTATTTTGAAACACTATCTAATACAAGTGTAGTATTTTATTAACAGATTGGCATTACATATAAAATGTAGTTCCACCCTACCTCCTAATTCAGGTATTTTTACTCAGCTGTTCCCAAAACCAACCCAAAGTTGTATGATCCATTCCTTCCCATTGATTGAGTTACTTGAGCTCCATAACTGGCAACAAGCAATCTTTTTCCATTTTGGTTTGGTTACAAACCCATAAAACACAAGAATGACGACAACCTCAAAAAGCAGTGCTACTTCTGTCTCCTGATAGGTACAGCGATATTTTCTTTGGGAAGATAAAGAAGTTTTCCAGTTATATTTATTCCTTACTAATACACAGGCAAAATCCACCCCATATTTCACTAGGGGAAATGCTGCTGGCTTTATGATTCTTGACAAATTAATAACCTCAATGCCATCCTGTCATCCAACCTCAGAATCTCACATGGGGAAGATACTGGTATGATTTTGTTAACTAGTACTTAACACAGCTCTCCCTGAGTTTTATTTTAAATAGAAAGAAACTGACTTTGAGTTTCAATAAAATATTTTGAAATGGAGAAAAAAAGGGGAAATCTTGCACCTTTGTAGAGCAGTTCTTTCAGTACAAGGTCTGAAAGGATCGAGGTTGGGATGTACAGGGCTCAGCTGCTGTCACCTCTCTGCTGTGGGGTGAGAAATATGTGGCAAAACCCCATCCCCGGACAAAGAACCAGCCAGGACACGGACCCAGAAGTGGAGATGGAATGTGTGCGTGTGTGACAGCGAGAAAGGGATCTTTTTAATCCTTGCCTATTCTCGGAGCACCTACACCACCTCCAAACACCTGGAAGCCAAGCACCTGCGATGAAGGACAGCCTCCCACCACTGTCACTCCCTCCCAAGTCACTCAGCGCGGGTTTCCCAGGGGGCTGACTCCTCTCGGGCACCTCCTCACACAAGACACCGTTAGCAGGAGAAAGCCGCCGGGATGGGGACGGATCGTGGGCTGCGGCCCTGCCACCCCAGGGGCACTGCGGGGGCCGCGGCGGGTACAGCGGGGGATATTGGGGGGCACAGCGGGGGAAATGGGGGGCACATCCACAGCCCCACCTCTCCCCGGCCCCTCAGGGCGAAGGGGTGAGCGGTGCCCACCGCCTCACCCTCGGCAGAGCGCCCGCAGCCCCTCGGGGCAGCGATGCTGCGGTGCCTCCCTCCGCCCTCCCCTCACGCCGGCGGGCCCGCAGGCTCCCCCCGCCCGCCGCCCATCGCTGCCGTGGTCGGGACTCACCTGAGGCGGCGGGAGCGGAGCGGGACTCGCGGACTCTGGGCAGTCAACGCGACTCCGCTCCGGCGGCGGGAGAGGCCGAGCGGGCCCGGCTCTGACACGGGCGGCAGGAAACGCGCTCCGCGCCTGCGCCGCCGGCCCTCCCCACACAAAGGGCGGAGCGGCGCCTGCGCGACCCCTCAGGGCGGGGCGGCACCGCCTGGGAATTAAAGAATTGATAAGGGAGGGAGAGATTTTGCGGGTCATAAGATCCGACTGTCAGTCCGTCCCCGCCGCTGCGAATCCTAAATCACATTACCCAAGCTCTTCTTAAACGCCTCCAGGCGTGGCGAGTCCACCACTTACCCGGGTAAGCTGTTTCAATGTCTGACCACCGAAACAGTGAAAAAAAAAAAAAAAATCTAACCATATTGTCCAGTGCCTCGATTTAAGGCCATTTCCTTCAGTCCTCTCACTGCAGACACAGTAGAAGAGGCTAGATCCCACCTCAATACCCCTTCCTTTCAGATCTACTGCTGTAGTCAGCCTAGAGGACCAGGAAAGAAAACGGGAAAAGAAGGAAGGTATTTCCTCTCACCCGGTTGTTTCTCTGAGGAGAAAAAAACCCCACAAAGGTGTAATTATTAATTGTTCTCAGTAGATGACTCCCAAAATACAGAGGTGCCACAATGCTGGACACGTACATGAGATTGGGTCCCAAACAGCAACACTCAAAACTCATCCTACAGAATATATCAGAGAATCTATACTGCAAATGAGGTATCACCCGGTATAATGAGACAAAATGACACGAATATGAGAGCAAATAAATCCACATTGAGTCTCCTTGAGACCAACCAAACCCAGTTCCTTCAGCCAGGGCTCATAAAGTTTTCTAGACCTTTCATGAGCCTTTTGCCCTCCTCTGGACATGCTCCAGCACCTCAATGTCCTTTTTGAGGTAAGGGACCCAAAACTGGACACAGTATTCAAGGTTTGGTGTCACCAGTGCCGAGTACAGGGGGAGGATCACTGCCCTGGTCCTGCTGGCCACACTCTCCCTGATACGGGGAAAGATGGCATTGGAGGGGACAGGGCTGCTCTGGACCCAGGCTGGGAGAGCTGGGGATGTTCAGCCTGGAGAAGATCCAGGGAGATCTTAGAGCCCCTTCCAGGACCTAAAGGGACTCCAAGAGAGCTGGATAGGGACTTTGGACGAGGGACTTGAGGGACAGGACAAGAGGGAATGGCTTCAGATTGAAAGAGGGCAAGGTTAGATGGGCTGTTGGGGAGAAATTCTTCCCTGTGAGGGTGAGGAGGCCCTAGCACAGATTCCCAGAGAAGCTGTGGCTGCTTCTGGATCCCTGGAAGTGTCCAAGACCAGGCTGGACAGGGCTTGGAGCAACCTGGGATAGTGGAAGGTGTCCCTGCCCATGGCAGAGGGGTGGAACTGGTTGATCTTTAAGGTCCCTTCCAACCAAAACCATTCCATGATTCTAAGATTGAGGGCTGGAATATCAAAATAAGTTCACAGGCAATAATTTGCCTTACTCCTTATCCCCTTGAGGAATTGCCTCCACTTTGGGGTCTCGTGGTTTCTCTCCTTCAAACTTGTGAGATTTTGTTAGTACAACAACAAACAAAGAAGTCTGGGAGCATGGGGAGAGGTAAGTGACTCTCAGATATACTGAGGAGCAATAGAGTAGTGAGTTTAATTTCAAGTCTGAGAGAAAATAAACAATTTATAAGCATCTCAAAGGAAAAAAAGAAAGTGAATGCTGGCCAGTATGGCTTTGTCAGGAATGAATTGAGCCAATCTAATTTCCTCTTCTGGCAGCATAACAAGGATTGCAGATAAGGGCGAGGCAATGTATGTCATATATCTTGATTTTTAGTAGGGTTTCTGACACTGCCTTGCAAGATATTCTAATAATAAACTGGGAAACCAGTCTAGATGATACTGCTCTAAAGGAGTTGCAAAACTGGTTGAGGGAAGAAGTACTTAATTTCAGTGCTTGTACAAGGAATTACCTGTGCATTACTCATCTGTGATGCAATAATGCAATTGCTGCATCTGAAGCTGAGATCAAGCTCAGAATAAACACAGTGGCAGAACCAGGATTCAAAATGGGAGCTCTGTGGTAAAGATGGGATGTGGTTGAGCAGCAGGTGCACTGCTGTTCACTTCAACATCATCAGCTTCAGATTTACACCACTGGGAATAGGGCAGATGGCTGTGCTGCAGGGAAGGGTGGAGGGGCTGCTGAGGGTCAAAAGCTGAACAGGAGCAAAAAATATCTTTTTGCAGATGAGGTAAACACCACCCAGGCCCATATGTGTAAGAAAATCCAAGTAACACACAGAGAGGAATCCTGCTCTGCTGAGCTGCATTAGAAGAGCATTAGAGTCCTGTGCACCAGAGAAATGTGGATGATTTGGAGAAAAAGGTGGCAATAATGATCAGGGTCTTTGAACACGTGACTTCAGCTGAACCTGTTGAGAGGACAGAAAAGTGAGGGAAGATGTGTGTAGTCTTTGAATAGATGAAAGGCTGCTGCTCTGAGGAAAGGAACAATTTGTTCTCTTATGTTCACAGGGTAGGGTGAGAAGTCATAAGCTAAGATAACAACAAGGCAGATCTGGGTGAAAAATTGCCAGCGACTACTTTGAAGTAGTGAAGCCCTGTGTTAGGAACTGATTTGACAGGATGTAGGGCTGCTCTTAGAAGTTTTTAAGAATGGATGAAATGGACAAATGAAATATTTGGCAAAAGTGCAATACCAGCTCTTGTATTCAGGAAGGAGGTGAGAGTCGATGGCCTCTGTCAGTGGTCCTGTGGCTCTGTGGCTGTGAGATGTGGAATCAGTGCAGCCCTTGTTGGCTAACAATAAAACTGCCTCAGCTGCAGGGATTAAAGACACACAACTAGGCCGAGTGGAGTTATGTAACAGCAACAAAATTACATTTTAAGTACGGTTTTATGTTTACAAAATGACTTTCACCAGATGGAGGGAGAGCATCTAAATGAGGAGCTCTGCAGAGGTTTTAAGCATTAAAAGCTAAGACCCTGTCTCCAATGAAGCTTCCTGAAGAATTTTCCACCGCTGCCCCTGGGTAGTGCTGATACAATTGTGCTAATCCAGGAAGGATGCCGATGTTTTTGAGATTAAAGCCTCACAAGCAAGGCTGGACTGATTTTAGTGAAAGTGATTTAGATGCAATCTGACCTTAAGGTATATATGTAAAAGATTTAAGCTGGGATATCCTCGTTCAGCTACAGGGTAGCAGCTAGTCAAAAAGAGATCTTCTAGAAGCAGGCTGTTAGCTACACAAACAGGTAATTGGTGATGAAAAGTCATGCTCTGAGTGCATTCTAGGTGTGCATTGCCACAGGAGCTGGCAAATTTTGATTTTGCTCTTTCTGTGCTCTCTACCCTCCTGTTGCAATGCCTTGCATCTTGAGTTTGAGCAGAATATGTTCTGCTTTCTCACCGTGAACAAATTCAAGCTTTCCCCCACACAATAAACCTTAATAAGACTATGAATAAAGGCTATTGATGAGAGGAATTACTTGCAAGAGATGGCCTGGATCACATATCCCATCCTTGACTTGAAAAATCTTAAATCTCTGTTAGCACAGATCCTTCACATAGTGTTGGATGTGTTCCATCATTCCAGATATACCAGAGATGTATTATTTGCAAGGTTTTGAGTCTAACACACAGATAATTCTTTTGTCTGCAGATTCTTTCACACTTTTTTCTATGTTCTATTCTATTCCTTTAAGATAAGATTTAGCTCTTACTGTGCATCCATTTGGGGGGGTAGAAGGATGTTGCTCCTTTTCCCTTTCTGTTTTGCCATTAGTGAAAACATCTGTACTGTCCATTAGCTGTTCCAGGATGTGAACAGTGAGATGTGTACAGTGAGATGTACCTCTGTGCCTAAAGAGACTTGTGGAATATCTGTGCTCCCTTTTGCAAGGAGCTGCATGAGTCAGCTGGTGTTGAGAACACACCTATGTTTTCCTCATCTCCATCCCACACCCTTTTCTGCTCTAATAAATTCATGGCAGGTGGATTCAAACGCCAGGTCCAGCTTCCCTGAGCCAGTGGCACAGAGGAAGAGGATTGAGGCCTTGGATAACCCCCCCCCAGGAAACAAAGTCTGAGACACAGTGCCTGCTGTGCAGTTTGTTTAGAGCCAACAGAGCCTTTCCTCTGCATCTTCCACTTCATGTATGGACTTCCTTTAGTTGGCCAGGCTCTGTTCCTGTACCAGAAATTGTTTGATTTAGCAAAAGAAATGTTTGCAGTGATAAAAAGTGACCTGGAATACGTCTGATATTTGTGCACATCAAGGTGACATCAAGGTGAGAAGAAGGGGCATGACCCTGAAGAGTGATAGTTAATAAGTCTTTTATAAATTGTGTGTTCATGTCTGTGCACACATCAAACTGTGCTTGAGAGCAGGAAGTGGCTGCTCAGATGGCAGAGGAGAAGAATGCTTTGTAGAGAGTGATGCACACATTCCAAGGACTGTCTCAAAAAGTGCATCCAAGTCTACAAAGGTCCACATGTCTAGGGATGCTGTCAGTATGAACTGAACATGTGCTTCCTGCAGCAGGTGTTTTGGAGAGGGAAAATGCCCCTGATGTGCATCGAGTGCCATTGTGTGATCACAGAACACATCAAGAGGGAAGGGGCCTGTAAGAATCATCCAATCAAACTCCCAAGAGATGAAACAGTGAGGTGGAGCAGAGAAGACCTGCAACCTCTTCATTTACAGTTTGTTCTGCATCTTTTCCATCCAGTTGGTTTTACAGCCATTTTGTGGTGCAAGACCAGCTCCTTTAGAGACCTCTTGTTCTTATGCAGAATTTTCAGTCTCCACACAGTGTTTCTGTTTGGTGTCTGGCTGTTTCCAGTTCCTTCATCTGAAGAGGAGCAGAAGGACAATTGGTGCCATTTTGAGAGTTAGAAATTAGGACGATGGTATGTACCCCAGGAATTTGAAGTTACTCGTGCTCTAGAGTTTTGTTGCAGTTGAAAAATAAAAGTTATGCTGCTGATGACAGCACACCTTTCAAATTCTCCTTTGTGGGTGTAGATCAGCTGCTGAGACCAGTGGCTTGTTACTGCTGCATTCAGGCACCATAAAGATTCTGATGGATGAGTTCTGCACAGGGTGCAAAGTGCTGAAACTCCCTTGTGCTCCAGTGGGTTCAGAGTATCCCACACGCAGCTTTTCTGCCTAGCCTGGATTTCCTTGAATTAGTGCATTCCCTTTGAGACTTCTTGGTTGTTAAATGAAAATGTTCCTTTTCAGGTATTTGTGCTGAATTTGGAAGCTCAGGTGCAGGAAAGAGTTTCATAGCTGCTCTGTTGGAATAATCTTTCTAATATATTTGTACGTGTTTTTCTTACCCTGGAGTTTCATAATGGTGGGTTTTCCCCCCTCCTCTCAGGGCTAACTGTTCTGCCTATTCCATCTTGACTTACAGGTCTTTTATTGCAATTTAATACTTGTTCTTAATCTTTTCCAGGTGCATATAATGATCCTGCTCCTGACACAGATCTTTTGCCACACAGGAAGCTTGTGAGGAAGGTATGAAACAGATTGAGAGCACAGCTATTTATACAGATCATGGAAAGCCAGGATATGTAGATTTGAAATCTGTGTGTTACTTTCTCAGAAATTTTGCCATATCTTTAATTTTATTATCACAGGCTGCCTTTCTGAAGGCTGGATCCAGAGTTTGCTGAAATCATTGAAAGTAATGCCTGACATTTTGGATGACTCTAGATCAGACCATAAACCAGGTGATGGGGTGCTTCTTTTCTTTTCTACTCAAAGTTGTTATCCCCACCTGTTATTAAATCAATACTTTTGATTCTAATGACACTTCAGGCTTTTATTTCCACCCTCCAGTGGAAAGAAGGTGGCTGAGTGCGTGCTGTAGGTGGAGGGTGAAGACGTTGTCTGAGCACGCCGTAGCAGAAAGCACAAAGGTGGCAGAAGGCTCAGTGTCAGTCTGGGAGGAAATGCTGTGCATTAAATCCCCAGCTAGCTGTGATATTTGGGAAGTGCCAGTTGTCAGCACAGTGCCAAAGGAGCAATCTGCTCAGTGCTGGCAGCTCTGCTCCACTCTGCCAATTCCAAATGCCACTGACTCGCTGGAGAGGGAACCCAGCCTACTCTTTGTTGGAGGGCTGGTAGGTGTGAGGAGTGGAGTTGTGTAATAAGTGAAAGAAAGGACAAATCAAGAGGAAATGGAGGAATTCCTCAGGGTGCCATCTGTGATGCAGATTACCAGGGAGGCAGAGTGAAAGTGAATTTCTTCTTTTGTGGATTAATTCTGCCAGGCTGCAATCAGTGAGCTAACATGCATCCTGCCTTTCAGGATCATAAAAAAGCAGTGCAAGTGCTGACATCTATTATTAACACTGCTTTCAAATCAGCACTGGAGAGAAATAATGGAATATATACCTGAAAGTTTCCAGCTACCACCATAAAGGGCAGAAAGGTGGGGAGGTGACTTACACCAGTCACAGCTTTCTTTGCTCCCTCATCACCTCCTCGGTGCTCGCTGATGATTTCCTTGTGCTCATTAGTAATGCATCGAAGGTCAGGCCCCAGCTTTCATTTGGTAGTAAACAAACTGATTTTAGAGGGCAGAAAGAAGTCTTAGAGACCCAAAACATCATTCTTGTCTGCTCCTCTCTTCCATTCAATTGCCAGAGATGATTTGTGAGTGATACAATGATACACCTCTGAGGCAGGAACAGACGCTGTTGTTTACCAAGGCCTGGAGTCTGCATCAATTTTTCTGAATTTCTTTTGGATTTGAGTTTATATACCAATATTATTTATTTCAAAGCTCTGCTGCAGTAGCAGCAGCTGGCTTTAAACCTGACTGAAGCTGTATTGGATTGCTTTCTCAACAAACATAGCCTCTGCTGCACAGTTTATGATATGGATGTGTCTTTTTATCTCACGGAAAATATGAGCCCCACAGCTCATTTAGCACTTACTGTTTACTGATATGAATCATTGGAGGACTGTTGTTGTTGCTGCTGTAAAAATAATAATAATAATAACAAAAACACTCTATGGAAGGAGAGCTCCAAAAGCTTTAATAGAAAAATTGCATTCTTGTAACAAAGGCTGCTTTTCAGCAAAACAACATCATGTAAATGTGCCACAGTGTTCCAGAATGCTGCACAAGTTCAGTGCTATGTGGGTTTTATATAACAAATAAGTTTTAAACCCCCAATTTAGTGTGGAGATAGCAGCTCACCTGCTTAAAATGTATCCTTTTATTATCGGTCAATTGGAGGGGAATGCATTGGTTGTATTTTTCATCCTATTTGAATAAAAGCCACATTTACGACTCGGTTTTTATAACCAATGTCCCATAATTGCAGCTGAGAAGTGCTTCTTGGATTATCAGTCCCTTCCAGAAGTTACACTCTTCTCCTTGGAAATGTTATCATGGGTGGTCTTGATGGAAAAGCACTGCAGACTGTAATGGTGAATGTTAAAGTGGCTTCATAAATCTGTGCACAAACTGAAGTGGCAGGTATGTTATTTCATTCTGCAGTCTGTAATGCAAAGAGGCTTCAAATTTCACTGCAATGGATCTCACTGGGGGCTACAGTCCATGGAAGAAACCTGAGCACCATGGAAACAACAGTAGAACTCTGGTTTCAATGGAGGCAGAATTTTATGCTGTCCATTTTAGGGTGGCTTTTCCCTCAGCAGTGTCTTAATTGTTCCACCAAATTTGTTAGAAGTCTCTTCATAAGCCTTGCTAGGAGTAAAGCTGGGCCAAGATGGTGCTTTTGTGAACATCCCACTGTAAGTGTAATATTTTTAAAATCTGAGCTCTTCATGTTCCACAGAGTTATCAGACCTGCCTTATAGACCACAGATATTTATCCATTATTTGCCTAATCCTGCATTCCTTACCCAGAATTAAGATTTAATGTTAAACCACGGACACATAAACTCTCTCTGATGAGGTAGCTGTTGCATGAATAGTTCTATTGAATAGTTCTGTTTCCTCTGTGTATGAACTCTGAGTTCATCATTCCTTCTCCATGACCTCTGCCTGCTCCTAGAGTTTTCCAGAGTGCTCACTGCCCTCCAGGTCAGCCTGCACTTCTTCAATTTCTCTCTGAGGTGGGTAGAGGCAGTATTTACAGCTCCTGCAGTTACTCATGCTGGTGAGCATCCTCATCCTTTTGGACCCAAAGGTCCTGAAAGCAGGTGAAATATTAATGTAAATAATGCAGGGAGAGGATGCTGAAAGTTGTTGGAGGTCTCTCTGCAAAGCTGTTCTTTAGGGTGATGCCAGATTTTTTTTTTCTTTTGAAAAAGCAAAACTTAAAACCAAACCCCATGCAAACCCCAGCTTTCTCAGCATCATATTTGCCTCTCATTGTGGCCACACTGACTTTAAGAGAATTGTTTCTGACTGAGGCTGATGTAACTGAGGACAAGTTAGGTTTGAGTGTGTGTGTGTGTATGGATGTGTATAGGGAGATAGGATCTTCGTTGTTAGTCTTTAAGTTACTAGAATTGGATTTTTGGCAGCAGTTGTATTACTTTATTCCAGCAAAGAGACAGCTCTTTACTAATTTGCTTTCTTAGTTTTTATTTTAGCAATGAAGAGCTGAAGGAAGCTCTCTAGTTTTACATCTCTCCTAATTTCCAGTCCATTTCTTGGCTACCCTATTCAAACAGCAATCACAACTTCTCTTAAACACAGAACTTTTTGGGTTTAATTACATATAAATAGTTCTTGGGTTTTCAGTTTGACAAAAGCTGATAGTAATGCTTGTCTTGTATAAGATTTGTTGAAACTACTGCAGATTGAAATTGGTGTGAGTGGGAGAACCAGGGCTTTTGAATATAAATTCTCAGTGTGTTCACAATTTCTGTCCAAACAAGATCACATCATTTACTGCTTTGTTGCTTAAGTATAAAATAAAAGAGAACTGGAGTTATTTTCCATCCAGGAGCTACATTCAGCCCCTCCAGTTTACCTGGCCATGCTGTTGCAGTTTATTCAGGTCTGGACAAGCTCACTGTTGTTCCTGCTTGCACAATCCAGCTGCTTTTCCATCCTGGTCAGCTCAGTGTCCATAATTTCCAGGCAGAGATCTTCAGCACTCCCCTTCAGTCTCCAGACTTGCCTGCAGAGACTCAATTGCATGCTGCTGAGTGTTTCTGTGGACTCCAGTGAAGCATATGGTACAGCAGTCTGTTATCTTGAGTCTGATCCAGCCCTTGTATCAAATTATTGCCCACCAAGTAATAAAAATATAGTAACTTCTCAAATCTGTTAAAATTGAGATACCAAGCCTTCTTTTAAAAAAGGGCTGGAGGGATTTCAGGAGGTCATCCTAAAAATGTACTGCCTAAAATCTGGATCACCTCCTGCCAAACCAGTCCCACTTGATGTGAGACCAGACTGCATTTAACTTCCAATAACAGAGACTGTAACCTCCAGACAATCTGGTCCAAGCAGTAATTCCCCTTAATGATTATCAAACTTTCCTAATGTCTAACTTAAAACCTCCATGCTGCAGCTTTATTATGACATAATGTAATTATGGTCTACGTGATTATACATACAAAATCCATCCAGTTATACATGCAAAATCCATCTGGTGCTATGTGGGCAGCAGGCACCAGGCTGGCAGGCATCTCTCACATCTGCAGCATTGATACCTCCAAGGAAGACTCTGCTTCCTCCAGTGCCACCTGCAGTTCGTCCTTCTCCATCTCCAGCCTCACCGTTTGCAGCTCCTCGGTGTTCTTCCCTCCCTTCCTCAGCTGATTGATTAGATCCTTAATTTCCTCTAGGGAAGAAAACAGATATTTCATGTGATATGTTTATTTCAGGACTATGAACTTTACCGAGTGCACCAGACAGATCCTTTAGCTGGAAATAGCATGAAATGCTTTCAGTCACTTTATGTCAGCTGCCCTTTTCTTTCATTGCTAAATATTATCCTGGATTTCTGAATGAGCTCTGCTAGCTGCATGTGTTCACAGAGGTGGAAGAATGAGGCACACTAAATAAAGAGAATTTTTTCCCAGTTTTTATCCAGCCTTCCCCTTTCCCCCTTTCAGATGGTTGCTTTCACAAAATGGGAACAGGACACCACATCATCTCCCTGCAGCAGAGAGGGGCTCCCTGCCAGCTGATGGAGGCTGGAGCAAAGGGTTGGAGGAAGAGCCAGGAAAGGCTGTGCCAGGGTGTCCATCACTGTTTCCTCTTGGCCACAAGGACAGCAGACTGTAGCAGCTTCTAAATGTTTACAGTGTTGTCTTCCAGCCTCCTGTAAGAGATCAATTTTTGTAATTTACAGAAGTGTAAAAAAAAGAGGGGAGGGGGATGCAAAAAGGGAGATGGAGAGGAGTCTGACTGACTTGCTCTGAACTGATTGCTGGAGATGCTGAATCCTCTCCACAGAGGTTAAAGGGAATGACACCTTCCCAGAGTGAAGCTGGCCGTTGTTAACAGCCTCATAAGTGAATTGCTCAGAATTACAGGATGCTGGTAGCCAGAACTGGCACTGCAGCCTCTCATTTATGGCACCAAATTAACATCCTCAGAGACTGAAAGCACTGCTAGGAATAAGGAAAGTGGAATTGGTGCTGGAAGACACCCCAAGAGATCATTCAGTAGAAATCATGGGGCTCATGGTGTGCAGAATTTTTGTACATCAAACCAGTACTTAACCTTAAGGGCCTTCTTCTGTTTCCTTGTAGATTCCAGGTGCTCCAAGGATTCTTTATAGGCAGCCTTAAGCTCTGCATTTTCAGTTGTGTACATTCCTTTTGTGAATTTACTTCAACCTGCAGCTTTTTGCCCTTTTTTTGCTATTCCTTTAGCATCTTACCAAAGGCTCTGTGCCTCTTGTCCAGAGCAGCACAAGCAGCATTGGCCTGGAAAAATAAAGCCAAGCATTCACTGGACACAAGTTTTCTTCACACTTCACTTCTCTGCCTGTCCTGCCAGCCAGTCACTGTTAAATTGGCATCCATTCTAAAGGCTGGCAGCATTTTTCATGGTCACTCTGAATGGATGATTAAAATGTTTATGAGGCTGTCTTTCCTCACCATTAGGAATTTAACAAGATCACCCAGTTCCCATCAGTGTGATAGTTGTCCTTGCTCCTGTGGTTATAATGATGCTGCTGTGGAGCAAATGTTTTCCACTTCAGATGTTCCTTGTGCAGATGTGCTGTTGGTAATTGCCTGGGTTGATCAGTGTGACTTTTTCTATTTCAAAGCAGATTCAGTTACAAACAAGATGATATTCAAGACTATTTTAGATTGTTTAACTGCTTGCCACGAAGGGAAAGAATAAAGGTACATTTTTCTTTCCTAGGAGCTTTTAATCACAAATATTATACATATCCTTATGATCCACACATGTGTTCAGATACCATGGTGACAAGCACACCACAGGGACCATAGAATAAAGAACTGCTTCATTAAAGAAAGGATGAGGAAACAGATTTTTTTTCAGCCCAGTAATGCCATGCTGTATGTGGGATTTTCGGCTCTTGGGATCTGTTCTAAAGCCAACTGCAGGCATTGGCAGGTACCCAAGGACTTCAGTGGATTTGAAGCAGCCTTTGTGCCTATTTTAAGTAACATTTTTATTCAAATATCCCACAGTTGCACTACTATTCATGCTCTTACACTAACATGAGCAAGAGTAGAAATACTAATTTAACGAAGGAGCTGGTGTTTAAACTGTGTTGTTTAGGTCTGCTTTGAGTTTGGTAGTTAATAACCAGTGGCCAACCCACCAGTACTGCAACACTGAAAAGTTCAAAGCAGGATATCATTATCCTTTAAAGGAAGATGAATACCTTGCCTTGCAGTAAAGGAGGGCTTTTGCTTTAGCTGTACTCTTGTTTCTGGAAGTCAGCTAATGAGCTTATGAGAAGCGTGCTGTGTGCTCCCAGGAATTAGCTGTGGCTCTCATCTGGGATTTCTCTTGATGTGAGAAGTGTTAGCCTTGCTTCTCATGGCCATACAGATTGCTTGACGTTTAACAGAGAGACCTTAAGAAATGAGGGACTGGATCAAAGCCGACTTGAGTTAACAGAAAGACTCTCAGAGCCTCTGGTACCTGGTCTTAGATCTTGATGGTCAGGCTGAGTACACTCCTGGGTAGCTGGATTTCTGGCCTTCTCAAATCAACAGTGAGTTCCTCCATTCTGAAGCCTCTGCTTAGTTTTCTCCATGTTGGCAGCCCGGGTTTGGATTGATCCCACTGTCTCCTCTGCTTCCAGAGCCTCACAGCCAACTCTGTCCTGAAGGAAAGATGGCAGAAATATCCTGGTGAGTAGTTCATGGAGTTGAAGAGTGGTGGAATCAGCAGCCCTCACCTACTGAACACCATCACTGTCTCAGAAAACAGATTGTAAAAACTTTGTGTTTGCTTTATCCTTAGGAAATTATAGTGGCTTTTGTAGGGTTAATGGAAGAGTAAAGTCCTGTTGAAATTTTAAAAGGCTACACAAATTCAAGCCTTATTTAGAAAAGTTTGTTTTCTGTTGTCAGTGTACCAATGTTAGGTCTCAGTAGTCTCTGTTATTGCAAGTATTATTTTCCTTCTTTTGGCTGGAGCTCTTTGCTTTCTCTCTCTCTTCCCAAATTACATCCCAACAGATCACATCCATAAGCTGTGATTCAGCTGCCAAACTAAATAATGAGACTGCCCTAAGCTCCAGACTTCCTGAAAGCCGAGTGCTCACTTGGTTTCCTCCAGCTTTTGCTTCTGTCAATGGCATCAATCCTCTATTTTGTCCTCTAGACCAAACAACATTTCAGTGTTGAGTTTAGAGAGCTGAACTGCAGTTCAGCTTTGCTTTTCTCCTCTTCCTCCAGCTGTTCTTTCATCAGGTTCAAATCCTGCTCGGTGTTGTCTGGGCTCGCACAGCAGCCATGCAGGACTCAAGGTAGCAAAAGTTCCACTTGAACCACTCAGTTCTGAACCATCTAGAAACACTTCAGCCTTCAAATATCTTCCTGTTCAAGCCAAGGTTTTATTTTTGTCTTACCTGTTTTTTGCTGTGTTGCAGTGAATTGAATTGAGCTCATACAACTGAAAACAGAACTTGGCTTGTCACCATCACTGTTTGCTCTCAGTGTTTCAAAGAATTATGAGAGTAAACCCATTTGGTGATTGTTCTGAACACAGAATCCTTGTCAGACTGGTGATATACAGGTGCAGCACTAGAATTACTCTTTGGAGATAAGCAGAAATTTCCAACACACAGGTGTCAGACAGGGAGATAAAATGTTGATATATTTTGAGCCAGACTTTTGTGATCTCTGCAAATAAACTGCTGCACAATCCAATGAATGGACAGTGGACTGATAATCAAGAGGCTCTCTGTGTTCTGCTCTGCTGCCAGCTCATGGGAGACTCCATATCCTATTTCCATATCCATAAAACATTCATGTCCCCCACATCCCCTCCAAGACCAGCTGGTGACAAGCCCAGACATTAACTTGGATGAGAAAGTTCTCCTTTGTGAGGGCTAACACTACAGGTTTGTTACTCTGAAGTGGACAACCTTCAAAGGAGCAGGCAGTGCATGACCCATGACAGCAGCAGCCTCTGCAGGCAGCTGGTGCTGCCCAGCACCTTGGACTCCTCACCCAGCTGCCTCCTCAACTCATCTGCGTGCAAGGTGAGAGGAATCTTTAGTGGATGGTCTGGTTAAGCCTGCTCTGAGCTTTCTGGAGCTCCCAACTCAGCTGGCTGGTTTTGGCTATGCAACAACTGCATAAAGAAGCAGGAGAGGAACTAATTCAATGTGACTGGAGTGAGAGAGAAGGACTGGGCAGATCTGCAGGAGGAAACAGGGCAGGGCTGCCAGAGCTGGATGAAATGTAGGGGAAGAGAAGGATCCGAGGGAGGTAACATTGCACAAAGCTGTCAAGCAATTTACCTTGGAGCCTGATGGCTTTATTTTCAGCTTGGCTCTCCTCCACCACAGCCAGCTGGGCACTGGCCTCAGCCAGGTTATCTTCCAGCCAGTGAACATGAGCATGGGAGCTCAGCTGGAAGGGAGAGGTCAGTCATATGATGCTGAGTAAGGTTTCAAGGGCCAAGATATCCTCCCTCCCTGGCAAACTCAGTTTATTCCAGTTGGTAATTGCATTAGGATGACTGTAGTAGCCTGGAGGAAGGCAGACTGTCCTGACCTTTGTGAGGGGGATGCCTGCTCCATCAGCCAGGATGGGCAGTGTTCAGCATCAGCTGCCAACAGCTGCTTCCTGGCACCAGCAGCTCCCACTGGAGAGCTGGATTCTGCTGTGCACTCATGGCTGCACCTGTGGCTGCATTGGTTTGGTGAGGAATTCCCCGCTGGTCTCTCCCCCTGGATTTCTGCAGAGATGCCATGCTTATACTGAGCTTACCCATTTCTGCCTTCATGAGCTGCTTGTCCATCTCCAGCTTTGCTTTCACTCTGGGGCATCTCCATGAGCTCTGGTATCTCAGCCATGGCAGATGTGTTCTTCCTGTGGCCCTGCCCTGCTTGACCTGACCTTGCTGCTTTCTGTGCCACTGGACAAGCTCCTCTACCTGTTTTCCCCCTTGCAAGTGTCTGACAACATGGACCTATCTCCTGATATGGATGGGAATTAATCAGCTCACATTTCTAAAGTAAATTGAAATGGAAATCTTCCTTATTATTGATGCTATCAATTTGTACTAGTCATTAGACCATGTTCAGAGCATTTTATTCAAATATAGCCTCATCTTCCAGGTCTTCTTCCAGCTCTTCCCTGTCTGGAGTGACTGGAGTACACAGCAGTGTCTGTGAGCAGGAGATGTGAGAGAAATTTGTGGGAATATGAACAAGAGTCTTAATTTCTTCACTCCCTTCTCGATATATTTGTCAGCTCAACTAGATTTTATTTTCCGGGAGAGATCTATGGCTGGGAATACTGAGCCAAGAAAGCAGGAATGCCTGGCCAGGTGTCTCAGCAGACAGCTGATGTTATCTGCAGTATGGTTGGCTTCCGGCATGATTTTGGAATTTGGCCTTCAGGAATATAATCAAGCTGAATTAGTTACTTGAGGGAAATAGAGGCTTGTTCATAGAAATAACTGCAATCTAGGTCTGTATGTCATGTTTTTGTTGAAATGCTGAGTGTTTAGTTAAATATTTGAACACTGAAATACTTGGATGAAATAAATATTTGACTTCAGAATGGTAACACGGCACATCCTGTGAACTATGGCCTCATTTTTTGTTTGATTTGCCACCTTTCCCTCTAGAGTGAGAGGGACAGTGCCTTGGAGGGCAGTAGAGTCCATGGAAAGGTCTATCAGACAGCTTTGCTGACTGCCTGAGGAGGATCCTGGAACACATCACCTTCCTCCTGATCAGAGCAGCATGGCAGGAGATCTGCAGTGAGCACACAGTTTCCCAGATTTCACAGAGGAGTTTTCAGTGAGTGGATAATACACAAGACAAGCTGGATTCAGAGCTGGCTGAACTGTTCAGTCACTGGAAACTAAAAGGCAAATGTTTCCAAGCCCAGGGGTTTCACAAGCTCATAGAGAAGTCAGAATCTGCTGTAGAAAAAAACATCAGCATCTGCCTGGGGAAAAATAAATACTAGATCTCAACTGGTTCTGTTATTTAAGGGTTTAAAGAGTGAGAAGGTCCAGACTCCATTTTAACAGGGTAGGTTTAAAGGGCTGTATTAATCTTTTATGCCAACTCAGTCTTATCAAAAAGTCAAAGCTGCACAAGCTGCCTATTGTAGGGTGGCAAAGGTAGCCACAGCAAATGAATTAAACTAATTTAGTGTTTCTGCTCTGTGGTGAACAGCTGAGATTTACTGTCCTGTCTCCTTAGTGGAACTGGCAGGGCACTTAATTCCCTTTTTCCTTTGTGGAAGCTCCTCTTACCCCATTATTAGCTGGTCTGCACAGAAAGGCTCAAGCAGCTTGGGAAGCTGAGCCTGTTTGCAGCTCTGAAGGACTAAAACACTTAATTTTTCTTCTGTCACTTAAGTGTTCTGGTGGCCTTGCTTTGAAGCACAAGGATCTTGTACTCCCTGTGGAGAATTTGAATTAGCAAAGCTTGCAGTATGTATTAATGATTGTACACATTGCCTTTGCTACTTAGCTCATTAACTAGGTAAATTAGTGGTTTGGATAATATAGAGTTGGATATTTGTATTCCAGGAAGTTAATTTCTAAGGGGAGGTTTCTCAGAGCAGTGCTGGCAGACCCATCACTGATGTAGTCAATAGTGACACTGAAATAAAGTTCTAATTTGTGATAATATTTTGCAATTCTAAAACAGTTTTTGTCTGAGGATCAGAAGGCCTTACATAAACATGAATCATTTAAGCCTCATAACTTCCCAGTGATTACACACATTTTATAAGTGGGTGAATGTGGAAGATGAATTACAAATATCAGACAATGAGTCAGAGAAAGACCTAGGAAACAAAATCTTGTATTTCTGATTCTGCCTGCCTGAATTACTGAACTGTGCTTGTGCTTGTCATTGGGTTAATGCTGAAGAGATCTGGGATGACTGTGGATTTTCCCAGTGAATTTATGGTCAAGGGACTTCTCGCCTGTAGCTGATGCTGTCAGAGCTGTGACGTAGCACAACTGCACCCAGTAGGGTTTTGTATCCTTGGAAATTCCACTCCAACTGACACATTAAACCATAAAAATTCCTTAGAACATCTTCCAGGTTTTGCTCATTTCATCCCATTGAGGTTGGCAGTTGTCATTTTGAGGTCATGCTCTGCTTTACGATGAGCCTTTTTCATCTTGCCATGGATTTTCTTTTCTTCTTCAGAGTTGTCCTCCAGCTAGCTGAAAAAGGGAATAAGTGTGAAAAAAGTCTTTGTAACAAGCATAAAATCATAGGATCATGGAATGATTGGGTTGCAAGAGACATAAAGACCATCCTATTCCACCCCCCTGCCATGGGCAGGGACACCTTCCAGTATCCCAGGTTGCTCTGAGCCCTATCCAAACTGGCCTTGAACATTCCAGGGATGGGGCAGCCACAGCAAACAAATGGATGATGTTTATCAGAATGGCCCAACATGTTGAAACCAGACCAAAGAGGGTCATGTAAAATACAGACCGTGGCAACTGCACCTCACCTCAGGTATCTGAGTGGCTGCTGTTCTTGGGCAGGTGGTTCACCTTGTTCTCCTCACCTTGTTCTCCTCACCTTGTTCTCATCCTGCATTTTTCTAAGAAGGGAGAGGCCAAGACTAGTGCACAGAGTTGGGTAAGAAGCTAAACCCTGCCCTGGCAACAAACTGAAAACCCAAAGAATTCAACTGAGGTGCTTCCGGAGAGCAGCCTGAGCTCCGTGTGTGGTTTTCAATGGGCCCACAGGAGCTCGGTCCAGCAGTGACTCCTCCCAAAGCATCCTGCTCACCCTCAGAATTCACACAGCTCTTTTGGGCAGTGGCACAAGTTGGCAACACTTCAGTGTGCTGCCATGAGTTAATACCTACAAAACCACGGCCCCTTCCTGTTTGTGCAGCATGCTGGAGTCTCATAGAATTGAACCAAGTAGACAATGGGGTTTTTTTCCTTTCCCCAGATCGGGAGAATGAGAATGGGAGAGAATAAAGAAAAAGTGAAATGGTTATTTCTGCCTGGTGAACTCCCTCCAAAGTTCTCTTCTCTTTTTGGCATTTAGTGACTGAGTCATTCTGAGCAGAGAGATCTAAGTTTGAACCCTGTGGTCTAATGCCTGCAGACAGGAAAAGGTTTTTGTGGATCACACAAGCCGTTAGCAGCAGCAGGACAAAATGTCACTGGAAACTTGTGCTTCTTTAGAAGGAATCTGAGATTCAGTTAATAAATTCTGAGGCATATGAGGCATCTGTGAGTTTAACATCCTGTGGAAGTTAACACTGACTTCAGAAGAAGCAGTAGACAGCCACATGGCTGCTCTGGTGCAGATTTAAAACTTCTCCTATTATATTAATTTTTTTTTTAAAAAATCACGTGCAGGAGAGGGAGAAGCATTCCCTAAGGCTGGGTAGAAAGTAGTTACATGGCTGCAGAGGGAGACATGTTATAAGCAGAGGCCCAGCATCATCATTATGTAAAAGTGGGTCTAATTAATAAAGAATGTCAAGGAAATACAATGCCTTTATGTAGAGAGATCCCTAAAAATTCCTGTGAAATGACTATTGTTATCAGGTGGGAGGGTGAAGTGAATAATTAAATCCATCCCAGGTTGTATGAGATGCTGGAAGACAATATAAGAAACCGTGGGGGAGATGAGCTGAATAAATCTGAGCATTACAAAAGGTTCTGTGAGTGGAAGAGCTGTAATGGTTGGCTGGGTTCATTTCCCTGAAGAATAAGGCAGAAAAACCCCTCTTGTTATGCTTTGTACCCACTACTCCTTCTTGATTTTAGCCAGGGTATTCTCCAGCCCTTCCAAGTGCCATTTCAAATGGCTGGGCTAATCCTCCAGTATCCACTTACTGGCCCTCCTGTCACCTCCTTCACATCCAGGTGCTGCCTCAGGAGGCTCATCCTTCATTTCATTATTTGGACCAGGTATTCCTCAGCATCCAACAAGTTCCCTTGTTCCTAATGAAGGAGTGGGAATCCAGTGTTCATCCTGTGAAAGGCTGCTCATAACATTCCTTTAACATACCCTATGTTACAGCTGATCTCTGTGACTCAGACCACAGCTTCTTAAAATTAAACATCAAAAAATCTGTTTGGACACACACAAGTTCCTAAAGAAGAGTTTGCACTTCAGAAAGATGCCATCCCAACTGGCTGTGGCTCATACTGAATATCAGTGGTGGACCAGGGACATAACTTGGTTGGGATTTGTGACAGCAGCTCCTTTGATTTAACCAGGAGGCTTCTCAGTTTCCTTTGTTATCTAAGGACTTTATTTGAGGTACAGTCAGGCTGCCTGTGAAGCTCGTGCATCATCCCCATGTGCTCTTTATTCACTCCATATCCTGAAAAGGAGCCTCTTATGAGTCACCTGAGGGAGCTGATGCCCTACCTCATGAATCCTGAGCTTTTAACCATTCCCTATGGATAACAGTCTGCAGTTGGATGGGGAGGTCATCTTTCTCCTGGCTGAGGGTGGCTTGTCAGCTCCTCTGCTTTTTGTGTGTTCTCTGAGCTCCTGAGTCTTTAACATGATTCTTCTTACCTCCCATTCCTTCAGTTCCATTTCCTCCTCCTGCTGGGCCGCATTCAGCAGCAGCTTCACCTGGAATTATGGAGTTCAAGCAATGAGGTTCCCAAAACAAGCCATTTCTATTATAATAGTTCCTGAAAGCCCTGAGGTGGTCATTTTATTATCAGATCCCAGAGGGTTTTGCATACCAGTGGGAGGCCTGGTGTTTCCTGAAATGCCTGTTTAGTGCAGTTTCATATCTCTGGTGTGAGTAATACAGCTCCTAGAAAAGGTTGTTATGGAGCACAGGAGCAGATCTGTGTGCCAGCACAGAAGTCAGGACTGTATGCCAAATTCTGAACGGATATAAATGCAGAATGATTCTTATCATGATCTAGATTCACACCAGTCCAAATGGGACCAGAACTCTTTGAAAGCTTTTACTTTTTAAGGCTGTGGCTTAGCCTCATTTGGCTCACACGAGCTGGGAAGGTGTGTACCCAGATAAAAAGGCAGATTTTGGTTCAACCATATGTGGAAAATTTGCTTTAAAAATTTTTGTTTCACTACAACTTGTATATCTTGGTCAGCACTTTCTTTCCCCTCTTACCAGAAACCCAACTGATTTGTCCATCCTGGGCCTAAGTGAAGAGGCTCTGACCTGGAACTGCCCCTTTGTGGTCCTGCTTAAGAGAAGTGAACTAAACATCTTTGTTTCAGCTTTTAAATGTTAATGATGAGTGAAATCTTGTATTCCCATGCTCATATCCTCACCCCTCCTCTCTGCACTGGTTTGAGAAGTGGGAAATCCAGGCCTTGAATTTTGAAGACATTCTCTTTCCACTCCTTAGAGGCAGCAGGCATAGACTCAGATTTCAGGATTTTCTCCATTTACTAACATTTCTGGCATTGATTTGGAAAGAAATTATTCAGGTCCCTTGCCCTATCAATAATTAACAAGAAAGTCACTGACTTTCTCAATGTCTCTAAGTGAACATGGCTGTTATTTTTTCTCCCAGCTCTTATCTTTCCTGCCCAGACATCCCAAGGTTCTCAGTGCCTGTAATTGCCACTGTTAATTCTGCAGAACAGGACAACCTCAGTTTATTTTCCTCACTCAAATGTTTAATTTCTCCCAGAAAAGCAGCTGCAGAAACTTGTGGCCATTCCTCTGAATTGCCATCAAGCCAAGTCTGTGGAAAACAGAACATGTGGGGCTTTAGAAACAACTGTAGGGGTGAAAGTTTTGTCCTTGCTAAAACCAAAATACACCTTGTGCCCTCCTGTGACAGGAAATGCACTAAATAGTTTTAGTAGTAATGAAGAAAAATAATAGTAGTAATCTTGCAGCTGTTGGCTTTAAAATAATACTGAGGCAGTGATCTCCATCCATAAGTTGAAATCTAAGGATAGAGTAGGTTGTAGGAGTGATAACTATTGTGTAATTATTATAAAAGTTGGGAAATGCAGATTTTAGGTTCTTGGAAAGAACAGAATGCTCTCTTCTGTGTGGCTGTTACAATAGCTACTTTCATTATGTTATGACAAAAACATATGTGCAAAATTAATGATGCATGCTGCTAATACTAGATGACTACAACAATCTCTCTACATTTTACTTTCCAGTCTTAAATGGGATAAATGATCAGTTAGTAGGATTTTTGCCTGACTAAGGAATAGTAAAGAACAAATGAGATTTATTGCACAGCTGAAGGTGCACTTCATTTGCATTTTATTAACTGAACTGCTTGATTAAAAGTCAGTTTCAGGAGCGTGTGTAAGAGAGAATATTATATGCATGAGGAAGTGGGTTGCTGTAGAAACTCAAACTCTGCAGCTCTATCTACACCAAAGGCATCCTGAGTCACAACTGCCATCAATTTAGTCAGCCCAGTTTGGTTGGAGTAAATGGTTCCCTTTTATTTCCAATTCTGCACTCCTTTTCCCCCAGGTCAGGAGAGCCAAGCAGCAACTCTGCTGCCTTCTTATTGTCCACAAACCCTGGAGAGATCAAGCTGGGATTCAGGCTTTGGTATCTAACAGGAAAGACAGGTGTAATGATAGAAGAACTCAGCAGCAGTGCAGAATCCTCATCACTGCCTAAGATCTTCTCTGTTGTATCTTCCCAGTCCCATAGGCACTGAAATATTGCTGAAAGGAAGCCTGTGGATATTCCTACCTGTGAAAGTTCTTGGAAGAAGCAGAAGCAATGGAAGCAGTCATTTCTAGCCACTTCCTCTGTGAATTCCCATCAGAGACAGAATCCCTGCACAGGATGCAGACCTCTGACATCTCCAAGTGGATATTGTGCATTCAGTAATGGTGTTGGAATTCAAACAACACGAGTAACTGCCTGTTCACAGCACTTTGGTTTGCTGTTCACTGCTTTCCATTACTTGCCCTTCCACTTCATTATATATGGCATAGGTGAAAACTCATGTTGCTCTTTCCTGTCTGCAACTCCCTGTTTCTGTGGTTATCCTGAAAAAAAAAAAAAAAAAAAGAAA
>VZSR01003816.1:5287038-5365709 GCA_013398615.1 Brachypodius melanocephalos
AAAAAAAAAAAAAAAAGGGGGGGGGGTTGCAGGAGGCAATACAGCCCAATAAAACATGGTGCCAATTTGTCTAGTTCCAGGTCGTGTATTTCCTAATTCTTTGTCCATCTCTTACAAAATGAGAGGTTTATTAGACATCCTGTCTCTGGCCCTGGCACTTGGAAGTGTCTCTCAGCCTGACATTCCCTGCAGCATAAGGCAACCTGTGAAGGGATGACCCAAACTCTTTCATTGCTGAGTGAGGATCTGCTCAGCCAGCCCCAGCTTGTGCAGAAGGCACTGTGTGCTTTGCCTGAGGATTGCTGTACCAGACTGTTTGAATCCATTTGGAGCAGTGCAGTGGGTGAAATGCAGGGATGCGCTGTGCAAAGCAGCCCTCAGTTAGTTCAGCTGCTCCTGGAATGAGACAAAGAGGAGTAGAGTGAAAGAACTAACAGGAGTTATAAAGTTATAAATTTATAAAGTCATTTACAATTCCCAGCTGGGATCATAGCCCCATATCAATTGCCATTAGCTTTGGATACACAGAAAAGTAACACAAGCCTTCCCCTGTAACGTATTTCCCATCTTCATTTGTGACTTGCAAGGCAAAATACTGACAGGATTCTTTGGAGCTTTCCTGTCCTGTTTCCAGCACTCCTGTGAGTTACTGAAAGTGCTGTGACAGCAGCCTCAGAAAAAACATCGCATCCTCCAGGTGCTGGACTGCATCTCAAGAGTCAGTCTCCCTTTTTATACTGCTTTATCGGTTTAGCAGAGCCCAAGATGGAATTCCACGAGCAGGCAGTAGATGTAAGATGCAACCCTGTCCATTTGATAGCTCAGAATCTGAAAAGCGCTCTCCCCATCTCTCCCATTCACCTCTCAGCAGCAAGATGCTGGGCCGAGCTGATGACAGTCCTGGAAGGCAGCGGGTTTTTCTGGTTGATCGAAACCTGACATTTGTCTGGGCAGCAGAAGGCCACTGACTGCCAGGGGGAGATTATGTAGCCTGTCATTAATCCAGGACTGCACTCACGCTTCCATCTGTGCTGGAATGTTTCTGGAGCAGTGCTCGTGGTGCCCTCCCGGAGCGCACGGACGCGGCGCGCACCGTCTGCCTTCCGTGCTGGAGGGGCAGAAATTTCAAGGTCAGAGCGAGATTGTCTTTCAGCACGGAGGAGAAGGACACAGGGGCAGACACAGGCTGTTTCCTGGCTGGAGGGAGTGTTACAGTAACAGGCTTTATCCTTTCCACAAAAGAACGATGGGGAAACGCTGGGCACCAGAATCGGTGACATTTGCATACTGACACATCGAGCTGACAGGATTGATTGTACCCTGATGTTCACTCTACCTGCAGCCTCCTCTGCTTTGAGGATGATCCAGAGCAGGACATGCTGGATTTCTGAGGCAAATCCACCGCTGCTTGGTGCGATCCTTGTTCTTCTGTTACCACCCTGTGATGCTGTGTCACACCTGGAAAGGAGCAGGGGAGGAAAGGCATGACCAGTTCAGATGCAGCAAGAGAACAGCCTGGTAGTGCATGAGAAAGCAGATTTATGATTGCTAACCTGTGCAGAGAGAGGGAGAAATCCTCCCTGTGGGTACAGGGAAAGGAAATGAGCTAATGCTGGCATGGGAATAGCATTAAAGCAATCCTTAGGGTCTCAGTCCTCACAGGGGGTCCTTTCCATGGAAAACCCATTTGCCCTTAATAAATGATTCTGCAGCACTGCCAAAGGAAAGCATGTTGTGGAGAGATTATATTTTTACCTTTTGGGCTCATACTTTGATACACTGACAGAGAGGACAATGTGGCTTATAGGCTGCTATAACCAAGCACAATCAGAACATATTTTGGCACAGTCAAATGTCACTTTCAAAAACCTGCTTGGTAGCAAAGAAAGGAAATAGTTGCTGAGTGTAAAAAAGATAAACCAAAGGGCCTGTGATTCATGCTCTGATCATGTTCTGTCAGTGTGTCTGTGCAGTGGAGTATATGAATAACTGGTGGAGTTTGATAATATGCTTAAATACTGTTCCTGCTGCTAAGCATTAGCATGGCTGTGTGACAGCACAGCAGAGAGGCGAGGCACAGCCACCAGGAAAGGCAAGACAGGCTGCAGTGAGCTGCAGGGCTCTGGCTCTTCAGCAGCATGCAAGCAAGGGAAGCAAAAATTGATTTAATCTTTGGTTAATGTGCCTTTTAGGTAGCTTTTCCTATAGCTCTGTGTTACTGGAAACAAGCCATGAATTTTGGGGATTTGTTCCTTTTCATTATTTCTGTAAGGATTATATTTTTAATCAAAGCCAGTGGCAACACATTGGGGAGTCATGGAACAGCCTTGCTGTTCTTTGTGTGTTAAAATGCCCAACTGTGGCATCACAGGTCAGACATTTGCATAATCAGTGTTTTCAAGTAATTGTCACTGGAAAGGATTTCTGAGGTGCATGTTTCTGTATGGCAGAGCCACCTCTGCCTTTATGGCAACAGGCACACGTTAATTTGGGACAAGCCTGTACTGCTCCCAGTATCGCTGTATGTGAAAAATCTGTGGAAGTTTGGAGTGATCTATTCATGCAGAGAGTTTGGGCTCATTTCTGACTTTGCTAAGAGCATGTTCCACCTTACATAGGGTTAGAGAAGGGGCATGGCAGAAACAGAACTTCTCTGCACTGGCTGTGCTGTTGTTCTTCTTCTCCTCCCTTGGGCTTGAGGAGGTTGGGTGATTTGCCCAGAGGCTGTTACAGTGGCAGCCTTTGATGGCCATCAGTGACCTGCTGGCCAAATCTTCCATTCTGGCACTATGATGGTGAGAGGATGGTCTTCCACTCCAGCTTGTTCCCTGCTTTTCCCCTGGGCGTGGTGGTGACCCCACTGGAACTCTCCAGACTGAGTAACTTTGTCAGCCACTGTTGGAGGGAAGGTGAACATGTTAATCTAAATAACAGGGAGGAAATCCCTCATTGTCCCCATTCCCTTGCTGCATACTCAGCAAAACAGTTGCAGACCAGCCCTGCTGGGAACAAACTGGGAAGGACAGAAGGGAAGCAGCTCTCAGCTCCATCCCTTCACACACACACACACGCTGCTCAGCAGGGCTGGCTGGCTGGAGAAGAGCATTAACACACACCTCAAACAAGGTGCTGCTGCCCCTGTGCTCCTGTAAGCTCTGCAGGGTCTGTGCCTGTGCTCCACTGTGGCTCCAAACTCACTGGCCAGGCAGGGCTGTTGGACAAAGCAGGATCAAGTCCTTAGCTGACAGCTCAGCCATCTGCTAGGTCTGCTGCCCTGTGGCAGCTGTGGATGCCAGCTCTGACTCTCAGTAGCACATCTGTTCATTAAAAAAAAAAAAATCAGTGTGTTTAAGGTCATTCTATATTCCCCAGAAACAAGAGTCTGGTTTTAGCAGCCTTTCCAACCTCAGTGAACTGGCTGAGCTCGTAGCACGCTGGCTTTGTCCTGATTTGTGTCACCAAGCGTGAGATCTCAACCCAGGTCCATGTTGTCCACTGTGCCTGCTCCTCCTTGGCTTCTGCCTGAATTTCTCCATGACATCCTGAGTGAGAAGTCTCTTTTTCTGGACCAGAGCCCAGGATATCAAAGGACAGAAGGGACACAGACCCTCACAAGGGAATTCTTAATCTGCACCATAAGGTGGAAGCCAGGCCATGGTGTCAAACATCTAAAATAATTTTCCATCCCACTGAGATTTGGGCAGCCAGGTCCCATCAGACTCACCCTGGAGCAGGGAGAGTGCACAGCTCAAACACAGCAGAGAATCTTGCAGTGTGTTACTTGTGAGCCATGATTTGGGACTGCCTGTCTTTGTGGCCTATGAAAATCATATCTGCTTTGTACAAAAGGCTTGTTTGCAATGTATAAATCCTGAGAGCTGTAAAATACCAACAGCTGCTGGAAAGGGCACCGGAAGTTCAGCAGCTGGAGACTGTTTGATCTCTCTGTAGCTCAAGTCCTGCTTATAATAATGGTCTCAGAAGCCAGCAGATATTCCCAATAAGATCTGCTCAGCAATAGATACTCTTCAAAATGATATTAAAAAGGAAAATATGTGTCAAAACTAAACAAAGGGTCAAGTCTTCTCCTCACAAAAGCTGCTCCTTGTGATTACACATGTATGTGAAATGAGCAGGTTTTAACCTGTGGTCTCTGTCACAGCTTTCAGATCTGTCAGTTTGCAGGCTTCAAACAAACCCTGTTACAGCTCCTCTGAAGTCCTGCAAACCCTGGGCCATTGAATGTTAACCAGACACTCCTACATCACGCTTATTTGCTCTGGAGCAGATATTTTATCTTCAGGCTTCAGCTCACAGACAGTTGAACAAATCTTCAGGCTGTCCCAGCTGCTCCTCAGTCGCTTATTTATCCTTAGGTTGAAGAAGCTGGATTTTATTCCTACAGGAAGCTCAGGCCAAGGGGGGAGCATCCTGTTTGCTGTATTTCCACTTTCACTGATGCTCCTCCAGGCTTCCAGTGAGAAGTGGCTCTTCCTCACCTTCTGTGGTTTTTTTTGCTGTGATCACACCTTTGTGCACCCAGCGCTGAAAATTAGGATTGAGCACAAGCAGAAGCTTCTGCAGCAAGAGGCAGACCAAGAGGTAATTACACAATTGCCATCAGTCCAAACAAGGCATAACAAGCAGGTTTTGGACTGGAGACTGAATGTTCTTCCTGGGCACGTTTTGAATGTTTCACAAAAAAAAAGCCCCCAGTGGGTTGAGTTGTTCAGGCTGCCCAGGAGATTTTGACATAGCAGCCACGTTGAAGTAAGTGGGATTGAACACCCAAGCCTTTTCAAGAGCATTGAAAAGCTTGTCCTGGCTGTCTTCCCTGTCCTGAGGAGATTCAAGCAATTAGCATGAAGCAGTTCAACACTTCAGTTTGAAAATTATCATTTTTACCTTCATGGCAGCCCTGCCAGATCAAGGGGTACCTCACCATGCATTGATAAAGATAAGGGAAGACAGCTTTCCTTTCTCACTCTGGTCTGACTAAGGAAAAGTCACTTGCAATCCTCTTCTTACTGGGTAATTAGTAACAACACCCCACTGCAGAGAACCTATTTCAATCTCTGACCAAACACAGTTCTGGTTAAGTAGGTTTTTTATTCTAGAAACAGAGGCTTGAGCAGGGGTGTGAGCATTAAAGGCAGTGAATAACACACATAAAGTGCTGTACCAGTAAGTTCAAGGAAGAAATTATCAAATCTCTTGGCTCATTCCTGAGAAATGATATGTGACTTCTCCAGACATGGAACACAGAGGGGAACATACCCAGATATATCCAGCAGAGATTGAAAAGTCCCAGCCCTATGGATGTCAGTGACAACTTTGCTTTTGATATCAGTGAAAGCAGTATTTCACCAATATCCTTTGGAAGTCCTGTGAGTGCAGCAAGAATAACAGCATCCTTCAGTGATGCTCCCAGAACACACCTTTAACCTTCACAGTGTTCCCACTGACACAAGTTTTAATACAGATATTTTAGCAGCAGGTGAAAGAGAGGCAGAAAATCCCATTGCTTTTCCAGTTATGTCATTGTTGGGTTCAGGAACAGATTTCTAGAATAACTCATCCTGCTTCTGAACATCCTCTGAATTGCCAGTGCACGGTTTTTAAGGTTGTCCTGTGAACTGTGTCCTTACACTGTCCTTTGTTCCAGTGAAAAGCTCTGCAGAACGTGGTTTGTACCCTGTAATCACTCTGTCCATGCCTTCTGCCAGGCTCTAACACAGTTTGGCTTTTGGTCTCCACAAAGCCCATCCTCCTCTAGACCTCACTGCATCAATTCACTCCAAAATCCCCAAAGGGATCCAAATCACCAGGAGGTCCTGCCTGGGTGTTTTCATCCTTTCCTCTCAGGTGAGTCTAGGTTGACTCAAATCACCTTTACTGCCAATTTTGGTTAGCCCAAGTGACTTTGGGGAGGCCTCGCAATTCCCTCTGCCCACAGAGCTCCAGCCAAGGTGCAGGAGGAGCTTGGCCAGTGCTGCTGCCTGCCCAGCAAAGCCCTGGCCATGCCAGGCAGGAGGAGGCTGAAACCTGCCAGGAAACAACCTCAACTTGCCTTGCCCTTGAACTGTCCATAGAGGCAAATCCAACATATGGTTGCTGGGTGTGATGCAAATCTGGGATGAGTTGAAAGTCGGAGGGATGCAGACAATCCCACATTAAAGAATGGCTGGTCCATATGTTTCCTCTCTCCTTTTTCTGTGTGTTGAAGGGCTTTCGTCAGGAAATGTGGTGGGGTCTTTTCACCTTGAGAGCTGAGATTTGTGGCTCTCAGCGTAGTGTTGGATGCACATGTGCAAGCACAGAACAATGCACCTTCCCTGCAGAGCTATTTTTAGGGTCTTGGTTGCAAGACAATTACAGTGTTGTGCTGATGAGTGTTAGTAATGGCTGCAATATAATCATAGAGTGAAAAATGTACAGCTTTGGGGGAGACATTGTGTCCTTTTTGTGTGCACAGGGTCTCACAGGCAAGTAAAGAAAGAGGAAATAAATTTGTCATCATCTAAAACATGTAACTTCACTGTAGAAGAGACAGAGTTTGATTTAATTTACAGCAGGGCAGATCCCTCCAGTTCACAGAATTCATTTCAGATTTGCTCGTGTCTGATTTAATCAAAGCAGGGTCCATTCAACACAAGAAAAAAATCCAAAGCGAAGTTAATATGGAGAATTATCTGCTTACTTACAACTCCCAGCCAGCCTCCCTGTGCCACTACAGTGAATTCAGATAAATTTGCCCTGGATGAGAAAATAAAAGATGAGTCTGTTCATCAAGATTGCAATATCTGTAGGAAAACAGAAAGTAGCTGAGAGGTTCTGAGTGTTCATCAGGGACAGACAGCGTTGCCTGTAGGGGCAAATTTGCAAGTCAGTGAGAGGAAATTTAATCTTTTCAAAGATCAGATCCATAAAAAACCCTCTTTCTTCTTGGATTCTGTATTAGAGCTTACAGAAATCCTCCTTTCTCTGCAGCATATGGCAGAAGTATGTAGCACACAGAAACAGGAGTGAGGCTTCAGTTGAAACTCCCAATGTTTTACATGTTCACTGAGAACTCCAAGATTAAAAATAAACTGCAGAAATTATGCAAAATAATCTGAAAAAAAATCTGTAAAATTAAAAATAATTTGCATTTTGAATCTTTGCTGCAGTGATCAGTAAAAATGGCATTTATTTGAGGGGTTCAAACCTATTTTTCATTTGACATATAAAAATTTGACATCTAAAAATAGGAAGGCAAAATGAAAGTGGCAACTCAGTTCAAGAAAATAGGAACCAATAATGCTTAATGGGAAGTGTTAGTAAATAGAATTTAACTTTAATGCTTGAGGAAGCGTTTTAAGATAGTTTTGGGTTTATTTTTTTTCTGAGGGAAGATGTTTGTATGCTCTACAGTGACCTTCCAGTGACGGACTGCTACTTACAAATGGAAGGAATTGTTCTTCCTCCCATTTTTAGCATTATTAAGGGTCTCCAGAAAAGGATTCATCTGGACAACTTGATCTTCCAGGGATTCCTACAAAAACCAGCAGGATGCTCAATGCAGAAGCCTTGGGCTTTGAGCACAACGACCCCTCACCATCCAAACCAACACGGGCAATAGATTTTCTGTCAGTCAGCTCCCAGGAAAAACTGAATTACCGCTGTGAGCAGGAATTCCATTCAGCTTCAGCCCTGCCAGAGGCTCTCCACAGGGGTCCAGCCGTGTGGATTTGGGGCAGGCGGGAGCCTGACTAATCCCAGGAAGAAGGAACACCAAGTGCAAAGTGCACTGCATTTAGGGTTTAGTACCTCAATGTTCTGGGGAAAAGGGTTTGGGGTGTTCCAGGATTGAGACACACACAGGGAATGGTCGGGCAACGCTGGGATCTGCAGGCGGAAAGCTGGGGAAGAGGAATGAAGTGAGGTTTGTTTCTTGGAGTATGAAATGAGATTTGTTGCTTGGAGTAGGAGGAAGGTTATTCCAAGGATAGAGGGCAGCATAAGACAGGCTAGGAATGCGTGTGGGATAGGGAGAGCCTGGGGGGAGAAGTTGTGGAGGAGGAAACAGGCACGCAGGGACAAGCTGGGTCTTGACAATCCAGAGGTCTGGCGGTGAGGAAGCTGGAAGGAGGAATAGGAAACCACCGAAGGAATCCCACAAGGCTTGAATAGCAGGATTTCTGCTGCATGGCCAAATGTAGCTGCTATTCATGTCTTTAAATTCAGAATTGTTCTACTGACCCCCACAGCGGAGTCTGGGGGGAGATGAAAAAGAACAGCAAAGAAAGAGGAAAGAAGAAAAAGGAAATGGAGAGGAGAGGTGGAATTTTTCCAGCATGGTGGAATTTTTTCTGGTTGATGCCAAACAACTTTCCTCATTGCTATCATGACAAAAAAGACGGGGTCTTCCTCCCCGATTATTGATGCTTATGTGTCCTTCATTATTTGGTTAACCTGCTCTTCACAGTATTTTACCCAGATAAAACACTTTTTACTATGCTTTGGTTGTGCAGGTGGCAGGAAATAAAGTGCTGGGAAATCCCACCTGGCTGAGAATCCCCGAGGCTGCTCTACAGTGCTGTTCTCTCAGGAATCTCCATGCTCTCTGCAAACACTGTGATTATTCCTCCCACTGCTATTTATTCCCATTTCCAGACCACCTGGGAGCCCCCAGAGCTCTGTGTGAGTGTGGATTCATTGCAGCCACAGACCAAGAATCCTGCCTGTTTTATGAATGGGCAAAAAGAAGTGTAGGGAATTAATTTGTAGAGAGGGCAAAGAAATGCAGAGAACTCAAACATTCTGGTGTTTTACCATTTGCTTTTAACAAGGAAACTCTTTCTCTTCACCTAGAAGGAAAATCTGTCCCAGGGCTTGTTCATGGCCTCGAGTTTCTCTTTCTCAGGCAGAGCCAGGAGCTGCATGGGGTCAGTGTCATCCACAGCCTCTTCCTTGTAACCATCAGTCATTTTGGCTTCTCTTTTGGGTAGAAGGTAAAACTAGAAGGAAAAGAGGACACCAGTCTTGCCCACATTGTTGAGAAGCACATTTTTGAGAAGCAGAAGAAAACCTGGAATTTCCTGTGGTAGTGTCCTCTTCACACCAGTGACACATTCCAGTTCAATAGGAACCTGCAGCAGAAGGAAGATCCCAAATATGGGTGGTAGCTCATAAGACGAGGAGATTGACTGGGAAAGAATAGGGAGAATATTCCCACTTTCTCTTTGGCCTTCCTCACTATCCAGTGCCAGGCCACTGGGAATCTGCCTATGGCTGAGAACGGGGGGCTTTTCTCCCATCTTATTTTTCCTGAAAACTGTTAGACCAATTCTGGAGAGAGCCATTTTTGGATGGAAAACTGAAAGGGAGGACCTGATTCATCAGCTCCTGCCCTCAGCTATCAAAAACTACCAGGAGGGTCCACAGCACACCCATTTCTCACAGCCCGTGGTGATTTTCACCTCTTGTCACAAGCCGAGTCGGCAAAGCCATTCCAGAGGAGGGAGCAGGGGAATTCGAGGGCGTGACTCGTGTCCCAAGGCTTTGCATTTTTTGGGACCTGTTCCGTGGTGGGAGCAGACTGTGTCCCACACTCCAGGCAGTTTCCCTTCCCCCTCCCACACATCTGCACCGGCTTTAAAGCTGCCAAGGCAACAGCGGATGGTGAGCGCTGTGTCCGTGTCCAGCACCCAAAGATGTGCCCCCGGGGACCAGCCCTACCTGCTCAACTCGCTGCTCCCTGCAGAGGAGAAGCTGATTTCATCATTCCTATGATTAAAGGGAGCAGGGGCTGTGCTGTGGCTTTCTTTGGCAGCAGGGACACACTGCCCGGGCCGAGGGCTGCTCTCCATCCCACCCCTGCAGCCCCAAGCGATGCTGGGCGCCAGCCTGGTGACTCAGCCGGCTCAGGAGTCAGCATGGGCACACTGGGGCAAGCCCCTGGGCTGGGGAGGGGACTTCTGGCCACCAGGGTCTGGGTTTAGAGGCCACTGCGTGGGCTGCAGTCAGGACACCTTGACACTGGTTGGAGGCAGCAATGGCCCTGGCTGTCCTGGTGATCTCATTTCCCCACCATCCTCCTGAAAACCTCGATGGGCTAAAAATATATGTGTGCAAGGACTCCAAGGCAGCGGGGCTGTGCCCTTGGAAACAGTTTCCTGGCTCCAAAAGATCCTGGTGTGACACCCTCAGCTGCAGTCTGCTGCTCTGGGGTGAATTTCACCCACAAAGCAGGAAGGAGAAATTTCCTCCGTCCATTTCCGCTTTGATCAGGCAGAGATAAAGAATGTAACAGCTCAGCAATCATTTCCCCTCTCAATCTACACAGCTAAATCTGTGGGCTGGCTGGGTCGGGATGCCTGGATTTGCAATGTATATTTGAGCCCTGGCTCAGGTCTGCAGTTAATCTGTCACCTCCCTGAAACACAGGGACTAAGCTGGTCCCTGAAACAGATAATGAAATGTTAAACCAAACGCCTACAGAAAGAAGTGTATGACACAAAATAGCTCATATTTGCATCAAACAGAGTTTCTTGGGTGCAGGGCTCAGACTCATCTGGAACTTTAAATTCTTTATACCTCATCATCCTTTCATAGCTGGGGAAACTGAGGCAGGACATGACAACTTCAGAGTTGTCCACCCAGTGTCAGCCCATTTTTTGGCAGACAGTCTACCTGCAAAAAGTCTATTTTGTTCTGACCTTTCAGTCTGAAGCCAGGAATGACCTTTTTAAAAGCTTAGGTGTAAATGTAGACCCAAAAGTCAAGGAAGGGGCAAGGCCATGCCAACAGCTGGGGGTGAGTTAAAACTCTGAGATTTCATTTCCTCAAGATCACATGGAATTTAATAAACTTATGATTAAAATACCTGTGAATTCAAGTCTACCTGATATAAAACCGTGAATATAAATCCAGATGGGCTCCACACACACCTGCAGGCACCATAATTTTCTCTCTCTGCCTCTGCCTCCCATTGCTGTCACATGGCCCCTCCTGTTCTCCATCCCACACCTCTTCACAGCCACCACACACAGCAGCTACCTACCAGGTTAAAGGCAAGGTCCTGGAAGGTGTGTGTTTGCAAAGGCTGGCCAGGCTCTTTCAGAGCTGTCCAAAGGGCCTGAACCAGCGATTACATTTTAAAAGAGACAACACATTCCTTATCTGTAAGTCCAGGGAGGTGGTAATGCTAGGAGCCTGATTGGGAAGCTTCAATCCTTCAGGAGACACCAAATAATACTTTGTTTTGTGGCAATTTCTTCTTGTCTTGCCATGTAGGTTGTTTTATAAACTCAGCTGCTGGGGGTAGGGAACAAGAAATGAAATGAAATGAAATGAAATAGAAAGACCATCTAAAGAAACTTCTGTGCAAAGTCACATCCTTGGCTGTATTTTCTTGCCAAGGTGGAACAGCAGATTTCATCAGCCCTGATCTTTGGCAGGCAGACCTCAGGCTGAACCCTTGGCAGGAGCAGCCACGCTGGTGATGGAACTGAAGTTTGTTTTTAAAATCATTTCTGTGCCCCATGTTTATGATGAATAAACCCTGTGTGTTTGCCGCAAGCAGAGAGGATAAAGCTGTTGTTGTGTTGCCATCCTGCATGTTTCAGTCACTCTGTGGGTATGAACTCCCCTGAAAGACATGAAAGACAACAGCTCCTGTATCAGCCTTAAGTATTTCTCTGCTATATTTGCCTCAGCTGGAGCGTTTGGGATGTGGTTACCCTGCCAGGATTGCCATTGTGGGTGTTGTGGGTGAACACGCTTGGGATTGAGTTTCCAAGCAGGAAGATTCAGATAAACAACTGCTTTGAGGTGAAAATTAGAGAGTTCATGTTACACCCACCTCTTGAATTTGTAACTGACTATTCACCCTGAAAATCTGATTCTAGGAACTCAGCATGTCCCGTCAGGAGCAGAATAATGCCACAGAAACCATGGCCAGCCAGAGTCCTGAATGCTGAGAACTGTGATTAACTCCTCAGGAATCTCTTTGGAGCAAGTCATGTTTTCTGGGCTTTTTTAGGTAATTATTTCGAACCTTGAATCTGTGAATGGAGATTGTAAACAGTTCTCAGCCCAACATCTTAGAGAAGGACGTGGAAAGCATCAAATAAATAACGGGCTCTGACCTGTTTGCTCATGTCCAACAAGAAAAAATAAGTGTTTTAACCACACAGGAGGAGAGAGCTGCAAAGGCAGCAATTGGATCTCTCTGTGCAGTGATCCTGAAATAGCTGTTGGCCCACTCAGCTCATAGACACACCAACAAGGGCCAGGACTCAGCCAAGCTGCTTTTTGCTTCCAAGGGTGCCTCTTGCTGAGTTTAATGATGTGTTGTAGCCATGTCCATAGTCCAGGCCCTGTCCTGTATCTCCCTGGCCACGCTCTGCTCCAGCCCATCACCACACTCCAAACCTGCTGGGACAGCCCGGGCTGGGCTGCAGCTGCTTCACCCAGCCATGTCCCCTCATGATTACATTATCTGGGAAGGGGGGTTGGAAGGTTCCCTCAGAGAATAGAGGAGAGATTATGGAGTGACGTGTCCCCATAGCAGTGCACAGCAAGCCCTGCAGACCACGGCTTGTGGAGGGAGTTGTCTGCTGAGCAGGATGTTTGCCTTTGGTGTGGGCTCAGTGTCTTGCCCTGACACAGATTCCTTCATCATGTTAAAGTGAGACTGAGAGTCCAGCCCTCTTGCCTGAAGGGATGTGGAGCATAATTCTGTTTGAGGTTGGAAAATGGCCTTCAGATAAAGGCAGGTCAGCCCATGGAGAAGCTCAGAATGGTTTGGGTTGGAAGGACCTTAAATCTGATCTTATTCCACCCCCTGCCATGGGCAGGGACACCTTCCTCTATCCCAGGTTGCTCCAAGCCCTGTCCAACCTGGCCTTGGACACTTCAGGGATCCAGGGGCAGCCACAGCTTCTCTGGGCACCCTGTGCCAGGGTTTCACCACCCTCACAGAGAAGAATTTCCTGCATATATCTTGCCTGCATTCCACCTATCCAATACAGACCACGCATAAAAAAGGTTCTTGTCTCTTCCTCAGTGCTGCTGGGAATCCCAGGCTAATCACAGCAGCCCGGGTGTCCATAGTGACATTCCCAATTAAAAAGAAGGAGGGTGTAAATGGAGGAGGACAAGTTGAGGAACAGGGAGTACAAAACTCCCTTATGACTGCTTGTTATAGAGCCTCAGCCTTTGTGCTGTTGTGACAAGCCTTGGAATAACAAGGAACTCAGTTTGGATGCTGCATTTTGGGCTTGCATTTCAGCAGCAGAAGCAAACTGATCTCTGGTGGTTCTGGGAGGAATGGAATCTGGATTGGAAAGCCTGGCTGAAGGATCAGGGTTATATAAAGATCTGCCTCAGGAGACTGCAAGATGTTTTTGCATTTATTAGCCATTTAGAAAATAATGAAAGCTGCAACCTCATTCTCAGCTGTTGTCTGTGCTTGCTTGGGGAGGATCAGTGTATTCCTGTGAGGGCTGCAGGGATGTTGTCTCTACGGAGACACGACCAAGCTCTAACCAAACAAGGGCAGATCGCTGCTCGTGGGGCACAGAGGGTCTGATGGGGACAATGCCAAGGCCTTTCAAATCCCACTAGGTGCTCCGTGAGTCACAGATCCTGCGGGAGACAGGCTGTGCATTGTGATCAAAAGCTTCAGGGAAGAGTACACACAGGAAAGCAAAGTTCAAGTCTGTCTTCCTGGTATCCAGCTTTTCAGTGTTACATTTTCAATCGTAGCACTCAATGCATGGAATTGTAGAATCAGAGAATCATTGAATGGAATTGGTTGGAAGGACAACTAAAGCTCATCTCTTTCCACTCCTGCCATGGGCAGGGACACCTTCCACTATCCCAGGTTGCTCCAAGCCCTGTCCAACCTGGCCTTGGACACTTCCAGGGATGGGGCAGCCACAGCTTCTCTGGGCAACCTGTGCCAGGGCTCTCACCCTCACAGGGAAAATTTCCTTCCCAATATCCCAGGTAACCCTGGCTTCTGTCAGTAGGAAGCCATTCCCCCTTGTCCTGTCCCTCTATCCATCCAAAGTCCCTCTCCAGCTCTCTTGGAGCCCTTTTAGGCCCTGGAAGGGGCTCTAGGGAGTCCTGGACTCTTCTTCTTTCCAGGTGAATACCCACAGCTTTCCCAGCCTGGCTCCAGAGCAGCCCTTGGAGCATCTCCATGTCATCCTCTGGGCTCACTCCAGCAGCTCCTGATCCTTGTGATGGTGGAAGCCCCAGAGCTGGAAGTATTGTCCCAAGTGGGGTCTCAGAAAGTGAAGCTGAGGTGCAGAATCCTCTTCTCTGCTGCTCATGCTGTGGGATCAGCCCAGGACACAGGTGGGTCATGCAGAATTTGACTTAAATTTTTACATACAATTTGTTACACTGTCACATTTCCAGGACAGAAGGAGGTGGCAAAAGGAGGTGGAATTATCAGGGGGGCTCCCCAAAAGCTCATTCCCAAATCAGTGTGTGTGAGATGTGAAGCAGTTGCAACAGAGAAGAACATCACCTCTGGGCTTAGAAAAAATTATCTGCAGCTCTTGGATCAGGTGAAATATGCATGTCCAATCCTCTTTTTAGCATTTCCTAAGCATAGCTTTCAAAGGAAGGCCCCTAAATACACATTTTAAACAAAGACACTAATTTCTGTTGAAATGCTGTCCTTAGCTGGGATAATCAGAGGCACTGGAGCAAGGTGAGCAGTGTCTGGCAGCAGGAAAGCTCATTTCCTCCTCTAATTAAGCTGCACATGGACTCCCTGACAGCAAAGAGGCATCCAGAGGCTCAACACCCTGTGATTTATATGGATTTCCAGGTGTTTTCATGGAGTTTCTCTTCCCTGCATGATTTACAAGGCACTCCCCTGCTTTAGAAAGCACTTTAGCCTTTCTCCTGACAGGTGATGTGGAGCAAGGCTGTACATGATTTATACAAAATTATGTGGGGTTTTGATTAATTCCAAGGTTTCTTCATCACTCCATTGTGCCTCATCCCCAAAAGCACGATAGATTTCTCTGTTTCAGTTCCTTGAGTTACAGAGTCAGGGACTAAAGGAATAATTATTGCTGGGCCCTGCTAAGGAAAGAAAAGGGAATATTTTGGCCATAGGTGATTATAGTTTCTGCAGCTGAATCAGTGTCCCATAACTGACAAAGGATAATGGATTTAATAAATACCTCTGATTAAGTCTGATGTTATTTTTAAATAATTTCAAAAACTGTTACTCTAATCCCTCTGTGGCTGGCAGAAAGGAGGATGCTCAGAAGTTAAAATTAGTTCCTTAATGTTCAGCCTGGTGTGGAGTTACAGGAGCTCCAGGGCTGTCCTGGTTTTCTGGGGCATTCACTTACAGTGCAGCTGAATGGACACAAACAGCTGCCTTTGGAAAGTGGGAATGAGCTCCCACAGCTCACACAGCCCTGCTGCTGTTCTCCTTCCCAATGCTCTGATAGCTCAGCAGGAGCTCCCAGCCCAGCTGATGGGATAATCTGTTGATGTTACCCTCCACAAGCTGTCTTCCTGCACACAAATTCCCTTTCCCTTGATTCCCAGGGAATCCCAACTCTCCCAGGCCTCTTTATCAATAAATATAGATCTCTTCTGTATAATGGCAATATGATTCCTTTCCTTTTTGTTTTTCAGTGCCTACATTTCAGAGTGATCCCATTTCTTGGCTGGAAAAAGGACCTGAAGAACACTTTGCCTTGAAAAGCACCACAGAATCCCACAGCCACAGCAGGAGCTGTTTCAGCTGAAATGATGGGACACCATACTTCTTTCCTCCTCCTCTTTTTCCTCCTCCTTCTTTTCTCTCTCATGGAGATGGGCTGACAGAACTGTTCAGCCTGGAGAAGATAAAACTCCAGGGAGACCTGAGAACCCCTTCCAGTGCCTAAAACGGCTCCAAGAGAGCTGGATAGGGACTTGGGACAAGGGCCTGGAGGGACAGGACAAGGGGGATGTCTTCCCACTGCCAGAGGGCAGGGTTAGATGGGATGTTGGGAAGACATTTTCCCCACCTGTGAAGGTGGGGAGACCTTGGCATAGGTTGCCCAGAGAAACTGTGGCTACCCCTGGATCCCTGGTAATGTCCAAGACCAGGCTGGACAGGGCTTGGAGCAACCTGGGATAGTGGAAGGTGTCCCTGCCCATGGCAGGGGGTTGGAACGAGACGAGCTTTAGGGTCCTTTCCAACCCAAACAATTTCGTGATTCTCTGAGCTGACACATCCCCATGGCTCCCTGGCTGCAGAGGATCAGGGGCAGAAAAGCAGGACCACATTTTTGAGGCTGTTCCACTAAATTAAAGGAAACCACAAACTGAACCTTGGGCCTCAGAAAATCCAGCTGCAGTGCTTGGCTTTGCCTCTGGCTCAGCAGTAAGACAGAGATAACAATAAATCCCTTCTCCCACCTTCTGCATGTCCTGATTAGACAGACTGTAGCAGATGGGGGCTGTCATTATTCCGTGCCTGTTCCGTGCCTGGCACAAAGCGGCTCCGATCCCGCCCGTGGCGGCTGCACCAACAATAGCTCTGACAAGAAGCTGGTGGCTGTTAACTCCACAAGCTGCCCAACCTCTGCCACCCCAGGAGGGACCAGTGCAGCCTGTGGAGTCAGCACTGCCTCCCTCACAGATTGTGTGCCAGGAGGATGCATCCGAAGTGAAAAAGGAGGAATTCCCAGGCTCCATCCTTGCCACGCTTAGGAATGCCCCACATCTATGAAGGCATGAAGCTGTGTCAGGGAGATTTAGGCTGGATATCAACAAAAGGTTCTTACCCCAAAGGGTTGGGCACTGCCCAGGCTCCCCAGGGAATGGGCACAGCCCCAAGGCTGCCAGAGCTCCAGGAGTGTTTGGACACCACTCCCAGCATAGAGTTGGGTTGTTGGGGTGTCCTGGGCAGGGCCAGGAGTTGGACTCTGATCCTTGTGGGCCCCTTCCAGTTCAGGTCACATCATGATTCTGTAATCCACCAGCAGTTACATCATCAGCTGTTTCAGGAACCCACATGGTGTTAGTGTAACTAATAAGTAAAATTAATTTGTGGATGTTCATTCAATGGAACTGTTGCTGACAGAGAGGACTCTGTGTGAGAGCAGCCTCCCTCTGCTCCCCTTCCTCCACCTGAGGCTCTCCTCTCACAGAGGGGTTGCTCCAGCCAGCTGCTGCGCCTGTGCAGCACCCCAGGATGGATCCCAGGGTGCTCCTGCCTTATCTCTCCCCACCACAGAGATGCCACACGCTGACACCTTCCCTGACCAGCACCTTTCTCCACATGCAGTGAGGGTAAATCCATGCAAGAAACATGAAAAAACACAGGAGAGGAATTCAGGGATTTTTTCTCAGGGCTTAAAATGAGTGTTTTCAAATCTATCCCAGTCAGAGCCTCAGT
The DNA here is from genome assembly GCA_013398615.1 of Brachypodius melanocephalos. Lineage (NCBI taxonomy): Eukaryota > Metazoa > Chordata > Aves > Passeriformes > Pycnonotidae > Brachypodius > Brachypodius melanocephalos. The sequence continues at coordinate 5,304,449 of VZSR01003816.1, forward strand.
GAGGTGCAGTAGTGGGGTGAAGGGTGGCAGAGTGGGAGAGAACAGCCTCAAAAAAACCCCTGCACTGGAACCACAGCTTCTCATACCTGTCACAATGTGGATTTTCAGCTTGAGCACACAAGGCTGAGCTCAGGGGACACTGTCATATAGATTTAGGGTTTTATCTCCTTTCCTCTCCATTAGCTGTGATATCTTCTTATTATGCTGAAACCCAAAACTTTTCTTTCCTCCAGTGGTTGTTCCCTTCCCCATTTGGCAAATATCGATCTCTCTGTGTCCTCAGCATGGGTTCAAATCCACCCCCCTCATCCTCAGCCTGCTCCTGGGGTCTATTGCATGGCAGTGCCACCTCTCATGACATCAGGGACCAGAGTGAAGGACAAGGAGAGGGATGTTCATCCATTACATGTTGTTTTTCTCTCCCCATCCTCTCCCTCTGTGCACTGGAAGTGACAGGGAACTGAACAGGATGGGGCTGATTGTGCTTGGCAGGTGGAGAAGGAATGGAAGGAGCAGGGAGAAAAAGAGCAGCCCAGGATAACCATGAACTTCTCCCGGCCTTGTTTCACATTCACACCCTGCAGCACCTTGGGTGAGAGCTCTCCAGGCAGGGGACCAAAAGCTGGGGGCTGCCCTGTGCAGGAGGCTGCCCCCACTTACCTTGGGGTGTGATTTTAAGCCAATTTAATTAAATTGCTTGGCAAGGTTGCGAGGACTCATCTATTTCAGCTTGAGCCAGGCCTGTTTTTAGTGTTGGCTGATTAGGAATTAGTGGAAACAAACCGCTCAGAAAACAAAATTAGAGGGTGCACGCTAACTTTTGCACCAGATTAAGTTGAATTAAAAAGCAATTGAAATGTAATTTTCCTGTCTCAAGCAGCCAAGAAACAAGATAATGCAACCAGTGGCACTTGAAGCTTAAAATCACAGCAGCCAGGATTAGCACAACTGGCTTTTTAATGCCTACAAACAACAGATTTATCTGAAGGTCTTTTCTCAGACCTTCCCTATCACCTTCCACACAAAGCTGTGTACAACCCATTTTATTTGCCTTGAAACACAGAATCGGTGCGACCCCAGGACTTGAATCCAGGACTTAGAGCAGCCAGGGTATTGCACGGCATGTCTCCACAGGTATTTCCATGCTGGGCAATACAAATTGTTCCCCAAATTCCTATAATTTGGATTGGAATGGCTCTGTGTGCACAGCTGGAAGGTGCAGAGGCCCAGGGGTGTGGAGGGTGCAGACCCCAGTGGTGGGGGCTGTTCCTATCTGTCCCTGTTGGCCAGAGCAGCAAGAGCAGGACTGAGGCAAGAGCTCCATAAATGAAATTATCTCTTGACTGATGGAGACTGGGCACAAAACTCAACACTTTGTGAGCTGCCCAGCAGCTCCTGGCCAAAAGCTAAAGGACTCATGGAGATAATGGGTTCCTGCTGGGTTTCTCTCCTTGCCACCTCCCTCCTGTGCCAGCCAGCAGCTCAGTGCCTGATGATGCTCCCAGTTCCTTAATCCTGTCTTGGCTCACTTGCAACCTCTGTGCAGCTTATTCTGCCTGGCTCCCTGGTCCTGGGTTAGGAGGAGGTGCACTCCTGGCCTGCAGCACCATCCACAAGCTACCCAGACAAAAAAAAAAAAAAAAAAAAAAAAAAAAAAAAAAAAAAAAAAAAAAAAAAAAAAAAAGGGGCACCCCAGACTGCCTGTGCCCTGCACAGTGATGGGGTGGCAGAGCCCAAACTGTCCCCCACAGCCCAGGACATTGTACAGGTACAGGCTGGCATCACACACAAAGGGTCTTGGCCAAAGCTGGCAAAACATAAAATGTGTGGAGGAGATCTGGGGGTTGGGTGGTGGCCCAGACAGGAAGACAACAACCACCATCCTTCCTCCTCCAGGTGAGGGAGCAGGTGCAGATAACGGGGACTGCCCTGGGAAGAGCCAATCGTGGAGGGGAGCTGGGGGTACGTGGCCCCATGGTGGAAATAAAAGAGGCAGTTGAGGGTAGGGGGGTGTAAGTAAGGCAGCAGTAAAGTAGGTGATTTTTTCTGCTTTGGGGAACTGGGTGGTTGTTTATTCTCTTATACCCCACTGTGAGGTTCCTGTCTGTGCTGGGTCTGTTGCTTGGCTGAGGTCAAGTGGATGGGCTGTGTCTTCCTTCTGCTGGAATGGGGTGGAGAAAACTCCCCCAAAAGAAGAGGCTTTCTGGAGTGTTTGGCTCTGTTGGGGGAACAGAAGAGGGGAGGCTGGAGCAGACCTTGAGGTTTGAGTGCTGGGATTAAAGCTGTGGGGGATGTTGGGTTGAGCCAAAGGGTGGCTCAGCCTGACCCTTCTGGAAACTGGAGAAGGTCTGCAGCTGGATATGTGGCATAAGAGCTGATGCCTGGCCTTGGTTACTGGGGTGGGAAACAGGGAGAGAGAAGATGAAAACACCACCAAAAACCTTGAACTTAAAAGGATGGTGTGAGGGAGCCCTTGGAAGCTGCCCTGAGCTGCAGGTGTTGGCTGTAAGCCTGGAGGGGAGGAGAGGAGGCAGCATCTGTGTGGGATCAGCCCGAGTGTGTTGATGCACAACCTGGCTTTAAGGGTCCTGTGATGGTGTCTGCTCTGAAAACATCTCCCTTAATGCTGGCTGGAAGCCTTCTTTTTCAGACAAAAGCAGTATGAAGGCCAGGTCTTGGTTTATTTGTGTGTGTAAATCTCTGGCTTTTGCTTGGAGGTGCTTAGAAATTTTTTTTTTAACCTGTCCCTATTTCATGATGTTCACCTGGCAGCCTGTACTAGTTGCTGGGTTTCCAGAACTCCTTTTTTATCAGCTGAACTTGGTCACTTCATGTCCCTGCCTGTGACTGTGGGTCTTTCCTAGCTGAGGGTGCAGGTGGAGGAAGCCAGGTTGGGCTCTGGGGTGGAGTGAGAGAGGCTTGGATGTGGCTGTGTGTCCTTAAACCTTGAGCTGCTCCTTTTGGAGGCAAGAGGCCTTGCCAGGCTTGGGTTGTGTGTCAAAGGAAATGTAAAAGCCCCAGGATCAGGGCTGGAGGAAGGGGATGTTCCTGTCACCATGGGGTGTCTGTGTCTGGCTTCCTCCTGGGATTGCAGTGGCTGTAATTTTTGTAGCCTGATATTAAGTGGTATTTTGTGCTTGTATTTAATTCAGTGGCTCAGCTGCACTGTGTGAAGATCCTTCCAAGCCCTACTTGGGGCAGGGGATCTCCAGTGTCTCCTTTGCTGGGAGTGTGGGGTAGAAATATGTCGCCCAGGCTGCTGGTGGGAGTGGAGGGTCCCAGCCCCCTCAGTGGCTGGCAGGGGATGTTTCTGGGCAGCTGTGACCTGACTCTGCTTTGTGCTGACCCCCAAGAGCACCTGAGGGTGTCCAGCACCTCTCTCAACTCTGCCAAGATGCCAGTCAGGAAGCACAGCCAGCATGAGATGTTGTTCAAGAACAAGGGCAAGGATGAAATTGTGAGTACCCACCTGCCTGTGGCAGCATTTTGGGCCCCAGCACAGCCCACTGTTTGCAGGAGCTGATGGAGAGGCTTTTCAAGGTCCATGGCCCCAAACCTCCCTGTGTGAGGGAGCAGGGGAATGGCTCTGGAGACCTTCAGCTGGGATGTTTGGGTGACTTTTGGGATGTGGTGTGGGACTGGCTGGGCTGCAAGGAGTGTGGTGGCACAGGCAAAGGGGGTGAAAGTTTTGGGTGTGTGGCTGTGGGCTGGGGGAGGGAGATGGTTCAGCCTCAGCCTGCTGAGCTCTCCACAGCAGTCATCCCTGCAGAGTTGGGGCTGGTATGGGATGTCAGATGTAAGATCTGTCAGTTTGATTTAAGCCAGTAGAGGCTTAAAGGTTTGCCTTTCAGGTCCAGAAAATCTATTTTTAAAGACACCCACTGGTTGCTGGTTCATCCAGCAGCCCATGTCCTTGGGAGGCACTGAGAGAGAGGCTTCCTCTGTCCCATCTCCTACATCACCCTCCAAACCACAGTGAGGAGTACTGGCTCTGCACTCCTCCTGTGGAAAATGTGGGGCAGAGGGCTGCAGAGATGAACTCCCTGGGGAACGGGGCTGTGCAGATATCAGTGGGATGGGTGAGTGAGTTCTTCTTCCCCTCAGACCCTTCGGAGGCAGAGGGTGGAGGTGAGCGTTGAGCTGAGAAAGGCCAAGAAGGACGAGCAGATCCTGAAGCGCAGAAACATTTCCGTTCATTTGCCGGAGGAGAGTCCCCCTCTGACAGAAGACGGAGCAAATGAGGTGAGTGCTCAGTGCTCTGCACCTGGGCAGGATCAGTGCAGCAGGAATCGTCCCCTACTTGGGCCACTGCCAACTCCAGCTGAGGTGACCTGGGTTAAGCAGCTGGTGCCATTCCTGATCCCCATGCCCAGTGCTGGGGAGTGTTTCGGACTGCCTGGCCTTCATCTGTGCAATTTTTCATGGTGATGATGTCCTGATGGCCTCCCTCGATGGCAGGTAGAACAGGCCGGTGCTCTGGCTCCCTGGGAGCTGCTCCTGTCTGGCTCCCTGCACAGCCAGGGGTAATTACTGAGTTCGCAGGCCCATTACGGTGTCGGTGACTCTTTGACTGCTTGATTACAAGCACTAGTTGCCTTGAAGGCTTTTGTGGATTCTCTTCCTCTGCCTCATCTCGAAACTGTGTTGCATAAAGAATAGACAGTGCTTAGATACGAAGTGGTGACTGAGCCGGGTCTAGACGGCTGATTGACTGCCGAGATTAAACCGGAGGGAGTCCCGGCTCCCCGGCTGACTCTGAATCATTCCCTGTGACACAGATTATTCAGCCGTCCTTGAAGAAGATCGTGCAAGCTGTGAATGGGGACGACACCCAGCTGCAGCTGCTCGCCACCCAGGCCACCAGGTACGAGCACAGCTGCTGGAGCTGCACTGGGACCTGGGGGCAAAAGGCTGCAAATTCCTGTTTGAGGAGCTCTCTAGAGAGATGGCAAAGGGAGAAGGAGCCTGGTAACCCAAACTGCCCCTAGGAATCTCAGCTGATGCCTGTTCTGTGGCCTGTGTGCTGTGCTTGGCCCACAGCCCTTTGTGAACCCAACCAATGGGTTGGCTGTGCTGCCCCTTCCTGTACTGTGCAAGAGATTATGTTGGATCACACAAGAAATTGGGTTCTAGATGCTTGGGAAGGACAAAGACTGGAGAGCCTGGCTCAGTAAAGGGTCAGTGCTGAGCAGGGCTGTCTCCACAAGGGTGGGGGCACAAAGGACCATGCAGTGCCATCATCACCCAGCTGGCAGCAGGGGTGTCTCCTGAGGATGCACCTGCATCCCTGCTGGGGCTTCCTTGGCTGGCTCAAACTATTGCACCAGTGATCTGGGACCAGCACCATTCCCAGTGAGTATGGCTGTGAGGATGTTAGGGCTTTGCTTCCAACAGACACCCTGCTCCTGCTTCAGCATCTTTAGCTGTGTCTTCCTTCTGTATTGCAGCCCCTCTGCTGAGGGTTTGTTGTGGTGGGATGCTGAACCATTGATGCTTCCCCTGCAAGCCACAACCTTGTGCCTGGCCACAGGGCTATGGTGGCACCACACAGGGTTCCTCATGGCTGGCTGTGCTGTGTCCTCTCTCACAGGAGAATTCTGTCCAGGCACAAGAACCCTCCCATCAATGAGATCATTGAGCTGGGGATCATCCCCAGGCTGGTGGAATTCCTGGGCCGTGCTGACAATTCTGCCTTGCAGTTTGAGGCAGCCTGGGCACTGACCAACATCGCCTCTGGCACCTCAGAACACACCAGGGCTGTGGTGGATGGAGGGGCCATCCCAGCCTTCATCTCCCTGCTGTCCTCCCCACACATGCACATCAGTGACCAGTCAGTGTGGGCCCTGGGCAACATTGCAGGTGAGGGGACCTGGAGGGGCATTTGCATGTCCCTGACTGAGCCAGGGACTTGATGATCCTTGTGGGCCCCTTCCAACTTGGAATATTCTGTGATTCTGCAAGGGAGATAAAGCATTGGTGCTCCTATCCCTGCAGCTTTTTCTTCAAGCCCCTGCCCCTATTGAACCCTGTAACAATTCAGCCCCTTGCTGTGGCCTGGAAGCTTTTGAGATCTTGTGCTGGGTCTGCAAGAGGATTTTGGCCAAAGCCAAGGGCAAGACTATGTTCTGCTGGGGTGATTTAACTCACTAATGTCACCATAGGGAGAACAGGATGGGTCATGCCTTCTTGGCCTGCTGGCACTGCAGTCTGCTCAGTAAATCCTTCCCACCTGGAAATGCCTAATGGTGTGTGGCTGGTGTGTCACCCAGCCCTGGCCCTGCAGGTCTGATTGCTCTTAGATGTTGACTGTCTTGAGACTTAGGCAGATGCAATGACCAACCCGTTTTATCTGTCCAGGGGATTGCCCTCTCTACAGGGATGCTCTTATTGCTCGTGATGTGATTCCTCCCTTGCTGGCTCTAGTGTCACCTACAACTCCAGTAAATAACCTTCATTTTCTTGCCTTAACAGCTCTTAATCCCTTGGGTGATGGGTGAGTCCACTGTCTGCCTTGTACACAACAAACTCTTTGTATAATTGAATGGGACCCTGCTCTAAACTACTTCTATGGCCCTGCTTATGCACAAAGCTGGGGATGCCAGGCAGACACTCCTAGTCAATGTCATCTCTTCTATCCTTGGCTTTCTTATCCAGCTCTGACTATCTCAGGCTAGGAATAAGATGAAACTGGTGCAAGGCAGAATTGCATATGCATGTGGAAAGACTGAACTTGCCCTTCAAGCTTCCTGCTGCTGCTTTGTGGTTTGTCTCTTCCCTTCTGCAGTGGTTCCTGCACTGCTGTTCTGGTGTGTAAGAACCTTCACATGATAACACAGACTGAGAGGCTCTTGAGGGCAGTGAGAATCTTACACCTGCCTTGTGTTTCAGGTTGGGTTCCTGAGGAACATCACTTGGGCACTGTCAAACCTGTGCAGGAACAAGAACCCCTGCCCTCCCTTGGATGCTGTGCAGAAGATTCTTCCAGTCCTCATCTTCCTCCTGCAGCATGAGGACAAGGATGTCATCTCTGACTCTTGCTGGGCTGTTTCCTACCTGACTGATGGCTGCAATGATCGCATCCAAATTGTGGTGGAGACAGGGATTCTCCCAAGGCTTGTGGAACTCATGGACAGCCCAGATTTTATTGTTATGGTAGAGAACAATCAGCAATCTCCACCCTCTGGTCCCATAATGTAGAAAGGTCTGAGGAGAGGGAAGGCACGTGCCCTTGTTCTGTGTGGTGGCTGTGGTGTGCTGTCCCCTCAGCCTGCACAATTGTCTGCCTGCTTGTCAAGCCACTGCTCTGTTCAGCTGGCTGAGGCTGGATAGAGACTCTAAAGCTGCTTAGAGCAAACAAGGGACGACAGAGCCGTAAATAAACAGCCATCACCAGCAATGCTCTCCTTGTGTGAAGGATCAAGCACGTAGGGAGGGATCTTGCTGGGCTTTCTGACATGTATCCCTTGAGGTAAGGGCTCTCCTCATCTCCTTTAATCTCTGTCTAGACTCCAGCTCTCCGTGCCATCGGGAATGTGGTCACAGGCACAGACCAGCAGACACAGGAAGCCATTGATGCCGGTGTCCTGACTGTCCTGCCTCGGCTGCTGAGGCACACAAAGCCAGTGATCCAGAAGGAAGCAGCGTGGACTCTCAGCAACATTGCAGCAGGGCCTTCCCAGCAGATCCAGCAGATCATCGACTGTGGGTTATTGCCACCTTTGGTGGAGTTGCTCGACAGGGTAAGGGATGGGCACAGTGCTGCTATAGGAGGAATGAGGGGTTCAGGAGGCCTGGGATGGCTCCTTTGTGAAGCCCTTGGCCCCAGAGCCACCTGAGCACGCATTTCAGAGCTGTTGAGATCCTTGGGACAGCCTGAGCATCCCGATTTGTCAGTTCACCTGCATGGAAACACATCCTGGAGCTGCTCTTGGCAGCTCTGCCAGGTGTCTGTGCATCACCCAAAGGGCTGGGAAAGCTGCATATAAGGGAAATGTTATCCTTGCCTCATACTCATCCTGGAGGGGTACTAAAGCTTGAGAGTGCCTTTGCTGTGCTGCTTTTCCAGGGTGACTTCAAGGCTCAAAAGGAGGCTGTGTGGGTGGTGGCCAACTTCACAACAGGAGGAACAGTGGATCAGATGCTGGAGCTCATCCGTTCCGGGGTCCTCAGACCTCTGCTCAACCTGCTCTTGGCCAAAGACAGCAAAACCATTCTGATCATCCTGGACACCATTTCAAGTCTCTTTCTGGTGAGATCTGCTCATCCTGGATGCCATTTTGGAATCCAAAGAGCAGCAAGGAGTGAGCCTAATGCTTGCACTGTGTGGTTAGAACAATGACTCTTGATTTTTTTTGGAGTAAAATTTAGACAATGTGAAGTCTATCTCTTTCTTGGATACCCTTGCATTGTTTAAAGGGCTTGGCAAGATTAAGTTCCCAAAGTGTTGTTCTTCATCCCCTGCTCACTGGTTTGGTTGGCAGTCCCCAGCAGGGACTGGTATTCCACAGGCACCAGTCACATCTCTGGCATCAAGAAGGGACTAGAAATTCAAAGACTGTGAGCATTTGGCTTGTAGATGAGGGCTGTAACTACAGAAAAGACTATCTCAGGCCTGTTACTGATGTTCTGTTTTCCTGCTTGGGTCTCCAATGTTACAGGCAGCTGAGAAGCTGGGAGAGACAGAGAAGTTGTGTCTGCTGGTGGAAGAACTTGATGGTCTGGAGAAAATTGAGGACTTGCAAAACCATGAGAATGACATGGTCTACAGAGCTGCCCTGAAGATTATAGAGAAGTACTTTTCTGGTGAGGTATGTGAGCCCTTGCTATTCCTCGGCTGAAAATGTGAAGTTATTACACACTGGAATGAAGCACAGAATTTAAGGATACTGGAAGGGGTTTTAGGAGGACACCTCCACATGATCAGAATAGTCCTTGCAGCTTCTTTCAGCTGCTTTTAAAGGCCTGTAAAAGCATCAAGTTGTCAGCCAATGAGTTGCACAGCAGACATGGATGTCTTGATAGCATCTTGCTGCTGGAATTTAAACTGGGATCAGCTGGAGTTACTGCAGTTACTGATATGAATACCAAATGTGGAGAGGTTTCCTCCTTCAGAGCTGAGCTGGCCTGTCACTATGAATGGCAGCCTCCTACTCAGCTGATAACAGGGCTCAGGTTGCATTTGGATTACTTGACCCTTCTCATGGTAAGGAATCTATGGAAAAAGATGATAGGACAGCAGCTAGGAGCTGCAGGAGTCCAATGACTGTCATAGATGCTATGTTTGATCCCAGCCTTAGACTTGCAGATGGGAAAACCTCAGGGAAGAGGCTTAGAGGTCTGGCAGACTTTGGAACTGTGGCTGAGTTTGGGTGTGAGCTGCAGCAGGGGGCAAAGGTCTGTTTTAGTCCTTTGCCAGAGCAGGGTCTGTGGGCTGTCCCTGTGGGAGGGTGTGGAGGAAGCTCTCCACACCAGCTCCTGCTGGAGGGGCTGAACGCCAGGGGAACATTTCCTTCAGCAGTCCTGGCTTCTTGCTGTTCCAAGCAGGCCATTTAATTTCAGTGAGCTCTACCACTGCAGCCACTCCTTCCTTTTGCTTCTGGTGTCTGAGCCCAAAGGCTTGGCTGCTTTTGTGTGTGGGCTGCAAGGACACTGCAGCTTCAGGGTGCAGCAAGGAGCAGGAGGACTTGGCCTGCTCTCCAGGAGTTGTGTTGTAGTCAAGCTGAGCTTAACAGCTGGATTTTTAAAGCAAGAATAAAACAGAGTTGTTGTAAAAAGCTTAGGTTTATTCAAATGCATACCCTATAAGTGATTGCTATCATGCACCTCCTAGGAGAATATAGACCTGGAGCCCCAGACTGGCCAAGATGGGCTGTATGATTTCTCAGCAGAGAAGCAAGACTTCAACTTCTGAACATGAAGCATGACACGGTTCTAAGCTGGTGGGTGGAGGTACCATGGAAGAGCTCAGATATCCAAACCATGAGGAGTAGAGATGCTGAGCCATTTTACTTCTGAAACTTGTTAATAAATTGCACTTTTGTCTTTGTACCTCTTGCCTTTAATTATTTCCCCCCTCCTTTAAGCTGCTGTTGCAAATGCCATTTTTTTACAATAGCATCTTAAGGCATTGCAGGAGTGTGTTGGAGCCCTGGGCATGTTTTCCAGGTGGAATCTTTCTTCTAAGTACATTAAACTGCAGGAGAGCAGCATCCTGCCACCAAATCCTTGTGCTGAAACTTCTTGGCTTGACTTGGAGTGGCAGAAGTAGCTCTGAAAACTATTTGAGAAGTGTTTCACCCTTCTTTGGGCACCATCATTGCAGTGGGAAAGGAGGTGCTTCCAGCAGGGAAGGAACTGAGCCAGAAGCAGGTGGGTCAGTGTCCTTGCTGTGTGTTATTCCACCTGGAAGCACTGGAGAGTGGATGTAGGAGCTGCTGAGTAAATGCTGGTCCTTTGGAAGGAAAGTTGTTGGAAGCAGCGCAGGAGCAAAGCTTCACCTCTGGTTCCCTGTTGTCATCCATCAGCCTGGAGCCCATCGATCTGGCGCTGCCCTTTTAATTCCAAGGACCTGTATTTCAGGTTTCTATTCTGTGTCCCTGGTTCCTGTTCTCCAAGCCCTCCAAGTGTGATCTCCAGCAGAAGGTAAGGATGGAGTTGAGCCCATGGTATGAAGATTTTGTGCTCTGGGTTCTCAACAAGCTGCTGGCCACTGCTCCATCCTTGTGGTGTTGATGGCTCCCAGCAGACCCTTCCCCAATCCTTTGCTGCCCAGGGCTTGAAGCATCTCAAAGGCTTTGCTTAAGGCAGCAGGATGAGGGAACAGCTTTTCCTCCCTGCTTTGGGGAATTTGGCTCTTCAAAATGACCCTGGGTGGGCTCAGGGCTCTGCTTCCTCAGGTGCAGTGGGAGGTGATGTGACAGGCGGCTTAATCTGGAGGGAAAAGCTCCTCTTCAGGAAACAGACTCCTTTTCTGGATCTGTTCATCTGAGGATTTATGCATTTCTCCTGCAGGCCACCCAGGGAACAGGGAGTTGGTGGTAAATGTGTTCTCTGGGTATGGGTAGCAGGGTTGAGTATCACTTATTTCATATTTAAATACTGGGATCTGATGAAATGCAAAGTGCTTCTTCCATCCAGAACTGCGGACTTGGTTGGTGGTTACACAGAGCCAGGGACCCAGAGCTGCTCCTTTCCATCCTTTTGTCTCTAACTCACAGTAAAATATTGTCCTGACAACAGGGCACAGGTCAACGTGCCCCTGTTAAAAAGAGTGTTGGGATGAGCCTGCTGTCTCTCCTGGCAGCTGGAGGATCACCAAGGCTGCTGTGTGGGTGTGTGAGCGACCTGCAGGCACCTGCTTGTCTGGCCTAGGGGAGCTGCCCTCCCCTGTTCCCTGCCAGCCCCAGGCAGCAGCCACAGACAATTGTAGCTCTGGGGCAGTGGAGGCATCCCCTTCTCCCGATGGGATCGGGTATCCAGGGGCACCAGCAAAGGGGAGATGCTGCTGTGCTTCCTCAGGGCAGCTCAACCTCCCTCTAAAGATGCACCAAAAAAGTAGGTCTTTTTTCTAGTTAAAACCTTCCCTGTCCTGGCCCCAGAGGAGCAGGTGCATGATTATTCAGGCTGGAAAAGACCTCCAAAATCACCCACTGATTTCTAACACCTCCTTTGAACACTCTCAGGAGTGGGGACTCCACTGCTGCCCTGGGCAGCCTGTCACTGCTTGACCAGTGAAGAAATATTTCCTAATATCTAACCCTGGCACAACTCGGTGCTCTTTTCTTTGTGTTGTCACTTGGACAAAGAGCCCATCCCCCACCTTGCACCCTCCCAACAGGGAGTTGTAGACAGTGAGAAGGTGCTGCTCCATTCCTGGAGATGGTAAAGGCACTGCTGCTGCCTATAGTGGCGTTTGCCCCAAATTAAGACTCCTTTTAAATCCTATGCTACTGCCAATGCCACCTGCAGGCACCCCTATGCTCCCTCCATATCCCCCCATACCACCGTGAGAGCCACTATCCATCCCCATGCCAACTCCAGGCACCTCCTGTCACCCTCATGCTATCTTCCATGTCACCCCTGAGGTCACTTATTCACCCCCAGACAGCCCTAGGCATCCCTATTCCCCCTTATTTCCCACATCCCGCTCCTTTTCTGCTCTATTCCCCCATTTCCCACTATCCCATTCCTATTCCCCATTGCCCCTATCCCATTCCTTTAGCTCTATTCCCTCATCCCACTTCTATTCCCTTATCCCATTCCTTTAGCTCTATTCCCTTATCCCATTCCTATTCCCCCATCCTACTCCTATTCCCCACCCTGTCCCCTCGCCAGGGGGCGCTCCCCCGACCCTTTCTGCGCATGCACCGTACCCTGACCTTCCCTCCTCCGACCTTCTCCTCATGGCGCCCGGACGCGGCCACGCCGCTCTGCGCGCTGATGTCACCGCCCTCCGCCGTGCGCGGGGGCGTGGCGGGGGTGTGACCACGGTTCTCCGCGGCCGGGCCGGGCCGGGCGGGAGCGGCAGCGGCGGCGGCTGAAGCGGCTCCTGAGAGGGCTGAGGGCACCGAGCCTGCAGCGGCTGCCGGAACGCAGGCCCGGGCATCCCCGGCATCGTGAGGAGCGGGCGGGCTCGCATGGCGGGGCTGCGCGGGGCTGCCGGTTGAGCTCGGCGCCGCCGCCGCCTCCTCCTTCTTGTTCTCCTCCTCCAGGCGCGATGTCGAATCCCGGTACCCGCCGGAACGGATCCAGCATCAAGATCCGCCTCACAGGTAACGGGGCGGCGGCGGCACCGTGTGTGTGTGGCCGCACATCCACGGCCGGGCCCGGGGTCCCCTCCCCTCCCCTGGCGCCTTCGCCCTCTCCCCGGCCTGGCTGTTAGGGGAGGGGCGGCCGGGCCCGACCTCCCAGCCTTGCTTAACTTTTATCCACCGTTTTTCTGTTCTGCTTCTACCTCTGCGGCCCGACGGAGCCTCTTTGCGCTTTTGTTTATTTATATTTTTTCCCACCCCTCCGGCGTGGGGTCCTTGAGCCCCCTTGGGGTGACATAAATTTGAGGAGGGCGGGGGTCTGTCACTGTCTCCCCCTCGTTTTCCAGCAGTTCAGGGCATGCTTCTCCTTCCTAGGGTCTTTCCTGCCATGGAAAGGTGACACTCACCGTCCCCTCCAGCACCCTCAACCCTTCATGGGGTCCCTTCTGCTCTCTTCCCGATGGGGATTCCTTGTTGGTAACTCTGCCCTGCATTCTGCCCATTTGTGGGGTCTCTTCTGCACCCTCCCAGTGTGGGGGGGTCCCTGTGACACCCCATCCTCTCTCCCAAGCCCCTTCCTGGGGTCTCTTCTGCACCTTCCCTGTTTGTGGACATCCCTGTGACATCTTTCTCCCTTCCCAGCCTTTCCTCAGGGTTTCCCCTGTTCCCTCCCCCATGGGGGTATCCCTGTTCCCCCACTTCCACCTCTCTCCACCTTTCCCAGGAGGATTCCCAGGGCCACCTCTCTCACAGACTGGCTTTCAGCAAAGCCTTCCACAGTTTGCCTCACTTCACTTTAATTAACAACCTCCTGTGTGCCGAGGAGGATAACTCAGTTGCTAATGAGAAAATACCCGTTTAAGTTGCTTTTAGCTGGGTGGTTTTTTTAGCTTTTTTTTTTTTTTTAATTTCTTTTTTTTTTTTTTTTTTTTTTTTTATTTTTCCTCCTTCCTCTCAGCTTGTTCTCACATGGCACATAGTGGCATTCAACTTTGGGAGTTCCTGCCCCGTGCAGGAGGTGACACCCAGAGCTGTGTCTGTCCTGCCTCTGTGTGAGGCCTCTGGAGGGTTCATGGATGGATAAACCAATTTATGTTGGACCTTGAAAGATCTGGATTAAGTCTTTTGGAAGCTGCTCCGGTCGATGGTCAGCCTGCTTCTTTAATGAGAAGTGACACAGTTCCTGTTGGTTGAGACTGCTGAATTATTAAAAAATAAGGTCCGGTCCAGTCTTTCAAAGGCAATAAGTGGATGCTTGGAGGTCACTTGGGCTGGAGAAGCCACAGAGCTGCTCTGGGTGACTGGGATTGATCCCTGGAGAGGGATCTTCTGTGTGTGGGTGCACAAAGCATTGGCAAATAATGAGAAAACGGTGCTGGTGAAACTGCAGTTACAGGTTAACTTGCTCCTGGCATATAACATACTTAGAGGCAGATCATCAAAAAGTAAAAATCCTGGTGTTCTTTTAATCCTTTGATTCTGCACTGCTTGTGCTTCAGAAGACCAAAGTTTGTGAGGATAATGTAAATCTGAAAATCCTTTTCTTGGATGGGAGAAGGCTGGAAATATTTTTAGGTTGTGACAATGATGTTTGATCTGAAATGAGTTTTGTGGTGATGTATACCAAATGTCAGCTCAGTCCTTAATGTGGCTTATTTTTATGCAAGTCAGTCAATAAAAATGTGAGTTAAGTAACTTAGGCCATGGTCATAGCCCTTCTGAGCTGGAGGAGATCATTTAAATAACAGAGAGAAGCTGTTGGGTTTAATTTTAAAGGCTGAATGCTGCAGCAAAATGCTTTTTTACTTTGAGCATGCACTAGTCTTCTCTCTGAGCTGGGAACGTTTCCTGGAACAGACTGAAGTTTCAGTTTATTGAGCAACTTGGTAGATTTATTTTTTATTACTCCCCATTTTTTAACCGTATTGAAAAAATCTCCTGCTTGCTCAAACACATCTTCTGTTTTTACAAGCAGGAAACCTGGGTGATGTGACAAAAATTGCTGTATTTAATCAACAAATAAATTGCTCTGGGAGAGGTTAAGCTTTGGAATCGTTGGGCAGTGCTGAGTTCTTGGCTTGGCTGCGACTGGGGTGCTGACTTACCTGTTTCAAATAGCTGCAGCCAGCCTGGCTGGTGTTTTCTCATCTCCTTGGCTATTGGGAGATTTGAGCACATTTAAATCAAGACAGAGGACCTCATTTGTTATGATTTACTACCTGCATTGTGTTTTTTGTGATTAGGCACCATTGAAGTTTTGCAGCACTGAAAATAGCAGTGTAAATACCACTTAGGATGCCTGTGGGTGTCACTGGGTGAATGGCAAGGGAACTGTGGTTGAATCTCCTGTGATTTTTTTAAAGACATAATTTTTCCTCATCTGTTGTAAAGGTATTTGTGTTAGCAGAGTGTTGGGGTTATCTGTGTGAATATATCCAAAATTTCTCAATCCTGTGATGATTACAAGAAGTGATCTCTCAGCTTATACAGAATGATGTCAGTCCTAGCCTGATGCAAATTGTAATGAAGTAAAATGGCAAATAATGCACCTTGTGCAGAAATACTAAAACCTCAATATAACAGCGAGTTGCATGACAGGTTAAAATGACTTTGTGGCCTGCGAATCTCAAATATGCTAATATCCTGTCATAGCTCAGATTCTTCTCTTCTTTCCTCTAAAGCCTTTACCCCAGCTGGTGGTGCAAGAGGCAGAGATACTCTGGCCTTGTCTCTTTTCCCTTGGAGCAGTTCTAGGCAAAGAGAAAACTTCCTGTTAAAACCGTGGTCTCTTCCTATCTGTGCTGTCATCAGGACAGTGCAGCAGTGGCAGAATTGCCAGCACAAGGATGGAAAAATAAAGTGATCCTGTGAGTGCATGTCCTTGCCAAATGTGCTGGGGGTCTGCTGGGTCAAGGAGGAGCACAATCCACAGGCCATGGGACCTTCAGGGAGCACGTGTTCCTTTTTTACCCTTGTGCTTCTCTGAAACCTTTGTTTGCTGCTGCTCCCTGGGGAAGTTCCAAAGGCTTCATCATCTCCAAGGCTTACACACGCCTTGCTCACACTTTCACCCACAAGCACTGGTGAAAAACTGCAGTCTCATTGTGCTGGATGTGGGAGACACCCTGATCCAGGTAGCTTGTAGGCAAAGGATGGAACTGCAGATGGAACTGGAAAGGCCATGAAGAAATGGCCTAAACATGGAACTTTACCAAAAAAGCTGCAAATTGGGTTCTGGTTTCATTGGCTCTGGCTTTTTCAGCAGGGTCTCAGCTGAGGTGTTAAAAGCTGGGTGGCTTCTGGGGTCACCATGGAGCTGAAGAAAGTTAAACTTTATGGATCACTTCCCAGCTGGAGCAGGAAGGGGGAGGATCTCACATATGTGGTTGGATGGCCGCATTGAGGACTGATGGCAAAACAGTTTCTTTAACAGAGGACCCAGAGCTGGTGTAACAGGAGGATCCAAATAATCTTCTCCAAGCACTTTACAGTGGTTCAGTCCTCAATGCCTCCTTGGAAAACCTGGCCTGGGAAGATTTGCTGCTCATGTGGCAGTTTTGGAAGGCAGGTGTAGGTGAGAATCCTTCCAGGTGTGAGGGGTAAGAAAGTGCGGTGTCAGAAGCATCAGGGAGGAGTGAGGAAGATGATGATGAAGCAGGTGGTTGCCGTGAGGTGAGAAAGGAATCAGAGGGGATTTGTTGGTGACTAATTTGATTCCTGTAAGGAAGGTGGTTGTGCTTAGCAGTGGCAAAGAAAGGGGAAGAGGGAAGAAGTGATACGAGTATCATGCACATGCTTCCAGCTCAGTGTAGTCAACCAGTTCAGGGAAGCCCCAGCCCCAGCCAGCTGGTAAATGGGTGGCTTTGGGACTTTGTAATTAAAGGAATCCATAAAAGAATACAGTGACTTTGAGTAGAAGATAAAACATTATGTTTTTGTGAGAGCAATGTTCACTTAGGATTGTTACAAAGGCACAGGCTAAAGCGTGTCCCAAATGTCAGGATGTTTTGCATCCCTTTCATGGCTAATGTATCGATCAGTGCAGCAGAGTTAACTGACTGATCAATAGCAACACCAATATTGGTGACCTGGACGCTTTCCTGTCCCGTGTTCAGGAACAATAAATATCTGTGTAAGGATCTTTCAAACAGACATGGTAAATACATCATGAGCTAGCTGTAGTTTTATGGTTGGGCATTAGGACCACTGGTTCCAAGTGAAGAGCGCTGGGGCAGGAAGGCAGGAAGAGCTGGTGCTCATCCCAGCCTCCCTGGCAGTTGATATTTAATGTTGAGCCAGCTTTGTGCCATGGGGGACACAGTGGGAAGCAGCAGTTGGGTACCTCCAAATTTATTTAGTGTGGTAATCTGGGAGTGTGTCAAAATCCGTGTCTCGTTATTTTCTTCTCGTAAGGATTTTCTCTTCCCCGCGTTGGAGCACGGGGCTGGAGCTCGGTGCGGAGCTTGGCCGCAGATTTCCTGTGTGATGCTGAGTGAGGCAGTTAATCTCCTTCTGCCTCTCTTCCCCATTTGCCTTGGGAAGCAGCAGCGTTTTTGTGAAGGTAAATTCGTGGCTGTTCTGAGCCCTATGGATAGGAATGGCAAAGAGGCCCAGGGCGTGTAATTCTGAGGACATTAAAGAAAGTAAAATCTCGCTTTCACGGGAGGAAGTGGAGAGCACAGCCTTTGCAGTTGGCCCGCTGACATTTTTGAGCTGCCAGAGTGGGAATCCAAAGAGCGACCTTTTCCTCTGTGCAGCTATGGGGAGCAAGTCTCTTTTTTCGCTTCTCCCAGCAAGTCAAAGCTGTGCCAGCACCATTGTCCTGGTGGAAGTAAATTAAATCACCAAAAGGAGTTTGTTTGAATATCCCCCTCAGGCGGGAAAAGTAGAAACAATAACTACTTTATTCCTGACTTGAAACTTTCTTTTGTCAAATTGAATATCTTCATATAAAGAAATGCAATTTGGGATGTGGTTATGCAGTTCATGATTTCTTTTTTATTCTGTACTGCCCACCAGCCTAAGAACAGTTTTCTCATCCATTTCTTGAAAGAGCTTTATCATATTTCTAAGATTTTGTAGCATCATCCTTTCTGCTTGTGTTTCAAAATTAATCATCAATTCCAGGGAAATACAAGCGGTGTTGAATTTCTCAGTGAGGAGGTTGCTCTTATACCACAATTTTCTGTGTGCTGGGTAGAGGAACTTTACTGACAGCAGCTCCAAGGCTGCTAAAATTGCCACTGTAAATAAAGATGAGCAAGCCCCCTGAGTTGTTCCTGAGCTGACTGGAGGTTTGCTTGATGGGTCACAGAATGGAGAAGTACATCATGGAAATACCCTCCATGTGTGTGGTTTTCGAAGGTTTACCTGGATTGCTGCCCACCTTGAAGCCAGTCCAGTTGCCATGCTTAGAGCTGGATTAATCTGGTTGGATTACTTGCTGCTATTTATGGTTCTTGAGTCAACTACTCACTGCTGTGTTGGTTTGGGCTGTCTTGGTGGAGGCAGCAGGATAGAGCAGAATGGTTTGGATAAGATGTGGATAAATCAGTTGGTTGGATGTGAAGTTTAGATATGTACCCAGCAGAGCAATTCATGTAAGACTTGAGTGAGGAGAAAATTAAAAAAAAACAAACAAAAAAAAAACAACAAAGCCAAACAAAAAACCCACTGGCAGAGATGTTAGGTCTGCCATCTTTTTCCCTAAGTTCAGAATGAAATCTTTTTTGTTGTTGTTACGTTTTTCTGTTATTATTTTATTATTCCTCTGGAAATAGTCGAAGTATTAGGAGAAGGACTAAAGTCTGGAATATCACTGAAAGCTTTGATATTTTTTGTTTTTTTCATGGAAGCAGATGCTGATTTATTCTTCCAGGGTAAAATAAACTGCTGCTGCAAATGTTTTATTTTTTCCTGTACCGACAGTTGTCAGGGCAGAGAGGAGTCAGTGCAATCTTGAGTCTCGAGGTTGACAACCATTGTGTTGTGGCTCTGCCCAGCTTTTAGGGAATGTCTTCACTATCTTCTTACTATGGTCCTTGATGCTTTGCCATCCCAAGGTACTTCTGTGAGGACAGCACTACAGTTGAGCCACTTCCAGCTCTTTTCACCTGGATATCATCTGACATTCTCTACTATGTCTGTTGGCAAGCCTGCAGTTGAACCTGCAGGTAGCTGACATGGAGCATTTGTATTATGGCTGGTGGTGAGGAAGCTGCTGCTCTGACATTGTGATGTTTCAGATGCTTACAAATGAGTTCCTGCAATACTGCTGCAGTAACTCAAGATATTATCTCCTTCCTGGTCTGCTGACCCTCATTGCCAAAAATTTGTCACCTGCTGTGAGAAAGCTGGCAGAAGAAAACCTGTGCTCTCATTTCAGCTGCTTCAGTGCAAACTCAGCTGCCCTGTGTAAGTCTAGCTTTAGGATTTAGACTAAGGTGCTGAACACTGAAAAGCTCATGTGCATGTCATGTGTTGGGATTTTTTGGGAGAGAAAATCAGAAGAGACATTAGTGATTTTTTAAACCATGCAGCAAGTGTGTATATCTCATTTTAAAACTATTTGTATAAGTATTAATGTAATAAAAGAAGAAAGCTGCATATATGTTTGCTAAGTGAGGCAGTAGGTCAATTAGCATTAAGATGCTACATGTTTTTAAACTTTGTTTCACATGTGTTTAAGGGGAAATTCAGTAATTTATGAAAGGGGATCCCTGGGGATATTTTACAGTTTTCCATGTCTGGGAAAGTCATAAAATATAATTGGAGAACATAGCAGAAATGATGGAACTTTTTCTTCATCATACTCTCTTATGAACTGGCAGCTACATGGTGAATATTTTGAGGGTGTAGGATGATAAATCTGATGATGCTCTAGTTGAATTGGCAGAGTAAGCATCCATGCTGTTTCAGAAAGAATCTCTCCACAGGGCTGTAATAGCTTGATGCCTTCCTCTTCAGTAAGTCATTTTTGTCAAGTTAAAGGCCAAAATTCAAACTGGCTTGTTGTCAAGGACACTAAGCACAGCAGGCAAAAATCCCCAAGGCTACCCAATTCCCAGCATAGATAGATAAAGCTGGCAGGGCCTGCTTCACTCATCTTCCCCTCCCCCGGAAAAATCCTCTTCCCTGGGTTTTTTTTGGTTTGGTGTTTTTTTGTCTTTGTTTTTTTTTTTTGAGGATATGGGCACTTTTCCGCATACTAATACAATTTAACAGAAAGTACTTGAATGGAAGGTTTGTTCATCTGTTTGTGGGTGAAACAATCCATTATTGTTTGGGAGTAATGGAAAAATAGTGCACAATCCCTGTAGTGAGCTGGCCATGCTGCAGGCAGCTGTTCCAGCTGTGCTCACCTCGCCACAGCTGGAGGGAATTGTCCTTGGCGCAGCAGTGGCTCCGGTGAGCACCGGCCCTGCACCTTGGCCCTTGTATGATGGAGCACTTCAAATGGGTTAAGCTCATAATCCTAAACTGTAAGAAAGGATGGAAAATCCTGTGGAATTGGACTTTGTACCAGCTTCCCATTTTACAGTTGGGGGTCCTGATTCCTGAGGCTGTACAGCAGCTCAGGAACGAAGGGCGGTGTTAAACCACGCTATCGACTTCAAAGATTATTGACCACTGCACTGCCTGTGGTACTCCAGGAGTGCTGAGTGTCCCTGAACGTCCTCAGTAATGTGAAGTTTTACCCGTGGTTGGGTTTTTTGAATGGTGGATATTTATTTCCCATCTCATTATGAAGAAGGTCTGCTGAAGAAAATAGTATTTGTTTCTTTTTCTTTCATAGGTAAACTGCTATTATCCTTCTCTTGCAGTTTTTGCTTTCATAGGTAACCAGTAGCAGGAAAAGAAATATTTTGATAGGATTCAATCTTTTTTCCTCAAGTTGATGAGATCTTTGTAGATACATTTCATTATTTGGAGTAAAATGGCGTTTTTGGATGAGTGAATTAGGAAAAACAGTGTTTTTGTTGACCTTTTAATATGTTTACAGTTTTATCTTCCTTAAATATCTGCCCATTTCCTCTAATAATTAGATTAAAATAAAATAGTTATGTATTTATCAATTTAAAGTTTCCATACCTTGTTTACATCACAAAATAGCAAATTAAATTCACACATGTTAAATTCTAGGCTTCTAATTTATCTCCCTGATGTTTCCATGACACTATTAAAAGCTCTCCTTTGTATTTTTCTCCTGAAAATAAAGGTTAAAATGCTGAAGATAGTTGCCTTTCTTATTTATACTGGAAAATTATTTATTTATTTTGGCAACTCCTTGCATCAGTCCTGACTTTCTTTTTCATGGCCCTGACCTTTCTTCTTCACATGCCAGATTTGGTCTGTGTTGCACCCCCAAAGCCAACCGGACATTGAAGCAGCACATTCAATCCCTGTGGTCAGTGTTTTCACATTCTTTAGTACACGGGGTGTATGACCTGAAAAGTTTATTGGAAAGGAAACATCTTTAGAAATACATGTGCTCTGTTTTACTGAAGAGCAAAAGGGAAAAAAAAAAATGAAAACTTCAGACCAAACGTGAACTGAGTACATGGATTGTACTGTTACTTTAACATAATCTTTTGACTACA
Source organism: Brachypodius melanocephalos (assembly GCA_013398615.1). Lineage (NCBI taxonomy): Eukaryota > Metazoa > Chordata > Aves > Passeriformes > Pycnonotidae > Brachypodius > Brachypodius melanocephalos. The sequence continues at coordinate 5,325,798 of VZSR01003816.1, forward strand.
CAAGTGCAGAATTTAGAAAAATGAAGAATTTCAATTTGATTCAGACTTGCTATGATTGATGCATTTCCCAGGGAATCCTTGTTCTTTGTCCTTGCAGCTGATGTGCTTTGGTTCCTTTCCCATGTGCAGACATTTTTATAAGCACAAGGGAACTTCACTTTAACTCAGAATTAAAATATCATATTTTACAAGTGCAGGTCTAATTAGCAGATACCTCATTGTTGCTCCTTTAATGTTAATGGGAAGAGAATCCATTACATTTGGTAAACTTTGGGTTTGCAGTTGAGTGGGTGAGCGTAAGCTAAAGGTCTGATGTCAGCCTTTGAAAGAAAAATTGGGTGAATTTTCTGGGCTCTTGACGTGATACTTACTTCAGTGCTTTATATTCCAAGGAATTCCGAGCAGTGTCTCTCATATCTCTTTCTTAAAAACATCTGCAGACAGGTAATGGCCACATTAAGTACTGCAGTGGCCATGTTCATATCTCATGTGTCTAAATACCCTACTGAGCAGATCAGAGAGAGCAAAAATGGCTTAGTGAAAAAAAAATGCCTGAAATGTTGTGGCTTTTGGAATTGGCAGGGAATTGCTGTGGATCTAATTTTTCATCTCCCAGCTATCCCTTACGTAAAGCTTTTTTATGCTGTGATGGGCTGATGCATTTAACCCACCCCTGAAATTGTTTTTAACCAGAGTGAAAATACTTCTGCTGAGGTCCCCCTTGCACAGATGAGCGATGAAAATAAGGCCAGATGAGGTTAAAAGGCAGAAGTGAAGTTAGAGAAGCCAGAAGGTGCCAGAGAGTGGTTCAGCTATGAAACTCAGCATGGTCCATCAGCCTCTGAATGTTACGGAGTCAGAGAAGGGCTTCAGTACTGAACTCAGGCTTTAGTGACTTTATACAAGTTCTGTGGTGTAACCACACTCAGATTTAAATCTCTGCATCCTTTCAGAGATCCCATCATTCATTCAATAATCCAACATTAAATTTGCCTCTGGAAAAGCCCAGGGTGTAGGAATAAGTGTCTGGCCCTTTATAAGAGTGACTTCTGCATATTGGGCAATAATTAACTAAAAATAGTACGCTGTGTGTACAGCTAATGTCCTGTAATGGGAACACCTACATCTTTTATTCCTTCTTTCTAAGAATTTTAGCAAATTTAATGTTAATAGACTTCTTGCAAGAAATGTTAATTATAATGTGTCTGTGCTCGTTTATCGAGCTCTATGTGAGACAGCCGGGCAGCCTGACGCTGGCCTGCAACCCCTGGATCTGCTGAGGGTAATGGAATCAACTCCAATAATTGTGCTGTGTCCAGTCCTAGAAGGAGATCCAGAAGGAGACTTTGGCAAACAGAAGAAACATGTAAATAGATGCTTTTCTGAGTTGTGTTCTTTAGTTTAGAATTAAATACCTCCTTGGAGTTCCAGGTCTGTCTGGTAACAGGATAATACATCAGTATAACCCAGCAGCTTGGCTTGGACTTCCAGTCACAGTCATTTCTTTTATATTTTTTTTTTTCTTTTGTGCAATCACAGAAGTAATTTGACTTGTTACAAATAATGTTTTGATAAGCTTCAATAGAAATTAGCAAACCAGCCATCAAATGGGATTTATAAAAAGTTGCTTGGGAAAATGTGTTGTAAGTAGTCTGCAATTCAAGGCATTTCCTTTGCAGGATCTTATCAAGTCTGCATGTGCTACTTCCAAATTGAACTGGAACGTAGATGAGAGCTATTTTTGATAGAAAGGGGAGGGGGGAAAAAAGGAAAATAAAGCCCAGTTGGAAAGTAGTAACAGGTTTTTTTCTCATTGCCTTAGGATGTAAATCCTGCAAGTGTGCAGAGAGAAAACAGACTTTGAAACAACCCAAGAAAACAGATTTATCTGTGATGTTCGAGATGATGCTGGTAGTGTAAACGTGATTGAAATAGTCACTGTAGGAGTGCTGAGTAAATATACCAGAAGCTTTTGGATAAACTGACTTCTCTTGCTGCTCCATATGCCAAGTAAAGGCAAAATATCCTGCTTGTCTCTGGGATGTTCCTTCCCCGGGGAGGCTGTATCAGGAGGAGCAGCCGCTGGTTTTGAGGATTGTCGTGCTCCCAGATGCCAATGTAGAGCTCTTCTTTTATGCCCTGGATGTGGTTGCTGGCTTCTTCTGAGCTGTTGGAATTAAGATGTTGCAAGACCGAGGGGGAAATGATCCAGCGAATATTTTTGTGAGGATTTCTTGTAGATTAATCAGTTTTTTAGCTTTTGGGTGTTTCACAAATCAGCAGTGAAACCTGGAATGTGGAAGCTGTCTGCAGTTTTCAGGACAAATGCTGTCTTATTTGACCATCAGGCTGATGGATAAACTCACAGGACAAGCTTAATCTTTTTTTCCAGACTGAAAAATTACCAGGCTGAAAAGGGATCTCACCTGTCATTTTCCTCTAACTAATTTTTGGCTTTTCATCTGACTTAAGTCAAATTTGATAAAGGCAGAGACATTAAGCATCCAGGGGTTCAAGACTCATGGAGATGAGGAGCTTGGGAGAGCAAATCCACCCTCCCATGGTCTAGCAGAGTGGTCCTGGTCCCAGTCGAGTGCACAGGAGATGTGGAATGAGCAACCTGGAAAAGTGAGAAGGGAGCTCTGAGGTGGGAAGGGAAGGGACATACTTGAATTAAGCCCCACACATCGATAGGTAAACCAAGATTCATGAACTGCAGTGAGAGTGTTTGGAGTTTTGTTGGCTTTTTTTTCCCCCCAGAATTTAACATTCTCTGAGGCAAACACCCAGATGACTTTATCAAGCACCTGTAATAACACTCCCTATATGTTTGTTTGGATTTAGGGCTTTTGTTTTGCCTTTTCACCCAGCTGAAAGCGTCCCTTAATTCCTCGCACAGAGCTTGAGCTGCGCCCTGCGAGCACGTCGCTTCCAGCACCAGCCACTGCATCAACCTCCTACTGGCATTTTTTAATTAAAAGAACAGCACTATCACTTCAAATTAGTGCCACATAGCTTATTGGAGTAAGGAGTGAAATGGTGTTTAAAGGTTTTTCTCTTGTGGAAATTTTTTATTAAAATGTGCTCTCTTTTGGGTTTATCAGTAGTTTGTCATCCAGTGCTTGGACAATATCTGATTCTGAGGTGTGCAAGTCCTCTCAGTGATATGAATGCAAATAAAAGCCTGGCTTTTAATATCTCAACTATTTGATAAACAAGAAGCTCTTTCTTCATAAAAACAAAGCAACCAACGTTATATTTTTTTTTATGATTCCCACAAAGCAAGTGTCAGCCTGTTTTTCAAGTGCATTCCCTGTGTGGAGAAGGTAGTGAAGAAATATATATTTCTAGGAGCTTCTGTGCCATGAACTGTGAAGAGCTGTTTTTGTAATCCTGTTCAGTGAAATTGTTAGGCTTCCGTTATACTAAATTACTGTGAGAGCAAGGAATATATCCAGGGGGAGGTAGCCCTAGTGAGAATTTTCCTCATACAGCATTTCATTTTGTCTGGAATATTAGCACTGTTAACCATCCATGCGAAATGTAATGTATTCAATCTATTTAATCAATTTAAAGTGGAAAGCAAATGTCTTAGGCTTTGAGTGAACCAGCTGTCCTCTGGTACTGGGTTTTCTAAATATCATGTTCTGGGCTTTGCATGTGCTAATATAGTAGTTTAGTAAGGAACTTTTTGTTTTAGAGAACTTTCTTTTTTTTATTATTTTTGTAGGATCCTGACACCGAGTGCTGTCACTTGCATAAAATCCTGTGTCTGAATATGCATTACAGTTGTATAGGAAGACAATTTTCATATTTTTTCCTTCAAGCTCCGGTTTATTTATGTAATACCTTTGATCAAGGTGTCTTAGAGCAGTAGTGGAATTGTAATTTATTGATGTAATGGACACTGACATTTTGTACAAGGAAAATGGCAAATAGGTGCTGTTGACAGGAGAAGGGATGAATGTATAATGTTGAAAAAATTGTGACCAAACATCCTGGTCAGAATAATGCACTAAAACATCTTCACCCAGATCCCAGTCTTTGTGACTGCAGATTCACTTGGGATTTGAAAGAGAGGTTCCTTTAATGAGTAGCTTGCAAGTTATTAATAAAAATTGCCCATGAGAGGAAGGTTCACATATATTGTTGTTAAGCCACTGTTGAGAAACTGATTTTGCAATGAAAATGTTTATTTGTTTTGAAAGAAAAATCTGTGCTAGAATGCTACGCATGCTCTACTTATCTGTTTTCATTCTAAACTCTATTTTTATTTTGCTCTCTGCAGCCAGTCTGTAACTAAAACATTCCTAGCATCCTTTGGCTGGAGATTCAGTCAAAGACTTTTTTGTCCTGCTTTCAAGAAGATGATCCCAGTCTTTCTAGATGCCTCTCCAAAGGAAATTTCCTTCTGTAGTGGATAAGGTGACAAGGAGGGAAGTCACTGCTTCTGGCCCAGAGGCTCAGTGACATCCTCTTGTTGTTGTTATGTCCTGCCATGCTTAATCAGAGAGCAAATGGAAATATTTTAGCATAGCCACAATGGCACACAATAAGAGTTGGAGCCACACAGTGATGTTAATTCTGCTTGAGTTCACTCAGCTCATGAGCTGGCTGTTAGCAGAGTAATGTGGATAAATGCTTTGTGGGCACAGAGGAGAGGGGCTGTGTCCATGTCCGTGGGTGACAGACCTCCCTCCCCACCTCCCCATCCAGTCGAAGGGTGTTTGCCATCACAGATTGGATTTTCTTGCTCAACCAGGGATTGGCTCTGACCAATGTGTTTGTTTTGTTGTTCATCCCTGGTGACTGTCAGTAGCACTTGGCTGAATAAACAGAGGCTATTGATCAAATTTGAAGTCATTAGCTTGGCAGTTTAAATAGATGCTGGCCTATATGATTAGAACAAGGGAGTAACACATAGGCTGATACAGCTTTATTTGGAATAAATGCCTTCTTTTCACAGAGTCCTGTTTGGTGCCATTCAGCTCCCAGTTTTGTGCCTCCCTTAGGTCACACAAGAATGAGACATTTTGCTTAAAATACCTAAAGTGAGGAGCGTGGCTTTGCTTGTGTAAGAGAGCGATAACACGGATATAACAAGGATCCGCTGAACTTTGGTACCAGTTGGAGATCAGGTTTGGAGGAAGGGGTGCTGCCATGAGGTTATTGGTTAACCACATCCAGCAAGGGCATGTCCTGGGAGGAATCCTGCTCCAGGCCCTCAGCTCCAAAGCAGCAGCAGTGTTTGATTGTCCATCTCTCTGCTGCTCAGCTGAGAGACACACGGCTGTGAGATCTGGCTGTTTACACCCAAACACCACGAGTGATTAATTACTTCTGAGGGAAGTAGTTTCTTTTGCCATGTGTCTGACAGCCTTCTCCATCATCTGAACACTTTGGATGGAGCATTTTGCTGAGAGAGCTCTGGAGTGCTCTCATTCCAGAGGAGGGGCAGTGCTGTGTGATCAGCAGCACTGATCTCCTTCCTGCCAGCCCGGTGCTCCTGAGTCACAGAGCTGTGTGTCCCTCGAGAGTGTGCACATTCAGCATGGGATGCACACGGATTGACCCACATTTCCTCGGGCACAACAGCAGTCACGTGCAGCTCATTGCCAGGAAATCAGATGAGAACTGATGTAACTCACTTCATCCAGCGTTTGCATGGCCCGGGCCAAAGTGTTTTTAGGGATTTACCACTTGTGTGACTAATAGGTGATTAGGTGGATTGGAGAGAGGGTGTCTACGTGCTTCTTGTAGACAAGACTTATCCTGTAGAATTGGCAGCACCAAAAAAAGGCTCTGACACATCATCGTCTCATTGTAGTTTTTAAATGGGACCGGTTATTAAGTCAGATTTTCTTCCTCTACGTGAAAGCTTTCATAGTAATTCCTTGGAAAGTTTGTTACTTAGGGATATTTTCCCTGTGACAGCTGGACAAATGTCCTGTAGAAGAAAACAATGATTCAGTCCTGGGGTTAATAAAAGAACAAAAGTAGGTGAATTAATGATAAAAATTTGGCTTTGCAAAATTGCGCTCTTTTTTTGGAACAAACCTCGTTTCTGTTTCATTCTCCTTCGCCTCTGCCACAGCTTCCTTATTCTTGCACATCCACTTGCAGTTCCCCCTCCTTCCCCAGTGCTGCCACCACTGTCACCTCCCCACATCCCTCCCTGGGTTCAGCAGGGCTGGCACAAGGCCCAGGCTAATAAGCCCAGACAAGCTGATTCCCTGGCAGGTGTCCAGGTGGCTGCTCACCTTTTAGCATCAGTGCCCTCCACAAACACCGGTGTTTGGGGCTGCCTTGCATTTTTCATTTGTAAACAAGGAGAGTTTGAGCTGAGTTCTCTGAATAAATGAAAAAATACACATAAAGACAGTGGAGAGCGATTTGTAGCCTCTTGGGCGGATGTTGGAAGGGATTATAACGGGCTGAATAATCACAAAACAAGCTACTGGAGATTGAAAAAAATTCCAGGAGTTAAAAACAATATTGTAAAACAGCTAATGTACCTGATTCAAAATGAGAAAGGATGCCAAGAATTTAATTTGGGTGAACACTATTTTTCTTCTCTCTTCCTGTTTTTAAATTTTGCACCTTTATTTTAGCTTTTGTATAGGAAATTAAAGTAATTGTTCCATTTTGTAGCTTGGCACTTAATCAGCCTGAATTATTTTTTAAAATTTTACCTGGATGGTCAAGGTGTCATTTTCCCCAGTTTTTTGCACGCCTCTTGAATCGTCTGGAATCTGATGGATATAATTTGAATATGGAATGGTAGTGAAGACAAAAATAGATGTGTGCAAGAGCTGGTAACAAGGAAACCATCAAGAAGAGAAGTCAGTGGAATGTTTAATTCCATCTAGTGTGGGCAGTTTTCCCTCTAAGACATTAAAAGCATTTATACCTCAGCACTAAGATCCAAGTTAGGATCAAGACTTCATTTATTATGGGCCATTAGGCTCTGCCACTTCTTTCCAGCACCAACTCCATCTTGATGATCCATATGTTTGTTATCCTCAGGTTGATAACGACAGCCCAGGGAGCTCTGGGAAGAAAGAAGTACTTGGGAATGAATTCCAGCTGGTTCAGTTTTTGGCTGGCCACTCTCTAAGTGGCCTAGAACAAAATGAACTCATGGCTCTCGGCTTTTGTGCTCCCTTAACTCTTCACTGAATGTGGACTTTCACTGCCCTGATTTTTAAGTCAGCACTCGCTCTGGGTCAGTTCAGAAAGAGCTGCTCCATCTCGTGTGTTTGTTGCCATCCTGACCACAAAGCAAACACCAGGTCTGAGAATAAGGAAGGCAAAAGCTGTAAGAGCATGAAAATGTTTCTTTGGCAGCAAGGCCCATGGCTTTGAAAAGCTTTACATGACAGGACTTGAGGCTTTTTATGTTTCTATCCAAACATGCCAAAAAAGCACTCGGCATACCTCAGTTAAAATCCAAGCATGGAAAACAGTGAGATGTACTGGAAATTAGGGGAAGTTTCTGAGGCATTTGTTAACCTAAGGTATGTGGTGGTAAAGCAGTGATACGGTGCTGATGCCTTGCTTGAAAGAAAGAATGCTTTTCATTTACTTGCAAAAAAATTTGGGGTGTTGACTGTGCCTCTTGAAAAGTCATCCAGTACCTGCTGGAATTTGTCCTGCTAGCAGTTACTGAAGTTGATAACCTCTTCTACTGTGCCAGAAGAGGTGCTTGGTAAGTGTTACTCTTTGCAATAGATTTTGAGCTACTGCTTATTACAAGATTTCCAGATATTAAAGAAATGGAAAATGAGTCTGGGTTATACTGAAATCAGTGTTTGGAGGTTTCTTCTTTCTGTGTATGTAGTAGCCTATAGGCCAGATTTTCCTGTGTAATTTCTGTGTCGAAAATTCTTCATTCAATGTTTCAGTGTGAATGAAGAAACATGGATTCTTGAACATTGTGACCACAGTGGTCATCAGTGCTTTTCAACTTTTATTTACGAACTTCTAAAAATTACTCTGGCAAAATTTGTTGGTTGTGTTTTCAACGTTTTTAAAACGGGGATTTTTTTTTTCCCTGCTTTGTTTTGCTGGAAGTTGATCTCAACATCAGCAGCTTCCTGGGTCACTGAAGTGATTCCCTTGCCCAGCTTCCTGCTCTTGGTTCCCAAGGAAGCTTCAGTTTAACACTGAGTTGAGCAGTCCAAAGCCAAAGCTGTATAACGAGCACTAAGGCAACGTTCCATGTGGATTCTTTAACTACAACTCTTTTACTGATACATTTAAGCCCCGTGGGATGAACTAATAGTTTACATAGTTTACAACTTACACATAACTTAACGCCATTCATTTTTTGAATAATAATGTTCTTGCTTTTGAGCAATCTACTTAGCGCTTGATGAAAACCAGACATAAATTTTGTACTGTTTATTAAAATAACCCAATTGGAAATTTTTGTTCCTGTAAAATAGATTTTATACCTTACTTAATTGCAGTAAGATATCAAAGAAGTCAAATACTCGTTTTGTCTGGAAAAACAAATCTCGGTTTTAAATTGAGATTGAGAATGTGTTAAATTACATTTTTTTTCCTCCTTTACAATAGTGCTTAACATTCAAATTACTTTGTTGAAATACTGACACTACCTGTATGTGAAGGAATGTAAATACCAGCCACTCTTTGGAGATAAAAACCATATGTTTTATGTTTTAAACTGAGAAATCTGCTTCGTTTTAGCTTGGAAGTTGTAGACCTTTTGCTGTTCGACAAAAATTCAGTGTTTCTGTTGAACTGTTGCTTGGCTGTATCTACTCAAAACTTGGCCAAGATTTTCTGTACCAAGGTTTCTTCTTTCACAGGTTTCACGTGTTCTGCAGCAGCAGGTCAGAATCCTTTCTGCATAACAAGCAGCTATTCTGAGGCAAGGCAATATTTATATATCGAGCTGGAGATAGTGCTGGCTTAGAAAGTACAGAAGTTGTGTGTTGTGTCCCTGACATTTCAAAAATGTTTTGCTCCGTGGACGGGACCCCAAGGCTGGGTCTGGTTTAATTCGTGTGAGTGCTTGTGCATTCTACTAATTGTGGTGCTCAGTTAAGTACCCGCAAATGTGTTGCTTCTGGTGTTGGTCTCTTGTTCTGCGCTTTCTCCTCCTTTATAAAGCAGCAGAGAGCAGTTGTGCAGGTTTTCCTCACGGAATTAGGAAATGAATGGCTTGTAAAAGCACCAAGTCCATTAATGGGATGCTGTTTTGTGGGGGGGAAAAAAGCTGCTGTTAGTACAGAAACATACTTGTAACTTGAATCTCACAAACTGCTTATAAAACATGCAGTTGTAGTAGTGGTCTGGGTAGCCCCGGAGAGAATATCTGGAAAGAAGGAGAATCTAAATTTCTGTGTTTTATAATGGAGGTAATATTTAATGGAAAAGCCTTTTATGTACTGAATTAGTAAGCAAATGATCAGCTGCACAGGAGAGTCCTTCTAGGTTTCTTTTTGGTAATGAAAATAAGACGTTCAAGGCTTTATACCTTGAACTTATGAAAGTGAAGATCAGAGACACCTTAAAAGAAACACACCCCCCTGAAATGCTGACTGAGCACAGGCACTGGTCTCCGCTACAGGAGTGTCAACTATTCCACACCTAATTTATTCCTCAGCAATATCTAAAGCATTCAGGGATTATTTTCTATAATTGGTTTTTAATTTACTGTTGTTCACCCCACATTCTCCAGAGAAACAAATTCATATATCTGAACATTTGGACAGGATTTCTAGAAAGGACCTTTTGCTCCTGGGTCTCTGGGACTAGGGCTGGGTTTGAGCTCGATCCCCAGCTCTGCCTGGGACCTCTTGTGAGCAATGTTGGGATGAAAACAGGGTCCTGTTAGGTGCTGGTATTTTTAGGGATTTCAAAAAGATGCTTTGAAACCTCTGTGGTGTTAAAACTACAAAATATGTGTGGTGATCTTAGTAAAAATTGAGTTTGGAATCTGAGTTATGAGTGCATGTGGGTGGAGGAACATGTTTTTCATGCTTTAGGAATTTTTTTCCAGATGCTTTTGCGATGCTTGGGTAACTGTAAAAGCAAAGTATTGAAATTTCAGCATGGATTTATTCCTTAGTTTTAATGCAATTTAAGAGAATTGAGCCACATAGTTTCCTGGTGTGTTTTTAGCTTTATTTTGGTGATGATGTCGCACATTTCACGTTGTGTCTGATCCAAAGTGTGAGCACAAGAATGTGCAAGGTGTGCAGATGAGTCTGTCTGGATAGACACCACTTGCTTGGAAATATGAATTATTCAGTGCAAGTGCACGTGGTTAGAGATGCAAAAGATTGAATAAGGGAAGAATTTTAGAGCTGTCTTGATCCCAGTAACTGTAACTTGCACAGTGAAGTGTGGAGTAAATGAAAAGTTCATTTTGTAATTCCAGCAGGATTTTTTTGCATTGAATTTGTTTTGTTTAGCTCTCAGCTAAGAGGTTGTATTTGCCCTGAGAACAGCATATTATTTTGTGTGGCTTTAACAGCCATTTTAAGGTTTTTACAGATATTACTGTATCTTACTAGTGTGTGTCTACAGAAGCTGATGCTGTAGCTGAGGCCCGAGCGTATCCTTTGTTTTCAGGGAATTGGAAGACTGTTTGGGAACAATTTAACAAAGCAAAAACTGGACTGAATTTGGGAAAACTCTCCTTACAAAATTATTGTCCCACTTGGCTGTGATCCTGGGAGATGTATTGGTGGGTGTGGAGGACTGAGTTTTAGAAACCATACAGTGGGTATAAATTACATTATGTTCTCTTAACATATTTCCTGGTAAGGCTGTGTAACTGATGGGGTGTTCTTGGGAATGGCTGTAAAATGATGATAATAATAACTGACTGAGCTCTTAAATTCCAGTTCTCACAGAAACTGGTTGTACTCTGGACTTGTTTAGAGACAGTCAGCAAAGAGAAAGTGGAAGGGATGTGAGGGAAGACAGAGCTTCAAAGACATCTTGGTGACAGAGGAGGTGTCACCAGTTAGGGTCTCACTCCTTCCCCAGCGTTTCTGGCTGTATTTCCTACATGTGAGCAACCACTGCAGGGCCAAGAACAACAATTAGCTGGAGGTAGTAAAACAGCAGCCTATGAAAGGTTTGCCCTAAAAAATAAACTTTAAAAGAAGAAGCACCCATGGAAGTACAATTTGAGTGGCACATGGGACAGATAAACCCCATGGGCAGCTTCTGCTTTCAGAGCTGAGGGTGTATCTGTAAGACTCAAGCATTTAGGGAATACTCGGGGTTTATGTCTGTCTAGGAAATGAGGAACTGTGTGGAGAGTATGACAAGGCTCTTGGCCTGGGTTAGAGGAAGGCATTGCAAAGTCATAAGAAAACTGAGGCAATAGCTGGGATTTAATGGAAGATTTAATCTGAGAGGTAACCTTTACCTCAGGTTATTTGTTAGAAGTGAGCAGAGGGGGAAGAAGAGAGAGAAAAGTTGGTATGAGGAATAATTGATAAGCTTGTTCCCACCTCTGATTTGTGTGCCTTTCTGAGATTCCGTACATCAGAATTAATTCAGCTTCCTATTGATCTCCCTTTTTTATTCCTGCAAAGTTCTTCAGCTGATTCCATAACTCTTGAGCGTTTCTACAAGTTTTCCATCTCAGTCAGTTAATTTTTAAACTTGCTTTACTAGGCTCGTGCTGCACACAGTCTCAGTTAACAGGGAATTTAATGGGTCTTGTCCTTCCAGTAGTCCTGTGCTGGGTTTTTCAATGATTTATATTATTGAGGGCTAAGTCAGCCCTTGCTGGTTATATGTGAAGACTTATTGTTGGAGAATTTTTCAGTTGGAGTAATTCTTAGGAAGGGAGATGAAGCTCTTGTGTTTTGTTAACTTGGTTTTGTTTGCAGTAGGAGAACTGCCTCTCCTTCGTGACTGGTTTCTTCTCAGGTAGGATGGAATTTTTATTCCTGGCTAAGTAGATACTTTAATGACATGTTAATGGACTAATAAAAAATGGCTTTTTCTGGGTGTGTGGTTTTTTGAAGATCTCTTCAAAGTTGTCTAGTGTTTGCAACTGGCTACACGAAGCCAAGTTCCAACCCACGAGGAGATCATGCCTTGAAAAGAGGCTTTGATTTTTACTGCAGCCTACACAAAAGGGCCACAAAAAGGGTTCATGTATCAACTCCAGCAACTCTTTGAGAATTGAGGGTTTTATAATGAAGCCTTGCTTTAATCTGGTAGTCGAGGTCTGGTTTAGCATGAGTTCAAGCAGAGCCTTCCAGTGTCAGGGCACGAATGCAGGGCCTGAAGTCAGAGGAGTCTCGGGGGTTTTTGGTTGGATTGTGTCTCAGATTGCAAATCTCATTGGCACCACAATGCTGAGATCGTTAGTGAAGGCCACTCAGGGTGCATGTCAGGATGAAATTAGTTCCATACAGTTAATTGGCTTATTTGGCAAATGTAAGGGAAGGCTGTGGGTTTGTTTATCTCTTCGTGCTCGCAGGCGCTGCAGCGGTTCGGGTTCGGTTACTGAGAAGTTAAAGCAGTCTGGGTTTATGCATTTCAGTCTCGAGCAGACTAAGAAAGACCAAAAGTATTCCTAAAGCAAACAAAAAATGACTGGAATAGAAACCTTGGACTTTGTGGTGACAATTTAAAGAGCAATTTGTGAATAAAATGGTGTATTTCAGTTCAGTGATGTGGCTAGCCCTAGAGAAACTGCATTTTTACACACTTCAACCATCTTTCCTTTCCCATAAAACCATTTTTTGTACCTCACCACATATAAATGATTATCATCCTTAAAAAAACCAGACATGTAAAACCTTCATGGGTTGTCTGGTTGTAGAAATAAAATGACACCTTATCTACAGTGAAGTCTCATTTAAGGTTATGTGCAGAGTACACAGCTGTAAGCAGAGTCATTCCTCAGGGCAGTTCAGAAGGGGTGGCTTGTGGTATTCAGAGTATTTTCCGCAAAATCCACTGAACTGTTTGGACAAGGCGTGATTTCACATAACAGACTCAGCAAAGATTTTAATTGTGGGCCATGAGCTTTGGGGTGTTGGAGCAGCATGTGGTGAAGAGCTGATGTTTGCTTTTTTCTCCTTTTTTGGGGGAGGCTTTTTTCCACTTCATGTACATTGTTTTTGCCATGCAGCCTTCCCAAAACTGTTTTTCAGAATGGTGGGATTTCTGCTGTGGAAACCAGGCTGTGAGCTGGCACACACAAGGGACTGTCCTGCTGGGGCACCTCCAACACAGGCTACCAAGTTCACAAATCAAAACCTACGCAGACTTTGAAGCATTAGCAGAATTATTTCCATTACTTGGATGCCTCAAATTCGACCTGCTTTGCAGTCTTTTTCATTTTCCAGTTGTGTGCAGTAACCTTAGTTTCATTTTATGTCAATATCTTTCTTACTTTCTATTCCAAAGCCTCATTGTTCTTCTTTGCTTCTATCTTAGAACAAACCAACCCGTCTGTGATGCTTGTAATGATTATGCTGCATATCTCTATGATTAAAGATGGTCTGTACAGAAGGAAATATTAAGTGAAGTCCTTTCTGTGCCATCAGCCTGCTGGCCTGTGTTTATCTTCTGACACAAAGTAAAACGAATGTATCCTGGAATCTGGCTGCCTGTTTGTACAAGCATAAATAATTAACCTGGAATATCCAAGGGAAGGCCAGAGATGGCTGAAATGGGTGTTTGCCAGTGTGGTTCACTCTGACCTCCCCCACCCACCTTTCCTAAGGAAGATGTGGACGTACTGCTGGTTTGTCTTGTCTTGTCTCCAAAATTAACTTGGATACTAAATTGGAGGCCGTGGTTAGCTCAGATCATATCCACATGTAAAGGTCCTTAATTTGAGCATGGAGGCTCCTACCTTTAACTTGCAAAGTGTGAATGAATGCAGTCCCAGGTGCACATTTGCCTGCTGTTTTGCATTGGTACAGGCTGGGCCTATGGAATATTTTCATCACTTGCCTTATTTACTTTACTTTTCCCCCCCAGGAAACTCTGTTGTTTGTACACTGTGCAGCTGGAAACACTTGTAACATCTTAGCAGCGTGCAATGGGATGGGGTGTGTTGGGAGTTGGACTCTGTGATCCTTGTGGGTCCCTTCCAAACTGAGACATTCTGTGGTGGATGGGGATAAGTCTGGTGCTGATGCAGAGTCAGGCTCTGTTTACTTGGGAATGTTTGAAATGGTTCCTCCTCTCCCAGACTGTTTTTCTGTGCCTCCCTGCAAGTGCTGCCCTTGCTGCAGGATGGTGTCTGGGGGTGAATTAGCAGCTTTCTGATGCAATTCTCAGCTGGGTTGTTCAGACACTGGTGCCACTCTGTGCTCTCCTCACTACACCCGTCCTGCTCCTGCAGCACCTCCTGAACCACAGCAGATGATTCATTTCTGTTTGGAGGCAGGGTGGACAACCAGGGCCTGGCAGAGGAACCTCTCATCTCACTCAAGTTACATCCCCAGGGTGAATGCTGACTTTGTCTAAGGCTCATCCTTTCTTCACCTCCTGCCAAATATGCTTTCACACTAGCACTTCACCCAGCTGGCTAATTTGGCCTTTGAAATTATCTCAATAATGTCAGGTACTTAAAAAAACATTCCCATCCCTTTATAAATATTATAATCTAGATGTATAGACATTGTTTCGGTGTTGTTTGGGATCCGTTGTATTAAAAAAAGGAGTTCTCCAGAGCTGTGCAACAATCCTGAGCGGAGCATAAACAAATCCTGTGTCAGGCTGAAACAAGTTGGTTGACTTTGAGGAGGCAGAATGTAAATACTCAAGTCAGGAGAATTAGTACCTTTTGTAATGTTGCAACAAATGCAGGGAGATCCCTCCTGCTGACAAGCCCAGAACCTTTCTTGTTTAAAAGAAATTAAAACTAAAAGAAAAAAGCACTTTGGAAAATGGGCAAAGAGGGGATTTGGGCATGGCGTGGGCAAAGAGTTTAGGGTCTGTCTTATTCTCCTAAACCCTCTCTGAACAAAATTAATAACTTTTAAAGCCTTTGTACCTAAACCTACCCAAGTCCATGAATTTGGGGCTTGAAGTAGCAGCCTTGAGGTCCTCTCCTGTTGGAGACAATGTGTTTAAGAAGGAAATGTGGCACAGTCCCAGCTTTGCACTGCAGGGAGGGGCTGTCTGCTCTGCTGCTGGCATGGTTTCTCATCCAAGCCTCCCGTTGCTGACCTTTGCCACCTGTTTTTTTTTTCACTGGAATTTAGAAATCTATGGCTTTTAAATGATACAGCTCTTGCAAATATTTTTTGCTCTAGTGGGTTTAACATGCAAATAGTGGAATAGAGCCAATGGTCCATCTCGGGCAGCCTGAATCTGGAGATTGCTCCATAAAGGTTTATTTGAGCTATTAGCTTTTGTGCCAATATTTTTCTTACAAGAAAGAGTAATAATTTTTGCAATCGAAAATTGAGGGTTTCACAGGCTGTGAGTGGAAAATTGGCAGCTGTGCTCATCTACTGTAGACTGAAAGGCTGGGGCAGAGGGAAAAGAGTTAAATGAAAAATATAATTCTTCAGTAATAGCTTTAGAAATTTATGCTGCTGTTTCGAAAGCACACCTCAAATATAGAATAAAGGTAATAATTATGTGGACAGACCGTATGCAGAAAGTTACAGATGTCATCCTTCTCCAGCTGAATAAATTATTCTGAAAATTGGGGATGGCACAGTAGAGTTATTTGATTTTAAAAATCTCACAGGAACTTCAGAATTCCTTTTGGTTGGTACTAGCATGCTCAAGTTCTGAATTTACTTGTACTTAGTCTCTCTTTCTTGAGTAGTTTTTCCTCTGAAATACTCACAACAGGAAAAGGAAATTAAAGGTTGCTCTGTTGTGCTTCCACAGAGCAGCGGATGGTGATTCTCTAATCCTGTGTTGTTTCAAATTGAATTGCCATAGTCCTGCACACTTCTCTTTTTGGTCAGTTTTTAAAAAAAAAAATACAAAAGAGGCTTTCTCTGATTATACATTTTGCCAGTGTAAGAAATAAGTAATTTTTAATCCCTTCTAAAAATACTTTTCTGGAGTGGCTGCTTTAATTATTACTAAGAAGGAGGATTTGTGTATTTTTTTCCATGAGCTTCTGGGTTAAATAGTGGATTTCTTTGGTCTGTTTGCTTGACACCTGAGGTGAGGCAGCTTTTTCTCTGCTGCCTGTGTTATGTAGGGAATGTGTCTCTGGAACTGAGAGGTGGAATTTTAGTAGAAGTATATAAAAATAAATAAATAGAATTTTTGTTCCTTTGCACCTTTGCTTTCCCCAGTATAGAATTACAGTGAGACTGAGAGTAAGTCAGGAAGAAGGGGAGATGGAGATGAGAAAGGGAAATGGTCCATACCGGGGGAATTGGCCATTGATTATCTTCTGAGCCTTCATTCTCATGGTGAAAGATTTCTTTTTTTCCCACTGGGAAAAGCGACTCCCTCAACAGTAATTAGGTCTTTTATAGTTACCTTCCTTTCTTGGATCTTAGTTCAAGATAAGTTAGAGCTCTAACATTTTCCTCTTTGGCTTTGGAGTTGTTTTTCTTGGCCTGTTAGAAGAGTTTAATGGATACTAAACAACTTGCATTGCTGAGATCCTACTGAGCAGTCCTTATGGAAAAGCAAAATTAGACTTGTAGCTGGTAATAGACCTGGTAGAAATAGAGATTGATGTGAGTTTCTTGATCTAATTTTTTCTTAAACTGCTGTGCTGGTGAATTGGAGAGAGGGAAACGATGTCTCATTTGTGGCCCTTTCAAATGAAAACATCTTGATGCAGATGATTTTTTTTTCAGTATATTTATTTCTCTCCTAAGTGAGGCCCTGTCATACTTATCCCCAGACCTCTGTGTGTTCACAGATTGCTTCTGCTGTTGCAGAATTCCTGCCGTGCTTTGTTTCACCATGTACCCACACTTTGTGTGCAAGGAGCAGGAGGTTGCATTTGATGGGACTTAGTGAAGAGTCCCTTCCAGGAATCCCAGAATTGTTCTTTGTTCAGAAAATGTTTAGCTCTTGTTCTAAAATGGATGGATTCTGAAACAACAACAAAAATCTGATTTAGCATTTGTTTAAACATGAAGTAAAGAAAATTAGGAGGTTTTAATGCAAAGGGATGTTCATTAAATCTTCTGTGTGTTGTAACAATAGAATTAAAGCAGCAAATATAAAGCCAAATTTATATGTAAATACTCCAATCCAAGATAAAGAAAACAATAGCCACATTTAATATTTAGGGGCTTTTTATGAATTATGATCAAGTATTATTTTAGCTGATATGATTACCAGAAAGCGCTTTTTTTTTTCTTTTTACGGTTTTAAGATTTCTTTATCTGCTTTTTTGTTTTGCAGTATTATGTGCCAAGAACCTCGCAAAGAAAGATTTCTTCAGTAAGTATGTCCTAATTGTGTAACTTTCTGCTCTGGATTAATCAGATTTATTTGGAGATGGCACATTACTGTGGAGGCTCATCTGTGTGTGTCATTAGCACTGCATCACTACAGGAGTACACATTACTCTGGGTTGTAGATTGTGTGGACTTCAGGGTTGGAAACACGGAGGACTCACAAATTCCAGCTGAAAGTCTGACTGATGGAACCACAGGCTCACAGCTCTGTGCTGGGGGATACCAAGAGCATCCACCTAAACACAGGATTTACTAAAATACTTTTAGGATAATGACAACTGTCCTTGCTTGAGGAGGAGCTTCTAATGGCACTGACTTGGGAGCAGCAAAACAAAGGACTGTGTTTAACTGCACCTTTTCCTTTCCACAGGACTTCCTGACCCATTTGCTAAAATAGTTGTGGATGGGTCAGGTCAGTGCCATTCCACTGACACTGTGAAGAACACGTTGGACCCCAAATGGAACCAGCATTACGATCTGTGAGTTGGTTGTAAGGTCATAAGTAACAGTATTCCAGAGATTTGTCTAGTGAATGAATAGTGCAGGGTTGGCACTGCAACTTCCTTTTGTGTTGGCAAGAAGAGTCACATTTCATAGAATCTCAGAACAATTTGTTTGGAAGGGACTTTAAAGATCATCCAATTCCAACCCCCTGCCATGGGCGGGGCACCTTTCACTAGAAGAGGTTGATTACAACCTGGCCTTGGACACTTCCAGGGATGGAGCAGCCACAGCTTCGCTGTGCCAGGGCCTCCCCAGCCTCGCAGGAAAGAATTTCTTCCCAATATCCCATCTAACCCTGCCCTCTCAGGGACTGATATTTTTCAAGAAGAAATTTCTTATTAATAAAGGAGTGGTACTTTGCTTTTAGGTGTTTGAATTTGGAGATATTTGTGTGGCAGATACACAGCACATGGGCTTAGTGAGCTCTCCTGGACCAGTGCCATCCAGCTTTTACAGAAAATTGTCCTTGTTGGAATGATTTATTTTCTTCAAATTATTAGAACCATAAATTCTGAAGCTTTGTACGTTAATCGACTTGTTGTTTAGCTTTTAATGAGGCTGGCTGTAGTTAAATTCATGCTGCAGCAATATCAATTTCCCATGCTGTGTGAAATCACTGTGCAGTAATTCATTAATAACAGCATTTTGGGCATAAGCACTTGTGTATTTGTAATAAAGAGGCATGACCAATGTACTAAAATGTGTCAGAATTTGTACCAATTACAGCATCAGTTCCGTAGAGCAAAAAGAGGTTATTATTTCTAAAATTACTCTTTTAATATGTATCTTTCTAGATACGTTGGGAAAACAGATTCCATAACCATCAGTGTATGGAACCATAAAAAAATCCATAAGAAACAGGGAGCTGGCTTCCTGGGGTGTGTCCGACTTCTCTCCAATGCCATCAGCAGGCTGAAAGATACTGGATGTAAGAGCAATTCCTCCCTGGTGTGACCAGGAACCTTCCATCCCTTGTACCTGAGTAGTGGATAGTGGCCCCACCCAGCCCTTCCCTGGGTTGATTTTTCCAATTCTCCTTTGCAGACCAGCGTTTGGATCTATGCAAACTCAACCCCACAGACACCGATGCTGTCCGAGGCCAAATAGTGGGTAAGAATGATCCCAGCTAAATTCCATCTGCTTGGTAAATATCCATAGGGAAAAACTCCTTTAGTCACTGCTTCTGTGCCTGTTCTGTGCTGTTTCTTCTCATTTTAGTGGGATTAAATTACATAACCTGAAAATTTTCATTACACTCCTATGCAGGAGTTTATTTCCTCTGGGTTGATGATGGGAAACAACATTAAAAACAGGGAATGCATCAGGCAAGGCTTCTACTGCATCTCTGGAAGGGTGAATGTTGCTGTGAAATGATGCATTTGGGCAAGGTGACAGGCACAGGGGATGTTAAAAAAGGATCTGGAGGAGTTAAAAGACATTTTACAAGTTGCTGGTTTGATACCTTTGACTCATGCAAGCCATTTCAAAATTTCAACAAGGCCGTGCTCATTTTACAGCAAATTTACCCCACGTTTTACTGCCCCCACCCAACCCCAGCTTTTCAGTGAAGTATATTTGGCAAACTCCAAATTCTCACCCTAAGATGACATCTAGTGGTGAGCAGTTTTTTTCCAGCTTCCCTTTCTGGATCCTCATGAAACCCTGGTGTGAAACCTGACATGTTTGATATTTACAGAAATAAACTCAAATTTTGAGGTGATGACCCTCTGGTTTCTCTTCTGCTTTTTAAAAAATTACTAATACTTTAAGAGAATAGAAGGAATTTTTGTAAGTGATGTGTTCTTGTGTGTAGGATAGAGGTTTTCCTTAATATTTTACCCATTAATTATATATAATTAATATTTAATGATCTTAAAATCCACAGTTACACATAATACTAATTATGTATAATTAATATTTTATCTGTTAATTATACATAATTAATATTATGTATAGATGTGGAAATTTTTTTGGTTTTGCTATTTTTAAGAATGCAGTTGTTCTTCTATTAACCTGAATTTGTGTTTTCTTCTTTCAGTCAGTTTACAGACACGGGACAGAATAGGCACAGGAGGTTCTGTAGTAGACTGCAGAGGGCTTTTGGAGAATGAAGGGTAAGGATTGTTTTCTTTACACTTCATTAGAAAAATGGTTTATGTATGGAAAGATTGTAATTAACACTAGAAACTTAAGTATCAGTGTGCCTACTGTATTTTCTGGGAATGTGTATCAGGCAGGAAGGTCATTAGACTAAACTTGGTAAGACTTGATTTTTTTTGTTACCAGTGCTGAGAAATCTGACTATAAAAACGTTAAAAAACCGGCCCCTCTTGGGTTAAAAGTGGCAGTACTTGAAACTGTGGGGAGAGAGAGAAAAACAGTTATTTCTGCATTCACTTCTCTTGTGATGGAAACTCCTGAAGTTTCCCCATTTTCAGAACGGTTTATGAAGATTCCGGGCCCGGGAGGCCGCTGAGCTGCTTCATGGAGGAGCCGGCGCCCTACACGGACACAACGGGAGCGGCGGGAGGAGGCGGCTGCCGCTTCCTGGAGTCCCCCAGCCAGGACCAGAGGCTCCAGGCACAGCGGCTGCGAACCCCCGAGGTCAGAGCTCACGTACAGACACCTCAGAACAGGCCCCACGGCCACCAGTCACCTGAGCTACCTGAAGGCTACGGTGAGTGTCCCACAGCTGGGAAACTGAAAGGGCTTTTGTTTCTCCAAAGTCGTCACCAAAAATTTCTCCCTTTTGGATACCTCGAGGTGTTTCCAAGCAGCGTCCGCGTGCATCTCATTCTGCCTTTTGGAAAAGGAGCTAAGTGCAGATGGGAGTTTGAGATTGGCTAATTAGCAGTTGGCTACGCCAGGATACACTGAGGGGTTGATGGTAAATGAAACATGAGGTTGTGGTATGATGCTGTTACAGAAAATTCACTCCTAATCCTGGCTGTGTATCTGGGGAGAACGAATGTAAAGAGCTCTTTAAACTAGAGTGGTAATGCTATTTTTTCCTTCCCCCTTGGCATGTTGTGTAGGTTTGAGCCCACATTTGAGAGAAGATTGGGAAAATATATAAAAGCAACAGAGAAACCAATAGTACAGAAGATTAGGGAGGATGGGATTGAGGAGAATTTAAAAATTCAGAAAAGAGCACACCAAATCTAGGAGTAAAGAAATCTGGTTTGGGGGTTTGGATTGTCTCTAAATCTGAATATAAAAATACAAACTAGAACATGCTGGTGCATGGATTTTTTTTTTTAAAGATTTGTAATTTAGAATAATCTTCCTTACTTTTTTTGTAGAGCAAAGAACAACGGTACAGGGACAGGTTTATTTTTTGCACACACAGACTGGAGTGAGCACGTGGCACGACCCAAGGATACCAAGGTATGTATTTATAGTTAAAATCAGAGGTGTTTGGTGTGTATTTGTGTGGCAGGATGCTGGATTTATAACAGCAAAAATCTATGAAATGGACTGCAAATTGAAGAAGAAACTGACTTCTTTCTTAAAATAATTGTTTCTTGAGTATTCAACTTGTAACTTTTGTTTTATTAGTAATCACTTGTGTATGACTGAAGGAGAGATTACTTATTATCTTTAAACTTGAAATGGTTTGAGGTTTTTTATATTTTAGGCCAGTGGTTTGCAGTTAGAAAATTTGAATCCTTTACGTGATTAATTTAGTAAAGCCTCTTTAAACCTTAACCTGCAGTTAATCCAGATCTTTGTGAGTAAGGTCTGGTGCTCTTCCTGAGTAGCTCTGAATCTGAGCTGTTTCATGGGCCACCTGCACACCAGATTCAAGAGTGAAGTTTGTAACTCTCAGCTGCTGCTCTGCCTGGATAATAGAAGAATGTGGTACAGGATATTAGAAAAATGATATAAAGTAGTGCAGGCAAAAGTGGTGATAAAAGCTCAGTGTATGGAAGGAAATGAAAAATAAAGCTGAGAGAGAGAGAAAATAGCTGATTTTAGATTAGGTGGTATTGTTGGAAGAAGAAATGACAGTGGTTGTTCATTTGTGTCAGTCATGTCGGGCTTGTGTGCCCAAAGCCTTTTTCAAGTGATGCTGATCACTCTGATGAAAGGTGCTCCTCTCCCCAAATGCTTGAGGAGCAGCAATGGAAGTGGACACAACAGTGTCTTGTGAGTCACAGGTCACACCTATTGTAGTTAAAGGTGACTTTTGTGCTACCAGCTTGTGGTGCAAAAAGCTAACCTTGGCACGAGGCAGAGATGTAGGTTAGAACTTGCTGTAATCAGATCTCTGCAGGACTTTCGGATGCACAGCTGATCACAGCAAATGGTCCCAACCATAATCTCCTTTAAGGAGCCTAACAAGGGCTTGTCTGTCTGCCTGAGTGTCCCCTTGGTTTATACTCACTGTGACACTAAGGCACCTTCAGTGTACAGAGCATTTCTACCTTCCTAAAGCCTCTCAATTAACTCATTTATACAAATGTTGCATGGTTAGATTTAGGTGAGGAATTGCATAGAGTGGTATCTTCAACCCTGAATCCATGCCAACTGTCTAAAGAATACTTTACTTAACAATAGGTTTTCTGCCTAAAAATAATCTTCAGGTTTCCTTCCTTCCTTTTCTTGCCACTCTTGGTGTTTTCCTCAGTTAGGTGGCTGGAGCCTTAGGTATTTTCAATCTTTTTAGGTGTAATTGCATTCTATGTATTGAATTCAGACATTGCCTGGAAGTGAGTGACTGCCTTTAGCAGCACTTAGATTGATACCTGAAATTTAGCCAGGATGAAAGGAGTGAGTGAATGTGTTGCTATAGCCTTACTCTCAGTGGTTTTTCAGTCAAATAGTCAGGATTCTAACCTTAATTAAAGAGGTGATTTAATTTTTTTTAAGTGATCTTAGTATTTGGTTGCTTAACTTCAGATGTGCATTGACATCTTGTTTGTTTTTCACTTTAGAGACCTTAACAGTGTGAATTGTGATGAGCTGGGACCTTTGCCTCCAGGTTGGGAAGTCAGAAGTACAGTTTCAGGAAGAATATATTTTGTAGATCATAACAACAGAACCACACAATTCACAGATCCACGACTACATCACATCATGAAGTAAGAGCTTTTCCTGATAAATAATTCCTGTCAGGTCTGGGAGTCATGAGAGGCTGAAACCCTGAATGACAATTGGGGAACAGATGCAGCCAGTGCTGTAGTCAGGGTCCAAGCATTGGTTGGTGCTGGTTTTATCCAAGTTTTTGCTGAGACTCTTCAGAAGGGTTTTTACTCTGCTCTGCGCAGTTCTGGGATTGCTGGGGTGTGGGGTAGAGAATCTGCCAGGGGTTCCCCAGTAGTCAGCACATGTCTCTCTGGATGAGCAGTTCGAGCTCTGTGCTGGCTGTTCTGGATCTGGACTAACTTCCTGCTCCCTTGAGCTCCAGACAATGGGAATATAAAGCCAGCTGGAGTCTGGTCAGTGAGTGCTGTGCACAGCCAGTTTGGGTTTAGCAGGATTTAGTAAGCTCAAGCTCTGCATCACGGAAAGGCAGCTGAGCTGTTGTGGAGCTGACCCTGGAAGCAGCCTGGCAGTGCTGCTTGTGGTCAAGACCAGACTTTTTCCTGTGCTTGAAGCCAGCCAGGGAATCTCTGTATCTAAAAAGTAGTTGCTCTACAACCCAAATAAAGCACTGATGGATAAGGACAGTTGAGTGTATGAAGCTGCAACTGTTTGGGACAAGTATATCTTTCTCTCTTAACAACCATAGATGCAGTATTTTTACTGTGTCTGGAATCCCCTGGCTCATTTTGTGTGGAGCTGGAGTAAAAACAGTTGCAGTTGTTAGAAGTTCCCTTTATAAAGCTGACGTTTGTTCCATTAGGGATCTCTTTCCATGTTGCACTCTTGAAAGTTCTCTCTATGGGAGAATACCACACAAACTTTAATTACTGCTCAGTCAGCAATCAGTGATCATGCTCCAGAGCCTTCCACAGTGCTTTGCCATATAAAAACAGTTCAAAAATGTTGAAACTCTTTAAGTATCTGTGTTCCTTACATCCCTGAATTTAGTGTAATGATGGTACAGAAGTATCCAGCTGAATACACATTTCACTCCTCTTTCATGCTGCTCTTAGAGAAGCTTAATCATTTCTTGCATCATTGTTTTACATATTCCTTATTGTTATGTGTCCAGAATAAATA
Source organism: Brachypodius melanocephalos (assembly GCA_013398615.1). Lineage (NCBI taxonomy): Eukaryota > Metazoa > Chordata > Aves > Passeriformes > Pycnonotidae > Brachypodius > Brachypodius melanocephalos. The sequence goes on from VZSR01003816.1 coordinate 5,349,884, forward strand.
TTGTCCTTTTTTTCTCCAAGCCATCAATGCCAGCTAAAAGAGCCCAGCCAGCAGCCTCTACCAGCTCCAAATGAGGGATCATTGGAAGAGGGTGAGGAGTTGCCTGCACAGAGATATGAAAGAGACTTGGTACAAAAGCTGAAAGTTCTTAGACATGAGCTCTCTCTTCAGCAACCCCAGGCTGGGCACTGTCGTATTGAAGTATCCAGAGAGGAAATATTTGAGGTATTTGATTGATTTTTTTTTTACTGCTAACAGCAGCTTTTGTCACTGAAGAGTTAAGTAAAACTGATCAGTGATTGTAACAGCTTTGCTTCACAAGCCCCCACCACATTTCAGAGTTGCTATTGAAATTTGCTTCAGATTAGCACTGGAACAGTCACATTTTCTGTAGTTCAGTAACAGGAATGCAGAAATCTTAATTACGGTATTAGAGAGCTCTTGATAGACTTAATTATAGGAAGGAAATAAAACAGTTAATTGTACAAATGCACATACAGGAATCCTATCGTCAGATAATGAAGATGAGGCCAAAAGACTTGAAAAAGAGGCTTATGGTGAAATTCCGAGGAGAGGAAGGCCTGGACTATGGAGGAGTAGCAAGGTGAGATTTTGGGGGTTTTCTGACACCTTTTAACTGTAAAGTTGCCCTTTAAGTGCCTCATAGTTGATACCATCCCCTTTCAAGTTACCTGTTATTGGTATATGTTAATTATTTGTGGTCTAGTTTATAGACAGTGGCTGTAGCTTCACTCTCTCTATGGTAGGTGGGGAAGTGGAAGTCTGTGATTTAACAGTTGTCCCACTGCAAGGTATGAAAGTGTGATCAGCTCAAATTGGGAGGTCTCTCAGGGAGTGTATAGACTCTGAAGTCAGATCCAGATCACAGGAATGGTTTTGTTAAACACACCTCTCTGATTTCCCACAAATGGATTGCAGGAGAGTAGGGGTTCCTTTTTTATTATATCTCAGCTGCATTCAGGAGAATTCTCTGATCTGTTGGAGCAGGAGTGGAGATGAACTAATCCTAAACAAAAGCAAAAATTTTAGTGAGGACTTGCCTCCCTCTTAAAAATTATAGTAATTCCCTGTGGGTTGCATCAGATCTGAAATTCAGGAGCTGATCTAGCATCACTGAAAATCGCTCAGCTTTGTGGTTTAGAGTTGTGTAAATTGACTGAGAAATTTCTCAAATCCACAAAAGCTGCCCTCTTAGGTGTCTTTCAGTAGTCAATCCCTGGACAAAGGAAAGAAGCTGGAACATTCTGAGCTGCCTTACCCGAGGCAACCTTGGGTGTCTCCGCTGTTGACATCCTGTTGCCCTGATGCCTTTCATAATTACCCATTAGTTGCAACTGACTCTTCCAGATCAGTACAGCTCCACTTCTAAGCATTACAATTGATAGTTCTCTCCGAATATTTTGGGCCTGGGAAGGGTGTCCAAATTTAACAACAAAGGGGTATTTGTCATGGTGACTTGGGAGGTCAGAAATAACTTTAGTTCTGCTCCTGTCCTTGGGTGTTACTGAGGTGAGAGAATTTACCCAGCTCCTCCTTTAAATGCATTTGGTCTCAAATGCTTCTGGCCTCTCTGAAAGCAGTCACCAAGCTGGCAGAAAAAGAGCTTTTCTAAAGATCCCCAGCAATTGAGCTGATTCTAATCAATAGATTTTTTTTATATTTCATTATACCGTACAGGTTGCAGAGAAGCAGATCTCATAGGCTCCAAATACCTGAAAAAAGGCAGGACTTTTTTGGAAACCTGGCTTGTTCAGATTCAATTAGTTGATGGCATTGTCTAACAGCTTGCTGTAGGTTCTCTAATTGATGTTAATCTCTTCAGTGCTTCTAAACTAAACCAAGTCTGCCCTGAGCGGAGTAGGATATTGTGGGGTTTTAATCACACCCTTTTGGTCTACAAATAGAGAGCAGCACAAGAGGATCTGATTTTGAAATAAGCATTCCATAACTGATCAATCACAGTAGTTGTGTTGTCTAAAACTTAAGTGCAAGTTGCACTCTTGTAAATTTGTTTGTGGGTTTTTTTTTGGCAGAGAGTGGTTGTATTTACTGTGCCATGAAATGTTGAATCCCTACTATGGACTCTTCCAGTACTCCACAGATAATATTTACATGCTGCAAATCAATCCAGACTCTTCCATCAATCCTGTAAGTACTAATTTCTCAGCAGTATTCCTACTTTAAGAGATGTCCTTTGCAGTTTCTTACAGCTGTTCTTCCACAAGAAGAGCCTAAACTACAGGGTCAGAATAAGAAGGTGTTAATGTCTTATATTTATACAGTAAGAAGCAGAGGGGTTTTGTTCAGAAGCCTTTGATAAATATCTGATTTCTTTGAGACTCCTTAGTACTGATTGGTTTGCACAGTGATTCTGAGAAGGCAAGACAGATGAAATTCATCTTCCCTGTGAGCACAGGTGGTTGTGCACACAGCATTACATTCCCAGCAGTGCCACCCCATGACTTTTAGGGATGTATCCCTTGCTTGCCCTTTCTCACTACGCTCCTGTGCTTGCTTTTTCTCTTACTGGAGTATTTGTAATGATGCAGACCCTAGAAGGAGCAGCAGCTCTGTATTAGAAGAGGGAATTCTTCCTGACATGACATTTCCTGACATTTGCACTGGAAGATGAGGGAGGTGGATTGGAAGAATGTCAAACATAGGACTTACACCTCAGCTTTCAAAAGTTAGTTTAAAATGAACATGAAAGGAATGAAGGAAACAAGCACACTGCTTCCTCAAGAGTAGATACATTACAAGAATAAACTAATTTGTTTGGAATCCTCATCTTCTTGGATTTTGGAGGTTTCACAGGGATTTTCTTTTTCCCAGTTTTTCCCTTTGAGAGGTCTAGAGACTTGAATCCCATTTATTAATCAGGTAATGCACAGAGACTTGTTTGAGGGTTTTAATCATTAAATGCTTTGGGTTTGGTTATGCTGTGAGGAAGAGTGGTGGCTGCTCTTGCTCAGAGGGCTGCAGGTAACTCCCACTGAAGGAACCACCGAGGGTGCCACAAGATGTCAGTGTCTTCCCAAGCCTGATTCTCCTCTCTCCCTGCAGGACCATTTGTCTTATTTCCATTTTGTTGGTCGGATAATGGGTTTGGCTGTGTTCCATGGACACTATATCAACGGGGGGTTCACAGTTCCCTTTTACAAACAGCTGCTGGGGAAGCCCATCCAGCTCTCCGATCTGGAATCTGTTGACCCAGAATTACACAAAAGTTTAGTCTGGATCTTGTAAGTACTGAATTTAGCAATTGTCTCACTGTAGAGAAAATGGGGTAGAGTTTGTTGGCAATAGTGAGATGCTTTAGACAAAGAATTTGCAAAAATCTTTTTATGGTGGCAGTCTGTACAAAGTCCTTAAGCTATTCTAAATGTATCAAAGGTAATGGAGGAAAAGTTCTCATTGCAAACTCTCCTTCCAATAAAGTAGATACTAAATCATTGAAGGTGCATGGGTATGGTGGAATATCACAGTATCAAAATCCAGACTCAGGACAGAGATCTGAGGGGAAGTACAGCCTTCTTCAAAAGAAACTCTGATGAAAATGAAAATAAATGGAAGTAATTTGGGCTTCTGTATGCTTACAGAACAAGATCCAGCATTCAGTGTAGTTTAGGGACTCTTTGGAACTGCTTTGCATTATCTCAATTTCTTTTCCTAAATGCTGTTTTGAATTTTGTATTTAAAGAAGTTACTGATGATGAAGTTCTCTACGTATGATCTCTTCTGTGCTTCACAGATATGTGACAACAGATCAAATTCTTCCTGGATGTGTATATATATATATATACATGTGTGTGTGTGTATTTCTGTATATAGGGTTTTATCCAGTATCCTGAGTTCCGTTAGAATTAGATGAATATCCCATATCTGATCAGGCTCTTCAACATGCACTACACCATACAGAAATTGGTGATGGTGGCAATATTCCTCTAGTGTGTGAAATGCAGATGGTAACTAAGGGTTTAGCCTGAAGACTTCCTAGGTGTTCAGATAACTCTCAGCATCACCTCTGAGAGTTACCAAAATGCCAAAAATACTGAGTTTACCCTCTGTCCATTGGCAGAGAGAACGATATCACACCAGTCCTGGACCATACATTCTGTGTGGAACACAATGCCTTCGGGAGGATTTTACAGCATGAACTCAAACCAAATGGCAGGAATATTCCAGTGACAGAAGAGAACAAGAAGGAATATGTCAGGTATTGCAAACAAAAATACGTCCTGCAAATGTAGTGGGAAGAGGGTAGTAAACAGAATTTTCGTATGTAGTGAAACTAAGGAAGTAAGTATTTTGAGTGGGAGCTCCTGAGTCATAAATGACATGAATATTTTCACTGGAATACCTGGGAAGATGAAGTTCTGAATGGTACTTTGGTTTTTCTGTTGATGGTCCAATAATTAATTGTTGATGGAAAAAGGAATGGATAAGCACTTCTTTCATAATACAAAATGTGTGTATTAAAACAAGGTCCTCTGTAAAATGAGTGTTTTTCAAGTCTGCTGTAAAAATCCCAGTGCTGACCAGCTCATCACCCCTGACTTTTTCCTTCCTCCCCCACAGGTTGTATGTGAACTGGCGGTTCATGAGAGGAATAGAGGCACAGTTCCTGGCTCTGCAGAAAGGTTTTAATGAACTTATTCCTCAACATCTCCTCAAACCTTTTGACCAAAAGGAACTTGAGGTATGTTTTATCCACATGGATTGTTGTTCTGTTATTTGTTTGATCCACAGTCAAGCACTGATTTAAAAAACAAACACAAACGAGCAAAACAAACAAAACACAAAACTTACCCCATTTTATATACCAGAATGGTGGGTATTTGTTTAACCAAGCCCTTTTAAGTTTATTCTAGGCATTCTTTGGGTTGATATTACTGGGAGGGCTACTTAAACAGGGAAAGACAAATACACTGTGGTGTCTATCCAAGAACTAATGCTCAAGGCAAGTGGTCTGAGAAGGAGGAAACACTGCAAATTGGAGGAATTGTTGGCAAGACCAGACATGTTATTTACCCTAGAACCTGTTTTGTCCAGTAACTCTTCATGCATGACTGTTTCTGTTTGCATACAGGAGTGGGTTTACAAAAACAGAAAAGTTGAGCATATAGAAGAGAGATTAATTTGTCTTCTTATCAAATCCTGAAGTGCAAAAAGCTGCTTCTAAAATAGTTCCTGTTTCAGCAGCTTTTCCTCTGGTGTTGCTTCTTAGGAAAAATAAGACCACCTGTGGAATATTCATAATTTGTGGTATAGAAAGCACTAGCTTTGTGCTAGTCACTCATGCATTTTGGTTAATCTCACAAAGTTCTTGCATTCCATTTGCTTAAAAAGGTAGATTAAGAATCCATTAAATATTTCAATACTCTCCATGTCAGAACAGTCACAACTCCCCATATGATGTGAGCAGATGTAAGTGGGTGCTGTCTTGGTGGCACAAGAAGGCAGCTGCTAAAGGGCAGCTCTCAGCAACTGGAATCCTTACTGTGGAATATTATGGGAAATTTAAAATATGTCACGTTTTGTTTTGAGGGATAAAATTCACTCTGTGCCATTTATTTGTTGTTGGCAGAGGAGTTGGTTAAAATGCATGGCAACTTACAACTTCCTTTTACAGTATTTTGCAACCTGATGTCATCTGGAAAAGAGATTGAAGTGATATGTCTGGTTTGTGTCAGAAATTCTCACAAAAGGGGTCAGAAAACAAATGAAAAGTTTCTGTAGTTTGTTGTGGGATAACAAAGCAACTCAGATGTTCCCATAAGCTGAGCAGGATTCCATTGTCACTGGTTATTGGCACCTCTAGGACAGTCCTGCAGCAGGACAGTGATGCTGTGCCACAGCCTTATTCCAGATGAGTGCTGTGCCCTCATAAAGACAGGCTGTACCTTCCAGGGAGCACAGATTTAATAAAGCAAGTCTTGCATGGGCTTCTGACTCTTAGTTGCTTTGAAAGTTCTAATGCTGGTAAAGCACTGCTTGGGGTCAGTTTCACTGCTGTCAAACTGGAGAGATTTACTGCCACTTCTGTACTGGTTTGGAATGTTACCTTGCTCCAAAAAAGTGGGTGAAGCACTTAAACAATGCCAGAGTTTGTGACGTGGTGGGATGTGTTTTTATAACTGCAATCCTGAAATCACTCTGGACTTTAAAGCGCTTCCTAATCTTTTAACAGCTGATCATAGGAGGCCTGGATAAGATAGACCTGAATGACTGGAAGTCCAACACCCGCCTAAAGCACTGCATGGCTGACAGCAACATCGTCAAGTGGTTCTGGCAAGCAGTGGAGACCTTTGATGAGGAAAGGAGGGCAAGGCTGCTGCAGTTCGTGACGGGCTCGACGCGTGTCCCGCTTCAAGGTTTCAAGGCTTTACAAGGTGACTGATGTGGAGGCTGAGTTAATCTGTGCTTGGAGAAAGAGATAAAAGTGGTGAGGTATTCACAGGCCCCTTGTAAAATATCAGCGTATTACTGGATAAGTCAAGCACTTGCAAACTTCAGAGCCTGAAAGCAGTTTTATATTTGTCAGCAGCTCAGCTGCTGCTGAACACTTTGGCTGTTGCTGATAGTGATGGAAGCTGGTAGATCTGTTACTGTGCAGTGCTTTGACTGCTGTCAATTTTGGCTTGTCAGTCTCCTACTGCTCTGTGCTCTGAGGTTCAAATCATTCAATGCAAATGTGCACAGGGATATATGGCTGACAAAAGAACTTTTTCATGTGAGAATTGTATTCCCTGCAGTGTTTGGCAACAAACCATTAGGCTTTGAAGCAAATTTCTGAAAATTGCAGGTTTTTATCAAAAATGCAGCAGTGTCCTTGGCTGTTGTGATCTCCTGATCACGCTGCATTTACTGGCTGACAGTAAATGGATGTTCAAAATTAAAATACTAGTTCTGTTTTACAAGGAGAACCTTCATGCACTTAAGTATTTTCATTTTTCATGGTGCAGCTTCATTAATACCAAATTTAGCAGCTTACCAAAATACCAGTCTGTAAAATGATTGTCACAAACAGCCCTATCTCTTCTGCCATCCCTTCATCAGCTGCAAATATCTCTACAGATTTAGACTAGGACATACTTAGGCTTGCAGCTGGAACTGTAATTTCCTCTCTTGCCATTTTATACTCAGCAAAATGCGTGTGTGTGAATGATGCTTTGTTGAAGTGCATTAACTAGAATGTCTGTCTAAGGTTCTACAGGCGCTGCAGGACCCAGACTGTTCACCATCCATTTAATAGATGCAAATACAGACAACCTCCCAAAAGCCCACACTTGGTAAGATGGAAACACTCTGCTTCCTCTCCCTTTGTCTTGATTTAAAGGAGTCATCTCTGTCCTGGGCAGGGGTTAGGCATGTGATACACATGGATGACTCCAAGTGTGCTCTGTTAGCTTGGATGTATCTGTATTCTGCAGCCAGCAAAATAATTTGCTTTTCTTAAAGCTTGATTTGTCTTCCATAATATCTGTGGTTTTCATTTATTCCAGAGGTGATTATTCTGAGTAGTGAGACGTTTGTAAGTTTATTTCTTTATTTCTTTATTACAAAGAAGTGTTGTCAGATGTCGAATGTTGGAAGCTCGTGCTGTTGGTGCAGTATAGGCACAGCCTGAGCCCTTGCACGGAAATCTCACTCCATCAGAGGCAGGAAATGATGCAGCAGCAGCAGACTGTCTGCAGGCAGAGCAGGGAGTGGGCCTGCCTGATGTGTTGCTTTTTCTTTGCAAGTCTCCTGCATCTGCCTCTTCCTCCTCCTCATCCCAAATGCTGTCCTATTAAGCTGTGCATTCCTGCTGTAGAAATAGTTGTTTTTCATCTTGTCTCATTTGGCCACTGAGGCAGCTGAGAGTTTTTACAATTTCTTTCTATATGTAGCTTCTTTACATCTTTCTCCCAATAAGCGCTTCAGACCCATCAGTGTTTTGTTACTTTCCCCGCAGCTTTAACCGGATCGACATTCCGCCTTATGAGTCATACGAGAAGCTTTATGAGAAGCTGTTGACAGCTGTGGAAGAGACGTGTGGGTTTGCTGTGGAATGAAAAAGCAACCAAAGGAAACAGATGCTAGCTCATGGACCACCAAATCAAAAGCTAGAAGAAGCTTGCTGTGAACTTCCTGCTAAGCTGTCTGAAACATCTGAACTCTGACAACTTAGAGATGGGGCTGTTTCCCTTCCACTGCTAGTGGATTGGGGGGGAGGGTCGGGGATTTTCTTGGTGGTTCCCAACTCTATTCTCCCCTCTGTTACAATAACCCCTTCCCTCTTCTTCCATCCCCCCTGAAATGAAATGGAGCCAAGTTCAGCATTTGGCTTTGGTTACACAGGATATTCTGCTAGATTTGTAACACATATTGTGATAGGGTCAGCGACCTGTGGGGCTTTTTTAATAGGAGAATCAAAGTATATTTGAGAATGAGCTTAATTTGTTGAGGACTTGCAACTGGTAGGTGCACCTGGTTAGTCTGTCTTAAATCAAGCTTGAGCCTTTCTAAAGTCCAGCAGGTGCAGAGTGTCTGACTGGCACCAGAATTTGCATTGCACATTTTAAACATCTGTTTAAAAAGTAACCTTCTAGCAGAAAATACCTCCATATGAACACCTAACTGAAAGGTAAAGAAATCCAAGTTCTGCCTTAGCAGGAAGCTCCCAGTGGAAGCTGTGGCTCACCTTGAGAAAAGTGAAGGAATCTGGGATAGCTTAAACGGTATTGTATGATTTATTTTTGGTTGTCCTGGCTGAAATCTAATTGTTTTGCACATGAAAACAATTCTTTCCCCGTGCAGAATTACTTTCCGTAGTTTGTTCAGATGTAAGTACTTTGCAGAGAAGCCTTGTGAGGAGGAGACAGAGGATAAAAATCCATTCAATCCCAAAGCTCTGATTTCTGTGCCACTGTTTTACCCAAGATGTGTTTGTGTGACTTTAAATTCTAAGACTCACATGGAAATCACTAAAAGTCAAGTTAACAGAGCAAACTCCTGCTTCAAATTTGTTGACCTTGTGAAAGGTTTATTTGGAGATTGAGGTAAAACGGGAACTATATAGTGAATACATTCTAAATGTTACAGAAAGCTGTTGGAAGAATTTATCACTTCAGTTCTGTAGGGATGAAAATTTCTCCAGAGAGCCATACAGGGCTGTTTTTTCCAATATCTGAAACTAATATTAAAAGGTTTGTTCTCTAACACAGGGGAAACAAAAGCAAATCCAATGCCTGAATGTCTTGGTTTGAAAGACAAGTTGTCTGCTAAGGAAGGCAGGAGCCTCCCTTGCAATGGAAAATGTAACCCCCTTCCCACCAAATTATTACAATTTTAAAATTAAGAGGCTTTCAGGCAAAGATATGAGAAATAGGAATAACGGTTCTTTACTAGTATATATAACAAGGCAATAATACAGAAACACTGGCTTAAACTGACAGAGTGCCAGGATAGGACCTGATACCCTGTTGGTCAGAATGGTGGTGGCAGTCCAAGTAAGTGGTGGCTGCAGTCCTCTTGGAGTGATAGATACGGTTCTGATGAAGCAGTGATCCTGTAGAAGGCTCTGGTCTTCCTCTGATGGTCCAGTGGTGGTTATGTAGCTCTTGTCCTCTGGGAATGCAGGAGGTAAGGGCTGACTGTGGTGTTTTGAAGCTCAGATTAGATCCGTGTAGGAATGCTTGGCTCCTCCCATCTCACAATGAGATAATGTAATTTTATCAGTCCTTCAGTGAGGCTTGATGGCCCATAAACAGAAAATATCCCCAGCAGGAGTTATCAGGGATGTGTTATGGAAGAGACAACACTGCCCCACTTGGTTTTAACAGATGGTGATAGAATGCATACCTTTGGTTACATCTTACATTATAACCTAAGACATTATCCACCCCTTATTCTGTTACCATCTGCATCATACCCAAATCAATACCCTCTTTAAATTCTGCCTTTATATGTATACACCATTATACGTTACACACAGTTCTCACTTAAGATTAGGTCTCTTGGTAGTACACAGTGGGTTTCCCCACCTTTCTGCATTACTCACCAAGCGAAAACTTGAGCAAAAACAATCCCACGGATGGGTTTGCTTTTGCCTGAGGTGCACCAATCCAAACAGTCTTTCCTAAAATACCTTTCATGTGTACCACAGAGGCTTTGTCTCCATCCACTGTGTGCAAGGGTTCAGAATGGGCAGGACCAGCTTGATTGGGTGTTGACCATCCAGGTGGCCTTTGCTGAATTCACTTCCCAATTTTTGAAGGTCCTCTCGCCAAGTGCCTTCAGGGTGGTCTTAAGTAGTCCATTGCACCATTCAACTTTCCCAGCAGCTGGTGCTTGATAGGGGATATATCCATTTGATACCATGTTCTCTGGCCCAGGTGTTTGTAAGGTTATTCTTTAAATGAGTCCCATTCTCCAACTCGATTCTCTCAGGGGTGCCATGCCACAGGACTTGTTTTTCCAGGCCAGCCTGAGAGGGTGTTCCGGGCAGTAGCGTGAGGCACAGGGTAGGTCTCCAACCATCCAGTGGTGGCTTCCACCATGGTCAGCACATAGCGCTTGCCTTGGCAGGTTTGGGAAAGGGTGATGTAGTCAATTTGCCAGGCTTTCCCATGCCTATACTTTGACCATCTTCCACCATACCACAGAGGCTTTGCCAGCTTGGCCTGTTTGATTGCAGTGCAGGTCTCACAGCTGTGGATGACCTGTGAGATACTGTCCATGGTCAAGTCCACCCCTCAGTCACGAGCCCAATGGGTACATTGCATCTCATCCCTGATGACCAGAGGCATCACGGGCCAAATAAAATGTTCCATTCATTTCTGGCAAACGGTACACACCTTTCTTTCCATTGGCTCAATCCTATAGACCAGTCATGGGGGAAAATTTCTCCCCTGCCTTAAAGATACTGAAATTATGGGACAAAGCACAAAGAAAATGAACCAGGCCAGCTGTGCAGAATGCCTGCATTTTATTGACCAAAAAATGCACCCAACAGAGCACTTCCCTGCACACACATAGCCACAGAGCAGCTGAGCAACCAGACATAGGACACAGAAGAAGAAGGAAAGCTAATGAGAGGCAGGGCTTGATCTGCAGCACAGGTACAGCATGGAATTGCTCTTCAACTCTTCCAGCCAACTTCTCCTGAGAGATTGACATATAAGTCCTCAATCAAATCTCTGAAGAGTTATCCAGATCTCTTCAGAGTTATCCTCTTTCCTGTAGAGAAAGAGTTCAGAGCTGCTCAGTGGTTCTTTTTGGTTGATCCAAAACCAGAGAAACCCATCACGGCTGCCATTTCATCATTCTCTTCAAAGGCCAAATCTTCCTCTGCCTGCCTCTTCTTCTCTCTCTGCTTCTTCTTCTTCTTGTAGGCTTTGGCCTTCTCCTCCTCCTCACAGAGTGTCTTCATCCTCTCATCAAAGTCATAGTCCTGCTTCTCCAACTTCTTGTTCACCTCAAAGCATTTCTTCACCTGATCCAGCATGGAACGCTCCACCCGCATGGACATGCCCAGATTCCTCTGGTGTATTGCCATTGATGTGATCCAAGAATTTACTGGAATCTTTCACCACACAGTCACATATTACAGTAATACCCTCCCATCTCTGACTGAGGGGTAGTTTTGGTGATGACAGTGGTTTTCCCCAGTTTGGATTCCAGGTCCTCTTTGTAGTGTCAGTGCCGCAGAAGTTCCTTTTTGGCAGGCTGAGCTGGTTTGCCATCTTTCTTTTCTCTCTCTTCTGTGAGCCACTTCTCTGTGAGTTTCTCATATTTATACTTGTCCCACTTCCAGCAGAAGTCCAGGTTCTTGGTCCCACTGCCTGACGCCATGGCAAGCTAAGAGCAGAGTCAGGATAGGACCTGATCTCCTGTTGGTCACGGTGGTGGTGGCAGTCCTCTTGGAGTGATAGATGTGGTTCTGATGAAGCAGTGATCCTGTAGAAGGCTCTGGTCTTCCTCTGATGGTCCAGTGGTGGTTATGTAGCTCTTGTCCTCTGGGAATGCAGTAGGTAAGGGCTGACTGTGGTGTTTTGAAGCTCAAATTAGATCTGTGTAGGAATGCTTGGCTCCTCCTGCTGGGTGGAGCATCTCACAGTGGGATGATTTTATCAGTCATGCAGTGAGGCTTGATGGCCCATTAAGAGAAGATGTCCCCCTGGATGGCATTATCAGGGATGTGTCATGGAAGAGATAAAGAACGCTGCCCCACTTGGTTTAACAGATGGTGATAGAATACATACTTTTGGTTACATTTTACATTGTAACCTAAGACACTGAATCACTAACATTTTTCCAGTTTGCACACCAAGATGAGACAATATTTTAACAAATAACATGGCTTCGGAGAGACTCAGTTATCTATCAAACATGTCTAAACCTAAGCAGACTTGCTTGTATAGGATTTTTTTTTTCTTTGACAAGCCTGATTTTTAGAGATTCATGACTGAAACACTTAACAGATGTTACATCTATGGAATAGTGCATTGAAATTCAGCTGTGGGTAACAGCCTATCCGTAGGCGATGTCTACTGGAATACTTCTGTTTTGTCTTTTTTAAAAATTGAATTTGGTAATAGCTTTAAACTGTGATAGGACAGAAAGTAGACACTTGTCAAACCCTGGCATCTTTCTCTGTTTTGTTTGTTTGTGGTTTTCTTTTTGCCATTGACCATAATTCTTGTGATTCGTTGTCAGGAGTCGCATCGGAGGTGTAAAAATGTATCATATTGTGAGATTTGCACAGGGTGGCTAAAGATGCTCATCCTGCAGGACTGTACAGGAGAGGTATGTTCAGCCTTGTGTTCTGTAGGGATCTTTTGGCACTTGGAGAGCAGTTCCTGCAGTTCTGGTTGCTGGGATGTGCAGCAGTTGGCAGCCAGCATCTCTACGGTCCCGGGCTGAGTAGCAGAGTCCCCACAACCCTGGATTTTCCAAATTGCTTTGAAGTCAAACCTGTTTATAGAGTGTATTTAATCCTTTCAGTACGTTTGAATGTGCAATAAACCAGTCAGATAGGAAAAGTGCAAAATGGATTATTGCCCAAAAGCTTTGCATGCAGTCTCATGTGGATTTTTCACGAAAAAAGTGTAAAAAACCCCAAAACCCAATCCCAGATACTAAAGCCCACCCCTAATAAAAATCCTGTCACACCTGCAGCACAACTGGCTCAGTACAAACAAAGTGAGGTGAAGGGAAAGGCCCCTGATTTGGAGATTTATAGGTCAAGTAGCTTTATGTCAACAAGCCAGTTGACATAAGATAGTTCCTAATGTCTTTGCTAGGTCAGTGTTTTATTGAATGCACAAATTAAGAATAGGCAAGGATTGTTGTTTCGAAAAGTCCGTCTGTTTTTTGCTGTATTTAAAAGCCCTTGTCAAGGTACCTCCTCCGTGCTGACAGTAACGAGAATAGGGCACTGTCTTTTAAATTATTTCAGTTCTGTTTTCAACAGCTTCACCACCTCTCCCGTCGTATTGTCTTTGCAATTTTGTGCCACTTCAGTGACAACGAAGACATTTTTTGTCTTGTTCTGTACATGCATTTGAGGCAGGCCTTAAAGCTGGTTGGGTGGATGGAGGAACAGCAAGAAGCGAGGCAGAACGGCTTTGGAGCCATGGCCTGTTCTTCCTGTGCCCAGTTCCAAGGCCAGGGAAGGACAAAATGCCAACAGGAGTTAGCATGGCTTGAGCCAGTGACTCTCAGAGATCTGGGATAACCTCAGCTGTTTGAATTTGTGTGCCCATTCCCACTCGGTCTGCCAGCACTTGAACTCGGTTGTTACTTCTCAAACTTGCCCAAAGAATACCATCGAGTCCCGTGTTCGTTTTGTCATTCCACGTTCCACCTTGTGCGCGGATACTCTTGGATCTGACCCGAAGGAAATACGAGGTACAGCGTGTCTGTCGTTCCTGTCCCACGGCAAACCCCGCAGCTGCTCCAGCAGCAGTGCCCTGACACTGCTCCTCAGCCTCTACTCTACGCTCAGGGATGTAGGAAACCACCACTCTGCTCGTGTGTTCTACCAGGAAGAAACGAGACTGTTGGATGGATGGGTGTGAGTGTTCTCTTGGGCATTACGTTAGACAAGACCCTGCTCCAAAAAGGCTGCTCAAAGCTTCAGACGGTGCGATCGGCGCTCGCTCAGCAGTTTGTCCTCAGTTCAAGTCGAGGTGGTTGTAAAAATCCAACAGATTTTGTAAATTACTGATCCAGCCACCAAGCCCTCTGGAGCCAGTGTCCGGGTTCGGGGCTTTGTGGCACAGCAAATTCCCAGAAACGCAGTATGGATCTGATTTTAATCTGGTTTTTTTTGTTGTTGTTGTTGTTGTTGTTCTTCAACCACTTTATAATGTATTTTTTTAATTTATTATTTTGTAATGTCATGTTTAAGTATTGCTGCTATCCTTGTTATTCTTCCCACTGTTTTTATTGCAGATTTATTTTGTGGAAGTTGTACACTAATGTTTCATTTTATGTCTAAATCAAAGTATTTAAAGAAATACTAGTTCTATTTAATGTGGTTATGGAACCAGCTGGAATAAACAGTGATTGTATAGTAGGCTGGACCCAGGAGGTCATGTTCATTTTTGTTACATATGCAATAAACTCACAACTTTAAACTCTTGGTAGCCACTGTTTTGTTTGTTAAAATATTTATGGGAATCAGAAGAAAAGAGTGGACAAATTATCGAAATGCAACTGATTTCACAGATCTATATGGACTGCCCAGATGAAAGTCCTCCTCTGCAGGGAAAACACTTCCATTAATCCACCTTAATCTTTTCCCCTTCTTTTCTCATTATTTGTCCTGATACTTTTCCAAAACTTTGTTTGCAGGAAGAAATTGTAGTCTCCCCCTTAATGAAAGCTGGAGAAAGATTCACTTAGGTTGATGAATCCTTGCTTTCCTGTTTGTTTTTGTTTTATTTTTTTCCTAATTACTGCTGCTTTGCAAGTGGAGAAGGACAGGAGCAAGTCTGAGGATGGTGCTCAGTGTTGGTGTGTGCTGCAGCAGTGCCTTCCCTCCCTGATGCTGAAAGCTGGGGTTTCTTCTGGTCATAGTTTGGTTTAATAAAATAAATTTAAAAGCACAAATAAAATTATTTTTATTCTTTGAGTAATTTCACAATATGAACAAATGACCAAGGAGCTGCTGTAGCCAACCCCTCGTGTCGGCCAGTGGCAGGGACTGAACAATTTCATAACCTGGAGCAGGAAATCGAGTCAGTCCTTCAGTGCTCTGTCAAACACTGGCACTGCTGTTTTCTTTAATAACTACTTTTTGGGAAGTTTTCCTGATTTCTGCTTTTGGTGCTAAGAGAGAGGAGGATCCCTGTAGCCTGCTCCAGTGGGTGGACTGTGCTGTAGAGGAGCTGCTCCAGGATTTCACTACGGCGTGAACCTCTTGAAAACGCAATTAAAATTTTCCCATTTCTCTTGGGAAATCTTGCGGAGCTCAATGAACCGGCTGTCTCCTTTCCTGGCAGCTTGGCGAGTCACTTCAATCCCGCAAGTTCCATTTCCTACTTTTCCTGCAGGACGTCCCCGGCTACAAGCGCGGTATCCTGGGGGTTTCCTTGTCACTCCCTTGATCTCCACGAGCACCCAGAGCTGAGGGGGACAGGGTGGGGGTTCCGTGCAGGGGTCCCGGACCCCCCCATTGCTGAGCACCCCAAAAAGTTCAGCCTCACCCTCCCGAGCCCCGCCCCGCCCACACGTGCAGCCCTGGCCACGCCCCTTCCCCACGGGAACACCTCCCGCCCGGCAGGGGGCGTGGCGCGGCGCTGGCCGACCGCCC
>VZSR01003816.1:5365809-5449423 GCA_013398615.1 Brachypodius melanocephalos
TCGTCTGTTCCTCTTCCCTCGCGCTCCTTTAGGGCCAGTCCGTCTCCTCTCTTCCCGTCAGGGACGAGTCGTTTCCCCCAAGCGCTTCCCTTCAGGGACGGGTCCCCCGCGTCGTCCTCCCCGTGTCCGTCCTCCCTTACCCCTCCACTTACATTTAGGACCGAGTCCTTCCTCCTCGCTTTCTCTCAGGATCGGGGACACCCCTTCCCCCTCCAGCTCCCCTCAGCACTGGGTTCTTTCCCTCCGCCTCCCATCCCCTCAGGGCCGGTCCCTTCTCCCCCTTTCCGGGGCCAGGGGTGTCCCTTCACCTCCGTGCCACCATCCCTGTGTCCCCCGGCAGCCCTGAGCGACACCCGGGGACCGGCGCTGCTCTCCGGGAGCTCCTTACGGCTGTCCCGGGTATCCCGGCCCGGGTGTCGGGGATAACCTCTCGTGGGGAGAGAAAGGTAAAAGATTGTTCTCTTCTGACCCCTGCTCAGTGTGGGAGCTCTCGGTGCCATTGGGACGTCTCGACATTTCAGGCATCTGCTGCGGGAGCCGCTGCAGGAAAGAAGCCCCAAACACAGCTGTCCTCGGAGCTCAGGGATCAGTGTAAGAGATACTCCTCTTCCTCCTCTTATTTCCCTTCTCTGTTGATCCAAGTGCCGGCCCGGCGTGGTAGACAGAGCACAGCCTGGAAGCGTTAATGCACACTGCGTTTATGTAATGAGTTTTTCTGCGCCTGGAGCTGACCTTGTTCCCCCGAGGTGGCTGGAGGCAGGTCGGGGTCCCACCGAAGTCTTCTGAGGCTGAAGAGCTGTGGGGAACTCCAGCGTGTGTGTGAAGAGGAGTGTGAGCTGGCCCGGAGCAGTGCTTAGGGGTGGGCAAAGTGTAGATTGGCTTAAAGAGTCATCCCGTGGATCCCGGGCTTTGCAGCTGTGCTGGCTGGAACCCTGGGTGGATAACAGCTGCTTGCACCTGCCAGCCCAGCCCGGGAGGCTTTTCTTTTCATCTCACATGTACTTTATAACCTGGAGTGTTGTCTTTGAGCGTCCTCCAGTACCTTACTTTAGAATCTTACTGACAGATGCTTAGAACACTTTTCATACAAGTACGTTTAGTAGTTGATGTTTCTGTTCAGTTTCTTATTTTTTGGTCACCGTCCTGAGACCTCTGATTCTTTGAAAGAGAAAGCTGATGCTGCTGCTGTGCACTTTTATTTCCATAATCCAGGCATGATGCTGAGGGGCTAAAGCTTGTTGTCCATGTGCTTTTCAGAGCATTCCCTCTTGTGTTTCTTTCCCTATGGAACAGCAGGCTCTTGCTTTGCTTCAGGCAGCAGTTCTAGGGAGAATCTCTCAGTGCCCTGGGGCCTAAGACCTGTGGACAGATCTCTGATTCTCTATTCTGTCTCTGTGGAGGTTGATTCCTCTTTCTTAACAATTTCTGCTCTCCCACCTGATGCAGTTTGGAGCTGTTGCAGGTTTCCAGTGGTAGCAGTGGAGGGAAAGGCAGGTGTCCCCCATCAGGCATTTAGACTGGCCTTTGCATGCTCAGCTAAGGTGGCCTCTCCTGCTTTCAGAGAGGATGGCATGAGGGTTTTTCCTCCAGCAACCTGTTTGGAAGGTGAGGCAGGAAAGCTGAGACCCATCATTCTGCAGACCCAAATCTTGAGCAGGTTCTGGTACATCCCTGAACAGGTACAGGGCCATAGGAATGTGCAGCTCAAACAAATGTGGTAGAACCCAGTTTGTTTATGACTAGTAAGATTCCAGGGATAGCTTTTAATTCCAGAACTGTGGGATTTACAGCTTTAATATGTGCTTTTAATTTCTAGGATGAATGCTGTGCAAAAATTCCACTGCCTTACATCAGGCCTTCTGCAATTGTAAACACGTTAATAGATTTCATGTGCTGGGTGTCTTCGTGGATGTTAATAAACAATCGTCTTGACAGGAGTTTGTGCCTGGAATGCTAAGACTTGGGATGGGACTCAGACAGATTTCCTGAAGATCTGTAGACATTCAGCCTGCTTGGAGATGCTGCATTGTGGTAACAGGCTTTCTTCCATCTCTTTTACTTGCTTCCTTAGATGTGTTCCCTCTGGTTGGCCTGGCTGCAGTCAGGGCAGCAACAGTAGTTCCTAGAAGCACACTTGGGGCAGGTGTTACTGGTGATAAGGTACAGTCAGGATTCCAGCAGGGCGCTGGAGGCCTGTTCCTGGGCTGGAGTTTCAGGAGCTGCCTCTGAAGTTCAAATTCCGGGGTAGACAAGTGTTTTGTCTGCCTGAGAATGCAGTGGGCGTTCCTGCCACTGGCGAGACTTGTGCTTTGAAATTGGACACAAATCACCGAAAAGTCCTGTGGCGAGAATAGGTGGGGCAAACACACAATTCCGGCGGCTCTGGCGCAGCTGGAGAGAGACAGGAAGCATATCCCAGGGGCCAGGAGCTGATTAGCAACCTGGAGTAGCACAAACCCAAGTGCAGGAGACGTGGAGTCCTTCGGGTGTTGTTTAGTGCCTGCTGGAAGAAGCTCCCATTCATTAATTTGGAATGGGTGTCTTTTTTTTATTTATATCTTTCTAAAGCCATTGTGAGTGGTTTGCTGTGTCTGAGCACTGGCAGTGCTGGGTGTTGGGGCTTGCCACTGGCTGCATTCTTTCAGCAACAGTCAGAACTGCACAACTAATTCCTTTCACTGGAAGTTTGGGATTGTTTTTTGCAGATGGATTTGATCTGGAGATATTTTAAGATTCTTTTAAATTACTGAATTTGGACATCATCGTAACTGATGATGAGGTTAGAGACGAGGCATTAATAGTCTCCAAAGCCTGTGTGTGCACTGAAGTGATGGAGGGGTTTCAAGCTGCTTCATGGAACTGGGATTATTTTCTGGAGGACTAATCCTGATGGGATAGGTACCTTTTTAAATACAGCAGAGGGTGTGAAACACTCACTGCCTGGGGACAGTAGCTATCTCCTAGTAGCAGCCCAGGAGATAAATTCATTTGTGTACGGGCTGGGAGTTCCTGTGTTTGAAAAGGAGCTGAAGAACGGGCTGGTCAACATTACTCCGGAGTAGTTTTGTTTTTGAGCAATTTACTGGAAGTGGGAAATCGGGGAGGGGTAGGCAGAGAAAACAGGAAGAAGAGGCGAGGAGAAAAGCCACTTAGCAGTGTCCTGGTGGCTTGAATAAGTTATCCTTGTCAAAGCACCAAGATGAGAGATAATGAACGCCTCACTGGGCTGGGATAATCTCGTTCTCAGCAGCCTTCATGTCACTTTTACAGAATTTCAGGTTTATTTTGGACTATCTCGGGAGTGATGTTTTTCCTCTGGGTCAGTGCTTAAGGGCTTGCAGTGGTTTCAAATTCGTAACAATCCTTGAGAAAGCTTAATTCCTGACGATGGGAAATGATATTCCTTCTGAATGACACCTCTCTCCTAATTACCAACCCTGCTGTGGTTCCCTCCCTGTGTTCATGAGGGGAACTGTCAGTGCCTGATTAAGTGGAAAAAGCATTGGGCTTTAGGGAAAGATTTCACTGTGGGGCAGCTGCTGCCCCGAGCCACGATGTCACCTCGCAGTGTTCCTGACCCAGCTCAGTGGGAATTTAAATCAAATGTGTGGCTTCCTCTCTGGCTTTAGGGAGCCCCATCCTGTGCTGATGCTGCCCAGCTGCTCCCAGGGTGAGTTTTGGAGGCTGTGGTTGCCCCTTGTAACAAGAAGTGAAGTTGATGAGCTGAAATAAAACTGGGAGTGTTTGTGGGTGTCAGGGTGACCTGAAATGTTTTCAATTGGCCTCGGAGGCCAAGCATGGTGTTGCTCACCCTCAGCCTGCTCTCCCCTGCAAGGAGGCCAAGCAACTGCATGCATTATTCAGAGAAACATTTGGGTGGGATCTGTAGAGGCATCACGTGATGTTGCTCTGCAGTACAAGGTGATCGGGATCTGCACTAGCTGGAATCTCTTTTGGGGTGGATATAAGAGTGAAAAATGGCCTCAAGTAATGTTTTGTCCAAAGCACTGCTTGCACAAGGCTCCTGTACTGCTTTATCCCGACTGACATGCTCTTACCAAGCTGTGGCCACTGCTCCTGTTACTCCTTGGAGGAAAGCAGGCAGAGGTTGGCTTTTTGCAGCCCTTGCAAAACCAGAGTGAGGAACAGATTTACACTCCTACTTCCAAATCCCATCCCAAAGACATGCATTTTTGTGTGGTGGAGGGAGAAGGAAAACCTCTCCCTGATGCTTCTTGCAGATCATTTTTGCTTGAAGGCTGGTCTTGGAAGGAGCACTGGCCCATGTACCCCTTGGCAAGTACAAGCTCTGTTGGGCAAACACATTTCAAGGGGTTGGCAGAGGGAAGGACAGCAGTGTTGACAGCTGCCTGCAGCACAGCCACGATGCTGCTGAGGACTTTCCTCCTTTCCCTGCTCTGCTGTCGTGTGCTGAAATGCAATTTGAGGGAGATGACAGCAGCAGCATAATGGGGAGGCAGGAAAAGCAGCTCTTTTCTTCTTTTCAGGAAACCAGCAGGGTAGGGCGTTTAATGCCTCTCATGCTGCTGGGATTTCCAGCTACGGATGAGCAAGACCTGGGAGCAGTAACCTAGCTAATGTAAATAGTCCTCTGTAGATTGTTAAAGCAGAATCCTTTCATAGTAGAGCAGGCTTCATTGTGTATCAACTGGGAGGTGCCCTTGCATCTGCCAGGACTAGCACAGACCAGCTCACAACGGCTGGAATGAACCTCTGCCTTGGACACAGTGTCTAGAGAGTGCTCCTCAGCCCAGTGTGTTTGTGTTTATTTATCAGTTTGTGGCTGTTTTTACTGACCCTCCAGCCCAGGTGGTTAAATAATCTGTCTGATATTGGAACACCCAGGAAGAGAATTTCTGTTCTGCTGTGAGGACTCACCTGGTGTTGGACATGAGTGTGCTGACCAAGGGTGGGCACAGGATTCAGTGCCTAAAACAGTCTGTCCTTAGAACTGCTCTGAGTGCAGCCTGTGTAACCTCCTGGCCGTGGCCTGTGGTGGTTTTTGTAGTCCTGTATCTGTGGGATGTTTGTTTGCCTTGGGATCAGTGGGTACCATACAGTCTTGTTAATCTACAGGACTGTGAACCTGGAGAATTAACGTGCAGCTCTTCTTTCCTTGCTTTTTAGCTCATAATTCATTCATTTGTGAACTTTAGTAGTCTCAGAAGGGATTCATGCTGGATGTGGAGCATCTCTAAATCCAGCCACCATCTAATTTCACCGTTTTCTGTTCCAATATAGTGGTACTTACCTCAAATGCAGCCTATTTGCTTTTCTGCTATTTTAACATAATCCAGCTCCACAGTGGCCACTGCCACGTGACATGGATGAAGTCAGGCTGGACAACTGTCATGAGTCTGGAAAGCTGCCCTGGGTTTTCGCAGAGAGTTTGCTGGGCTGGAATTGGCCACAAGGCTACACATGGCTGTAAACAAAACTAAACCAAATTTTACAAAGGCTGTTGCTGGCTGTCTGAAAACCTTTTGATGAGTGGTCATCTGCACTGCTGGAGCAGTAAGGAGGTAGTTGCAGTTATTCCATGACAATAATCATTCTGCAGCAGTTGTTGGGTGCAAGAGGCAGCTTGTTTTTTAATCTTTCCAGTAGAAATTGGTGCAGAGCATGGATTTGTTGCTCAGGGGCTGGCACCTGTCTTGTAAGGTTTCTGTCAGTATTTTACTTGCAGTAGATAAGGCCATTTAAGACTTAGCACTGTGAGCTTGGCCTGTTGGCCCAATCTGGCTCTCAACTGGCTCTTGTATATATATATTTAAACCCTTAATTGATTGTGTAAAAGCATCTTTTGAAGTCCCTGACCTTGCAGTAGGAGCACATGTAGTTTCAGTGCTAGGGATAGGCTGTGGCTCTCTCAGCTTAAGCTGCTGTTTAAGATCTTCCCTCTTCTTGCAGTTTATTTTTCCACCTTAATTCTGTTCTCCAAATCCCACCATGCTGGATATATGGAGGGTATCTGATCGAAATCCTACAAAAATGTTTTTCCAGGGCATTTCCTTTCAAGGCTGTAAGAAATGTTGGAGGAGCTCATTGTGAGATGACGAAACAAGCTGTGGTATGGGAGCATGACAATCCTTAACAGGTATTGAAGTGAAACCCTTCTGAGCATGAAGCCGCAACTTCTGGCCACTGACCTTTGGAATTGTGGCAAGTGCAGATGCTTAATGTGGCCCTAAAGAAGGGTATGGCTGTTATAACCAGAATATGTGACCTGTGAAGTCATTCTTTTTTCAAGTCCCTCACTCTGGGATGTTTGACACCTGGAAGGGTTGGTGGCAGGCTTTTAAGTCAATATTTCAGAAAGTGCTGTGCAGATTGACAGAGACCTTTCTGCCAAGGTGGGCTGCTGCAGTAAGTCAGGTTTTTTTTCCCTGTGTGCCACCTCAAGGTCAGGTCTCAGCTTTTGTGTTGTCGGCGGCTTTGTGAACGAGGTGAGGTGTGCTGTGCTTGAAAGCAAAGTTTTTTGTGATAAGTTCAGGTCACATTTAAAATAAAATGCAAAAATACCCCCTTTCCACATTTTTTTTTCTGGTGGGGCATTATGCTTGTAGTTTTTTCTGGAACACAGCTTCCCAAGTGCAGCTTAGGTGATTTCCTGAGCTGGTCTGATGGGCAGCTGCTCAACATCCAGGATACCATCAGAGCCTATCAGTTCCTTGTGATTTTCAAGTCCTTTGGCTGCCACTGGAACTAAACCTGACTCTGTGCTTTCCAGCCCTGTTGGTTTTGGTTTGCTCATCCCTCACTGCTGCTTTTCACAGCAGTTTGCTGGTTATGTGCAGGCTCTCAGTGCCCCTGCAAACAGGGCAGTGAGCTGAGCAGGCTGCTGGTTGCTCATCACTGCGAATGTCAGTGCCACTGCCTGTCCCACTGATCTTAAATCCCTTAGTTCTGTTTCCTCTCCAGTGAAAACAGGGCTGAGATAGAAACCTGAATGCTCCTGAAGATGTTCATCCAACTTGTTAAATAACTCCTTAAAAGGCTGCACTTGGGTTTCTTTGTTCTGTTAAGCTCTTTAAAGTGGCATTCAGGATCCCTTAAAAAAGAAAAGAAAAAAGGTAGGAAAACTACTGAGGATTTGGAGAGGAAATGCTCTGTTCTTTCTCCGGAGGGATCTATGAAGTACAAGTAACAGAGGAGCACTCTGCTATGTATCCTGGGGCTCACAGGGCATTTCTCCTGCTCTTTCCCATGGGGCTGCTGGGTTTATGGAAAAGAGAAGGCAACTGCAATTAATGCTGTGTGGAGCTGTGGCAGGTAAGTGCAGCACCTGGGGCTTTGTGGAGTCCAGCTCTTTAAACCCACTGGTGTCTGAATCTTGGTGCTGATCAAAGCAGCCCCTGGCTGTGAGTTCAGGGAAAGGAAACTGGAAGTAAAACTCGCTCTGGAGGCAACAGAGCTGCAAATCACGTGGTTTTACATACTCTTTCATTCATCCCCACTCTTATAGCACAAAATCAGAACAAATCAGTTCTTCTAAATGATGGTTTGGGGGGTAGGCTGTGAGCAGATCGAGGCTGGGTTTGTGTGTAGGTCTGTAGCCAAGTGCTGAGCTGCTGGTGTCTGAATTGTTGCATCAACATGAAATGCCAAGCTGGCACCTGTGTTTGTGATGTGGGAGGGAGGTTTTGGATTCAGGGGATTACACTGGATGATCATGCACATGCCAGAAGTCTGAGACAGGCAGAGTACTGCCCTTTACAGGAACAAACTCCAGGGACGCCTCTTTCTCCCTCAAAACCTTGGTTTTTCACTTCACTTTTAGACTGAGCTGCTCGAGGTAATGGCATTAACTTCTTTCCAACTAGAATTTGTAGATTTAACTTTTTTTTTTTTTTCAGGACTCAGTTGAATGAGGGAGAGGGAGGATGACATCCAAAGGTTTCCACCCCTTGTGCAGAGAGTGGTTTTTTGCAAGCATCAAAACAAGGAATCTCGTGCTGGTCAGGGAGATGGGATGATGTGGAGCCCTGTTATTTGTCAGAGGGACTGATGGGGGTCGTAGGAAGGCACTGAAGTATCCAGAAGTTGACTTTGGTGCCAATCACCAGGGAATAGCTCAAAGGAATGGGAAACTTTCATTTGAGTTGCCCAGTTTTGGAAAATAGATGCAGCTGTTTCAAAACAGTCTTACATTTTAGAGAGTAGCTCACAGAGCAGATGTTTTGCTAGGGAAATGCAAATATTTTGCAGGTTTGGGAAGGAAAACTGGTGCCAATGTATGTGGCCAGCTGTTAGGTGAATTAGATAGAACTGGGTACATTTCTTTCCTCTTATACTTTGTGTTTCAGATAAAAATGGTGATTGGGTACTTGAAACAATTATGATACTGTGACCTTGATGAAATGAGCTGCAAGTAAAGTTGATGAGAAGACTTGTGATGTACAGACAGCCAAGATGTTTCCTGTAAGTCCTGAGCAGACTTAAAAAATGGGGGGGAAAATCTAGTTGGGGATTTGAAGCCAAGTAATCCCTAAATACCTGCTCTCTTGATTGCTCCTGAGTAAGCAATTTTCATTAGCCTGGAGCAGTGACAGGGAGATGTAGCCTGTTGCCTCTCTTTTTGGAGCATCTCCTGATGTGCTCTTGGTCACACTCCTGACTCTGCAGTTATCAGTGGTGAGCCTGGGAGGAAAGGGCATCGTTCCCTGCAGTGCTTTTCTCCTTGCTAGGAGAGGGTGAGGAGCAGGGAACTTTTGGGAGGTAACTGGAAGCTGTGATTGCTGCCAGATTCATTCCTCTTTTCCATCCTCATTCATGACCTGCCCTGGAGCTGCTGGAGCCAGTTGAAGGCTGGTGTGGTTTTGGAAATAGTGGCTTCTCTGCTGGGATATTTTCTGAACTGTATGTGTTGGGTCTCTTGTCTGTCAGGGGAGGTGAACATTCAGGTTGGATTTACTTGCCTCAAAACATTTCTTGTATTGTATTGTCTAATGTTTCAGTGTGGTGAAACCAGTTCTGTGGCTTTCTGCCCTAGAAATGTTACCTGGCTCCTTTTATTGTTCGTTTCACTTTCTGTTCCTTGGTTTTTCTCACATCTCAGGAATCCTGTCTTCCCCTTCTCAGAGAGTGTATGTGTTTAAAATGGTGTGGTAAACCAAGCCAGCTGCTAATGTGGGAAACACTTTGGGAATACCTTATAACTCACCAGCCAGTTCTGCTGTTAAATGATCTTCAGGTTTGTTGCTTCTCTTCAGCACATGCTACAGATCCAAAAATTGGTGGCAGAGCTGCATGGATGTTCTTGTCTTAAGTGCCCCTGGTCTGTGCTCCTGAGAGGAGCTTTTGGCCAGCACCTGTAGCAGATTGTGCCGCTGGAAACCTGGTGGTCTTTCCTGTGAGCCACTGCCCTCACCCTCCTGCCTTCAGAGGCCAGGGTAAAGCTTTTGGGCTGGAATCAATGCTTTTTCCACTTTTCCCAGGCTTGGAACTGAGCAAACCTGCTGGCAGGAGCCCTGCTGTAGCCCCAAGTGTTGACCTCTGGCTCTGTCCCCTTTGCAGGGTGTGAGGCAGTGGCAGTAGCTGCCTTGTGCATAGCAAATAGGATTTGTTTGTGCCCAGCAGTTCTTGTTGGGTTTATGATCAGGGGATTTCTAATTTTCAGTTGGGATGATGCTGCTTAACACTATCAACCACTGTTAAACTCCCCCTGCTTTTGCTCAGTGCCTGTTACAAGGAGCAGCCCCCAGCAAATCATGAACCCTTTGAAATGTTTCAGTGTAATGCTTGACAGTAAGTCAGGCTGGTGTATTTCCCTTCTGTTGTGCTTTTTTAACTTTTTTTTTTTTTTTTTTTTTTAAGGACTGAATTTTTAGCTTTTCACTTTGGTGGTTGTCACAAACCCTGCATTATTTAAGTAGCTTGTTTTAGCAGCTTGAAATGAGCCAGAAATTCACCTTGCTCGCAGGCTACCAGCAGACACGTTTGCTGCCTGCAGGCATGAAGTAGGAGTTGATGCTCTTCTGTCAGTGTAGGTGAGCAGCAGTGGTGTTCTGTGTGGGGGAGAGGCTAAAGCACAGTGATTTGATGTTGCTGACATCTCTTTCAAGTTGCTCTTTTTTTTCCCTTCCCCCCGTTGGTTTGGGATTTCAGTTCCTGCCTCCCATGCTTTCTGTCTAATCCTGTTGCCTTGAGCTGGAGCCAGACAAGCACTTTGAGTTTAGTCCCATCTTGGGTATGTGGGAGTTCAAGATTTCAAATGCTGTAAGTGGGGGGAAAACTACATTACACTGTGTTGAGAAGGAAGGGTCTCCCCTTGACTGTCAGTTTAAATTCCAACACCATCTGAAGATGCTCATCACAGCACAAATGTTGGGTGGAGGGAGCAGATTTGAGTTCTGCTCCAGTTACTGCAGTCCAGAAACACCTTCAAATATCAGGAGATTAAATATATGCACAGCACCGAGGGTGGCTATTTTTAGGTTAAGCTAAAAATATGTCATGTGGTTTTTAAAAGGCTTTTGAATGGGTTTTGGAAATCCTGGTGTAAGCATTCTTTGTGCTCCTGAGACCCGCTTCACCTCGTAGCAGCTGATCCCTTACCTCATAGTAGTGGTTGGAAGCAGTGGTTTTGTGGATGATATTTTTGCATGTTTGAGGAGCTTGTCCGGGAAGTCCCTGTGACCTCAGCTGTCAGTGTGAGGTCTTGTCAGTTCAGAGAACTGTTAAACCCAAGTCCCTGGTGGGCTCTGGTTTTCCCAGTAGCTGTTCTGTTAATGTATTCTTCTCCTTTCAATTTGCTGTAGGAAAAACCATAATGGGGAAAATTTTACTGTCTGCACATTGAAACAACTTGGGTGTGCTGTGTAGGGGGTGGTGGGGCACTGCCCAGGCTCCCCAGGGAATGGGCACAGCCCCAAGGCTGCCAGAGCTCCAGGAGCATTTGGACAACGTTCTCAGGCACAGGGTGGGATTGTTGGGCTGTCCTGTGCAGGGCCAGGAGCTGGACTCTGATCCTTGTGGGTCCCTTCCAACTCAGGATGTTATGAGTACATGAAGTAATATAGAGGTGAAATTGGGTGGGTCCTCACTGCACAGTCAGTGGATGTCTTAAGACATCAGGATGAGAATTTTATGTCACCAGGATACTGCTATAGGGATTCATGTCCCAAATCCAGCTTGATGTGCAGTAGTGCAGGTGGGAGCCCTTTAAGAAAAGAAGAAAAACTAAAAAGCTTGGAAAGTGTTCATCTGACTGCTTTGCTGTTAAAACAGCTCTAGTTTCCTGTCCTTGACTGTATTGTAGAAAGCCTGATGGGCATGTTAGAGCCTGCTTATAGGTAGCCTTATTCTTTGCCTATAAATAGGCACTGAAATCACTAAGGTAGTGTGGAAGAGCTGCTTTCCATCTGTCTTCCTTGCTTTTTTATTATTGTTTATGTAGGGCAAGACCCCAGGGTGGCTTTGATCTTGTTACTTCACATTCTTGGTGGCCTGGTGCTATAAACATGAATAAACTTCTTATTCATGCCACTAGATGGAACTGGCCCATGCTTATGGATATTTGTTTAAACTTCAGCTCTGTATTGAGTATTGACAAAATGAATTGCTAGCTCTTGGTGGAAGCTTGGCTTTTACCGTCAAAGCAGGGCTTTATTAAGCTGCTTGGGGTTTTATTCAGTCTGTTTTGAAGTAGGAAGAATTGCCAGTTCTTTCCAGCCTTGGCTTTTTTTTGTTGTTGCCTTGACTGTGTATTACAGTCAATGCTATTTATTATATTCCTGCTTTTACACCACTGAGTCTTTTAGTGATGTGTGCACACTTTCTTGCATGGAAGTGCAAATGATTTTTTTATCCCAAATTTAATTTCAGATTATTTCCTGTATCTCTTTCTCGCTGCTGAAGGTTGAAGGGTGCAAGTTCCTCTCTACTGGAACTGGAGTGGCCCACAGAAAATACAACCTTAGTCTTGTGGCTTATCCATCATTCTTGGATCTGAACAGCTGGGATTTAGCCAGCACTGGACAAAGCATCATTTGAGAGAAGATTTTTTTGTTAATATTCTTTTTTTCTTTTTTTTTTTTTTGGTGGCTGTGCTGAGCATTTGCAGTGTTGCCCCACCATGAAGTAGCTAGCCCTGCTAACACACCATGAGTCCCTGGAGGGAAGAAATATCCAACCACTCAGCTTTGCTCAGAGCAGATCTGAGCAGACACCTGTCCCGCTCCTGTCTGCACCACTTGATGCTACAAGAGCTGATTTGTGGCTCTCACAACTCTCCTTGTTCCTCCCCAGCAGTCTCAGAGCAATCCTTTGCTGTGTTTGCTTGGCGACCTTGGCCACGCTGAGCCTATCCCTGCTTCTCTTTCCCCACCTTTTAAATGGCAAGAAGTGAATTGATTTTGTTTGCTAAAGGAGTCAGACAGCTACGGATGGAAAAGTGCTGTGCAGGGCTATTCACAAGTGCCAGGGAAAATACAACTGTAATAATGTGGATGTGACCTTTTAGAAAGGCCAGAGTTTGCACAAGTTTGCACTTACAATGACCCAACTCCTGAGCTGCAGCTCCAGCACCTGCCTGTGATGGTGGAACAGCACTTCCATGCCATTCTGGCAAATAAAGATTTACTTCTCCTTATAAGGCAGAAGGTGAAGAATCTAGAGGAGACATCCCCAAAATCTTGCTTTTCAGGTGTTTTCAAAGCACCAGTATGCCCATAATAATCTCAGAGCTGCTTACTGGAATTAGGATGTGCTCCTGTGGTATCAGGGCTCAGATGCAGGGGTAGTTTCATGTTTGTGGTAGTGCTGGTTTGAAGAGACCTCTTACTGTTCTCTCACCCAATTTCCCACTCAAAATTGGATCATCACCAGATCAGGGATCAGGTGAATATGGCTGTTTGTAGGCAAGCCTTGAAATCTTTATGCTGGAGGTTCTCTCTGAAGAAGATTCCCTCAGGCTCTAAGCCTACACTGCTGGGCTTTTTTGAGTGCTAAATTATACATTTTAATTTTTATTATTGTATCTTATACATCTGAATTCATGTCTTCATTTTACTGTCCTGGCTGCAAATCCTATTCCCTGCAGAGGAAGTTAAGTAGAATTACTGAGGGGGAATTTATACTGCTCTTGTGTACTAGCAAACAGGATTTTATAGCAGACCTACCATTTTCTTCCAGCTTATGCATCAGTAAATATTTAATAGTACAGATTCCTCTGTGCTGCAATAAGGAGATGAATACTTTCCAATAAAAAAAACCACCTTCTTTTCTCCTTCCAATGATCAAAATATGCTTGGAGTTCCTGCATGTGTTCAGCCTCTCTGTGATAGTGGAAATGGAGAGCTATAAGCTGACAGAGCATAAAATGGAAACCTTCTGTTAGTTTGCAGTGATTCCTCTGGCCCCCTAATCCTGTTTGGGAGCCTCTGGTCAATTTGCTGTGACTCTGAGAACAGGTGGGGGTGGCAAAGTTTAGTTCCAAAAAGCCCAGTCCTGTGAAGGAACCTGATTCGTGTCATGCTCTCCTTTTGGTGTGAGAACAGATGGTGTTTCCT
This sequence comes from Brachypodius melanocephalos, assembly GCA_013398615.1. Classification (NCBI taxonomy): domain Eukaryota; kingdom Metazoa; phylum Chordata; class Aves; order Passeriformes; family Pycnonotidae; genus Brachypodius; species Brachypodius melanocephalos. Next base: position 5,379,342 of record VZSR01003816.1, read on the forward strand.
GGAATTTGTACCAAACCCTTGCTGTAAATCAGGGAAATCTTTTCTTTAAAATAGCAGATGGTGGTAAGGAAGTGTTCTCTGGAATGTTCCTGTGCTGGTTCACAGGGCAGGCACAAACCACACACTGACACTGCTCTGCCCAGGGTGCAGCTTCCAATAACGTGGGGGTTGTGGAAGTGAGCTTGGAGCATCTCTGGTGGCTCTGAAGTTGTGCCTCAGCTTGGCAGCACTCAGGGAATTCAGGCTGGGATGGTGGTGTCCCTGTTGGCTGCTCCCCTCAGGGCAGTACGTGACTTCCATGGCATTAAGTGTGACAGGGATGGTTGTAGTGATGTCATCTGGGGGTGTGAGATGCAGGTGGATGTGGGGATGCCCTGGCACAGCTCAGCAAGGGGATTTTTCCCCTCTCACCAATTGATGGTGGCAGAGACACCCCTGTGTGGGTTGGTGCACTGGATTTTGGTTGGAAACAAGATAAAATCCACAGACTGGGAGGGTTTGAGTCCTGCTTGGATAGAATTCTATTTTGCCTTTTCTGTGATTGCATAGCTCCTCCAGAGGGACTTCTCAGGCCTGATTGCACTCTTCAGTCGACTGTCTTAAGTGTTGGAACAAGATAACAAATATATATCTCCTTTCAGGTCCTGAGAGGAGGGTACAGAAAAATACTCATGTGGAGAGACTGCTGTGAGAGCCAGGAGAACCCTTAGCAGCTAAATCTTGGAAAATCCCCCTTAGGGTGAATCTGAGTTTGCCTGACTCCCTCATGGTTTTATTTTATCTTCCAGTTCCTCATGTGAGCCTGACTGCCATGCTGGGGCATTGACACTCTGGGGTGCAGCTGTTTAAAATGGCAGAGAGAGGTGGGAATGAAGGAGTGATTAACTTGGACAGCTTTAGCAATCACAGAGGGAAAGGTGAGTACTCATTTGTGCCTTTCCAAAACACCCTTGTGAAGTTCCTCCTGAGCAGCAGCATTCACAGACACTGAACTTTCAGGGAGCTGCTGGAGATCTGTTCTGTCATATCACACACTACTCTTAACTGACTTAGCCACCTACAGAAACTCTTTCATGTTATGCAGGCATGCAAAATATTTGGCACTTATCTTTCTCATGTTGTACTGCCTCAAGGGAGATTGCTGACTTCTTGGGAACACTGTGTAGAAGTGTTTCAGCACATCGAAGGAGGATCCACCCTTCTGAGAACCAGGGTGACCCTAAATTTGTGCCCTCATAGGGCTGTGTGCATTGGCACCCATTCCCTCAAAAGTGGAATTCAAAATGAGGCTTTCTCTGTATGCCTGAAAGGTGATAAATGAACACTCATGCTAAAAAATAAACCAAAACATGTCAGATTTTAGAAAAAGCACAGTTGTGTGTTCTCTGTGCAGTACAGAAACCCTCTATTTCTTCTTAAATATCTCTCCTGTGTTCCAGCAGCTGTGTTGAGTTGCATCTGTTATAGCATCTATATTCCATTCTTGACAAACCTTGAGGCACAAGGGTGTCATCTAATAGCAGGATATCTTCTGTACCCACAACCACAGCCCTTATCTCAGCCCTGCATGAGGTGCTCCTGCAAAGTCTGACTCTTTCAGAAGAGGCTGAATAGCACGAAGACCCCTTATCTCTCTGCTAGAATGCACTTCACTTTAACAAAAAAACTCCAATGTCCCTGAGATATTGAAAGTTCAGGATTTCTCTGCAAAAGTACTCCCTACATGCCTTGTTTGTAATTTTTGCAGCAGCTTGACTTGTGCTGGAGTATGGGGTAGAAGATTCTTTGTGAGTGTCAGTGGCTGTCCCTGCAGTGCTGCTGTGATGAGCTGGAGGCTGAGGGATGCAGGAGTGGCTGTAACAATGCCTTGCAAAGGAATTGGTGACCTCTGAATGCTTCTTCCTGCGGTGCAAATGGGAAAATTGCTTTCTCAGATGTTTCAGTGCTACGTGTGTCCTATAAATCCAGTTACTTACCTTGAGCCAGCAGCTAACTTTAAGTTTACTCACTGTTCTGCAGACTGGATAAACCACAGGGATGAAAGTCTTATCACGATATCGGATTCCTCGGATGAAGATTTGCCTTTGTTGTTGGAAATGCCAGAAAAGCAGCAGGCTGAGGAAGATGATGATGATATAGTCATCTTAGCAGAGGTAATCTTTCATTGTTGCAGCTGCTGTGCTGTATTCATGGCCTGTACAGCCAAGTCTTGTGCAAATACCCGATGCATTCCTCTGAGCCCTGCCTGATTATAGCAATCTCCTTAGGATGTCTGAAATAACAGTGAAATGATGGCATTTGCCAGCTTAATTTAGTCAGATTTTGGGCACAGGAGGAGAGAACCAGACTGTGGAACTGCATTGTGTAGTTTTAAGTTCTACTTGATGAGGGTTTTAACTCCCATAAAGTTGTCTGTCTGAATCCAGCAAGGTGGAGTGCTTTGCAAGAGGACTTCCAATGAAGGTGTTTTCAAACCATGCCTTGTTTGATTTATATAGGTACTTTGTATGCTTTATATTCCTCTATGCTATTTACATTCATGTTGGGCTGTTGCAGGCACTGATATTTTTGCAGCATTTCATATCTCTTATATTAAGAATATATTCCACTTTCCTGTTAAATTAACCAGAAGCACTGAGAAAATGGGTTTCAAAGCTGACCTTTCTGCTTCTTGGTTGAAAACAGCAGCAGAGGACACTCAGGCTCTATTGGCATACAGCAGTCTGTCTGCCAGAGGCCAGAACAAGGCCAGAGATTAATGTTTGGAGCTTTGGTTCCTGCCTGTTTAAATAAATTGGTGAGAACACAAATATGTCATCAGTTACTTCTTCCTTCCCAGACTATTTTACTGGAAGGGAAGTGGGCACTGAGGTGAGCTTAGGAAATTATTCCATTTCGAGAGTCCTGTGCATTCCCAGTTCTGCCAAAGGTTCTCGTAGCACCTGGGGACAGGCTGATGACACAGATATGTGGGTTGCAGTTCTGTGCTTTATTAAGCATCTTGCTGAACAGACTGTTTATCAGTTTCCCATCCAGGAGTTTTCTTAGATGCAGAAGTATCTGGAGCTAGGATTCTGACATGCAGACAAGAATTCCTACTTTCTCTTGTTGATGTCCTTTTCAGATCCCAAAGCATCAGCAGCCTCTGCGTCCCAATGTCATCAGACCTGCTGCTCCATGGCAGGGTGCAGACACTGTGGGAGAAGGAGGAGCTAAAAGTGCTGTGGAGCCTTTGAGCAGAGACCTGCAAGGTGAGCAGGATTCAGCTCTGCCCGTTGAGGGAAATGGGAATAACCTCATGGTGGAAAGCAATGCTGGACCAAGCAGGGATGAGAGTGTGGACATTGCCCTGAAGCAGCCTGGACCATCTGAGCTGAATGGCCCCAGCTCTGAACTTAGAGGTAACCAGGAGCCTGGCCCAAGTTTGCTGCCACTGATCAAGAGGAGTCCACAGCCTGCTGATAACACAGAAACCATTATCCTGGAGAATGCAGATCTTCCACCTCAACAGGAGGAAAGGATAAAAGCTCGGGAATGGCAAGGAGAGAACTCGAAGCCAGAGCAGAAACTGAAAGGAATAGCTGCTAAAAGTACCACAGAGCAGGAGGAGATCCGGGAGAACAGCCGGCTGGAGCCCCGTTACTTCCCTCCGCTGGAACATGAGCCGCGGGCTGTAGCGAATGGCTGTGCTCCTCAGCAAGGGCAGCCAGAGGCAGACCCGGGATCTTTGAGGGCATATGGAGAGAAGGCTCCCGGGCCAGCCTTCCCCCGGCCCGAGCCTCAGCAGGACGGGATTCCAGGCCCTGCCTCCCCGCAGCCGGCACATCCCCCCGAGGAATCGGGTCAGCCGGCAGGGAGAGACAACGAGCAGCCAGGGCCCGCCTTCCCCGCGCAGGGCTCGCACGAACTGGGCTCGGGGGATGTGCCAGAGCAGGGAGCTGCTGGGCAGGAGCAGGACCTCACTGCACTGCTCATCAGAGAGACAGTAAGTATTCTCAGGGCTCCTCTGCCTCCTGCATGCTTGATGTTTTCAGACAGGTTTTTCAAGGTGTGTACAGTCTCACGTGCTCGGAACACACAGTTCCAAATCCTCTTTGATTTGATTGAGACTCAGCCATGCACCAGGTGAAGAGTATGTGATGAACTGTCTTAAAAAACTTTCATTTGATGTGAAATGATCTGTGTCTGTTCCCTGAAAGGCTTTCTTAGGTTTCCTGGCCTTTTTTATGTTTGGTTGATTCCTAACCCAACACTGTAGAGCTGGTTTGGGATTGGGTATAAAGCTAAATGAGCAAACCTGGGACTAAACCGTGGCAGAGGGATACAGGGCGCAGTAGAGAACCTTTAGAGACACATGGCTGAGCGCCAGGACTGCTTTCAGCTGCTTGTCCTACAGGAGTTTGGTCCATGCCTGTGTTAATGTCACCATGGTGGCTGACGGTAAGGCTTGCCCTTGCAGTGTGGATTTCCAAGCAGCAGCACCAAATAATAACTGGGTAAAGCACCATGAGGACTTGTGTATGTAAACTCCACATGCTGCATGTCTGAAGCTTAGTATGAGAGACACTGGCTATGGCAACAGCCACCAAGAAGGACACTCCTTATCCATTGGTATATTCAGCAGCTTGGGCAGCAAGGTGCATATATGATAAACAAAGTTAAATAAAAATGTGGTGTAATGTTTGCACACCCCTCCCCTTGATTGCTAGGGAAGAAAGTTCTCTCTTAATGGCTTACTGAATATTTTTTCTTGCAATCAGGCATATTCTTATGTGTCTGTATCTTCCACCACCACCCCATCCTCTCTCCTCCACATCCCATATCTAATTCTACTTGGGAAAAGTGAAGTTGAGGAAAATATTTCTTTAAGTAGCAGTGCCACAAAATTCAGTTCTTTCCAAGTAAGACCTCATTGATCAGTGCCTTTGAGATGGGTAAGAGGCTGTTCTTGCATTGTCAGGGTTGCTTGACAACCCTGTCCAGTCCAGTCTTGCGAAGCAAAATACCACATGGTTGCAATCCCTGTACAGAAACCCCAGAGAAAGCAGCAAACACTGGGAGAGCCTTCACAGAAATGCCACAAAAGGTTGTTTTTTTTTTTCACATTGGTGGTGTGTCTGGGTTCATTGAGTGGGTGTACATGTCATTGGTTTATTTCCTTTTGCTTTGGAATATTGTATTTTAGCACGTAATCTGGAACTCCTTGATGGTCATGCTGAAGGTAAATACTCCCCTTCCTTGTGTTGTAGCTCATTCCTACGGAGCCTGAATCTCTCCTTAGGCCATGTGCTCTTGGCTTTTCACTTCCCTACCCTCACTCTTCCTTTGAGAGAGAGCTGTTAGCAGTCATCCTGTGAAGCAAGGCTGGATGGCTGTAAATGATCTCTTGACCATTTTGCCCTGAGTCTAAGGATTGTGTTGGTTAATTACATGTAAATAAATCCCTGTCCTGGGTGGTCTGTTACACAGCTTCTCTAATACCTGCATAACCTTTCGATTTTCCTACTGTAGGAAGCAAGATTCCCAGATGTGAAGAAGGAATATATTGAAGAATTAATCATCATCAAGAACTGCTATGACTTAAATGTGTAAGTATGGAGCCAAGAGCCACAGTGTGTCGTACAGCTGCCGCACTTCCCCATGTCCCCACCTGCCAGGGATGCTGCTTTAGAGCACATCCAGGGGCTTCAGCACTGCCTTGGTAGAATCTGTGCTCTTTGGCACTTCAGTTTGTACTTCTAATAGAGCTGTTTCTAGTTCTGTTGTGCTGTAGCTTCTCTGCTTTTAAGATAATTTACTTATTTAAAAATAGTACATGTAATTTTGTCTTGCCTGTTACTAGGGCTCTTTAAAAGGGTGAGTGTCAGGATTAAGGTGTTAAGATGACTGCTACAAAACGTCGTATGGAGATAAATTTGTGAGTTTTGAGTTGGAGGAAATCGTTCCTTCCTTCATTTCACTGGATTTTGGACTTTTCCAGGTAACGCTGGCTTGGAGTCCATTATTTAGTGTCATGATATTGGCTTTTCTCCAATTTACCTGCTTAAGTAGCAGTGCTGTTTGAATTCTCTCACATCACTTTTTGTGGGTAGAATAGAGCAGACACATTAAAGGGCTGGTGAGATTGGCTCTAGAGATCTGATGAGGGACTGATTTTGGTCAAACTGAGCAGGAACATGAGCAAGAAAATGGAATAAAAGGAGAGGGAAACAAATATGAGGACTTGCTTTCCAAATTGCATTAACAGCTCAGGAATACCTTGATGTTCATCCTGCTGGAGATTTCTGGGAGTCATGGTAGAGTCAGAAGGTTTTTTTAAAAAAATGATTAACCTTACTGCTGAGTTGCATTGTCTCCCTGCCCTTCTGGGTAGAGCTGAGGAGTGAAGGGTTGCGTGTGCTGGCACCAGCAGCACCGAGAGGAGATGGTTTGAAGTAAATCATTTGTGACTGGTGTCTGATGCTTGGTGGCCTCTCTCTTCTCTCTCTGCAACTGTCTCTGTTATCTCCAGCATGTCCAAACTGGTTACTGTGTGATCCAAGAATGAGGAGTAGGTGTTGGTTGCCAGAGTATTCATTTGTGTAAATCCAAGGCCTTTTCTAGCTAACTAGGGCACTAATCAAGCAGCATCTAAGTGTGTGAGGCTTAGAATTAGTCATTGGGCCATGAATAAGTTAACTGGTGAGGAACTAAGGATGATCCCATCCATTGGGCATAGATTTGCTATTCTGCTGCTTTGCTTGTGCTGTGAAGTTGTGTCTCCCAAGTAGGGCTGCTTGGTTAGAAAGTTGACTAGAACTTCTTTCTGGTCTTTCAGAAGTGCTTTCCCTGCAGTGGTGGAGCAGCTTTGGGGTGCCCACACCATGGATTGGGTGCACCTCATGGTGGCTCGTTGTGGTGGGAATACAGAAGACAAGCAGAGCCATCCCTTGGGCAGTTGGGGTGTTGAAGTTGTGCATCTGGCTGCAGGACCCTCCCAGACTGTGTGAAAAAAAACCCTCGGGTTTGTGTCCTGGAGGGATTTAGAGAAGCCTGATGGAATTAAATCCCACTATTGGCTTCTGTCGGTCTTAATGTGTTCCTTCCCTTTTTGCTCCCGAAATCTCTTCTCTCCCATTGTGTGCCACAGACCCAGTGAGATGAAAAGGTGCTTCCAGGCTTCCCTGTAGGCCAGCTACAGTGTCTGCTCAGCGGTGCGTTACCCACTTACTGGATGATAAAGATTTCTTCTCCATATTTTTATTCCTTTAACCAAACCATCTTTTGAGTTGTCACTGCAGCTTTTGTGTGAGAACAAATGGGTCAAAGCACTGGTCAGCCTCGCTGGCAGGGTCTTTCTGATCTCCATGGTGTGTCAAGCTGAATCAGGCTTGAAATATAATAACTAAGGGTGAATGGTTTTGGGCAGGGGTGAGGCTTTTAACCAGCTCCGTGTCCTGTGGTGCAGATATTAATGAACAGTGCCGTGAGTGTGGGTGTGCTGTGCGCCGGGACCCACTTAACTAATTGTCACACACTGAAGGTCAGCATCCCCAAAATCCTCAGCGTTGAAATGGCAACATGCAGGATAGTTCAAATGGACCCTGGCCGTGCCCCAGCTGAAACCCCTTCGTTAGAGCCACCATCTGAGCTCCTTGAAGTTTCTGTTTCGTTGGATTAAAACAGTTATCTTTTACCAAAGGGATGGCAGGAGGTGGGAGCTGGAAGCTATTAAATGCTTGGTGCCAAGATATTTGTTGTTTTCTCCGAAATGATCTTCTTAAAACTTCCAACTGATGTGAAAGATAAGATGTGGGAGCCCCTCTTAGCAGGGTATCATCTATTCAGCTTTTGTGTGCAGGAGCATTCACGCTCAGTCAAAAGCTCCTGGCTCAATATGTCAATACCTGATTAAACAAAAAGAAATGCCCCTGCTTTGAATGTGAAAGCAGAACTAAAGTAATCGTGCCTTGATAGTGGGTTAATGCTTCAAGCCAGTTCAAATTTCTTAATTAGGGCCTGATTTCTGACATCAGGAATGTAAATTAGCTGCAATTACGTCTTTGCTGCAGCCTAGCACCTTCTCATTCCAATAGTTTTACAAATGTTAATTGCTTGTCCCGGCTCTTTTCAGAGGGATCTTATTTTGCAGCTGGGGAAACTGAGGAACAGCTTGTGTTACTTGCCCCAGCCAGCACAGCTGCTTGGTGAGGGTTGAGAAAAAGCTGTGGGAGCCTGATTCAGGCTGCCCTTTCAGAAGGGTTTCTGGAGTGTTTGTGGCTCTCCACCAATGGGACATTTGAAAACCCCTCGCTGAGTTTTTTCTAAGCTAAAATACTCAGTTAAGCTACACTTACCTGACAGCTAAGACTGTTCGTGGTAGGACCTCAGATATGCTGCATTTACAGGCTATTTGGCAATTTTTCAGCAATTCTAGTGGTTGTTTTCTAAGTGCTGTTCTCACCAGGCCAGTGTTTAGTGGAATTTGGGTAATGCTGGTGTGATTGCAAGCTTTGTTACAATGAAACCTGTATTCAGGGTTTGTATTCCATGGAGACACACATCATAAACGTGATTTTGTCTCTGCTTTAGTCGTGGAATCACAGAATAGTTTGGGTTGGAAAGGCCATTAAAGATCCCCTAGTTCCAGCCCCTCTGCCGTGGTCAGGGACACCTTTCACTAAACCAGGTTGCTCTGGCTGTTTTAATGGGAATGTAGACTGAGAATGGAGAGGCTTTGATTCAAGTTTGGATCTGTAACAGTTTGTCGAGGAAGACATGACCCTTTCGTGGGTTTTGTAGGGATTTTTGTGCTCTTTTTTTCTATAGATGATTAGTAGCTCATCCATACAAGCTTCACGTATGTACACTTACTTGTTGAAAGATAAACCTGTTTGCTTTTCCTTCTGCAGCCACACAGCTGATTATTTTTCACATGATTCTCAGTCATTTACTTGCAGTTTGCTCTAGTCCAGAACCACCCTTGGTCCTTACAGGACAGGCTTTGACTGTGACCTCATAAATTACACAAAACTAAAAATTGGGCAAATGAGAAATGAACCTGAGCTCCCCAACTCTGAAGTAACTATATTTATCTTTACAGACTTTGTAACTTTCTTCTGGAAAATCCAGATTACCCAAAGAAGGAAGGCAGAGTGGTTTTAAACCCCAGCAGCAGCCTGCTTGCCAGCCAAGATGAGACAAAGGCAAGTGAGAGTATCCACATCTCCTGCTGCCTCTGGGCAGTCTGTTCAGCCTGAGTGGACCTTGGGATGTCTGCTTTGATTAGTGTGTGTTTGCAGAGTGCCTGACTGAGCCTGGCTTTCACAGGAGGCCTCTGGGTATGTGTAAGGCGGCATTAAATGGCAATAATTAGTTGCTTGCAAGATGACTTCCAAGCCTTTCCTGTTTGGCTGTGCCAGAGCTGGGAGGTGTCTGCTCCTTTGCCTCCAGCAAGCCCCTCTTCCCTGCCTGCCTATCACTGCCCCATCTCAAGTGTTCATTTTGATAACTGAGATGAGAATTCCACAATCATTCTGTCACATGAAGCAGCCTTGGCCCTCGGGTCTCTCTTGTGAGGCCTTTAGGCATTGCCTTGCAGCTCCTAACTGCAAATCTCCCTACACATGCTTGATTTTATTTGTGTTTTAAAACATCCATTTGACAAAAAATGCTCTCTGAGCTGCTTTGAGGATATTGAAATAGCTCTTGGTGGCCTGAGAGAGATGTTGAATACCTCTTACCACTCTTGGAAGAAGCATCTCTCTACCTCAAGCTAATAAAGTTGTTCACTCTTCATAGTAACCTAAATATTTCTTCTTGCTGTCTCAGGCAGCCACACACTATGGTTTTAAACTACATTTTACCTTGTGCAGGTCACCTGCAGAGGTGCCTGGCCAGTAGGCTTTGCACCCACACTGTTCTAAGTGCTCTGAGTTGCGTGCTGCATACCCTGAATTTTGGGTGGTCTTGCAGAATGTCCTGATCACTGAGAGAGCCGTTTGTGGCATTCCTGTGTGTATTTATAGCAGCCTTTTAGTCTTTTTCATTTTCTCCTCAGGTGCCTAAAGTGGACTACTTTGACTTTTCCAAACTTGCCCCCCTGGACCAGCGGTGCTTTATTCAGGCTGCTGATCTCCTCATGGCAGATTTCAAAATGCTGAGCAGCCAGGACATCAAGTGGGCACTGCACGAGCTCAAGGGACACTATGCAATCACACGAAAGGTGCTGCAGTTCAAGTCTGTTTTCTTTCCTGGGCTTATCCCCCGTGTCTGCAGAGAGCACTGTGATGGCTTTGGCCTTACTGTGCCATCTGCTGCTGTGTGGTTATGGGTTTTATAATAATCTTCCTTTCCTTTTAAGAAGTTTTAATCCATTTAGTAGAGATTTTCAAAATTTATTGGCCAGACAGAAGGCTGCAGGAAGTTTTTACTTTCCCTAATAGGAGAGCTGGGGAAACACGAGCTGGCTCATGGTGGGTGATGCATTAAACTGGAAAGTGCTCCTGTATGTCGCCACTGAAGTGCAGTATAATTGCCAATAAAACCCTGACATTTAGTTAAATCTTAAAACATTTAACTGCTGCTGCTGGTTAACTGACTGTATGGAATTAAGAAGCAGCCTGAGTATCACTGTCCTGTTTTGTCTTATTATGACTTGTGGCATGATGAGTCCTGTGTTCCTTATAAAAGAGTTTCACTGTCATGGAGATGCAAAGATACTTTATTGAAGTATCAGCAAATTCAATGTCTCTGTGGGTTCAAGTTTTTGACTTAGATCTGCTCCTCTGATGTGCCCTTGCTTGAGCTTCTTTCTCTGCTGTTCCAGGACTTAACTGAAATAAAACTTCTTGTCTGTTCACTTGATTGATTGAGCACTGAGTATTTGAACCTCACCTTTTTAAACAAAATGCCAAACCCAGCAACAAAAACGAAGCCAAACCAGCTCTGATTATTACAGCTAGTGCCCACTTTGATATTAACAGCTGAGCTGTTACGAAGTATCATTCACCTGCTTTGTTTTCATGGAATAATTACTTTGAGTACATAAAGCAACCAGGTGAGCAGAGGAAGGATGTATATTTGCCTCTCTTTGGAGTGTTTGGCTTTCCAGTTTTTCATGAGTCCTATGCCCATGTTTGTGCTGTGCTTCAGCTTGAATTAAGTGCTCCTGCTTTCTCCCAGGCACAGGATTTGAGCCTGTATGTTGTTTTCTAGGCCTTTTCAGATGCTATCAAAAAGTGGCAGGAGCTGTCTCCCGAAACCAGCGGGAAACGAAAAAGGAGGAAAGAAATGAATCAATATTCATATATAGACTTCAAATTTGAGCAAGGTAAATGCCAAGCTGTGTGTATTGTGCTCTCTGCATCATTACTGTAAGCAGAACTGGCTTGCAGCAGAAAGCAACTCTTGAAAGGGGATGTGGTCCCAAAAGGGCTGAGTTTTTGTCACTGGTATCTGTTTTGGAGGTGCTCTTTGTTAGCACCTCTGCTTGGTAAAGTGCTGTGTGAGCTGCTGAAAGTCTGCAGCTGGTGATGTATGGAGGAAGAAGGATTTAAGCTTTGTTCTGGCTGCTCTGTTCCTTTTCATTGAGCCTTTCACTCTGCTTCAGGGGATGTGAAAATTGAGAAGCGCATGTTCTTCCTGGAGAATAAGAGACGCCACTGGAGGTCCTATGACAAGCTCTCCCTTCTCCCACCGGTGCTACTGGAGCAGGAATTCTATGAGCAGAAAGTGAAAGAGATGGCAGAGGTGAGTGATAGGAGCTGCTTTGATCATGTGCAAATCTTCAACAACTGTCGAAGTTTTGGCTCTAAACATGAAAAATCTGTTCTCTTACAGAAATTCAAGCACTGAACCAAATATTGAATAACTATGTTTTCCCTTCCCTACCTGTTAACACATATGTCTCTTCCCAAGTAACTCAATTTTAAAGGAAAGAAGTCAAGCACAGGATTTCATATTCACTTAAATATGTATCTGCTGCTTGTGCAAGCACCATTCTGGAGGGGGTTTTTTGCTATGAAGTGGTGAAAACTCTACTAATTAACTCTTTCCTTTAATTGTTAGCAGGCTTCTCTGCTGCTTTAGGGCTTGTAATTGCAGCTTAATGATGGTGGTGAGTAATGGCCAGGCCCAAGGCAGAGTGTCCACTCACTCTGCCTTCCCCAGGCTGGCAGTCCTGTGGCTCCAGAATGGTTTGTCCTGTGCTGAACATTGGATGTTTTGAAGCAGAACCTGCAACACCCACTGCTGTGTTGTCTTCCTCTCCTAGGCTGAGGAAAGACTGAACTCGCAGCTCTGCACCCACAGTCCTTTCTAAAGTAGCTCCTTAAATATCCTTGTCTCTTAGGCAGATGGAGAAAGGTCTCCTTTGAAACAAAAAGCTCATGTTCTGGAGAGACCCATTGGGTGAGATCATTTCTGCCCATGGAAACCTGAACCAACAGCCCTCCATAATACAGAATTTGGTTCTTTGTTCTTGCTGCCTTTGCTTCTCCCATCTGTTTTAGCTGAATCATAAATAGCTTAATGGATTGGAGGGATGGGCTGAGTGATGTTACAAGCAGACAGCGAGCCTTTTATGGTGGTTTGTGAGTCCTGAGATAATGTAAATGAGTGGAGAGTTTGGAAAATTGCTTTATCTATTCTGTAAATACAGATGCACGTGTCTCTTGCAGCATGCAGACTTCCTCCTGGCTCTCCAGATGAATGAGGAGCAGTATCAGAAGGTCGGTATCTATGATGTTATGAGTTCAGCTTATGCACAGACACTGTTTTGCACTTCCTGCTTCACAGATTCTTTTAGCTCTGGAATGGAGCTTTTCTGAAGCTGCATTTCACTGTGCTGCTTTTGCTGAGCTGGCAAAACCTGTGTAATGTCTGTTGGCTGGCTTTTAGGAAAGGTAGACAGGAGCTGAGGCCAGCAAGACAGTATTGATGCATGTAATGATCTGTAGTAATTCAGCTTGTATCTTCACTGCTCAGAACAAACATTGCAATAGAACAGCATCAGGTTTGTTCTTGTTCTTGCCATTATGGCTGTCTAAAACTGATCCACTGTTGTTGGAGCTTGGCCAGTGGGAAGGCCTTCCTTGTTTGCAGAAAGCATTCCTTAAAACCTGAAAATCAGCTCTTCTGCTTCAGAGAAAATGTAGATAACAGTCCAGCAGCTGTGCGTTACATTTTGGTTTCAATGCTCATTTCCTTTTCAAACTTTGGAAAAGTGGGCTATACTTACTTTTTAGCAGTGGTAAACTTCTCCACCCCCACAGTTAAGAGGCCAAGACAGGGTCTGCCCAGGCAGATGGTAAATGTTCCTTTAGAGGGTAACAGATCTGAATCTTGGTTTTTGCCCATGAGAGTAGTGTGTACACTCAAGCTGCTTCCCTGTGACTGCAGCTTCCCAAACCCAAGATGCTTCTCTGCCTGTGAACTAAGAATTTTATTAGTCACTGTGTGTTCTGTAGCTTTTTGGAACCTGTCAAGCAGAACATGTAGCTACAAAGTGACTTAAAACTGAGTTTGTGGTTGCACTTAGGGAATTTGGACCACCAAATGGGATATCTAATGGGATGGTGTGTATCTGTAGTTGTTTTTTAGGATTAATGCTGGCAGTTTTTTCTGGCTTGCAGTTGTGTGTGTGTTGCTATAGCTATTGTTGTTTTGATGCTGATTGCTCTGGTGGCTGCAGGATGGGCAGATGATCGAGTGCCGCTGCTGCTACGGGGAGTTTGCCTTTGAAGAGTTGACTCAGTGTGCAGATGGTCACTTGTTCTGCAAGGAGTGCCTAATTAAATATGCTCAGGAGGCAGTGTTTGGCTCTGGGAAGGTAAGGATTTCACAACTGGACAAGGGGGAAATGGGTAATTGCTGTTGGGAGATGACAATGCTGTTTGTGTAGTGCTTTTGCTTAAAACAGATGTAACTGCACTTCCCAGGAAGTGTTTGAATGGTCCATGAAATCCAAGCCAGTCTTGTCATCCAGTGAAGCCAACAACTTCACAATGTGATCTTTGCACAGGATTTCAGGGTTACTAACCTCCATATTTTTTTTCCTCTGTGCTTAGCAATTTGATTATTAGGAAAACTTTCTAGAGCATTCATAGTAAAACAGTAACTTGTTCGGCTTTTATTTTCTACTAAATAAACCATTGGTATCTGTACAGAAAACACTTATCTCTGACTTGGCCTTTCTCCTACCAAAGAGTGTTTGTCCTTCATAATATCACTATGATCCCAACTTAATTGGGGGATTGGTTCCTCTATGGTACTACTAACCTCCTCAGTCTCTGATTTAGCTAGCAATTATCCTGGTACTTAGCTGAGCTATAAACAAGTCATTAACCTGCTCTGAAGTGTGTCTGCTCCTTTGCCTCAGGATATGGTGCTCAAACTGTGGGATGCTGTTGTACTCTGGGATCCATTTCATGTAAATGTATAAACTGGCAGCTGAGCTGTATTTTATATGACTTTATTGAAAAGAATGTAGCGTGTGAATGCTGTTTCTCAGCAGAGATTGAACAATAAGAACGGGCTGATGTGTGGTCACAGTGGACTTGAAGTGAATCGTGATCCCAGCTGGCACCAGCATCTTCCTCCCCACTGTTTGTTTGAGGCCTGATTTGTTTAATTAGGCTTGTTCTTTCTGTAGTGAACCCATTCTCTGGCAGTCATCTTAGGTAGATTTAGATGAGATATTGGGGGAAAAAAAATTGTTATAGGGCACTGACACAGGTTACCCAGAGAAGTTGTGGCTAGCCCATCCCTGGAAGTGTTCAAGGCCAAGCTAGACAAGTTTTGGAGCAAGCTGGGATAGTGGAAGCTGTTCCTGCCCATGGCAGAGGTTTAGAACTGGATGATGTTTAAAGTCCCAAACCCCAAGTTATTCTGAGATCTGCTGACTTTAGCAATTACTCTGTCTGAGCAAGGCTCTGCACTGATTTGCTTGGAAATGTTTTGGATCCTGAGCTGCTTTTTGCTAGTGTCATACTGAACCTGAGCTCTCTTTCCAACCCCAGTCAGAGCTCAGCTGCATGGAAGGCAGTTGCACATGTTCCTTCCCCACCAGTGAACTGGAGAAAGTGCTTCCAGAGAACATCCTCTGCAAATACTACGAGAGGAAGGCCGAGGAGGAGGTGGCTGCTGCCTGTGCAGATGAGCTCGTCAGGTGGGTATCCCACAGACAATGCTGCACTTACTGCTGTGGAAAATTGTTCCCTAAAACCCTGCATTTGTGCTGACTCTGAGATAGGTAGCTTTTAAAGAGCTGGATTATAAATTCAGACTTCTGCCTTCCCAGGTCTGTTTTTATTCTGCCTTTGACTAGGAGCAGATTAAAATTCAATAGCCTTGTCTCTCCCAAGACTTGCTTGCCAGCTCTGTGCTGATCCACTAAATTACATGGTCAAAAGCAGTGCTGAGCATATAATATTTTGATTGCAAACAGGGAAGTGATTGAAGAAATATGAGCAAAAAGGCAATAGTCAGCACATCCTGGCAACAGGCATTGGGTTGGCAGCCTTAGCAACTTCCACACAGTTATTTGACTAAATCAGCTTTCAGCAAAGCTATGTTTGGCACTCTGCATTAATGGTGTCTTGTTTTGGGCTACAGGTGTCCCTTCTGTAACTTCCCAGCTCTCCTGGACAGCGATGTGAAGCGGTTCAGCTGCCCCAATCCCCGCTGCAGAAAGGTAATTGGGCGTTACTTCATATTTGGTCTCTTCTGGAGTGTTGGGCAGGAGAGCTGGGAGGACGACTCACTCTTCCTAGTAGCAGTATCTCGTGTGATTGCACAGGGCAGCAAAGTGTTTGCTGGATCCTGCTGATCCTCTATAAAATTGGATGCCTGGACAGGTGGATTTCAGGGCACTGTTGATAAAAGAGAGCAGGAGTCCTGTCTTTCCTTGAAAGATGTTGGCTAAAACCTAAGGGTGCCAGAGGTTGCTGTGTTGCATATACTGAAATGTTCTGGTTGAACGTGGAACTGGGTGCTTGTAAGTCAAAACCAAATTCTAATCTTGTATCTAATAAAACTCCTGGAGAATGAGCTGGAGCAGCCTTACATGCTATGTTTGAGGGAATTGGTATCTGCGTTTTTCTTTTATGGGATAGCTTGAATACAGATTCAGTTGAAAGTGACAAAAAATCTTGTTGGAAGAGCTGGCTGAAATGTCAGCCATTCAAGGCAGATCTTTGTGTTCCCCCCAGTTGTTAATGGCCATAACAGGAGAATCATCAGGCCAAGTGGGTGGATGGAATGGGGAAAACTTGCTGCTTCTGCACCATCAGTTGTGGGGAAAAACAGAAGCACAGAAGTGTTTCCCAATCTCGTGAACAGAGGCAGGACCCTGCTTACATCTGGTCCCAGCAAGGCAGGGCAAGATCAGTGCTTGGCACCAAGCTGCAAGGCCTCTTGCATCACTGTAGCCACAACAGTGAATTCTCCTGAGATCTGAGATTCCTGCTAATCACTGAAATTCCTCCTGAGGGCATTAACCTTACACTTGTAGCTACCAGAGCTTTGCGTTCTCTAAATGATGTGGTATCACCTTTTGCCTGTATTGAGAAGTTAACAGAAAATTAAATTCTGTTTTCTGGAGAAGTTGAAGTTGCCAGTGCTGAACTCTGCAGTCTGGTGTGAAAATTGAACTTTCTTCAGGGGAGAAAGCTGTTTATGAAATATCCACAATTCCATTTTAGATCCTGATCTCCAGATAGGTTTTGTTAACATCTACCCTTCATAATGGGGAAGGAAATGTAGTGCTGATGGATTGTCCCAGTGTTGGAGCAAGGAGGTTTGCTAAGCACTAGGTGGCAATGTTGATTCACGTTTAAATCTCAGTTTTTTCCAACTGTTTTTTGCAAAAGCCAAGTTGTTTTCAAAATGTACATATGTCAGCAATACAGAACAGAATTTGGGCTTGAAAAACATGAACCCTACAATAGGCGAAATGAATTGAAGTCGCTTTTTCCCTGGAATGTGTAATGCAGCAGAGTAACCATGGTAAGAGGGATCAGTGCTGAAATGTTCCTTTCCTACTGCCTCGCTGTTTCATTTCCTTCCTAGTGTACTGCCTGTTCCCCCCTCTCCCTGGGGTTACAGCATTCCAGTGGGCTGGATTTCTGGTTTCCTGGACAGCTTGTGTTGATTCATTAGCTGAAAATCTGCTGAGTAGCTTTGTGCTCTTCTTAGAAGTCTTTAACAACTTTAGGATTTGAAGTCGAGGGTGAGGAATTTGGATAGCAGGATGTGGTGTCTTGCAGCATCAGCTGCAGTGGTTCTTCATACTCCTGCTATCTCCTCTCTCTCCAGAATGAAGAATTTCAGTTAATGCTCTTGCTTGCAGGAAATGGTTACCTTAAGGGAGGAAAGGGCTAATCTGGGGAACTCCACAGAGGTTGGAGAGGATGCATTGGCTTTGCTAGCAGTGCCTCTGGCAGGCTTGGCGGTGGTGATGACTGATCCTGGAAGGAGGCCTTCTCTGGTTGGAAGGACTGCACTCACACAGCTGAACCTAAAGCAAGGGGAATTGTGGAAAGGGGAGGGTCAAAATGTGTCTCTCTCAAAATCTCAGAGCTCTTTGAGGGTGGGGAGAGGAGGACCAGATGGTGGACCTGTTGTATCTCTGTGCTCCATCACTGGATTATTTGTCTGACTTTGGGAGTTTGATACCCTCAGGGTGTCCATTAAATATTGCAGGGAGGTTCATTCATATTTGGGCCAGCTATGGATAGGTTGTAAAGCAAGTGATGTGAACCAGCTGGAAGCCTTCATTTTGGCTGTGTGTCCGTATGCTGGGCTCCACAATAAGAGCTCCACACATACCCAGGTCACTGCTTGTGCATCTCACCTGTTGTTCCAGTCATTTGCAGGGACGAAAATGTGGCTAATTGTAGCTTGAGCAAGGGGCAGAGCTGCCCTGCCTCCTGTGAGTGCCTGGTTGCATGGAGAGCATGCAGATGAGCTGGCACCATCTGCCAGGGCCACTGTGGTTCCAGCTGTGGGGCATCAAGTTTGGCTTCTGGTTAGGTGGCCAGGGCTTGAATCTTGATATGACAAAGAGCAGGGTGCAGGAAAAGCTTACATTGCCAGGGAAAAATGTCGTTCAAGCCACCCTAAAGATGCTTTCTGTGTGTGCAGTCTGAGCTGGTGCTGGGGCAGAGGCAGCTTTCACTCAGATTTGGCTGAGTATTGAGGTTTTGCTCTGTAATAAGCTGCTGACTGCACATGGAGCCAGGCTTCCTGGTGACAGGAGGGTTTTCCAGCCTGCTTGTTCCGCCTCCATCTTGGAGGGATCCCTGCATGGGAGCAGCGCTCAAATCTATGATCTCCAAGGATGCACATTTCTCCTCCCAGCACTACAGAGCAACCCAAAACTGGCGGCTGTGGTAAAACAAGGAAAGGCACATGTTGCTGGTTGAGTTGTGCAGCACTGGGAGGTGAATGTGCACTTCTGCATGGTGGGGGAAATGCTGTTTTCCACCAGAAAAGGAAGTCCATCCTCTCTGCTCAGCCTCCCTCCTTCCAAGACCCCACAATGTTGAAGACAAGGCTTTTGTTCCCAGCTGCTGCTGCCGTCCCTGGCGCCGTGTTGTGGGAGAGGGAGATGGTTTCCCTTCTTTGCAGTCTCAGCACAAAGCACTGCAGGGCTTTCAGCCAGCAAGAGATGGGGAGCTGAAAGCTGCTGTTGCCATGGAAATAATGCATGCACAGAGCAGTGGAGAGCTTGAAACCCCCAGCACTCATTTCATAGCCAGGCCACATTGCAGGGACTTGCATTTCCAAGACTGTTCCTTAAAACTCCTTTTCACAGCATAGAATTTTTATTGCTTTGTGGTACCCAGTTGTCTGGATCAGTGCTGGCTGGGTGTAAGAGGTGATGGCATGTGGCTGCATGGTGAGGGATAGCATTGCCCTTGGCCTGAGCAGCTGCCATTCCTGTGCATCCACAGTGGGTTTGGGGACTGCCTTGGGCATTGATGTGCTTATCTCAGATGGATAAAATCTCTGTTCTTTTGCCTTTCATCTTCAGCTTAGGCTCTCGGGCCACCAGCAGTCCTCACGTGTTTTAATTAGCACTGAGACTTGGTGTTTTAGGGCACGCCTTTTTAAGCTGCTCTGTGTCTTGGGATTGATTTGGAGGTGCTGGCTAGGAACAGATGCACCCAGCTGCTTTCAGGCTTCATTTTCTGCTGGAAATGAGACAGGTTTAGACTTGTACCAAGCTGTGCCTGAACAGGGCTGCTCTTAGCAGGGCACCAACACCACTGGTAACGAGCGTGAGTCGCGCTGAGCGGTTTGCATGGCTCTGAGAGGAGTGGTCTTGCTGAAATAAATTATTGCTTGATCAACAGGACCTGAAGTTACAGAAGGAGGTGAGGGGGATACTGTGACACCCGTGATCTCTGTACCTGGTGCAGCAAGGCACATGCAGCTGCTCGTGGTTCAGAGGTGGGTAATGAGGCGATGATCCGGTTAGGAGTGTTTTATGGAGTGCAGGGGGAAGTGTTTGTGTAATGCAGCACCCAGCGCCAGGGGATGTGTTCAGGATGACACAGCTGTCCAAGGATGTCATCAACACATACCACGGGGCCCATTACTTCTGTGCTAAAGGCTGGGCCATGCTGCCCACAGCTGCCCTGCCCAACTCCAGATGTGCTGTGGGTTTAGGTTTAAACTGT
Organism: Brachypodius melanocephalos; assembly: GCA_013398615.1. Classification (NCBI taxonomy): domain Eukaryota; kingdom Metazoa; phylum Chordata; class Aves; order Passeriformes; family Pycnonotidae; genus Brachypodius; species Brachypodius melanocephalos. The sequence goes on from VZSR01003816.1 coordinate 5,399,006, forward strand.
ATCAGGATTTGTAGCTGGCAGGGTTCGTGTGCAACATGGAAAAAAGATTGTCCTGGTTGGAGAAATTGAGCTTGTCCAGAGTGCCTCGGAGTAGGATATACATATGGAGAATTACTTAATTCTCCTTGTTTTGCAACATGTTTTCCCAGCTGTTGGAGTCTGCTGTCTCATTCAGCTTCCTGACAGCAGCACAAACATTTTGAAAGTCCTGTGGCCCCATCTCATTCTCTGTTCAGACATTCTTATTGCTATTATCCGTATGTTTTTCCTTGAGCCTGTTTATTTGGATTTGATTGTTACTTGGAGCTTAGCCCCACAGCTTTAGTACTGAGCAGAGCCAAAGGTGGAATTTGCTGTGGCAGACCCCTTGCTAATTTCCTCTTGGTGGCAATGACCTCTCGAGTCGCAACTCCTGTATTTAAATTCCCATCCTCCTGTGTCTCTCAAGAAAATTTGTTGGGACAAGGAAGAGAAGGAAATGTGGTGTGGATGACCTTGTCATATGTCTTCATAAAACTCCAGAATGGTTTGGGTTGAAAGGACCCTTGAAGACCATTTGTTTTCACACCACACACCACACCCCCACCCCCCACCCCCGCCACCATGGTAGGGACACTTTAGACCAGGTTGCTTAGAGCTCTATGCAGCCTGGCCTTGAACACTTCCAGGGTTAGGGCTTGGGAATGGAGCGCTCGTGTCCACTTGGATCTGGAGACCTGTCTCCCATGTGTCCATGTCAGCAGAATTCTCTAAGCCATCATCTCATGGCTCTACCATCTTCCTCCTGAGCACTGCATCCCTGACACCTCCTGCTCTGGAGCTCTCGGCTGCGCCCTTTTTAAACTTGCAGCGCGCATGGGAACTGGCTGGGGGCTCTCGGTGCCAAAACCACAACAAATGGCGAGTTTCCGTCTGTCAGCTCGGCTCAGCCCGGCTCAGGCTCTCTCCACGGCTGGGCAGGCGATTTTCATTTTTCTTCCATAAAAGGACATCGAAACTCGGCTGCAGCAGCGGTGCCGGTGCCGAGCCGCAGGCAGGGCGAGCACGATGCTATCAGAGCGCCGCTCATTCCCTATCTCCGCAAAGGGATGGGCCGGAGGGAGGGACCAAGGTCGAAGGTGGGGTTGAGGTGATTGTAGGCAGCAGATAACACCCCCAGTAGGTTTTATTGCCAGGTTCTAAAGGGAGATAGATAACAGGAGAGAGCTCGTGGTAGAGCAACCCTTAAAAGTACAGTCTCGTGGAGGACAGGCACGTGCACTGAACCGTATGGGCTGTCCCATCGAGGCGCGCAGGGTCAGAGTTGCTTGGGGACTCCTGACAGTCAGGAGATCTTCTCATCCCCAGATTTATGCTGGGAAATCTGCTTATCCTGGGAGGAAACTGCAAGGGGAGCAAGGGAAAGCCACATCCCAGGAGTGCTTACACCTTGGTTTTTGCTGTGTGCTTGGACTGGACAGAAATAGTTGCAAGAATTCAGTGATGGCAGCAGTAGGTTGGTTCTAAATGCCCCTTTCCACAGAAGGAGGCACAATAACCAGCCCTAAATCACTGCTTGCCAACTTGTCACCCTTGAGACACATAGGAAAGGGCTGTAGAAGCTCTGAGGATACCCCACCCGGAAAGAGGGTAGGAGTGGGCTGGGTTAATTGCTGTGGTGGGGTGGAGATGCTCCATCAGTGGGAGCTCAGGTGCTGCTGCTGCTTTAACAAGGTCAAGTCTATTTATGCAGTGGTATGTGGAAATGCTTCACTTGATAAATGAGTCTGACAGAGGAGGAGAGGGTGAGGCCCAGCCTGGAAATGGACCTGAGGAAAGAGGTCAGATTAAATGGGGTATCTGTCTCTTGCAGGAGGGAAAAAAAAAAAAAAAAAAAAAACCTGCTGAAAGCAGGAACTCAGACTAGTCCCTTTAAAAATGGACTGTGTAAGTCAGTGCAATTTTGAGCAACAAACCTTACTCCTGTGCTTGCTTTCTGCCTCGTGTGGCAATATCCACTCAGTGAAAAGCCAATTGAAAAGGCTGTTCACTGACCAGTGAGTGCCTCTGTGTCAGATCCATACAAGGTAGCAGCGCTACCTTCCATTCATAGCTTTGTCCTTTGCTGGGGAAAGGTTCAGAAGCAATAAACTGAGTGCAACTTCATGTGGAGATGGAAATTTAAGCTTCAGCATCTTGTTTAGCCTTTTGTCCCTGGGCACAGGGAGCCTACAAGTATTTAGGCAAAGGGAACACTGAGAGAAGCAGTACACCTGAGGTGGTCAGTTCTGGTTTATGATGACTCTTTGGAGATAAGTGATGGGTTCCATGAGGAATTGGATAAGAGCACCCTGAGCAGATTGTGAGAGGCTGTTGGCTGTCTTGAATGTGGAGAATTAATTTGTAGCCAAACTCCTGCGGCTGGAAGGACCCTGAAAGCTGCATTTGTGCTGTGACTGAGACCTGCTGCAGGCTGAGATTAGCTGGCAGCTTTGCCTTTTCCTCCTCGATCCCTTTGAAAATGAAAGGGACAAGAAGGTTTTCTTCCATCTCATGCAGACAAGAGTGGGAGTAATGTAGCATGGTCACCTTAACATCAGGGAGAAACCCTAAATATCTGTGTGGACCAGAGTTCTCAGATTCCTTCATTTGTTTGATTTTGAAACAGTGAAGCCACTTTGTTCAGTCATTTGTCTGTCCCCACAACAGGGTGGCAGTGCCACTGAGCGTTCCTGACACTGCTGGGAGCCCCGTACAGGTCCTTTCCACAGCAGTTTAAGGTTAAAACCCTGCCTAGTGTATTTGCAGAGTGTTGGAGCAGGGTTATCACTTTGCTGCTGCAGTGGAAATGCATGTTGGAGAGGATGGAAAAAGGCTGTTCCCAAGGCAAATTAAAAACATTGTTCTGACCTTACTCAAGAAGCTGTATCTTCCTTCTCTTTCCTCCCCCTCACATTCCTGTCGTAGTAATCACTGATCTCTAACCTCAGCTTCATCTGCCACAGCTAACCACTTAAAAAATGCACTTAAAAAACCCCATACACCTCATTTTGCTGTACCTTAGTGCTTCCAGGGCAGAGTTATCTTTGCAGGGGCGTGAGTCAGCAGCAGAGGTTTGGAATAGCATCGAGTCAGGGCACTGATGACTCCTCAGGCCAGAGCCTGAGATGGCCTAACCTTGCACAGGGAGTGTGGGGAGGTGTTTTGTTTCTCCTTTCTGTTTGCACATAAACAGATTTCAGCAGATGACACAGTCATCAGACTTCCTGAGCTAACACAAGGCTGCTGCAGATGATGGCCATTCTGGAGGCTGTCGGTGGAGTTTGTTTCCTAATTTGGTCACAGTGTGTTCAGGGCTGGCCTGCTTTCCTTTTTTCTTTTTTCTTCCTTTTTTTTTTATTTTTAAGAACACCCATCCTTTTCTCTCATTGTCATTGAGGGGAAGCCGTTTGTATCTGAGAACCTCCAGCTCCTCTCACTTCCTTTCCACAGAGGAAGTGATACTTGAAAGGCCCAAAACACCATGCAGTTCTGAAGCTGATGCTTCCTTTTTTTTTTTTTCTTCCTTTGCCATTCTTCCATGAGTTCATCTCAATGATGAGATGAACTGAGTTTTTAATGCTTTCTGGGTAGTTATCCAAGCACTTTGTGCTGGAGGACTTTGGAGTAGTTCTCTTAAGTGTCAGAACGAGCTGTGCTGCAGTTAAATTATAGCATTGATAAGCTTGATTTATTGAAATATATATTTCAAGAGGGAGTGACGTGTGTGATTTCAGGTAATGGAAGGGAGCACATTGCTTTTCAGAGTTCAATTGTCTTACAAATCTTCCTGTAGAAGATGCCTGCTTTTCAGGGTTGGACCAGAGTCAGCCCCAAACCAGCCACCTTCCTGGCATGCAGAGACACTTCAGCCCTTCCACTCTTCATGTGAGGTTTCGTTCATTAATAGGAACAATCAAGGAATCATCACCAAACCTATAAGCTCCTTTCTTGCTTTCAGTTCTATGGTGGGGCTTAGCAGGAAAAGGAGAAAATAAAAGGAAAAAACCAAGTTCCCAGGTGATGCGGTTGAGGATGCAGTTCCAGCAGCTTTATTCAGTGTCATGGGGAGGATTGTGTGCCTTAGGTGGGGGTGAAGCTGTTGCTCTCAAGGGAGCTGCTGTCAGTTAGAGAAGATTCCCAAGCCTTGGAATCCAGCCTGGGGAAACGCTGGGTTTCCTATTGAAACCCAGCTCTATTTTAGGTTCATAGTACATGTCATAAACAGCTGCAGCAGAGCCTGGGGTTAAGGTGTGCCCAGAGCAGATGGATTAGTGGCATTAAAGGTTTGGCTGTGGATGGGCAGGTACCGGCTGGTCTCAGCAGAAATTCTCTGCAGTGTGTCATGTGTGGGATCCCAGGTTACCACTGACCTCCAAAACATGAGTAACAGAGGAATGGGAACACCAAGTGGTGAGGCAGCAGGTTTAGAGGGGCAAAGGGAGGGTGAAGCACAAGTTTATTTCTGATACAGTAAAAGTCACCTCTGTGTGTCATTCCTATTTGCATATTATCCTCTAATTAGCCATGACTGACTCACCCACCACTTCACCTGAAAGGAATTATATGTTTTGAAGTGTATGGTTTATAATCTCAGTAGGCCAACAATTCTCCTCCTCTTCTCCTCTCCCCTTCCAATGTCCCCCAAAATGCATTCTCTTATTGCTTTTAACATTCAAGCCTCTTTTCTTCGGCTCTTTCTCTGTTACTACTCCTGCATTATTAATGGACTGTAGCAATTCAGCCAGAACACTGACATTACTAATTACTACTTGTAGCAGAGGAATGGGGGGCAAGATAGGAACTGGGTCAGAAAATGTTGTCACCATAAAATGATAGCATCAGAAGTGGAGAGCAGAACTGTTTGTATGGGGAGGTTTGCATTGGAAATGCCTCCTTCATCCTGGAGCACACCTGTGCACACTTACCATGCACATCCTCTTTGCTTATTTGCTGTGTGCAGATGGGAAAAGCATCTCACACACAGAGAAGGGTTAGTGGACCTGTAATTTCCAGCAGCAGAGAAATGGGTTGTGTTCTGCCTGGCAGCACTTCAAGCATCACAAAATTCACGTGCTCCTCGGTGCTGTAGCAGGAAGCCCCTTCCCCTGTTGGTGTCAAAGGCTGAGGAAGCAAAGTGGCTGCATTTATTTTTGCATTCAATGAGAGCCTGTCATGCTCAGTGTGTTCAGATTGTCCTTGGTAGCACCAAGGGCATCCTACAGCAGCAAACAGCTCACTCTGCTCCATGTGAGAGAATACAGCTGCTATTAAACCAGAACATTATTTTAGGGATGCAGCAATTAACCTGTGAATATTGGGCATGAGGAATTGCCTGCTTCTGGTTAATGGAGCTGTGCCTCTTCACTCAATTGGGCAAAGCATCCGCTTGGGAATGTGGCATCCCTTGGAGGCCTTGTGTGAACAGTTGTCTGTTTTGTTAGCTTTCCCCTTGAGAGGGGGGCACGTGTGAAGATGGGAGTGTCATTGACTGTAAAATGTATCAACTCTTATGGTATGTGACAGGCAGGGAAGGTCATCTCTAAACTCACGCTGTCGTCTTTGAATAGTCAAAACAGCAAAAATGCATAGGTCAGCAGTAAACTACAAACCCAGATCTGATCAGTGTGTGCTGGCAAAAGACAAGTCCCTCTCCCAAAAACATGCTTACAAAGAAAATAGACAAACTGAAGGCTGATTCCTCCCAGGGGCATAACTTCAGTTGCTAGTGATGAGAGCACATCTCTGGATGAAATGTGTGGCTCGAGGTGGCAGATTCCTGAGAAGTCTCTTGGAGACAAGGAAGGGACTCGTTGCATTCCCTCTCTGTGCTGCTGGTCCCAGAACGTGTGACTGCCTGCCCGTGCATCAGCTGGGAGCCCCTGGTCTGGGTGGATGTGGGGAAGCATCAAAGCAGTCGGAGCTCGGTCCCTGCCAGGCGGTCGCGCATCCCCAGGAGCGCTCAAATCGGCTTCACTGACATTCCCAGGAAGGCGGGAGGCCAGCGCAGGAGCAGCGTGACTCCCTCACAAGTCAGATGGTAACTCACACAAAGCCAGCTCGATATTTAGGCTGGGCAGACTCGACAATATCCCCTTTCAAAGATTATCCGTTAAACTGTCCTAGTCACACACCGCCTTTGGCGCCTGCTTGAGCCTTTTGTAAGGATGAGCAGTATTTAAAAGAGAGGCTGGCTGCTCTAATCTCTGCTCCGTGGGCTGTAAAACCTATCCTGCTGTAGCTCACCAACTTTATTTCTCTTACTGATGGTAATAAGTGTAGGGCTCTTAAATCCTGGCTCATGTTTTATCCATGGTCTTGGTGGGGCTGTCTGTTATCTCTGAGCAAGCCCAAAGCAGAGCTTTGCTGGTGCATTTGAGGGAGAGCAGACGTTCCCATGAAGTGGGAGCTGGTGATAGGGAGTAATTTCTACTGTATTTAGTAAAGCCATTGTGAAGCTGGAGAGGTCTAGAGTTTACAATCCCAGTGTACTTTTTTTTTAAAAAAAAAGGCAAGTACTGATTTTCCACTAAAATCGAGCATTGTCGCTGAGGCAAGTACTCTGTCCAAAATTTCATGTGCACGTATTTAATTAAAAGGCAAGAGGGTTAATGAAGCTTCGAGTGCATAAGGCCTCATTCCCTGAATTTAATTTTCTTTAATTGCTCCAGAGATGGAAATTCCCAGCTGTGGTTGTCCCCTAACATGTGAATTAAGGAACCGGAAAGGGACAATTTGATTTGTCTCGTTCAGTGCCAGCTTCTTCCCCTCTGACTGAATTTTCATCTTTTTGGTTGAAAGGGGGCTAGATAAAAATCCTTAAGTCAGTGTTTCAGCTTTGTGATAGAATTGGCAAAGCTGTGACCTGCTGATACTTTGGACATTGGGAATGAGCTGAAAAACAGGGAGTGTTTGTGCAGATTGTGTTGCTCTTCCCTAATATATTGCAGAAGATCACAAGCAAATGCAGTTTTCATTCTTTTCCCTCCCCAGTACCTGTCATTGCATTCAGGATTGGTGGGGTTAAGTCAACAGAATTGCATGGCACAGCCTCAATCAAACCAGGCTTCATTAGTGTGTAGTTTCAAAATTTAAAAAAATTAAAAGGATGGTTTGGGGGTTTGTTGCTTGTTTATAGGGGTGTTGGAATAGTGGTCTGTGCCCTCTGTGAGTGTAAGGGTCTTTTTGTGTGAGTTCATAGTCCAAGCTGTGTCAAAGGACAAGGCAAAAATCGAAAATGCAGCAAATTCATGGACTATTGAGATGATGGGAAAAACCTGTTCCTGAATTCATTGTAACAAAAGCTGATGTACCTTGCTGAATGTGATGTGCTGGGCCTCTATTGTGGCTGTTGCTGTTGGATATTCTAAGGCTGCTGTACATTTTTGTATCCTAATGGGCTTGTTAACAGCTATAGCCTTGACTGGGTGGTTAATAGTAAAGGAAGCTTTCAGCAGCAGTAGAAGACATTGGGGGTTAATTTAATGCACACCTAACACTGGAACAAGAGCAGCAACAAGTGTTTGGGGTTTCCCTTTTAGAGATCTTAGCTATCGGAAATCTTTGGGGAAATATGGAGTAACATTCCCCCTTGATCTGGTGAGACTTGCCCTAAGCCTCCAGCATGTAGTACTGATAAACACCCCCTGCCTGGACAGGTATTTCAGAGCTGTTGGGCTCTCCCAGGTGGCTGCAGCTAAGCTGTGGTGTGGTTCCTGCAGTGCTTTTGAGGGGATTGTACTTTGCTTTCAGGAAGATAGCCTGTCCCTCTGTGTTGCTATGGGACAAACCACCTTGCAGGGACCCCTGCCCTGGTCATGGAGCTGCAGGGATGTGAGGGTGGCTTTGGCACCCTGGAGGTGCACATATGATTAAGATGGACCATTAACCATCCATATCCATTGAATCTCTGCCTCAGTCTGTAAAACCATTTGGATTAAAAAAATTTAATAGTTTTCTGACACTCTTTCACCCATTTTTATTTCCAATCATCCTTCAGCTAGGGTCAGCACAAATTCCCCTCTCAAACTTGCACTTCTGGCCTGGAGGAATCCACCTTCTTTGCTATGACCCAACACTTCTCGTGCCTTGATGGTGTGAGTGGCCTCTGCCCTGTTGAAGAACTGATGGCCAGGTTGGAGTGCCAGGGTCGGGAGGTCCAGGGTCCACCCCCCGTGCACGGCTGCTCCTCCCACCGTGGGCTGGGGGAGCAGAGGTGATGCTTTAAGTGTTCTCTGTGCTGCTACCAGTGTAAACAGAGCAGATGTATCCCCGAGCCAGGGGAGCATTAATGGAATGTGTCGGCCCCGGCTGATGTAAAACATGGCAGCGAGTTTTGGGGATGAGGTCAGCGGGACTGAAAGCCGATGGGAGTTTAATGTCGAGGCTGCCTCTCCGAGCCCAGGGGTCAACTGAGAGAGCTGTGGCTAATGGAAAGGCAAGTGCACTTGTCATAAATCAGTGCCAAAATGCTGAACAGGCATCGCTGCCGCTGGATGCCACAGCCAAGGATGGCTCTGTAACCACCCATGAGCTCTTGTTCCTCACTGGGTGTCCTTAGTGTCTGTGTTTGATTTTAGAAGGGGCAAAAAAGGTAAAAATGGAAGGTTTGGGCAAAGTTTTACCTCCAGGCCCTGCCTGCCTCACCTCCTTCACTCCATTGCTCATGGAATCCAGTGGTTGCCGCATCCCATCCATGTGGGGAATGCCAGGAGGGCAGCCAGGATATTGTTGGGATACCATTTTAAACAAGTTGTCCTTCTGGTCAGAGGAGATGGATTGTGTTTCTGCTGTGAGGTTGCTAGGAAGTCCTGAGGCATCCAGGAAAGCATCAAGAGGCAGGAGGCAAAGCAGGCTTGGCATGCTTAGAAATCGTGGGTTTTTTAAAAACAAACAACTCTTGTAAAAGGTAAAGAGTAGCATTTCTGAGACAATGAGAAATCAGTTTGCTCTCCGACCAAGCAGCTACCAAGCAGCGCCTTTCCCGTGAAGCTGGATGCTGTAATGTGCCATTTGCCAACGAGATAAGATGGCTGTATTTATTCAGTGATTTATCCCCTGTGAAGCCAATCCGAGAGAATGCTTTATTGCTCTATTTATTTTTTCAAAAGAACCTTCTTTGACCTCATTTTTTTTTTGTGTAGGGAGCATGCATGCCTTTAAGCTAAATCTCAAAGCCTGGTCAAAATTGGGGTCTGTCTTCAGGGTTGCAGCTTTTGAAACACAACATCCGTGATGCCATTCAGAAGCCGAGAGGTGAGCAGCTCTCCCCGAGGCTTTTTCTGATTGAAAATCTCATACGCACCAACAAAGCCAGTCTGCAGCTTAAAGGGTTTGGGTTTTTTTTCCTTTCTGGGCCCTCCTTTAAGGGCAGAGGTTAAAACAAAACAGATGCTCTTGGATGGTGTCTCTGCTCTTAGAGGCAGTTGCTGTACGAGGACTTGGCTCCTGACACGTGAGGGGAGGACGCTCCCTTCTGTTTGCGAGCGGATGTCAGGCTTAATAAAAATCCCCAATCTGAAAGAGCCAGATGATCCCCCTGAGTGAGAAGTATCAGTGCTGTTATTGCATTACCTCCATCCCTTAGTTTGTTTGTGCAATTCTCCATGTAAGTAAAACCTGAAAGTGCCTCCTTCCAGCACGTTCTCCCCAAAGAAGGGAAAGGATCGCAGCTATCGAAGGGGCCTGTGGAAAGAGAGATGAGTTTTTCAGGTAGCTGGAAGCCGTGCCAGGTTGGGTGTTTGCTGGTAGCCTGCTACTATATTTAGTTTTTCTTGGCCTCCCAGAATGAGTGCATTGAACCTTTCTAGATATGGAGATAGGCACAGCACCAGGCAGCCCTGAACACGGCTTGCCAGCTTCCGAGCTTTGTTGTTTAGAGCCTTGGTCTTCACTGTTCTGTGTCTGGGGTAGACGATAATGAGACGAGGCTATGTGAACAAGAGTTGGTTTTGTAGCTGTTCTATCTGCAGGTAACAACTGGGGTGTTTTTTTAAGAAAAGCTTCTCTATTGGAGGGTTTTGTTGTCCTGTAGCTTTAACCCTTTGTGGTGTGTTGGGTGTGCAGAATGAAGAACAGGTGCTTTGCAGGAGTTATTAGTTGCCTTTTTCAGTTTTGTGCCACAAACTAGCATGCAGATACTTTTGGACACAGATTTCTTATTCTCTTGAGATCCTTTGAATAATTTTGACTAACCTACCTATGTAGTTAAATGAAACACTTTTTCTTCCTGGAACTTTATTCTGATTGCAGCTGTTGTGCAAGCTATACATTTCTGGATTTGTCAGAAAACCATGACTTCAGACCACTGGGATTTCGGTGGGTGGGTGAAAGTGCTAACAGATTAATGAGTCTCACTTAGCATCTCCATCTGCCAGACTAAACCGTGTTCTGCACAGGAGACTTAACACAGCTGGTTTGAGCTGATCTCTGAAAACAAAGCACTCTTTACGTAGTCCAAGCTGACCCTGATGCTAAAAAACCCAAGCACTGCAGTGTCCTGAGTATAGCTGTATTTGCCCAGAGAAGCTGTGGCTGCTCCATCGCTGGAAGTGTCCAAGGTCAGGCTGGACAGGGCTTGGAGCAACCTGGGAATGTGGAAGGTGTCCCTACTACTGGCAGAACAAGATGAGCTTTAAGATACTTTCCAACCCAAACCATTCTGTGATATATTTCCTTCCATTTTCCTGATCCAAGCATTGCAGTGAAGTCAAGGTGTGCAAATGAGTAAAAACAATGGAAAAATGCAGGGAGTCCCCTGAGAACCAGGTAGAAGCCCTGGGTGCTCACCAAAAATGTGGATCAGGTCTCTTGTCTGACATTTGAACTCTCACATATTGCTGTGACATTTGCAATTACTTTCCCTGTGCCTTACCTCCATAAGGAGATAAATTGAAATGCGTGGTATAAATTCGATCTCTCGATCCCAACAAGGGTGGCTCATACCCAGGGGAGTTGCTTGGGAGCAGCCGTGTGTGTGGCAGTGCTCTCACGCTGCAGTTGGCTCCAATCTCTGTCACTGCGAGGGGCAGCCTCAAGGTCCAGCTGTGAGCAGGAATGAGATGGCCTGATGAGGCAAGAGCTGCTGTGCATTAGCTGGAGCTGTTGGTTTTTCTGTTCCCTCCTGTGAGCTCTGAAAGTTAAATGGGAATGAAGTAGCTGCTGAATAAGAGACATGTTATCCCTCGCCTGCATCCGTTTATAGGTGGCAAGTTGCCATGGCTAAGACACCGATCAGTTGCTACTCTGAAATCAGAGGTTATTCTTCAGCTTTTTTCCTAAAGAAATGGGATAGCTGCCATCTCCAGTGCCCTGGAAGTATGTGCAAAAGTGAGTGTTGGTATCAGTGTGGGTGGTGTGTGTGCCTGCACAAACACACTCTCCTGCTGTTCCTGGGCACCCATTCTCTGATTTTTCCCTTGCCTGTGAGACTGGAAAAATACCCCAGAGGCAGTGAGGAGCTCCAGGGTATGGGGGAAACGCTGGCTTGGCTGATTTGATTATGTAAAACTAAAAGGCATTTACTCAGTGCATTGGGTGGACTGTTGTTGTGTGTAATGAATTGTGCAACTGTACAGCCATACCAAAGCAGACTGAGATCCTCTGACAGTCCTCTGACTTGTCTCCCACATGGAATCATTACAGCTGCTTGTCAGGAATATGCAAAATTCCCGTGATCTGCTTGCATGCGTTGCTCCAGAGTGCTTTCTGCTCAGAGTGCCTTTGCAGTATCAGTGAACCTTTTTTCTGCTCTCTGTGGGTTTGATGACATGCTATCCCAAAAATTTGGACTGGATCATTTTTCTGAAGTACCTCATCACTATGGAAAAGTGAAAGCTAGCAATGCCAATTACCAGGAAAGCTTCTGTAGTCCTTGGACTTGTGTTGGGCATATGGAGTCAGATTGCATTTTTTTAATATGTTATGACATTAGTGACACCAAGTGTTTTGCTCTGATTCTTAGCCAAGAATGACAGGAAGGTAGAAGACCCTTAGAAGAAGTTTAAAATTATTCTCTGCAGTCTAGAAATCTGCCTCACAGACAATAAGATGTTAAAGCTAAGTCTCTGAGATCACTTGATGAGTCTGTCAGGGTACACCTCCAGAGATGTGTGTAACATTTTAAATGTAACAGATAATGAGAAGATAGTATTAAAAGTCTAAAAGGCAGAGCTGGCTGAAAACCGTGCTTTGAGTCATCTTGGAGCTTTTGGATCAAGTTGGAGATCCTGATTGAGAAGGGGGATGGAGAAGACTTTAGACTTAGTTGTAAATGGAATAGAATGAATAGATGCTTTTAAAGGACACGCTATTTAACGGTCACTTTTGGCTCATTCTGGGTTGAAATCTCTTGCTGTAACATCATTAGTCTGCAGCCCTGCCATTTCCAGCTGTGTTCCAGCTAGATTGGCCAGGCTGAGCCAGCCTAGGTGTGAACACGTGGCTGACTGAGAGCCATGGAGCTGAGGGACTGCAGGGAATGGGAGCCTGGATTCACTAGGTAACACTCCTCTAGGAATCCTGTGGTGTGTTAATTAGTGCTGCCAGGGGAGAGACAAGCTCAGGACACGTGTGATTTAAAGGCCACAGTGCAAATTCAAAGAAGAATTTATAGAGAGCAATTAGATAAAGTGCAGACTGTCCCTGGCCCATGGGGAGCAGTGTGAGGAGCAGCATTCCTGCCCTCTCCATAAGGAGCTTCCTTCTTGCCCTCCAAACAGCACAGGTCTAGATAGACTTCTACTGACCCTACACTGGGTCATGCTAATTATGCTGGTGAAGGAACTAAGCAGCATTTTAATATACAGGAGTAAGAGGTCTGTGTGAAAAGGTCTCTAGGTCGTTACTGCATCCAAAGCTCTGCTTTAGACCGGAACTCTGCAAAGCAGCCTTTGTTTTTGTGTGATGCTTTGTTAAATGATTGTTGTTCAGGCTGAGGGTAGTTGTTCTTGTGTGTGTGTACTGAGAGAAAGGTTATGCTATAAATTAGGGCTCCTGGATTTCTCCTGCTGGGCCAATGCATGTGTGGATGTGGGTGTGTGGGGAGGTCCTGCTCTGGGTTATTCTCTGCTCATTTCTGTTTGTGATTCTCCACTTAGCGCTGAATACAGATGTTTATGCATATATTTAGAAAAGGCTGGTCTGGAAATAAACTTCTCTTTGCAGCACTCTACCTCCCTCAGCTTCATATTTTAAGACTCTTTGTTCTCTCATAGTAATTTTCCAAGTGGATTAGTGCAGGTCACCAAGGCATCCACATCAGTGAAATACAGCAAGATGTTGCTGTCGTCTCCCGAAACACTCCAGCACTCACCCCATCGCTTATCAACCCACAGTCCAGTAATCCTAATAGCAATGTCAGAGCAAGATTAACAGAAAATCCAGGCAAATATTTATGGTTCCCCTCAAGGTATGTATTAATCAGAGAATGTGCAGTAGATGCTTTATGAGGAGAGCTTGGAAACCTTGTTCATGTGGGATGAGGAGGGATTTTGCCAGGCTGGGTAAGCTGCTGCCAGCTTGGACAAGAGACATGGGGCAGACAGTGCAGGAGGGGATGCAAGATTCCCAAGTGGAATGGGGAGAGAAGCAGCTACATAGGAAATAGAGAGGAGAAGGAGCTGTGTTTTTTCTCCTCGGTGCTATAGCAGCATTGTGTGGCAGCTCAGTAGTGAAAGAAAGCAGAAGAAACAAAGACAAAGAAGAGGAGGAGCAGGTTGAGAAGAAAGAAGCAGAAGAACCATGCAGCAGGGTGGCATGTGGGAAATGTCTGGGGAAGCAGAACTGGTTGGGAGGTGGCAGTTTTTAACTGTGGTGAAAATTTAATCCCTTTTGTCTATGGGGCTGTGCAGATTCCTGGAGTTCATGGAGTGATATGAGAGGGCTGGTGAGATGCAGCTTCTCCTACAGTGTACAGTTAGTTCCAGGAGGATTGGGTGCCTGATCCAGTCTTGTAATGGTGAGGATACTTCCCCCATTTTAAAACATCTCATAAAAATATCTAAACTAATACTTTAATACAGGCATGTCAATGCTGACCAGAACTATAGGAAAATCTAGTGAGGAGCGTGGTGGATGCTGCAGTTGAGCTAAAATCAGGCAGACACCAGTCTCTGAAGGAAGAGCTGGAAAAGAAATCTACTGGCTGTAGCTCTAAGCTCTAGGAGATGTCTGTACTGTCCTTAGCATGTTTAAGTCAAATACTGCTTTGTGCCTGGGAAGGGTAATCACTAATGCATATTATTATGGCTTCCTCTTTTCTAGAGGGGAGAAAAAGCAGGATTCCTTGTAGTTTGTGTGAGTTTAGGGAGTGTTTTGTTCTGGCTCAGCTGCAGAGCTGTGACACCAGAGGGAGTAGGAGAGCCTTGAATAGCTGCTTTAAACAAAAACCAGCAGCAAATAATCACAGCCTTTGCAAGAGGTAAATTAAAACCATCTCCAGCCTGGAAAACATGCACAGGTCAGCATCTTTTCTCCATAAATATTTCCCTGCTGTTGAATCTCCGTAACCCCTTCAGAGCCCAGCAGCTGTGCTCTTCCTGGCTTTAGGTGATCCCCCTCTCACCATGTGCTCCCTGAGTGACTGCTGGGCAGGGATTTTGGAACTGAGCTCTGTGGCTCTGTCAGAACTTACTGGCTTGGAGAAGTCAAGAAAGTATTGATGTGAAACCAGTCTGGCCTTCCTGCATGGCACTGGTCAGCCTGACACCCCCATGGAGCAGTTGTTAGCACTGGAGCAGTGAGTTTGGATTTTTCCTTATGTGTTTCTGGTGCTGAAGCAGCACTTTAGCTGTGAAGGAGATTGGTCTCAGTGTCTTCTGTCCCACTTTAAAAATGGGGTTGTCCAGTCTTTGCACACCCAGCAGGACCCCTGAAGGAGCTGGAAATGTGGGATTTTACCATTTGTGTCATCAAAGCCAGAAGGTGTTCTTTCCCACCCTGTCTTGATGGCACTGCATCCTTGTCCTTACAGACACTGCGAGGCATACATGGAATTCTGCTCTGAGGAAGCTGAGAGGGAGCTGCCATAAGAGGGCTCCAGAGCCCTGTTCTTGACTGTGCTCCTTTGTGGAGCAATCTTCCCCTTTTTCTTTATCGGTATGTCCAAGCTGCCTTAGCAAAACCCACTTACACCTGCTCTAAATGTTCATTTTTATTGCACTCCTCAGACAGGTTATGATGCTGTGTCTCTTCATTTTAACCAGCACAACAAAAATGTGCATACTACAAAAATGCCTTGAGTAAAGCTTATTTCTTTGAACAGAGGAAATTTGACTTAGGAAGACTCTTTCCCTTCGTCTGGTGCAACCATAACCCCATAGCAGGAGCTGTGTCAGTCCAGCTGCAGGGCGAGCAGCCCACGTTGAGAGGTTCATCTGTATGCAGGGTGATGCCTGATGTGGTAATGAGCACAGTGAGCCTGGGGATGGGCTTTGGGCAGGGGAGGGAGTCCTGTTGCCATGACAATACAAATAGCAATGGATAACTTTTCAGATAAAAGCATCAGGTTTTTAAAGGAGAAAAAAATAGTGTGAAACAATAGCAGAAAGATGGTGTGGGGGAAAAAATAGTGTTAAATAATAGCAGAAAGATATGGTGTGAGTTCTAGCTTTGAGATGCAGCTTGGGAGAAGAAGATGGGGCTGTACATACTAATTCTGGAAATATTCTTCCCCTCAGGGTGTGGAGGAGCATTAAGAAAATCAGGCAGGAGACAGGCCTCCTATGAATAAGCATCTAGCAAGCTTTCCATGCAAATATTTGGACAGTAATCAGTTCCAGTAACAGCTGAGTGCTGACTGCACCACGGCACCGTGCAGTGATAGCCTGGTTACCATAAGGGTCCAGCTGGAATGGCTGGCCATGGTGCAGATGGACAACTGTCCATATTTCTCTTGTGCCTCGGGCAGATCCTCTGTGTGACCACTCTCTGGAGCAAAGTCAGTGTGCCCTGGAAGCCAGAGGCTGTAAGGATGTTTCTAGAGGAAAGACACACAAGTCCAATAGACTAGTCCTGCTCTAGGGGCTTTTTAGGAATCTGCCTGGTGATCCTGTTTAGGTGGAACGTTTCTAATCCTACTGTGAATCCTTGTTACCAGCAAGATTTGGTTTTCCGTCATGGCCAGTGTAAGATCTGTTTCTGCTTTGAACTGGCGCCTTTTTAACACAGGCTCCAAAGATCACAGTAAAATGGGCTTTTTTTAACTCTTCTTCTCTCAAAACTGTTCACAAGGTGAAACTAAACTTACCCAGTTGCCTGTAATTCAGGACGTGTTATGATTCCACTGGTGTCGCAGCCAGTTGTGTTGAGCACAAATAGACATTCCAAGGAAGGATGGGATAATTAGAAGCAATCCAGTGATTCTTGTGACTGTATAAAAATAACTGGACTTTTTAAAGGATGGGTTATTTTTAGGAGCCTCGTGTCAAAAAGGGCTTGTGGGGTTTTGCATTCAAGAACAGTGAAGTCAGATGTTATACCTGCTTGGGATTTTTTTTTCTCTGTTGTTTTTTTTGGGTTTTTTTGGGGGGGTGTTTTTTTTTTTCTCTGAGTAAGACCTCTGCTGAGGGTCTTGCTTTATAAAATAAATTGGCACTGGAAGTTGTTGGGATAAGTAACACTGGCCACTGGCTTGTTGGCAAAGGAACATCAGCCTCAGGTTTAGCAGTGGAACCCAAGTGGCCTAACAGTACATAGTGAAAATCAGATTTAATAAGACTGTTTTAAACAATACACCCAAAGAAAGCTTGCAGCCTGGAGCTGGGGGATGCCTCTCTGACCTGTACTTATTTTGGTGGTTTATTGTGACTTGTTGGGGGGAGCATTCTCCTGTCCTGCAGTGAGGCTCTGCTGTAAGCCAGGATGTTCTTCAAGCTGCTCCTGAAAAGCTGCTCTTCCAAGGGAGAGGTTCTGGGTTGGTGGTCAAAACCAAAAAGTGAAGTTTTTATGTTTCCTGTTGTAATATATCCTCTTTGTGCTCCTGGGAAGTCAAGCAATAGTGTTTATGTATTTTAAAAAAGGGAAGAGGGTTGAGGGTCTTTCTCTGGCTGCTGGGCAGCATCTAACCCACCACACCAAACCCTTCACAAAGGTACTGTGTTGTAGAATGTGTTACCAAAGGTTCACCTTGTGTACCTGAATGTGGATAAATGAAACTGAAGATAAATATTGGAATATGCTCTACTTGTGGGACTTCCTGGAGATCAGTGGGAGACTTTGCCCAGAGTGTAGCAGTTTGCTCTAAGATCTGGGGCAGTTTGGTGTGGGGCAAAGCAGTATTTTCTTCAATGTAAAGGGGAAGAGAACATTGTGTTTTTTGGTTTCATTCTGACTGGAACTCTTGATTTAAGAGGCTGGTGCTGGGAAGTGGGGAGAGCACCATTCATGCATGTGGGAACCACTGTAAGGAAGAGACTTGGAGCCACTGCAACTACAAAGCAGTGATTCCTTGGCTTGCCGTAAAATTATGAAGCTCCAACTATGTAGTTTCCTCAAAAATAGAAACTTTCCCCCTCTCCCCCCAAAAAACCCTACCATAAGCAATATTTTGGGATTTTAAGATGATCTGTGAGCATCGCACTGACTTTTGTTACAACCTGACAAACAAGCTCAGGTTAACTTTTACTTCTGGGCTCACAATCAGTTTTGTGGTTTCCAGCCAATACTGCTGCATTGTTTCGTGTGATTCTGAAAGTGAAACAAAAATGAAATTGTCCTGTCAGCTTTTCTTGTTGATCTATCTGAAATACGAGGTCCAGTGTCCTGCTGGCAAGTGATTTTCAGTGCAAGGGCATCTCACCTTCATCTGTGTGTTGAGTGAGTTTAAGTGTGGCTTTGGTTAGTGGTGTAAATGTAAAATAATGCTTTTTCATAAAAGAAAGCAAAATTAATGTTCCTGAATGAAATAACTTTGGACTCCTCTTACTTTTTGGATTGAGCATGCCCATAGTTGAGGTCAGGAATTCAGAATAATATCTGATGGAAGAAACATGGAGGTTTATTAAGCAAACATAAACATGCCACAACTAAAAGGCCAAACGCATTCTTGATGTAAATGAAATTTTCAGCTTGTTAATTCCAGATGCATCAGTAGGATTGCGTGGAAAGGAGCATATTGGGTCACCAAGGAAAAAGGTACATCTGCAGTGGGCAGGGGAGCCTGGGGCAGAACTCCCTAAACTGCCTGTTCCTTGCTGCTTTTTTTTATTTCCCTTCCCTTTTGTCTTCCTTCAGAATGAGACATCTGTGCTTCTGCACAGTCTAGTGCTGGTGCCCACGTGCATCCCTGACGGAAGCGGGAGAAAAGCCCTTTAATCCTTATAAGGGGGGAATGGCAGTGGCCTCTGGTGTTTCCGGAGTTTTAAGGAAGTCACTGAAGTTCCTCTTAGTTGACTCCCCTCCACAGAAATGTGACAGATGGGTCTTTTCCTTTTATGGCCAATAACCCTGGTTTCCCTTTGCAATAAAATCCTGGGTCAGAAGTGGAAGGGAGAAGTCGGGCAGGAGGAAGGGGCTGGTCTTACCAGAGCCCGATGGGTGGGGATGGCATTTGCGACATAGTAAATTCTAGGCTAAAATAAACCAAGTTACAACATCCACCCGGAGGTGATGGGTTTGTTTGTTTGAAGGGTGCCATAGATTTTCAGTCTTGTTGCTTAAGACAGCAATTAGGAATTGTGCCTCTCCTTAATTTCATGGGGAGAGGTTTATCTGGTCCAAACCCAGTTTTCAGTGTCTGATTGAGTTTAGATAACTTTGATTGAGTCTAGATAAGCATAGAACAATACACATTTCTTCTCTACAATCTCCTTTACACCAAGTGAAATGTCTTGGCTTCTTATAGAAGTCTCAGAATAGTTTTCTTCCTGAACCCTAAAGAGCCGTTTTCTACCCCAGTTAATGTCTGTGCCTGATATTTGGCACTGGTGTCACTCATTAGCTGAGAACAGGTAATGTCCCTCTGGGTGGTAATTGCTGATGGCTTGGACAGCCAAAAGCCAGCTTTGTCAGCCAATAATGTCTTTTACAAATCATCCCTGGCTATGAATGGTTTGATGAATTTGAACCTTGAAAGTATTTTTCTAATAAAGTCAATCTCCTGTTTCTTGCTAAATGTGCTTCATATCCTGTTTCAGGAGGTTAATGCAAATGGCTCATTAGGCACTCAGTTAAATTTTTTTAAGTGGTGCAGCTCGTGTTTCTTCCATGCCAAACCTATTGGCTGACACTTTATTTTTGGTTCTTATGTGGCACTTGAGCTCTGAAATTAGGATGAAAAAAAAGACAGTAACTAGTCAGGAGGGTCTCTCATGATGCCCCTGGGATTGTTTCATTCCAGCCAGCCCTCAGTAGATCACAGTGTCCAGTTGCAGGGGTACGATTGGGACTTCTCTCTTGGAGAAAGGTGTTTCCATTCTTTGGTGTTTGGAGTGGGGTTTGCTGCCATGGAAAACCTCTTCCCCAGGGTCACTAACTGGTCAGCAGGAGCTGAACACTTCCCTGTGTGCTGGGGAACCACTTTGGAAATGGTTTTCAGTAGCATCCGTGTATTCTTTAACTCTGTTTTAACGGTGGTGTGTTTGTGATCATGCCTTTTTTCTTTTTTCCTTCCTCTCCTTGTCTTTACAATAGACATCCTGGGAAGATGAGAACAGGATCTGGAAGTTGCTCTGGGGCTGGGGAAATGGCTGAAACCAGTCTCTGTCTAAATACATCACTTGTGCTGTGAAAATGGTTGATTTAATCTTTGGGTATCCCACCCTCTGCGTTTTTGTCTGTGGCTCATACCCCTGTGAGGGTGTTGGACTTAATCCATTCACAGGAACTGCACGTACAGCATAGTTTAATAATCCACCCTTTGGATAACACAGCCCCACAACACAGTTTTGATCCTTACTTACATCCAGCCATGCCAAAGCTCTCTGCACTTGCAGTTCTTGTATTTTTTCCTTCTGTGTGGGTGTAGGAGGAGAGAGATGGTTTGTGTGTGGTAAAAGTGGACCCCCATCCTGCACCAGGAGCATCATTCCTCTGTGGCATGGGGTGTTAGGATGGCTTTTCTTCTCCTGAACCAGCCAGGATTCTCCCCTCAAAACTGAATTGTCATCAGCAGTACAACATGAAATATTCCAGTTAGTTTTGCTGTTGTAGTTGGGTCATGGCAGAAATTACTGTTGCTGTTTGGGAATGAGCTGGGTCTCAAACGGATCCCTGGAGATGAGGCAACTTGTGCTTTTGGGGGGTTTTGAGGGTTTTTCTGCTTTTACAGATAACAGGCTTGCAGCATCTCTGGTTTGTAGGCAAGTCATGCCATGCAAATCGTTGAACAGCGTGCTTAATTAAACTCCTGTGCTCATGCAAGGGAAGAGGGGAACCGGTCTTCCTGATGGGTGTTTGTGAGCGTAGCAGAAGGGGAACTCTTCACTTGGGATTTCACAACGCTGGGGTTGCAGGGTGCTGTTCCAGTCTCATTCCTGTTGTGTAGGGCTGTGTCCCACACAGCTCTGGGACCCCACAAACCTTGCAGGGGTTCCAGGAGGTGTTCCTGGCCTCTTTTTCCCAGCCTCCTGCCTGGTCTCACGTGGCTGTGCGGAACTCAGCTTGTCTTGCTGCATTACCAGCTGTTGTTCAGAGCTGCTGCAGGTGCAGAGGCTCCTTTTGGAGTTGCTAACTCAGCTTAGCTTCAATGTCTGCAGATCTGAGGTGGTTTTTCTCTTACTCCAAAGCGTTTCCAAGCCCCGCGTTTTTTTCCGCAACTAATAAAAAAGCAAATTGAAGGGGATTATATGACTTAGCTGAAAATTAAATTACAAGTTAAACAGTTTTTTCTACTTAGAAGACAAACCATGTCCTGAATTACCCTCGTTTGGCAGGACATTGCAGCACTGCTCCATTAACCTGCCCGTCCTGCCATGGGAGTTAAGGAGGCTTGATCGGCTTTGGTCAAGATTAGGCTGGTCTGGGGGTCAGCAGCCTCTTGGCTCCATGGCCTTAGGTGGCTCTGTCTTCTCTGCCCTGCTCTTTGTGGGGCTGGTGGGTCCTTCCTAGTGTCCCTCTGCTCCCTGCAGCCTTGGGAAGGCACATTGCATCGCGCAGGGCCAAACAACCTTAGCAGAACTTTAAAAACCACCCACCAATTGTGGGTTTGAGGGTTTCTTCGCCATTTCTGCACCAACCAGAAACCCAGGCTCAGCTGGTGGGTGCTTTAAGTATGAGAGGGAATGGGAACATCACTCAGGGGTTCTGGAAGAGAAGTCAGTAAGTTGCCAACACATCAGTTTCCCTGATTAGCTTTCTGCTTTGTTTTGTTGTATACTTGTCTGCTTGATATATTTTATTATTATTATTATTGTTATCCAGATACCTGTACAAAATAATAGGTTTTATGCTGCAGGAGGAAACCCAATGCATTTCTGCACTGGAGCTCAGGTGTGAACTCTTTCACCACGGTGGCACTTCTCAATTGTTTTGGCTTTTTTAGAAGATCCAGCAGGCTGCTGCAGGGCCATGGGTTCTGGTTTCTCCACTGCCTTTTTTTAAACACAGAGAATGAGCCGCAGTTGAGTCAGTGTCACATTGATGAAGGTGTAAGATGAAGGTTTGTGGTTCATAGGGCCGTTTTCATACCTCTGTGGTAAATAGTGTTGCTATAAATATCACAGTTACAGGGCTGGCTGCCCTGTGGTTCAGTTCAGGGGTGCAAATGCGTCCTGTCTGCACAGTGCTCATGTGGGGAGCAGCAGGTAAGAAGTAACTGGAGCACACAGACATTAAAGCAGTAAATCACCTGAATTTCTGAGTTTTCTAGAAGGCCAGTTATCCCTTTGTTATTTTCTCGATCCTTGCTCATTCCCCAACTTTTTGTTGTTGTTGTTGTTTATTTTTTGTTTAGTCTGGCCTGCTCAAAGCTAGGAACACATTACTTTGGGGCTTTCCCCTCATCTGGGTTTCATTTCCCAGGCAACACAAGCTGTGCTTGCCCAGTTTCTGCAGGTAGATTTGTACCCAAACCAAAGCTGTTTACCAGCATCAGTTCACCTTCCCCCATCCTTTGCTGGTTGTGATGATCTGGAGTATGAACTTCTGTTGTAGGTAGAGATTGCAGTTTAAAAGGCTCTAAATTGAAAACAAGGTGTGTTAATGCTGCTAAATTACCATCAGAATTGCTATATTGCAGAGACTCCTTAAAAAGGGTTGTAGGTGTGTTACATAAACCTGGGTCTCCATGCAATTTTTGATGGAGGAGAGGCCATCTCTAACAGAGTTCCTCTTGCTGAAATCTGGGAAACTGTTAGGGGGAGAGAAAACCACGGGGAAAAAAATAGGACTGATCTGCAAGAGGCTCTCCAGATTCCCCCACCCAATGGGTAGTGGTTTGTGTCTGGGGTGAGGTGGTGGGAGAATTTGTTTATCATGTGGTGGTGTAAGAGAGAAGTTTCAAAATTAACTTCAGTAATTGTTCCTCCTCTCAGTCTCACAATGCATCGTTAGCAGGTACCTCTGTAAATGAGATCTTGCTTTTGTTACCCTTTACCTTCTTGGCATCCCTGGGTGCAACCCCTGGCGTGACCTTCCGGAGTTATCCTTTAAAAATCAAGTTGCTTGTCTTGAAATCTAAATCTGTGCCTCTCCCAAGGTCTCTATTGTTTCCACCAGTTCCACAGTCAGATTTCATCACTTAGAATTGCAGTTATTGGAAGCAGCATCCCTTTTTCTGTGAGATTGTGCAGAGGATTACATGGGTAACCTCCAGGATCTGCTCTGCTGAATTGAGTATGGGAATGTGCACTGGGGGAGGGCAGGAGGGGCAGCTGCTGAGGCTTTGAACTCCTCTGCTAGTATTTAATTATTTACCTTGGCTGGGAAGGCAGTAGCTGTTATCTGCAATCAGTCCAACAGATCTCAAAGCTGTGCTTGACAGCTACAGATGTGTTTCCAGTAGCATGTGCTGAGTTTCTCTTTTTCCCTGGGAAGGAGCAATATGACCTCAGGTATAGTGATTTAGCCAGCATGGTGTGAGATCCCAGGATATTTAACCTGCCTTTCTAAAGTGGCCAAGCAGTGTTTTCCTCTCCTTGCACCGCAGGTGGACTCAGATTGGTGGGTGACCACCTCTGTCACAATCCACCCCTTATCCAGACTTCTCAATGTGCTGGAGAGATGCTGTATGATACCAACCTGCTCGGCTTTTGGAAAAAAAAAAAACAAACAAACATAATTTTGGTGACTAGAGCTTATCCTTGTGAGAAACACCTGTTCCTCAGCTCAGGAGAAGGCATCCTGGCACAATGGGTGTGATGCAAATACTCCCGTGCTCTTTCCTGCAGCCAACCTGCTGCCTGCACCTTTCGATGTATTTCTCACAGCCCTGGAGCTTGAGAGAAAGTAGTTTTGAAACAAACATACTTCTTTATAAACATTCCAGAGAATGAAAAAAACCCATAGTTTTGTTCAAGTTCAAATTAAATATGGCCTTTCTCCATGAAAGAGCTGTTCCTCATACTCAGGTTACCCTGAGTGTGAGATCAGGGTGCAATTTCTTGTGCTAGAGCTGTTTCCATCTCTGACCAGTCACAGGGTCAGTGATGCTGAGCAGCACTTCTTGTGTGAAGCTGCAGATATTTTTGCTTCACGGGTCTCTAACCACTTCACCCACACCAGCAGCTGTTCTGGCCTTTTAAAGTCAAACTCTGGGGAAGGAAAAGCTTATTTTGGTTTGGTCTGTGTGTTTCAGAAACTTCTGAATTACAGATAGGAGTTAGTCCTACTGACTTAGGCAAGAGGTGGGAGTTACCACACATTTCTGGTTCTGGGATTTTGACACAGACAACCCAAACCTTCCTGGGAACCAGCCTGGAAGGAAAAGGGCACTGAGGATCTCCAATATTCTGGAGATGAGATGGGACTAAAATATGCTCGATTGAACAAGAACAGGCAAAACAGAAGACATTGGTTTGAGTCGTCATTTTTTGTAATGAGGTTTAATATATGACTGTATAAAAGCTTTAACAATCCTTTTTAAAGATTGGACTCGATGGAGATCTTTTCCAGTCTTAATAATTCTGTGATTCTGTTCCATGATTCTTGGTGGGTTTTGGTTATAAATGCATGTTTTCCTTATCCAACTTTTAACTCCCAGTCACTCTTAGGTCTCTATTTTTATGCCCCAGCACATTCTTACAGCCTAGTCCAAGCTCATGCCTTTGCTTTATTTCTCCAGTGACCTCTCCCCTCGCAGAACAGCTCATGGCAGTGCTCAGGAGAGGAAACTTCAGGTTTTTTTCTCAGGTTTCCCTTCCTGCTCTCTGTCCCTGCTGTGTGAGCAGCCACCGCTGAGCGGCAGCGCTGCCTGGGGAACAGCCGTGCTCCCGGGGGAGCTCCAAACCCACGGATGTGCTCCCAGCTCCTTGCTCCATCACCCATCCAAGGCATGGCATTCCTTTCTCCAGCCTGCCTGGATTTTGTGTTTGGGGTTGGTACCTGCTGTCCATCGTGCCTGTTGTGTGCAGCTCCAGGACCAGATTATTGCCACAACAATTCACGCTGGAAGGAGCTTTTCCTGCACTGGGCAGTCAGGGATCTATGGAGCTGTGGTCACCCCTCCCTGTGCTGGGTGTTTGTACATCTCTAAAGAGGGGTCTCTTATCCAAATGGATTGTCTTTGGCTGGATTATAGCCTCTTTATCCCAGTTTAACATATAGGAATCCCAGAAACAGCCCTGAAGGAGTTTGTTTGAGAGCTTATCCATGCTTAAAGGTTGTATTCATTTAGCCACTTCTGCATCAATTTTTAGTTAAGGTCGGTGCAGCTTTATGGACAGTGAGACTTTGTGGGGAGGAAGACTCTGTGGTTCTTTGTTTTCCCATTTACTCATCTGGTTGGGAATTGTAGCTCTTTAATTAAAGCAGCACAGAACGGACTGGCCCTGAGGTGCTGTTCTGAGGCTCTTGCATTCCCATCTGCTTTTGGGTAAAGGCTCAGCCTGTTTGGGGTCAGCCTGTGCTGTTGCATGTCCGAGAGCAGGAGGCAACACTGAATAAATCACTGGGGCTCTGTCCCAGGCTGCCTCAGCTCCCTCTCAGCCAACATCCCCACGTGTGCCATCAGCAGAGACCACTGAAGCGTGCACCTCGCCCTTCCTGGGGGATGCAGGGAATCGTGGAGGCACAAGGATTTAATTACCCAGCATATGGAGAGCTGAGGGAAGCTCAGAGCCACCACTGGGAGCGGAGGGCAGTGACGACAGCCGGGGCCTGTTGTTGTTGAAGTGGAGTTTCTCCCACCCTCCCTGCATTTTGCTCGGTCAGTAAATGGCTCCATGTAAACTCCTACAGCACAAGCCAGCAGGAGGGAATGCCGTGGGCAGTCGGGCTGGGATCTGTGCGGATCATCTGATGTTTTTGTCCATGTGGCATTTGTTTCGGTTGCAATCGAGAAAAGTGATTTCTGTTACTGACTGCAGCCAAGAGAGTGTGGTGATTGGCAAGAAAAAGTTGATTACTTGGGATTTTTGCCCCCCTGATGAGTGGGATGGACTTTGGAGAGTTATTTTTAGTTGATGATAGAGTGGGGGGGGAAAAGTCTAGGCTTTGTTTAAAACTGTAGCATCCGTTGGAAGTACCAGCAGAGAAGTGCTGAGGAAGGTGGTAAATTCATATAAAACATTCCCTGCCACCTTCATTAGGTGCTGGGACAATTAACAAGGGTGTTAAAAGGTTGTGCTGCCCATACTAAAAGCCAAGTGTCTGCCTTTGGCCAGGCTGGCCCTGAGCACAGAAAGCTGCACATCCACCACTGACCCTGGGAACAAAGAATCCTCCTGAACCCAAACATGTTTGTGTTAATCCCGGCTGCTTCCTGGCAGGCAAGGAGAGGAAGCAGAGCCACTGCCTGTAACAGATGTACAGTGAGGAGATTACAGGGTGCGATTAAACACCCTCTCCATCACATCCTCCCTCGGCCCAGCACAGCAGTAATGGACTGTCCCAGGCTTCCTGCCAAGCTGGGGCAGATGTAACAGGCAGCAGATTCTTCATCTCCTGTCTCCATGCCTGGTTTGGAGCGGTTTCCTAATGCCAAGACTTCTTCAGCACCTAAAGTGTGAGCTGCCTTAGCTGTACCTGCCTGTGAGGAGGAGTGGGCTGGGAGAAAGCAGGAGAACATGTGGAATTCAGTGTCCAGAAATGATGCATTCAGCTGAAATGCTGTTAAAGCTGAGACACAAGTGCCCCTACCTGAGTACAGCAGGGTTTGCTAAGGGGCCAAGTGCTGAAGAAGTTGGGGAGGATCTTTATTTTGGTGGACTGAGTTGATTTTTGGCCACTACACTTGGAGTAGATAATTTCAGGACTGGAAAGGACTTGTTCCCTCTTCGTGGGTTTAGGTGGTGCCTTATATTGCTGTAGTTAGTCTTGGTGCTAAGTGCTGCTCTTCCATGGAAATAATCTGGGTTGTTTGCAAAAAATCAGCTATTCCACTGCATGTTTAGGTGAATCAATATGGTAATGGGAGAGTATCTTCCATTATCAAACAAAGGGCTGGTTCTGAAGTAAAAGAACCCTTTGTGGAAATTGTAGAGTTTGGAATTGTTGTTGTGTAAGATGTGCAAAACCCTCATCAGCCAAGTGGGTTGGGTTTGACTCAGTAGAAATTTTTAAAAGTCACTTTTCTTGGGCAAGGGCTGTGATCTCAGTTGTGGTACTGGAGCAGTAGCTGTTGTCTGAACCATGGGCTTCCTCCCCACTTCTGTGTGAAGGGATCCAACAATGTGCCATTGTTTTGGGGTAGAATAAAGGGAAAAATCACAACAGGTTCTGCTAATGACACGTGTGGTGCATATTGCCTCCCATGGAGAGGACGTGGCTCAGTCAGAGGCAGCACCAGGTGACACTCAGGAGCTGGGAAGCCCCAGGACTGTCCCCTTCATGGGATGCATTGGCACAGGCACAGCTGCCTGTGGGTTTGCAGCTCCTTGAGGACAACACAACTTGGGAGGGATCCCAGAAATGTGCACAGCTGCACTGGCACCCGCTGTGCCGCAGTCATGCAGGGAACCGGACACCTCCTGTCGTGCTGTCCCAGGAATCTTCGTGGCCATGCCTCTTCCCTTTCTCCTTGCCTGCACAGAAATTCCTTTTCCTGAGTGCAGGAGACAACTGTTTGGCAAATAACATCAGCCTCCAGGGAGAGCATTGTTTCCAATAGCCACCAGGCTGGAGGCAGGAGCAAAAGGGAATGACTTGGGATGAGGGTCTAAGCGGCACCATCTGCTTCAGAAGGACATCATTTGGGCAGCAGAGGAGGCTCCTGGAGTTAAGTAATTGGGAATAGCAGGCTCCTGGCTGGAAAATGTGCCAGTCCTCCTGGCAAAAAGCTGTTAAATCTGTGTTGCTGGCGTGGGGAAGCGGTTCTGTGTAACAGGGCTCCAAAGGCTCTTTTTAACCCTTGGTGTACATTAAAAAAACACAAGCTAAGGCACTTTTGATCTCAGAATGGCATGTGGCCAGGTGTTGAGAATAAAGGGGAAGGTGGGTCCTCATGGAGGTATGTGAACCGCTCCAAGTCTGATCCTCCTGTGCTGCCAGCAGCCAGATGTGGCCTGCCAAAAATGCACACAAAATGGTGCCTGTTTTAACAGCTTTAGCAGGAAAACACAGAGTGCGATGAATGATTCATGAGAATCAATAGAGCCCGAGGCATTTACTGCCCCTTAAAACCAGTGCCTGCCTGCCAAGGGGTGCATTTGCAAGGTGAGTGATCACAAAATCCTCTGTTGAGTTTTGGGATGCAGTCACATGTTTGCTCCAGCCCTTACCTTGCTGTCTGCAAACACATCCGGCTCACCAGCCAGGCTCAGGAGCCTTTCATTCTCCAGATGAAAGCACGAGCAGTTGGGCATCTCCCAGCGAGCACAGATACAAACAAGGCCCCATTTTGCATCCCCCCCTCCTAGGGTGGCTTCCTTGGAAGCTTTGGCCTTCATCCTGTTTGTCTGATTCGCGATCAAAAGAGTGTTGCTGCCTACGTGTGTCTTGAAGCATTTTCTTCTTTCATATCTCATATAAACGTTCAATTTCTTCATTAAAATAAAATGAAGGTAATGCAATCAAGTAAGATCTGTCTCTGCAGTGGTCATATTTTGCTGATAGTGAGACCAGAGCTGGGCAAAGCTCCTTTGGGAACTTTTCTGGAGTGCAGGGGAAGAGGATGCTGCACAGCCAGATGGGTTTTCCTTCCAGGGGGAAGGTTGGATCTAACAGTCCAAGCCCCAGCCATCCTGAAGATTAAACAGTTGGATCGTAAAACATGTACTTTTTTCAAGTCTGATCTGGATGTTTTTTAATCTTCCTCAAATTAAAGGAAAATCTCTTGTTTGACCCAAAACAAAATTGTTTTCTTTGGCCAGCTAACTGAAAAAATCAGCTCTGGTCCATTCCCAATTGTGCCTCCACAGCAATCCTGTTCCATGCAACTTTACCAGTCCTGCGTTAGAGCCTTGTTGATAAAGAATTTGCAAGAACAAAATAGTTCAGCCACTTGCTCTAAGTTTAGTCCAGCTATTCTGGTTAAGTTTGTAAATATTTGTTCATATTCCACCTCGGTTTTAATGGATGTTTGTCCACATTCTGTGTTTTTCAGCTGTTTAATCATTTATTTTGTGAGATTTTGCAAAACAATATATATATATATTTGCTTGTGTGCGTGGTGAAGCTGAGGTTTTGATGTAACTGCAGGGTTTTCATCAATGGTGGAATTAGAAGCCCTTTATATGAAGGTGAAGGATTCTGGTCAGGAAACAGATGAACTTGATGTCTTTTGGCACCACATTTTTACCTCTGCTGTCTCCTCTGCCTCGTGACTGGTGAACCTGGTAGCTGTCCCATGAGTTTTAGGTGGTTAGGATTTGTGGGTTCATTTTGTATCTATTTTTTTTGTGCCTTGGAAAGACATTTGGCTCCCATTATCTGTGGACTTTGGTCTCCAATGGGGACAAACCTGCAGACCACTGTACCATCCTTGCAGCCCCACCCTCACCTGAGAACCTGCAGCTTGGTGGGGGGATTTTTACAGTTCTTAAAGCTGTTAATGGTGTGCTGGGTCTTTTTCTTCCTTTAATGTTTGCTACCCTCCTCAGGAAACATGTCGGAAGTGCCAGGGGCTGTGGAAGGAGCACATGAATCTCACCTGTGAGCAGCTGGCTGAGAAGGATGACATCAAATACAGGACATCCGTGTAAGTGAAACTCCACAACCAGGGGGAAACAGGGAGGCGGATGAGCTGGGAATCACAGTATATTGTCCCTTAGTTTCTGCTGGCTGTCACTACCTTCCCCAGAAAGATCCCAGGGATGGCAGAGCTGAGGGGTCAGACGGCTCCCAGGATGGGATTTCTGTCTGTGAAAGATACTTGGCAGCAGCCCCAGCTGGTAATTTGAGAACGTGGGAAAGTTGTCACCAGCCCAGCCTGCTCCTCTGGCTGGCCCAGTGTCTGCAGGCTGGCACCTGGTCCTTCTCCGAGGTGAGAAAACCCCAATTAGCATTGCTGAGGGGAGAAGGGAGGTGGTGTGTGGAGGAAGAGGAGTGGATTGAGTCACAGTAGGTCGTTACTACCCTTTGAAAATCTGGAGTGGAGACCTGCACTGTGTTTGCTCAGCTGCTGCTTTGTGAGAGAGGATGTGTTTTCCACCTGAAGCTTTTTGCCTGTTTCTAACCAGTTTGTAGGAATTGTTACAAAGTGCAGTCACATTTTGAAATATTCAAATGTAAATCCTGATTGTTACCCAAAATCTTTTGCAGTTTGATTTCATTCTTATCTACAGTAAATGACAAAACCCTCTGCCTTTAGGAAACAAGGGAATTTTCATCTGTGGAGCTAAATATCTGGTGCAACCAAGTGGGACTTGCCCACATTGCCCAATCTCTTCCTCTCTGATTTAGAGTCTGTCTGGCACGAGTAGAGGTTGTAAAGCTCCACCACTGGGATTTGAATGACTGTTGCTTGCTCATCCCACAGTCCCTAATTCAGAACAAAATCTGTACAGATTTGATATGACTCTTCTTTCTCTGCTGATCCTTTCCCTGTAGGAAAGAGGGATGAGAGGGAGGAGGAACGAGTTGTCGTGTCCCTAATAAGGAAAAAAAAAAATACCAGTTTCAAAACCTTCAGCAGATTGTGTCTGTGGATAGATGAGTCTGATGCCTGATACAATAAAAACTTCCTTTTGAAGCCCTGCGTAAGGAAAGGGAAGCCCAGCTGGAGTTCAGGCCAAACTTCCTGCCTTGCTCAAAGTTTCAAAAAAAAAAAAATTAAAAATCTGCACCGACAGCATCCTGTTGAGTGGTGGAGGGAAGAGCAGCTGCAGCTCCGAGGAAAGTCACTCTCAAGTTGGGTTTTTGTGTCTATTCTTAGCACATCTCCACATGCCTGGTTGCAGGTCATGATGGATGTAACTGTGTGGGAACCTTGGGTGTCTGTAAGGCTGGGAAGTTCCCACCTCACCATTCCCTGCTCCTCTAGTTGTGCTGATGGAGCCATTCGTGGGGCTCTGCTGTAGCCTGGTTCACTGCTGTGGTCCTCAAAAATACCTCCCTGCCATCTCCCAAACATTTGTTAACTTTGCAGATGCACTGAAGCAGCTGGGTGGAGATGCCTGGCTAAGGATGATCCTTCCCCAGTGTCAGAAGAATTGTGCTTCCCTCCATGAAAACATGCTGGCTTTGCTCTGCTGTCATCAAATTTCACTTCTAGGTTGTGAATTAAAGTGTAACGTGATCTCCAGCGGTCAGAAAATTGGCCCTCAGGATGATAATTTATATTCTTAAGTCTTTTAATTAAATGACCCGGCCTTTGTTCATTTCTGTGCCAAAACAGTCTTGCTGTGAGCTGAGCCTGTGCTGGAGCGTGTGTCACTGCCAGGATGTCCCTTGGGAACAAGGATTGAGCTTTGTCCTGGATTCCCACTTGTGCTTTGTTCGCTGAAAAGCCCTCTCTTAAACCTAAAGCAATAACCTCTGCAAAATTTATGTAGGGAATCTTAGAGAAAAGATAACGCCTCTGTGGGGATATGTGGTTATTTTTCAATTGCTGATTTAAATTTAAGAAACATCAAGTAAATCTGGAGCAAGGCAGCCAGGCTTGGAAAAGGAATAAATACATGGTTGTGGCAACTTTGTAGCCAGAGCAACAGACAAACATAAAAGCTGGAGGTGACAGCCAAATGTTTGCTTTTCCTGAACTTTATCTCCTTGGCTGTATTTTCTTTCAGCCAACTCAAGCATCCATGTGCCCTTTGGCCCTTGAACTTGCATCTCAAATTCCTCCCAAGCCAGAGCCTGGTGCTTTGGCTCTTGTGGAAACCAGGATCAGGGCTGCAGCATGCAGCCAGCGATTGACTTTTCTTCATTTATTTTGTTCTTCAGTTGTCATGGGCTGGCTCCAAGTGGAGCTGAGCCCAGACCTCCTTGGAACAGCAGTGAACTTGGGGATGGAATCAGAGGAAAGAGGAGAGGGTTAAAGCCTTGCTGGGGTAGTGTAACAGTAATTTTATCACAGGCTGGTGAGCGCAAACACCCCTTTGCTAACTCTCCCTCATCTTGCAGAGAGGAGAAGATGACAGCTGCCCGGATTAGGAAATGCCACAAGTGTGGGACGGGCCTGATAAAGTCGGAGGGCTGTAACCGCATGTCGTGCCGCTGCGGCGCCCAGATGTGCTACCTGTGCCGGGCTGCCATCAACGGCTACGACCACTTCTGCCAGCACCCCCGCTCTCCTGGGGCACCCTGCCAGGACTGTGCCAAGTGCTCCCTCTGGACAGACCCCACAGTAAGTAACAAAGGATTTTTTGTGAATGATTCTCACCCCAGTTTCAATCACCATCCACACCGCCGCGTTGAAATACAGACATTCCACCGAGGGGAAAAGGGTTTTAGCCAGCACAGCTTTTACCTTTCCCAAGGCAGCTAAAAAACCGCAGTGGGATCCTGTAACAGCACAGAGTCACATCTGACCACAGCTTGGAAAGAGCTGGTGCTGCTTTAGGGAAAATCAGCTCCTGTCAGATGAGAGGTTTGGCTGGAAGTGCTCTGAGTGCTGTTCTGGAGAGCGAAGCTAGTTGGAAGGAGCTGGTGGGAAGCAACTCCTGGCACCAGGCACAGTAGCCAGCATTGGGATTATTGGGACTCATTCCTACTTTTGCAGCTGAGATGGTGTTGGCATGGCTTGGCATCTGGAGGCAAGGGCAGTTGTGGTTTTGGTGCCCAGATGATCCAAGTGCTGGCCGTGAATCCTGTCACAGAGATGGACCCATCAGAAAACTGCCTGCAAGCTTGGAGTTGTAGTTGGGTCCATTCTCGGGGCTGTTGTCAACAGCTGCAGAGGGAGTGAGCTCTGAGAGAAGCTGTAGTAATTTGATACGGCTCGTATCTGTGACAGGCTTGGGAAAACTTGCTGTAGCAAGTAAGTCTTTGTAAATAGAGGTCTTCAATGCTGTAAATCCAGGAGTGTTGGAAGGAGCAGGAGTTGAATTTCCTGATTTTAGCAAAACCGTAGAGCAACATGAATGTGGATCTGCTTTCCCAGGGCTTGTCTGAACTTCCTCTTTCCTAGTGGTTCTTTGTCTTGGGTCTCTGCAGCTTTCCAGGCTGTTCCCAGCCCTCCTGTCTGCAGGGAATGTGCACAATCCTGCATCTGCACAGAGCCAGGGAAAAGCCACTCTAAATCTCTCCCTTCTACCTCCAGGCTCTTGGGGATCTCCCAGCAGTGTCACAACCAGCATAAGCTTCCAAGTCTTGTGCTTGCCTGCTTTTATTCCCTGAATTATCCTGTCAATGTGAGCTGTTAAACTACACACAGACACCTCCTTGCAGGCACCCTTGTAGCATTTTTGACACCTGGTTCTGAGTTTCAGGGATTCCTGTCCCATTCCTCCTCCTTTTCCAGCAGGATGCGATGCAGGGCAGCGCTGGCATCCGTTGTTCTTGTCAGGCTACTGATTGTGCTGGGGGATGGCATTTGTTCAGAGCCAGAGAAAACATGAGGCCTCTCAAAAAAAGCTCGTACTGTACTTTCCAATAAATAAATAAATAAGCAGCACAAAGAAGCCACTGTCACCAGGCCCTTTCCACCTCTCTAATTAACCAATGTTGTGGCAAAGAAAAATTTCCCACTGTCAGCAAAGAGCTGGCACTGCCTGCTCTTTTATTATTTAATTATTTTTTTGGATGATGGAGTGCTGGTGGGCTGGGGAGGTGAAGCTGGGTGACTGTCCTTGCTGCAGTGCAGAGAGTAACACAAAACTCAACAGTTGGCTTGAAGTTGCAATGATGGTGGGTGCCTGTGTGCGTGGTCCTTCCTCATAAGGGGCGTAGGGACACCAACCCAACCCCTCCAGGGTGACCTGTACTCTCATATGGGACATGGAAACAAGAGTTAGCCTGGTAGATGTAAAGAGGGAAATTGAATTTGAGTCTTGACATGGAGATTTGAAAGACCAGAAGACCATTGCATCAGTACTGTTCTGTCCTTTGCCAGGGATAACGTCCATCCAAGGCATGACCTTTGAAGGATCTGGTTTGAGTCTAAATCCCTATTATTTACAGCAAAATTCATGTTTCTTTAAAATAGGGAACCTTTGTTCTTTTCCAAATGTTTAATGTTTTCCCAGTCTGAAACAATTCTTGTGAAAGTATAAGTAAACCTATTCATTAGCTTGGGTTAAAAACAAATTAAAGACAGTCCTCTAGGAATGGCAGCATCTGTTAGTCTTTGTCTCAAATGATCTTGAGAGAGTAAAGCAGAGGCTTCAACATTTCCCATAATTAAAGGTTAGTTAAAATCTTGTCCCTAAGCTGTAATCAGGCTGGAGTCTGATTTAGAAGTATTGGTGCAATATTTGCTGGCTCGGAGACAAGCTGCAGTCCTGCTGTGGTGAGCAGCTTCCAGGGAGGCCAGGCAGGAATTGTTTCACCCCTGCATTTCTTCTGGAGCTAACTGGTGCCCTGCACCCCTGGAGGAGGTGCCAGGAGCCCTTCCCAGGAAGCTGCTTGGCCAGAAGTCCTCGTGTCCCCCAGTCCATGCAGGCTTAGCTCTGCTCTGCAGGAGCTGCAGGAGGGGCTGATGCAACATTGCCAGAGACAAAGCTCAGGAGGGAGCAGTGGGAATAAAGCTGTTAGAAAGCATCCAGAGGAGAGATGGTGGAGGGCCTTGAGGGGAAGCTGTCTGAGGAGTGGTTGAGGCTATTTGGTTTGTTCAGCTGGAGAAGAGACTGAGGGGAGACTCATTGAAGGCTGCAGCTCCTCCTGAGGGGCAGCACATGGGCAGCTCAATCTCTGCTCCCTGTGAGCAGGGACAGGACCCAAGGGAACGGCTGGAGCTGTGTCAGGGAGGCTTAGGTTGGATACCAGGAAAAGGCTCTTCACCCGGAGGGTGCTGGGGCACTGCTCAGGCTCCCCAGGGTGGGGGTCATGACCCCATGGCTACCAGAGCTCCAGGAGCATTTGGACAACACCAGGCACAGGGTGGGATTGTTGGTTGTCCTGTGCAGGGTGAGGAGTTGGACTGGATGATCCTTGTGGATCCCTCCCAACTCAGGACACTTTATGGTTCTGTAAATTGGCTCTAGATTGTAGGGGCTGTATGTGCCCTGATTTCTAAAGATCTGTAGCAAACCTATGGCTGCTTGTGTGCATTTCATCCAGTTTTTACAAATCCTGGGGTGCAATGTGATTAATGCATTCTGGCTGTTTTGGTAAACCAGGTTCTGCTCTCAAACATATTATTTTGAGTTTAATACTCATCTTTGGGCTATCGGTAATATTGCACAGAGGCTTTTTTTGGCTGTAAAGTTTTAAGATGTTTTCAGTAAACTCTTGAAACCCTCCCAAAGGCCGATCGTTAAAGTTCAAAGCAGAAGACTAATCATCATGAGGTGTTTGCAATTATCCCTCCTTCTGGTGTTATAAAAAGATGATGTTGAGAAAAGACTGTGTAAAACTTCAAATGCATCAAGGAAATGCATGAAGTGCACAGAGCTGCTTTTAGGATTTGGAAGTGAAGCGGGGGGGGTGGGGGAAGCTCCCCTAAATTTAGGATGTGGGTTCTGTGGTGAGTTTGGGGGTTTTTTTTCCCCTGCTATAAAACGCTTCAATCACAAGCATATGGTTAATGCAGGGAATTCACAGAAAGCCATCGATACGGAATGCCTGTTGCTAAAATCACTCTGCATTTCTTGAACGCTGGCGTGTGCTTGGTCCCCATCCATCCCCATGCCGGCCCCCCTTTCCCTGCAGCACTGCGGATGCCCTGTTCCAGTTACAACACAGCCTGCTTTTATCCCTGCTTCCTGCTGCATGGAAGAGCACGCTGGAGACAGCCCATGCCTGCTCTTGCTCAGCCTCTCCGCAGCTGATCTGGGAATGATTTGAAACAAACCCCTTTAGTCCTTTGGAAGCCTCCGTCGTGCAAAATCATTTCAAGTTTATTAGGAACGGCTGCGGCCACACGTACGTGCAAAAAAAAAAAAAAGAAAGCAGTAAAAAGGCAGAAAGGGGGAGGCAGCGGTGCTGAAGCACTTTCTAAAGTAGGGGAGGGGTTGCAGAGCCCAGAAATAGGCACCAGGGCTCTTGTTTTCCCCCTTTTCAGGAGGCGGCAGCCGCTTCCCGTTGACACTTAATAATTAAAGATAACGAGAAGCACAGGAGATAAAAACAGAGCTTTCAAAAGCTCCCTGGATGGCACTTTTGTTCCGGGCAGAGGAGGTTTTATTTGGGGGGAGGTTGTCTCTGTATGACTTGCTGAGCTTTTATCTCCTTTGCTGCTGTGTTTTCTCGTTCCCAAGGGCAGTTTGTTTCTCCAGCAGCTCTTTCTGCTTGTGGCAGGGCCCTGCGTGGGTGCTGGATGAGGCTCCTGTGCAGCAGCATTGTTGTACCAGGCCTCCCTGCCATGGAGAGGTGCCTCTCTTAGCAACCCAGCCCCGCTCCTCGCTAATCCATCTCCAGACCGAGCCATCCGTTCTGCTGTGATTGGCTCCGTGCTCCCGCATTCCCTGCATTCAATGGGAGAGCGCTCAAAGGAAAAGCTTCCTCCGTGGAGAGCCTTTCCCAGGTGGGGGATGGCCAGGGCAGGCTCCCACACTGGTCAGAGATGAGCATTTGTTTTTTCCTTGGCTACAGGAGGGGATGCACAGAGCATCCCGCTGCTGGGTCTGGGGCAGAGCTTGATGCTATCTTGTCACTTGAAAGCACAGCTGCTGCTAATGACCACGTCTGCTTTGTGCAGATAAAAAGGGTGAATGCATCTCAGAGATGGCTTTGCATTTTCCTCTTGGCCACCTCCCTTCTCCCGTGATGCAGCAGAGTGTGGGGAAGAGCCACGTTGTAGCATTGCCCTGCATTTCCTCTCCGGGAGAAAAGCCAAATTACATCCTTGCTCAAAAAAACTGCCCAGTGCTGAGACCCCCCCCTCCCAGGGTTGGGAGGCTGCTTTTTTCTTTTTTCTTCTTTATTTCTTTCTTTTTGTCTTGCTGTAGGCAAGGCAGCTGACAGGAAGATGACTGTTAACTTGACAAGATAAATGCCTTCAATCCACACAGCCTGTGAACAGGCCATTAAAATTATAATCTAATCCTTTATTAAGGGACTTGAACCCGCTCAGGGAAACGGACACAAGAAGCTTTTGAAATCCTTCTGCAGTCTCCACCCCATGTGATGTTAAAAGGTTTCTCACCACAAAACCAGCCATAAGTGTGCTAATGAAATCTTAATTTTCGGTGTGGGTGCTTTACCCCTCGATGAATCTGTCATCTTTCTAATTACTGTGGTATTAAAAAACAGCCTTTGCTTCCAAAGAATTAGAAGTGTTTTGCAAGATTCACTAAAATAGCACTAAGACTTGGGGTTTTTTGTTGTTGTTGTTTTTGTTGGTTGTTTTTTTTTTTTTTCATTTTGACCTCCACAGTATATATTAGGCAGAACTTGTGGCATCAGCTTTCTTTCAGAACATCCCAAAATTATCTTGCTGTTTACATATCATCAGTTCTTTTGTTCTTTCTGGGATGTGGATCTTTCCTAAATACTGCAGGTATTGAACGGTGCTGTGTATTCATCACTTGCCAAATTTAATGTCAGGCTCTTAAGTAGGAAGGTGCTTGTTGTGCAGTGGCTTTTTTGTTTTGTTTTGGGGTGGTTTTTTGTCCTTTTGATATTAATGGCTACCAGTCTTTCAGAAATACTGGTGCAAAAAAACCCCAACATCCAAGCTAAGTCTTGGTATGTGGGATTAAGTGTAAGCACTTCTTAACCTTCAAATGGGAAAATACACTTTTATCAGCAGAGAGGCAACAGGGCTGATAAGTTCTG
The DNA here is from genome assembly GCA_013398615.1 of Brachypodius melanocephalos. Classification (NCBI taxonomy): domain Eukaryota; kingdom Metazoa; phylum Chordata; class Aves; order Passeriformes; family Pycnonotidae; genus Brachypodius; species Brachypodius melanocephalos. Next base: position 5,436,374 of record VZSR01003816.1, read on the forward strand.
TTCTTGGAGATGTGGATTGTTGTGGCTCTGCTGTGATTTGTGGTTTCAGAGCTAGCCAGGAACTCATCACCCTGATCCAGGTCTGTTCCTGGCAGGTTTTTGCATCCAGGGTGTGCTCTGAGCTCTGCCCCTCTTGAAACCCCCGAGGGGATGGAGCAGAGTGGGGGTCTGTGGCTGCACTTTGGGGGGAGGTGTTTTATGTTGTCCTGGGGAGCTCTAGGGGTCAGTTTGGAGGTCTGGCAGATGGGCTTTGCTGTTCCCCGTTTCCCCCGGCGCTCTGGGAGCCGCAGTAATCGAATCCAGCGTCACCTTGGGCCAGTGCAGCTGGCTCCAGCCCCGGGGCAGATGGATGTGTCCAGCCCCCATTAGAGGGAGGTCAGCTGCAGTTTAAACTGAGAGGCTGGAGCAGCCCTGGCTGCAGAAGGGTCTGGTAAAGTTGTCTTTGATGTGTCCAGTTTTGTGCAGGACTGGCTGGAGCTGCAGTGTCAGGGATGGGGACAGGAAGGGGTGTCCCTTGGAAGCAGCACTTCACAGGATTAATCTGAGATTTTTGTTGGAAAGGTCTTTAAAGTTCATCTTGTTCCACCTCCTGCCACGGGCAAAAACACTTTCCACTATCCCAGGCTGCTCCAAGTCCCATCCAACCTGTCTTGGACACTTCCAGGAATGAGGCAGCCACAGCTCCTCTGGTCAGCCCGTACCAGGGCCTCCCCACCCTGCCAGAAAAGAGTTTACTCTGTAATCACAGACTTTGACTAAAGTAAAAACATTTTGTTAAGTTAAAGGGCACATTTCTGGGCTTTAAGGTGAGGTTTATCCTTGATGTGAGGAAAGGAGATACTGGGTGATCTTGCTCAGCTGAGTTTAAAATGTATTTCTTGTCACATAAACCTTCAGGTGCATCTTCTCCACTAAGTGGCAATAAAATGGGAGTGGTGGCCGTGTCCATTTTCAACAGCATTGCAAAATATAGTCTGAGAAGGAAAAATAAAAATGAAGTCCTAAAGTTTAAAACCAAGCATTGAGAGTGCTGCTGGGGCAGCAAAAGAGCAGGGGATGTTTGGTTGCCTGTGGAGCATGCCCAGGTGCTTTTCCAGCCAGGAAAACTGATACTTGGGGGGTAGTTAGGCATTCCGTGTCGGCTCAGAAGAGCCATTCTTCAGCAGGTTTATGGAGATAGATAGGCTGTAATTAACACCCCATGCAAGCAGCCTGTTTGGGAAAGGAAAAAAAAAGAAAAAAGCCTGTCCTGGAAAGTCTTAATTTTAACCAGGGACTCACAGAATAATAAAAGGGAGGGAAGTACTGAGTTTTTGGCTTTCTGCACATCAAGATAACTTCAGTCTCCCAGGGAAACCTTATCTGGTGGTGGAGGAGGGGACTTCTCCACAAGCTTCCTAGGCTGTACATGTGCAGGACTGTCAGCTGGGGACTGGGAAGCTTAAAATCATTTCAGTGTAGCTGCATGCACGAAGCATATTTTGGATTTAGTTCCAGAGCACTCTTCAAAATAAGGGATATTTTTCACATTGAGAGTGTTCAGGAAGAATTTTGTGTGTTTTGGCAGTATTGAAATTAAGCTGACTGAAACAAGCAGAGTCTTGTGCTTTGTGGAGTACTTGGGGCTCAAGGTTCCAAACACTGTCCTGGAGGTTTGGCTGCTCTCTCTGAAATCTCCAGGTTTGGTTTCATCCCCACAGACAAGCAGAATCTCACCTGAGGCTTCATTGCACCCTTGGATCTCACTGATGCTCCTTTGAGTTAAGAGAGCTGGAGGTGATGAGAGGCAGAAGGACAGTTTCAATTTCTGGCTTGTCCTTGTGTTCTCAGTGAGCAGCAGCCCTGAATATTGTTGCTATAACCTCTAGACAGACATTAAAGAAACATATTTCGATTTATGCCCTTCTCAGAGTTACAGATAAGATCTAAATGGCACCATTTAGCTACTAGAGCCAGGATTTAAGTTGTGTTAATTCCAGCTGTTGGGCCAAAAACTCTACAAGTGCTAGGATAATGTAAATATTTAATAGACTATTGCCATTAAAAAGATTAACAGCTCTTCAGAGGGGTGGAGCTGGGTTGCAGTTCTCTGGTTTTCATCAAGTCAATGAATTTTAGTGCTGATCTCCTTGGAAAGCTGATCCAAGCATCTTGGTTATACTTTATAGAGTGCAGGTTATTTGTGCTGCTGCAGTTCCCCCATCACAGCTTTGCTTTTGGGTAAATCTAGGCCAGCCCCAAACGAGGGTAATTGAGCCAAATTAGTTTCTCTTGGTTTTCCCTGTGAAAATGTGCTGTAAAGAAAAGCAGCATTGAGAGAACAGAAAGCTGCTGCAGCAGGAATTATCCCACTGATTCTTGGTATTCCTTGATTTCTAGGAAGATGATGAGAAGATAATTCATGAGATTCAGAAGGAGGCTGAAGAGGAGCAAAGGAAGAAGAATGGGGGTAAGTCACTGTCGGGATCAGACTGAGGATGGATGATGGGACAGCACAGGGTTCCCAGCTACTGATGGGTCTCTGGACCTTCACTGGATTCTGTTCCTCCTGGGAACTGGTCTGTTTTTAAAGTGCTTTTACCTGCAGACTTTGCTGGGATTGTGAGCAAGCACAAGGTTTGTGTCCAGCTCTCACGTGGCACCGGTGGTGTGGAGGTCTCTGCTTGGCAGAGTAGCTGAGGAGCAGCAAAACCTCTGAGCTGTGAAGGAAATGTTCCCCCTTTGTGGGGGTTGGTGGTGAAAGTAGCCAGGCTGGAGAGCTCATGGAGCAAGGGGCCAGCAGTGGCTGTGCTTGGAATGGGGGATTCTGTTGGCAAACGCTGCCAGCCCATGGACTGAGCTCGGGGAGCTTTGTGGGGTGACCGCTCTGTGCTCTCCTCCCCGTGCAGAGAACAGCTTCAAGCGCATCGGCCCTCCCGTGGAGAAGCCCGTGGAGAAAATCCAGAGGATCGAGGTCATCCCGAGGCCGGTGCCTCAGAACTTCCACCAGCCCCGGATGCCCCCGTACCCCTTCGTGCACCCCCCGTTCCCGCTGCCCCCCGTGCGCCCCATGTACAACAACATCCCCCTCAACATCGGCCCCATCCCCGCTCCCTACGTGCCCCCCCTGCCCAACATGAGGGTGAACTTTGATTTTCCCCAGATCAACGTGCAGCTGGAGCACAACCTGCCTATGCACTTTGGCCCTCAGCCCCGGCACCGCTTCTGACCTGCTCCCCACTGCACTTGGCAGAGTCACTGCAGGGTAAAGCCACCCCATAATGTCACCCCCTCCCCACTCCAGCCCCTCTGGGGTTCAGCCAGCAGCCGGGGACTCCGTGTCCCTGCCCTGCACCCTCTCGAGGGCTTCTCCAAACCTTTGCAATCCAACATTTCAACCTGTGCTGCAACAGGGTTTGGTGCTACATTTCCCAGGGGTGGAATTCCTCCCTGAGCTGGGCATCCAGATGTTTTGTTTTGACAAAGCCTTTTCAGGCAGCTGTTGGAAGGAAAAGCGAGACTTTGTGGAACACAGGGATACAGCAGTTCCTTGGGGAATTTCCAAAATTCCTGCCTTCCTGCTGGCCAGAGCAGCAAAGTGAGTCTTGGGGGAAGGGAGGAGACTCTTGGCATCCAAGTTAGCGTAAGACCTTCAGGAGTGAGGTAACAGGGGGCAGCTGCCCCAGCCTTCTGCCTGTGGTGAGGCTCAGGACTGGGGTTCCTGTATTCTCTGGCACCCCTGTATCCTGCTGGCACCTCCCAGCAGAAATAAATAGTTCAAAAGCAAGTCAGTGTAGCATTGTTTGTGTTCCTCACTCTGCCTGCAGAGTGAGGGGCTGCAGCAGCTGTCCCATTGCTGAGGTCTTGGTAGGAAGCCCAGAGCCATGTTCTGTTTCGGGGTGTTAGGAAGAGGCAGGAGATTTGGGGCACCCAAATCTTTGGCTGGACTGAACTTACCCCCATTGAAGGGCTCTGTTTTTCCCCCCAAAGGTGTGTGCCCCTCAACTTCTGAAACGTGGCCTTTGCTTTGCTGTTCTCATCTGGCATCCCAAACCTCCCCCAGCTTCTGGCAGCAGTGCTCAGGCAGCTGCTGGAACCACCTGGAGCCAGAGCTGTGCCCTTTATTGCAAAAACTGCCTGGGAAACACCCAGATAAACATGTAGGCAGTGATGTGTCGTGTGGTAGGAAAATTGGGAATGTTTCCTGTAGCTGCAGTGAGTTGGGAGCCCCCATACCCAAACCCTCAAAACCCAAGGGGCAGCTGGAGCCTCATGCTGCAGGAAGCTGGCTGCTTCCACAGCACCAGATAACTCACGAAAATGTGTGTGTCAGCTTAAATTACCTTTGGAAAAGCGTGTTAAAAGTTAAACCTGAGTATTGCTGGGCTTAGAAAGTGAGGGAAAAGCCAAACTTCTTTGTGAGAAGTGGGGGATGCAGTGCTGGGCTGTGGGAGGAGGGTGGCACGAAGCCCTTTCTCCACAGCCCTTGGCTGTGCTGTCTGGTACAGGCCCCATCTAGAAAAGAAAATGGTTGGAGTGGAAAAAAGCCTCTTCCCAAGAACGTTGGGCTGGCTTTTAGCAGCCCAGTTGTGCTGTTGTTCTCCAAATGTTTTGTTCTGGCCTTCATCCTGTTCTGTCCTGCTGGGAACTCGCTGGGTGCATTTCCCTTCCTGTCATTCCCCACTGTATTTCAGCATCCAGGTGTTTTGTGGGTTTATTTGTTTTTTCAGGTAAAATTCCCTGTCTCCACCTCACAGCTTCTGCCAAAGCCCCACGTGCAGCATTCGGGGACCCCGGATCCCCTCGGGTGTGCAGGGAGCACTGGGCATGGGGTGTCAGTGGGATGCTCCTGGCCAGGGGCCTGGGACAGCATCTGGGGACTGTTCTGCCCAGGAAGGTCTCCCAGACAGGGAATTTCCATGCCTTCTGGAGCTGGGTGTTTTTCCCATTGCCTGTGGGTCAAACATTCCCTGTGGAGCACTCTGGCTCCTCTGTGCCGTGGCCTCTCTAGCATTAATAACCAACTGCTATTCCCTTGCTGCTGGAATTTTCTATTTTGAATTAGTTTATTCCTGGCAGCAGTCTGGGGGCTGCAGGAGCTTTATCACTTGCTGCTCAGCTGGGCTTTGACCAGGTTTAAATCCTGCCTTGCACCGACTGATTCCTGCAGCAGCCAGGAGCAGGAATCCTGTTGGATTTGGGGAGGAAGGGCTCTGTCACAGCAGCTGCTGAGAAAACAGATCCAGGTCAGAAGAAGCAGTGGTGGCTTCCCTTATGGAAAATGAATCCTATTTGTTTAATAGCTGAGATTTTCTGGGCTCAAGGGCTGGTTTGGATGAGCCCTCCAGGCTCTCCAGGGCATTTGCCCTTCCTGGTGGGTGCAGGAAGGATCAGGCACTGAAGGGAGGCACAGCTCAGCTGCTGAACCAGTGGCCCAAACTGTGAAGGAAATATGATGGTCATCCAGCAAAAAATGGTGGTCCAGTCCCATCTCTTTGTGTGTGTCCAGAGCTGTGTGGGCATGGAGAACTGAGCCTTGGCAGAGGGGCTGGAGAAGTGTCAGCAGAGGTGGCAAGGGGAGGTTGGTGGCTGTGATCCATCAGAGTCACTGCTGCCCTGGCACAGCTGCCATGGAGGATACAGAGGGAAGAGAGGGTTCCCTGTGTCCCCTGCCAAAGCCAAGGGCTTCTTTGTGTCCAGGAGAGGATAAAGCAGTGCCTGTGATGTGCAGGTACACCATGCCTAGCACACCCAACACTACTCCTCTCCCAGAGGAAACCCCCATGGCACCAAAAACTTGCAGCCCAAGCATGTGGCTGCTTCCCCCCTCTAACCCAGGAGATCTCAAGTTGTTTCTGAATCTGTGTTGATTTATTACAAAAAAAAAAAAAAAAAAAAAAAAAAAAGGAGAGAAAAAGCCCAAAACTTACTGAGCCACCCAATCCAGCCTTGACCTGGTCTCTAACTCCTGCATCCCACTTCCCCTCCTGCCCCACAGTCTTTAGAACCACTTGTTTAAAGGTTTTGAAGGCAATGAGGAGGTTGCTGTGCCCAGGCTGATCCCATAACAGGTACTTCTTACAGCTAATTGCAGTGTCCCATTTACTTGCCTTAAAGGTGGAGAGAGAAACTTAGTATTTGCACTTAGCAAAACGTTGTATTAAAAGAAAATAAAAAAGACCTGTAAAGATGTGCATGTTCTGCAACTTTGTATAACAATAGCTAAAATAAATAGGTGGTTTATTAAAAAAGAAAAAAAAAAAAAGGAGAAAAAAACCAAAAAATATTTTTCTTTACATTCTGGTAGTAAACAGTTCTAATATTCTGTGTGTAAAAAGTTCCTGTATTATATTGTAATTTGAATTTTTGTAAATAAATTTGTGCACTCTGGCTTTCACCTGTGTGCTTTTTTTCTTACAGCCTTGTCCTCCTGTCTTGCCTGTGCCAGCCTGGTGCTGGGACAATGCTAGGGAGTGGGGCCAGATCCCAACCTGTGTCAGTGGAAACTCCCCAGGTCACAAGGCAAAAAACCCATTTGACCCTCCTGGAACAGCTTAACCTGTTCCATGTGCTCCCAAGGAAAAACTGGATGGGATAGAAAATGGTTTCCAGTTGCTCCTTTAAATGGAAACCAGGATATGGGGAAGGCTGAGGGGATTTCCCCTCTTGCTGGGGTGGTGGTGAATGATGGCAAATGCAGAATCCAGCCCTGAGGGGAAAAAAGGAAATGTGTGCTGGCAGCTGGGGAGAGGGGAAGGGGGAAGGTTCTTTCCTGCAGCTCCAGAGCCCCTGCCCTGGCTGGGCAGCCACTGGCAGAGCTGCCTGCAGCCCTGGCTGGGTGTCACAGTCTGCTGTCACAGCCAGGTTTGCTGTGCACACACAGATGTCACAGTGAGGCCGAGCGTGGCCATTGGAGCTGCTCAGCATTTCCTGCATTGCCCTGATTTCTCCCTGTTTATAGTCAGGGCTGCGCATCCTTCCTTCCTTCCTTCCTTTGGGACATGCAGGGCTCATCCCCCATCTAAATGTGAAGGTCCCTCTAGGTAATGCCATCCCCACTGTCCCCATGAGATGTGTGCCTGGGGGAAGCTGGGCAGCCCCTCTGTCCCAAACTTAGCTTTTCCCAATCAGCTTTACATTTTCCAAGGCAAACAGGAGCCTGTCAGTGCCCAGCCAGGCTGTGGTGGTGATGGGCAGGGAAGCTCTGGCTGCTCTCAGTGCAGGTGCTGGAGGTTGGATGAGGTTCAGGGCTGGTTTCACTTGTCTTGGGAGGGCTGGGGGCACATCCTGGTTCCTTTGGCAGGACGTGGGTTGGGCTGGGCTTCACTTCCCACTTTAGTCTTTTATGTTGCCCTTTAAAGGAGGCTGATTGCTGACCCCCACCCCACCATCTACCCAAACCCACCCTCCCTGTGCTTTTCCCTCCCATCTATGGAGGTGAAACACCTGAATCAAGAGAAGAAGCTCTGTGGGGTCACAGCTTTGCTCCTGGCTGAGGACAGCAGAGCTGGCTTGCAGGTCCTGACCCATCCATGGGTCACCCATCCCCACATTCCCCTGGGCTCAGTGGCTTCAGGCTGTTCTGAGCATCTCCAGAGCTGACCCAGCCTCCAGCTGGCTTTGACTTTACAACCCTTTGGAGCCTCTTAGTCACCATTCCCACCCTCTCCTCATGTCTCCAGACCCAGCTCAACTTTTGTCAGACAAGTTTTGTCACCCAAATCTCCACGCTCAGGCTCTTGCCTCATTAACAGACCACATACTAGGTTGAATCCGAATGCAGGTTTTTATTTTTTAATTCATCTTTCTCCATTTGAAGCTATTTTTTTTAAGTTATACAAATGGCACTTACAAAAAAATAATAATAATTAAAAAAAAAAAACCCAAACAAACCCAAAATTTAAATTTTTCAGAGTGAGATGTTTTCAGAGAGTCACGACACCCAATAAGAGGAAACGAGAGATGTTTGACCTAGTGTCACACAGGAGAAGCCGGAGCAGGAATTACAAGTTTGGGACCGTGACGGGGATGGGGAGAAGGCCACACGGGGAGGGGGTGACGGCCAGCGAGAGTGTGTCAAGTCACAGGGGCACACAGGGCTTCAAGACACTCGGTCCTTCGAGGGGCAGCGTGGTCCCAGGGGGACTCGTGGTGCCGGGGGGCGCGGGCGGCCCCTGGGTGTGAGCGCAGAGCCGAGGTAGAGTCCCAGCCAGGATCCCCTGCACCCGCCAGGGACCCCAGCTCAGAGTTGTCCCCCTGCCTGGGGACAGCTGCTCGCTCTCCCAGCTGAATTTAGCACCAAGCTCCTGTGGAGGGGAGTCCCCTCCTCATGGCTTTAAGGCTGACGAGCCCCTGCCTGGCCTCCGGCAGTAGGGACCGGCCCTGGTTTGGCACGGCAGCGATGCCGAGAGCACCCTTGGCGTGGGGTGGGACCAGCACTCCCCCTCTCCAGAGGGAGCCCACGCGGGAAAAGGCTCCTTGGTGTGTTTGTAGGGAGCAGATACCGGCCCTGGGAAGGCCCCAAAGGATAAAGTGCCTTTCAACACCCTAAGGAACACGCAGCATCACCCGTTACAGACAGCGTTAAACTCTAATGCAGACCTAGTACAGACAACAGTTGGTCACACAGTGCCATGGAGAGCATATATAAATAGAGACTAACAAAAATACTGTTTTGGTCTTTTTTTTTCTTTTTTTCCTTTTCCAGTAGAGTTGCAATTCATGAGAGCCCAGCCCAGGTGCCCTGGGGGTGGTGGGACCGGGAGCTGCCCCCTCGGGGTGCCTGCAGGGGCAGGCGCTTCCTAATTCAGCATTAGGTGTTCAGTGATTCGCTTCACTGTTCCAGTATTTTACGAGAAAAAAAAAAACAACAACATCAAAGGTACTGAGCAAATATCACTGTGCAAAGTTTGCTAAGGAACTTTTTCTATTCTGTAAACCAAAATCTGCAGTTTATGCTTCCAGCCACTGCCCCGGGGAGATCACGTTGACCAGCCCGGCTCCTGCCGGGACCGAAGCCACGGGAGATGGGCTGGGTGGAGCCCCCACCCTGGCACGGGCTGGCTCTGTGTCCCCCCACACCCTCCCCTCCAGGCACAGCAGCAGGACCAGCCTCGGGGCAGGCTGGACCCACCATCAGGGTCTGGGATGCTCCTCCAGAGCCAGAAGCACGAGGAGGGGTGGAGGGACAGGAGAAGCACAGGGCTCCATGAGATGAAAGGCTGAGGCTTTCCAGACAGGATCACCCTAAAGAATCATTTCCAGGTGTTTGGGCAGGGGCAGCTTGCTGGCCCTTCCACAGGGATGTGCTGGCACGTGCCAGCCCCATCCCCAGGGATGCTGTGATATGTAAGGTCACCTCTTAGAGCTCAGCTGGGGATGAACCTGCCCCACAGTCCAGGAGGGGAGAGAAGCTGCTGGGACCAGCCAGCTGAGCCAGCTGAGCCCAGCACCATCGCTCCACCCCCGACTGGAGCAGCGCAGGACAGGACAGATGCTCCAGGGGACACTGGCAGCACAGTCTGAGGCTGTGCCAGTGCTGATATGGCAGAAGCGAGCACAGAGGTGATCTTATTCCCTTTTTTTAATCGAGGAGAGGAAAATAAACTACCTAAGGTGATGCTCAGGGCCAGGAGGGGGATACGGCCGTTTCCAAGCCCAGCAAACCTGGAGGGAGGCAGGGATGGGGGGGATAAGACAGACCCCTCTACAAAGCTATATAGGCAGGCAGCCCCACCACTTTTCCAGTTCTTACAGGGATTTACGGAGACCCACCTCCCACATAACGCACCAACTCCATGGCAGGAGGGAAGGGCAAGCCAGTCTGAAAATCCTGTTACAGAGAGGAGAAACAGAACCCAAAGGAAAAGAGGACAGGAAGGGAAAAAGAAGTTGGCAACGGGAGGTACTCTAAAGTGCATTAATATTCCCAGAGGGTGGAGGCATCGATGGTGTCGGCCGATGCCTTGAGCACCCCGGCGTGGTCGCCCTTCAGGTATTTGCCATTGATTTTGATGGCCACTTTGTTATAGTCGCAGAATTCAAAAAAGAAGTCCACGGGGGTGTCGCTGCTGCTGGTGACGGATGACTCGTTCCCCACCATCCAGTACTTCCCAGTGGTATCTGCACGAGAGGGGACACAGCAGCCTCATCAGCCACCACGGGAACCCAAAAGGCCCCCTGGGGACCCCACAGCTACCCTGGGGACTCACCCTTGATGTTGTAGGCACCGTCATTGAACTCCAGCTGGAAGACGTCGTAGGAGGAGCGGTTGGAGTCCAGGGTGCCGGTGACCTTGCGGCAGCCAATGAAGCCGTGCTCGCCGCGCAGGACGATGATGGGCCTGTTGATCAGCTTCATCACGAAATGCTCCGTCTCACCTGTGCCAAGGGGACAGGGGCTGTGAGAGCAGCCAGGGGGGCACACAGCCACACCCCAAAGCTGGCAGACAGCGGTGAGGAGCGGGGGCTGTGCCCTCACCCGTTTCTCACCCACCCCACCTGCCCCCCATCTCACAGCACATCAGTCACTAAGAGAACTTATTGCCTGAGCATCACTTGGAAGAAGAGCCTGGCTCTGGGGGGACTTTTTTCATCCCCTGCTGTCTCGGTGTGGGGTCGCCAAGGGTCCCTTACCCGCTGTCTCCATGGAGGCTGCCAGCTGCCCGTTCTTCTTTGCTGTCACGTACTTGCCGTTGGCAGCTTTCAGGGTGATGCGTTTGTCACACCACTCGATGTCAAAGTAGCAGCTGGCGTTCCTGTGGGGCAGAGAGGACAGTCAGCAGGGATGTGCTGGAGGAGGACCCTGCCACTGCCACCCTGCTGGCTTGGAAAGGGCCACAGCCAGATCAGCAGAGCCTGATTCGATCTGTTTTTGCAGGATGAACTGTGTTGTGGTGGCCACCCCACTGGGAAGCCCTGGCCCCGCGGGCAGGAGGCAGGCAGGCAGCCAGAGGCGCTTTTGGGGTTTCCGCCTGGCTCTCAGGGTTGAACTGCAGGGCAAAGCATTTCGACAGCCCCAGCCGGCCAGGAAGGATGATGTGGCCCCAGGGACTTCCAGAGCATCGTGGGTGGCAAGCCTCGACCCATCCCCGGCTTTCCCAAAATGCAATGCCTCTGCTGGGAAGCGTTTGGGACGAGCACCTAAGCTGGAAAATCCCCCTTGAATTCCCCTGGGAGATTCCCTGAAGCCCAGGCACCACCCTGAGCTGCCGGGACAGGGCACTGACTCACTTTGTGGAGGCAGTGGACTGGATGCCCCCGTTGGAGGTGAGGGTCCAGTACTTCCCGGTGTAGGTGCGGAAGGCGCATTTCTTGGTGTCCTTGTTGATCTCCAGCTGGTAGGTCTCCTGGTCACCCTCCTCATCCTGGTTGGCTGAAAGGTCCATCCCTACAGAGCAGAGACAGATGGAGATCGGGAGTGGGATCACAACCTGCCTCCAGCAGGTCCAGGTGCAGGACAGCCCAGGAAACATAACTGAGAGGGGCTCCTGCTTCCTGGGTGAAATCCCAAATCCCTCACATGGATCTTCCCTCTGGCATTTGGGGTTCAAATCCAGGTTCTCATTTGGTTATTTGGTGTTAAGGTCCTAAATGAGGGGTGGACAGCCACGAGCTTCCACTCCTGACAGAGCAGCTCCATCACAATGAAGCAAAGACCAGCACAGACATTTTATAAGGAAAAGGGCTGCAGTTTTTCCCAAAGGTGACAGCCAGGTTACTCAGCCCATTAGCAGAGGCCATGGCAGCACCCATGAATCCTAGCTCGTGGCGTGTTTAAGGACCATGACAACGTTTTTCATCCACAGTTGTCACATCCCACTGGGGCAGTGAGGTGTGCAGGGACAGGAGGCTGGGAAGGCCCTAGGGCAGCCAAACCTTTCCCTGACTCTCCAAAATCATCAGCACCAGCCTGTCCCCCAGCTGTGCCAGCCAGGATGGCCCATCCCTGCACCAAGGGGCCAGAGACAGCATTTCCCTGCAGAGATGGATGCAGCTGGTCCTGGGGCCACTGGCCACAGCCCTGGGCCACTGCCAGCCACGTGTGCATCCACCTCAGGCCCTGAGCCCCAGCAAACCTGCTTAGTCAGGGCTAGCAGGGCCAAAAGTGCTCCAGAGCTCTCCAACTTCATGGATTTCAGCCTAAAAACACTTTGGGGATGCAAGCCACAAGCTGTAGCCAAAGCCAATGGCTGAGCTCTGTGCTGGGTTTTGGGGAGGGAGCTGGGGTGCAGAGCTCAGCCCCACTACAGAGCTTAGTGAAATGGGAGTTTAATGGAACTGGATGCGTTTTCCAGAGCCAAACACACCTGCAACCCTCCCTGGGTGCAAAGGGCTCAAGTCCACATTCTGTCTAGCTCTGGTCCTCTCAGTAGAGACATGGAGGTGCTGGAGCATGTCCAGAGAAGGGAAATTGAGCTGGGGAAGGGTCTAGAGCACAAATCTGATGAGGAGCAGCTGAGGGAGGTGGGGGCTGGCCACAGGTTCAGCCCCTTACACCTCCACAAGGCATCCCAGTTTCTCAGGTGCTGGGATTTCAAGCAGTGCTGTACACAGTCACTGGAAGGGCTTCAGGGACTAAGGTCCCACCAGCTGCACCCAGCAGACACAGCTCCCTGGGGTTCCACATCACCCATCTGTGTCTCCAATCAGGCCCCATCCCAACACTCAAGAGCAGCCTCTGCTTTGAATATCCATCACCCACCTTTCCCAAAGGGATCAGGGCTTTGTTCCCAAAGGGATCAGGCTTTGTTCCCAAAGGGATCGGGCTTTGTTCCCAAAGGGATCAGGCTTTGTTCCCAAAGGGATCTGGCTTTGAAGGCTTCACTTTGTTGGCCATGTTATCTCCCACATCCCAACTGGCCTATGGCTTCCACCTGTTCACTGCATCCCCCTCTGTCACCTTCTGCAGCTCCCATCCCTGGGAGTGTTCAGGGCCAGGTTGGATGGGGCTTGGAACAGCCCAGTCTCATGGGAGTTGTCCCTGCCCGTGATCCCTCCCAACCCTTCTGTGATTCCACGACTGTCCTGGTGGACACTCAGCCACCCTGGAGCTTCACTCCCCAGGGTATTT